>JAQQAC010020790.1:9417808-9535049 GCA_029783875.1 Phataginus tricuspis
GTTAGTCCGTTCTTGGGTTCTGTGAGTCTGCTGCTGTTTTGTTCCTTCAGTTTTTTTCTTTGTTCTTATACTCCACATTAGAGTGAAATCATTTGATACTTGTCTTTTTCGGCTTGGCTTATTTCACTGAGCATAATACCCTCTAGCTCCATCCATATTGTTGCAAATGGTAGGATTTGTTTTCTTCTTATGGCTGAATAATATTCCATTGTGTATATGTACCACCTCTTCTTTATCCATTCATCTACTGATGGACACTTAGGTTGCTTCCATTTCTTGGCTATTGTAAATAGTGCTGCGATAAACAAAGGGGTGCATATGTCTTTTTCAAACCGGGCTGCTGCATTCTTAGAGTAAATTCCTAGGAGTGGAATTCCTGGGTCAAATTGTTTTCTATTTTGAGTTTTTTGAGGAACCTCCATACTGCTTTCCACAATGGTTGAACTAATTTGCATTCCCACCAGCAGTGTAGGAGGGTTCCCTTTTCTCCACATCCTCGCCAACATTTGTTGTTGTTTGTGTTTTGGATATTGGCCATCCTCACTGGTGTAAGGTGATATCTCATTGTGGTTTTAATCTGCATTTCTCTGATGATTAGCGACGTGGAGCATCTTTTCATGTGCTTGTTGGCCATCTGAATTTCTTCTTTGGAGAAGTGTCTCCTCATGTCCTATGCCCATTTCTTAATTGGATTATTTGCTTTTTGTTTGTTAAGGTGCATGAGTTCTTTATATATTTTGGATGTCAACCCCTTATCAGATGCATCATTTATGAATATATTCTCCCATATTGTAGGATGTCTTTTTGTTCTGCTGATGGTGTCCGTAGCTGTACAGAAGCTTTTCAGCTTGATATAGTCCCACTTGTTCATTTTTGCTTTTGTTTCCCTTGCCCGGGGAGATATGTTCATGAAGAAGTCGCTCATGTTTATGTCCAAGAGATTTTTGCCTATGTTTTTTTCTAAGAGTTTTATGGTTTCATGACTTACATTCAGGTCTTTGATCCACCTTGAGTTTACCTTTGTGTATGGGGTAAGACAATAGTCCAGTTTCATTCTCTTACATGTAGCTGTCCAGTTTTTCCAACACCAGCTGCTGAAGAGGCTGTCATCTCCCCATTGTATATCCAAGGCTCCTTTATCAAATATTAATTGACTGTATATGTTTGGGTTAATGTTTGGATTTTCTATTCTGTTCCACTGGTCTGTGAGTCTGTTTTTGTGCCAGTACCAAATTGTCTTGATTACTGTGGCGACCCCCAAGAATTTGACAGACAAATCAGGTCCCTGAACCTTGGTGCTATTCACAGTCCATCGTTTCTCCTGTAAATGTTACAGCAGTCTACATGTTGCGCCTTCTATATCTGAAAGAGAATCGGATGTGAGCATGACATCATCAATATAATGGTACAGCTGCACTGTTGGTGGTTTCTCCCATGTAGCCAAGTCCTGGGCTACGTCGATGACAGATGGTGGGGCTGTGGAGGTATCCCTATGGAAGTATGATGAAAGTCCATTGCCGTCCTTTCCACGTGAAGGCAAACTGTTCCTGACTTTACTGCTCAATCTCAATAGAAAAGAAGGCATTAGCAAGATCTACCTACCACATATGGTATGTTCCTAGTTCATGGCTGAGGGTATCCATCAAGCCTGCAGTAGAGGGGACAGCAGCATGCATAGGGGGTATGACTTTATTCAGTTTCTGTAATCAACAGTCACATGCCAGGAGTCATCTGGCTTTTTTACTGGCCACACTGGGGAATTGAAATGACTATGGGTGAGCTTTATAATACCCATCTTTTCCAGCTCCTAGAGAATTTCTCCAATCTCTTTATGCCCTCCAGGCAGTTTAGGCAAAGCTATGGGTGAGTGCGTAGCATATCCCCTCAGAACTGCCTTCACCACACGTACTCTTAGTCTGAACACACCTGCAGTGGTCTGCAACCATAGACTCTGCAGGATATCAATCCCCAAAATATACTCAGGGATAGGAGATATATACACAGTATACTCTTTTGGGGGTAGACACCCTATTCCCAAAGGGATTTGGACTTTTTTCACTCTGAGAGCCCTATCCCCATATCCATCTATGATAGTGGGGTCCTGGGGAACTGCTCCGGGTTACCATGAATCAGTGAACATTCACACCCTGTGTCCACCAGAGCCAGGACACGTTGTATGTTCAGTGGGGACCAATGGATAGCTATTTCAACATGTGGCCTCTGGTCCCCCCTGGTCCCTCAGGGCAGATACCTTGACCTTCCCCTCAGTCAAACTGTGTTCCCCAATCACCTTCCTGTGTGGGCTCAAGTGAGGTTTGTTCACTCTCCAGCATGAAGTCTTGCTTTGTCTCTGTCATCTGCCTCTTTGGTCTTAATGGCTGGAACTGCTGCTCTGGTTTCAGCTGTTGTCTTAGCTCTAGTAAGATCCTATTTGACTTCCTATCTAATTTCCTTCCATCTGCTCCTGCCTGTATTAGATCAACCCATATCTGGGTCCTCATAACCTTCATGGGGCCCTGTAAATACTTCTTGTAACAGATCTTATTTTTTTCTGGGTTCTCATTGCTTCAGCCTTTCCTAAGTCTGCTACTGTACGTGTCACCTCACTTATGGGATGCCCTAAGTGAGGGGAAAGAATGGCCACTAGAGACCCAAAGAGGGATGTAGGAGCCATTTGAAGTACAATATTTCTCATCCCAGTAGTGAAAATCTCTTCATCGGGGCCATAATTCTCTGGACTATAGATGGTATTTCTTTTGCCTAGCTCTCATAACACCTGTTGGAGCTCAGCATACATCTGCATCTAACAGAAGAGTATAGTAGATCACCCGGATTGGGCCACACAACACGAAGTGCAGCCATAAGCCAATAAAGAACGGAGTGACTCCCTGGGGTCTGGTGTGCATTTTGTAATCGCTACCTCAAGGCAGGCTGCACTGTCAGGGAAGCCAACTTTTCCATCTCTGATCCCGACAGAACAATTCCATCCACCCCTAAGTCCCACCGATGCATGAGCCAAGCTGATATTGACTTTCAGGGCTTCTGCCTAAACTGGGAGCCCAAATCCACCAGCTCAGCCTGAGTATAGGGGCGGACCATAGAGTGCTCCACGACCTGGGGAGGGGGCTGCTCATCTCCCTGGGGTACTTTCAGCTGCTGGGTCTTTATTTTCTTTACAACCACTGGGCTTGCTTTCAATACAGGAAGAGCCAGTGCCTCTGCCACCACCCTTTCATCCTTCCCCAGCTCCTCCATTTCTGGGGCTGATGGCACCTTTCTCTCCCCTCCCCTGAGTGCCTCCTCTGCTACAACCTTTACCTTTTCTACTGTGCCTTGCAGCAATGCTAGCTCAGTCTTCTGAAGCTCTCTTACCTTCACTTCAATACTTCCTAGCTGACATTCTTGTGCCACCTCCGCCTGTGCTTCCCTCAGGAGTTCGTCTTTTTCCTTGATGGCCTTTTTCTCCTTCAGAACACCTGGCAACACTGCCATCTCATTCTGTAAGGAATTGTTTACCACTCCAATGGCACCTTGCTGCTAGCTCGTGTTCTCGTGCTGCCATTTCTTGGGTCTCTTCTTGGGTAGACCTTTTTAATACTGTGTGAAGCAGCCAACTCACAGTCTTCACTGCCTCGTGAGCACTCTGTTAATCAAAAGACCTACTTACTATACCAAGGGCCACCCCTACAGCCTCAGGTGTCACCTCCACTTGCCTCTAGTCCTGGGGTGGGGCCCAGCCCTCTAGGAGGCAAGCCACTTCAGACCACATACCCATTGGGGGACAATCCACTTTCTCCCCATTCACTGGGGCAGCCTGCTGAAGCACCCCTCCCATAAGGGCAGCCTGTCTTTTTCCTTGGTCAACAATGAACCCTGCTGACTTTTGCCAATTGTCTTGCCAATGGGTTTCAACCCTGGGCAAGTTTGCTATGGATTCAATGTGACCAAAGAAATTGACAGCAAAACGTTCTTTTGGGTGAAAGGGTTTATTACCCAGCTTGTTCTCCTGGTGGTAGGTCAAGCACTAGTGTCTCTGCCTCCACCCAGACCACTGGGTCAAGCTCTCAATATAGCACAATAACAGCTTATTGCCTAAAGGTGTGGAAGTGGTAGCCTAGCAACAGGCCAGTTACATCATCAGGTGGTTTAAGTTCAGTGAGGATCCTGGCCATAGGAACCCCAACTTCCCCACAGTGTGTATCCATTCCAGTCAGTCTGCTCTATGTACATCTATTTCTCGTTTTCTCTTTCTCTCCCAATAGGCACCATGGTGCTCACCTACTCTGAATCCTTTTTCATTTAGCACTATACCATAGATAAGTTCTTATGTATACAACAAGATTTTTTAAAGTGTATATTTTATTGCAGTATAACATACAGAAAGTGCACGAATTGTCAGTGTGTAGCTTGATGAATGTTCACAAAGTGAACACGCCATGCAACCAACATCACAGAACAGGCACCCCAGAAACAACATACCAGTGTCCCAAGAACCTACCTCACGTTCCCTGTTAGGCACTGTGCTCCATCTCAAGTGTTGCCACTATCCTGATTTCTAAAACATAGATTTCTGCTGCTCCCGCACAGTGGTTTTGAACTTTATATAAATGGTATACTTATAAAATATATTTTAAAAGATGTTATAAAATACTTATAAAAACCATGTCTGCAGGGGTCACTTTTGTGTTTTGCCTAGCTTCTCTCATCATTATGACTGTGGGACTCATTCAGTTTGTGTGTGTGACTGTAGTTTCTTCATTCTTGTTGTTTAGTCTTCCACTGTATTAATTTTGTGACACATTTATCACCACAATTTATGTAACCATCCTATTTCTGATGGACATTTGTCTTGCTTGCCCCTTCTGACCTGCTATGAATAGTGTTGCTAGGAACGTCTTTGTATGTATATTCTGGTGGACATATGTACTCCTTTCTCTCCTATAAAATGGATTGTTGGTTTATATGGTAGGCATATTTTAGCTTTACTGGATAATGCCAAACAGTTTTCCAAAGTGGCTGTACCAGTTTTATACTTTTGCCAGTAATGTGTAAGAGTTCCACTTGTTTCACATTCTTGCCAATGCTTGCTATTTTCAATTTAAAAAGGCCAAGACATCAAAGATAATTGCTTGAAACTCTTCTTTTACATAGACAGATAAGCCATTCTTTTTGTATAAACTCCACAGGAGCATGTAGATCACATTCATCTTTTTTATTATCATGGAATTATGTCCACTTAGAGAAATATAAGAAAATTTTGGTTATTTGGATGGGTGGGTGGTGGTATCTCATTGTGGTTTTAATTTTTATTTCATATGTTTGTCAACATTTGATATCCTGTTTTGTGCAATGCCTGTTAAGCCTTTTGCCTATTTTTCTCTTGGGTTGTCTGCTTTTTCATATTGATGGTAGGAATTCTTTATATATTTGGGTGAGTCCTTTGTCAGATATATAGTAACAAATTATCTTCTCCCACTTTATGATTTGCCTTTTCACTCTTAATGCTGACTTACTTTTCATGGCATAGAAGTTTTTATCAATATTGCCTTTTACTGTTCGTGCTTTCTGTGTCCTATTTGAGAAATCTTGGCCTATTTTAAGGTCATGAAAGTATTCTCTTAATTTTTCTTTCTAAAAGTCATGTATTTTACCTTTCACATTTAGATCTAGAATACACCTAAAGTTGATTTTTATATACAGTTTAAGGTAGAGGATCAAGGTGTTTTTGTATATGTATCTAATTGACCCTATATTATTTATTGAAAAGACTTCTTCTCAGACAACATGAGTTTTACGTGGGTCCATGGTATTACATCATACAAATGTGTCATTTAACTAGTTGAGAATGTGTTTTAATAGATCATTTTTCTCATATATTCTTCCTTGGTATTTGGCCTAAGTGACTTCCAATGACAAAATATTACTGGAATGAATGCTAAAGAAGTTTATTCTATAAGAGATGCTGAAAACAGCGAAGGATTTGTTAAAATATGATAAAAATTCTTAGTTATAATTCTGAATTGCCTGTTATAAGACAAATAAAAGGTAAACTTTAAAAAGGGATTCTTGACCGTTGGCTTATATCAGTCAGTACTTCTGGGGCTTAGGTTAATTCTAGTTAACAATGATACCATTCTTATTTGATTAGATGTACATTAATCAGTGAGTAATTAAGCTACTATTTCATACTTTGAAGACCAGTTTTAAGAGTATAACAAATTATTTTATATTTACTAGAGGAAACTTGGTTAGAAAATAAATGATGCTATTAACATTTACTGTTATTACACCACTCATATTCATCCTCTCAGTGGTTTACATTGATGTCACTTTATTTGAGATGACTCATAATTTTAAAGGTATTAGAAACATGGAAACCTGTGAAGAGTTATTTGACAAAGATGGCTATAATCAAAGCTTGGCTAGGGATTGGGTTCTGTATATTTTGGTGATGTATATGTGAACTTTATGATTGAAATTTAACATTTTTGTATGGTCACAACAGCCATTTTGCATGGTTTATTAGAAGAAAACTTAATCGGAAAACATAAAGTCATTTTCCCAGATGTACTTTAAATGTATTATAATATAGCCTGGTAGGCAGACTCTCCCCCTGGTGGGTTTGTGTTGAGTGCCCTGAGCAGGGGCAGGACATTTGGGAGTTACTACCTTTACTAGGCACTAGGGGATTCTAAATGTGTTAGTCTGTGGTTAATAAAAAAAGTGTCTGGATTTTTTTTAAGCACATTTTCACTTACTGCAATGTGGAATTTATAAAATAAAAATGTCCCTGGGTTTAAAAAATAACAATATAGCCTGATATTGGAGGAACGTATGGCTAGTCTTATTTTTTAGCTACTGGGAGACTGTCAGTAGTATTATTTAGTTTACATGGATTTTTTTCCCCTTTATTAAGTATCTCTATGTTATGAAGCCTAATGTATTTGATTTTTAGAAATTAATCTTAAAGTGCTTAATAGTTCTGCTATTTAAAACAGTTGCCATCAAAATAAGCAAGGTGGGTTTGTGATGAGTAAACAATTTTTTGTACTTGCTTGAGCAGCAAATAATTAAAAATTAATAAAATCTAATCTACAGTGCATGACAGTGCATTTGAATTGGATTTTAACCTTTAACCATTTGACTTATTTTTCACAGAACTTTTATAAATGTCTGTTTACTCATATTTATCCTTAACATGTATTAACCATTTTTAATTTTGCTGAAATTACCTTAAGGTGAAAAATGTGGTAAAATTAGATTTCTTGAGATTCTTGCACTCTTTACTTTCACACCTGCAAACCAAACTATCATTTGTGTCTTTTCAAAAATCATATCACCTTATTTAATGCTTCCACTGAATGAAACAGAACTGGAAGCTAGAAATTACCACAGCAGGGCTTGTGAAATGTGGAGAGTGGTTTAGACCAGAACTACTCAAAGTGTGTTTCACAAAAAGTGGACTCACAGGATTTAAGCAGTGCTGTGTTTAACCAAAATAAAACATGAACAGTAGTCAGAATAATTTGGGAGATAGAGTTAACCAGGTTTTCCAAATGTTGACTTGTTCAGAGCCTTTACTATGCATTCTGACGTGCATAATGAGTGCCCAGGTGGTGGTGGGGCAAGGAGCAGTGTTTCCCAAACTGAGACTTCAGGGTAACTCCAGGGTCTAGTCCAGTGTTTCTGGAACATTCTTCAAGAAAAGTTGGTCTACAGAAACCTGTTTCACCCTATGATCACCAGTTGTAAGCCTAGCACCTGACCACTCCCTGCAGCTCCCCAAAGGCTCCAAGTCTAAAATGGACCTGGTAATTTTGGTGCTTTTCTCTGTCTTATGTTGCTGGACCGATAAGTTAGTATATCCTAATTTCTATATGGGAGAGGTTTCAGTCTCCTTTACATCCTTGAACTAGATCTCAGCCAGTCACTTCCTTCCTTCAACAAACATTTACAAGTTCTTACTCTCTCCTCAGCTTGGAACAACCTTGCCCTTAATATTCCCAGGCATGACTAGCTCCTCATCAGTTAATTTGCTCTAATGTCATGATCAGACCATTTCACCTTATGTTCTCATTCCCGTCTCTTACCACTCTTTGCACCTTAAGTCATTTTATTATCTTCATAGCACTTATCACTATCCGAAAATTTTTATTTATGCCCTTACCTGTTTGTTAGTTGTCTGGTGTCTCCCACTGGAACTTGAGCTCCAAGACATTGGGACCTTTGTCTCTGTTGTTCTTTGTATTCCCAATTCCTACAACTGTGCCTGAAACATGATGGGCCTTTGAAAGGGCCCCGCCTCTACCACCAGACAATGCACATCCTAAAGGGAGAGAGATACAGACGTAGAATCCCATGCATTACCAGGTGTGCTTGAGGGAAACAGGCTGCTATGGGAGCTCCAAGGAGGGACTCTGCTCTTGGGCAGAAGTAGCAGGTATGGGTAAAGAATGTCATGGAAGACTTCCTACAGGCAACCTCTGAACTGAGTTTTGAAGGCCAAGTAGGGCATATGTTTTTGGTCAAGGAAACATCCCATGCTAAGCACTGAAGGTGAATTAGATGAGTGAGATGAGTGCAAATGGTTCTGGGGGGGCAGTTGGCAAAGTGGAGGCATCGTGGCTGGCAAGGACTGGAAATTTGTGCTAAGGAGTTGGAATTTATTCTGAATTTTATGGGGAGCAGTAAAGTTGGAAGGACTGTAATCATGTTCAAATTAGTATTTTACATCCAGCAGCACCAAGGACGATGGATAGGAGAACATGAGACTATTCATGGTCTTATTTGAGGGCTTTGAAACCAAACAGAATTAATAAATGTTTAAGAGACCTGCCATGTACTTTGTCCTTTCTCTCCTTTGCTTATAGCTGTTGCTTTGGTGCAAAACATCTTTTCTTCTATTTCTACACTCTCTAATACTACCTATTATTTAAGGCCCAGCGTAAATGAATGAATGAACCAAGCATATAACCCTGGATCTGTTTCTGAGGATATATGGCAAGAGATTATCCTGATCATTCATCCATTTGTTCTAGGAACTTGGGACTATATAAAACTATTCAATGTTTTGTTGTTAACTACATGCCAGACATTTCACACAACATAGTGTGAAATGCTGTATTTATAAGGATTATCTATTTAATCCTCACAACTATCTGTACACTAGGTATTCTGATTAGCTTTATGTTAAAGATTAATCCACTAAAGTTCAGTTTTATAAATAAATTGTTCAAAATCCCACCACCACTAGTAAAGATTTAATGGAATCTTGGAAGATTGGCACTCCAACCATAATAACAGCATTATCTTGTAAAGAGCGTTAGACTAAAAGTCAGTTAAGCTGGATTCTAGTTAATAATTAATAGTGACAATAATCCAGTAAGATAGATGTTATCACCCCCATTTTCATAGTAAGGCTACTATGGATTAGAACATTTAAATAACTATTCAAGGCCAGTTTGAACCCAGGTCTGTATGATTCCAAAGTCAATGATTTTAACCACTTGGAAATGCTCTTCCTGGCAGCTCTGGTGCTGATTTGTCTGAATGGTCTGTTACTTTAGATACGGAGTTCTCAGCTCTACTCTGTCATCTGTAAAATGACAAAATTAGACTGGATGGTATCAAGGCTTCCTCCTGCTCTGTGATGTATGATCTAAGGGCATCCTGGAGCCCCCACTGATTTCTTCCCCTGTTACTGATCTTCACTGCCTTGGGTTGCATTTATGCCTTTGAATA
This sequence comes from Phataginus tricuspis, assembly GCA_029783875.1. NCBI lineage: Eukaryota > Metazoa > Chordata > Mammalia > Pholidota > Manidae > Phataginus > Phataginus tricuspis. Next base: position 9,427,550 of record JAQQAC010020790.1, read on the forward strand.
ATGAGAGAAATTATGAATAAAGATGGCCTGTAGCGGTAGCTTGCCAGGTGAGCAGGAGGTGGAGAGCAGAGGCCTGGCTCCCAGCCAATTGGAAACTAAAAAAGGAATTGAAGTGGTGACAAACCTGAAGTCAGGCTCCATAGAGCAAAGTTGTGGAAGAGAACATGGGGGAAGTGATTATGGAGTTTTCAGGGTGGCTCACAGGCCCTGTGAGAATCATGAGGAAATAGCAAAAGGTATGTCAGCAACTACTGCATGTGGCAGGTATGGTGTAGAAATGGGGCTGAGAATGGAATTCAGTGAAGAGAAACCAGGACTTAGTGGATGGTGTATTGAGACAACATTGTGCAGAGAATAAAGGTGGAGAAAAGCAGGTCAGTTGGGTGACACCTGATCAAGGCAGCTTGTCTAAAATGGAAAGATCGCATGCCACCTGGGGACAATTCCTAGGAAATGTGTTTGTAAAAAATCCAAGCTTTAGTAGACAAGTTGCTGGGAAAGCTTTCAGTGGGGAAGATGCAGGTCATGTGTATGTGGCTAATTTTATCATATTTATTTGGGTCTTTGAGATATATAATTAGCAACATTTGCCTGCTTAGAGTTTTCAGGTTAGGGAAACAAAAGCATAAAAGATGAGAAAGGAGAGGTTTTAAGGGAGTGAAGAAAAAAAAAGTCTTAAATGGCACATGATAAATTTTTTAAAAGAATAGGAAAATAGAAACTTTTGTTGTGCAATCCATGTACAATACAACTGCAATAGATCATTAGGAAGGGTGGCCCCATTCCCAAGTCTTGCAGGCCTCTCTACAATTGCTTAACTGTCTCTGACTGAAATACTGAGGCAAAGTTATAAAGGGAACAAGTTGTCACAGACCCAGAAACATTCTTGTGCTGGAATGCTTTTCTGTGTTATTAATTTGATGAGATTTAGTTCTTTTTAGAAGGGTGAACCTAGTCAAATTTTCAAAACTGGGGCCCCAATAATTAGAGATATTCATTTCATTATCTTTCTACCTAATTTTCTCCACATTGAATAAGGTTCCTTTCAATAAACCATGCTCAACATATATTAGAGAGACTGATTACACACCAATTAATTGAAACATAAAGATGGGAGACATCTTGACATGTAGATGAAGAGACAGAAAAATGTAATTTACGTTTCTAGGGTCCCAAATGCTATGAAATGAAGTTCTGAAAACGCGACCTGTGGTAATGACATAACCAACCAGACTTAGGAAGTTCGTGAAGATAAAAACAGGAATAAAGAAGCTGTTTGGTAGCGAATGATGGTATAACATAAGATAGCTCTCAGGAGGCAAATGCATTAATAATAAGGTGGAAACTTGAGACTTCACAGATGTTAAAGTGTTTGGGAAAATATGGAGCCTTCCTTAAGCAAAGTGACACACATAATATAGTACCTGATACTCTTGCAGATCCTCAGTAAATCCTCCTTTTACGCCCTTCCTCTACTCAGAACTAGTGAACATGAACAGAGAGACTGAGATTCCTTATTCTTCTCACACTTTTGTTGGACTAAAATTAGGTTTATGTGAAGCGACTGCAGGGAAGAGAACTAATGTCTGTGGAACCAGACAAATCCTTTTAGGAATGGAGTAAGCAAATTAGCATATATTACTTACTGAGTACCTGTTTTACTCCAGGCACTTTACAGTGTGTCAGTAATTTCATTTTATGCCCACACAATCCACCCTCCACTTTGAAAATGAGGAATCAGAGAATCAAAAATGTAAAAACTGTCTCAGAGTCACAAACTGCTAATGAGGCAAAATTGGGGATTGTCTCCAACCCAAACTGCACTCTTTCTTAAGCTACCTAACCCTTAAAATCATCGTGAAGCCATTAAATGGGAACTATGATGCAAGAGGTAGATGGTGGTACAGGAAGACCAGCTGGCTGCTGTGCTCTAGGGATGATGTAGGGACCACTTGCTCCCACACCAACATGCCTTTAAGTAAAACAATAATATTATTTTTCTTCTTTAAAGAAAATATAAGCTTTCAGACCTATGGAAAAGTAAAAAGAAGAAAATAATACTCACCCCAATCCTGCCACCTAGAGATAAGCAGGGTTAATATGTTTATTATATTTCTCTAATGCTTTTTTCTATGCTTAAGTATTTATAAATATTATGTTTATACAAATACGTATTCTACAAAAACTGATCCTATGTACATACTTAATTAGCAAACTGATTTTTCTCATTCGAACAGATGGCATGTGAAAGAAAATTTTCTGCCTTAAAATTATTAGGACTGGGTATTATAATGGTATTTTGATAAGCAATCCATTTGCATTGATGAGAGTTATAACATTTATTAAATTTATTGAGAGTGCTAGAGGAGAAGTAAAACTAATATGAGTCTTAATGCTATTTGTATTTACTAATATAATATTCATTATGTGAAGCATAATAGTCTAACCTCACACAGATTTGATGTCTGGTGTGAGTATCAGTGCTGACAGGGCTGGGTACCCAAAGTCTTACTATACTTCCATTGAAACTGGACTTTTTATATACCTTCAATCAGCAATAAAGAGCAACAGAGTAGCTTCTTTTCTGACATTATTAGACCTCAAATTATGTTATCATATTAGACTGGCTAAGAGGACTAATATTCAGAGAACACTAAGTGACATACTATTTGTCTCACCCTCTAGGATACTCTTAAGTTCTAGCCTTGGATCAAATAAGGTCTTTAGGCTATAATGTATTTATTAATCTTGAAACCTTTCATTGACTTTAGTGAGGATCTCTGTAAGAAGCAGTTATGTGAAATTCACTCCTACATTTGCTGTAGAAATGCTTTTGGGTTCAGAGCCTACTACACCCTTTAATGCTGCCAATGTTAAACTTTTTGAGAAAACTTGTTTTATATTTCAGTGCTGGAAAAATGTCTTGCTGAGAGACTCATATACTCCTTCCTTCATCATAATAACAGCAATTTGAATAATTGCTATTCTTAATCTTCCTGTCACCAACCAGGAAGCTTACAGCCAACTTTGATGCTAAATGAAATAAATTACATTAATAATGTTAGTATGTTTGCATTTTTCTCTTTTGTGATATTGTTTTCTATTTCCATTTTTATTATATTTGTATGTAAAGGACAATGCCTCTGTATTTCTTTTCCTGTCTTCACTTAGAAAGCTAAAGCAAATATCTTTTTGTTAAAGGAATTTAATATTTTAAATATTGTGTTTTACAACCTTATTTTGTTTCATTTCAATTAGCTGGATATGTGTAATCCCATGGGATTTTTCTCTTGATCCTTGGACTTTAGGAAGTGCATCCCTATGTAGTTGGCCTTGGCTCTCTTTTCAATAATCTTGCGGGTCCATTAGTTACAACACTCTTGACCCAAAGATTAAAATCACCCTTTAGTTCAGAGAAATTTTCTTCTCTTATTTCTTTGATGATTGCTTTGACTTCTAGACTCTCATGAAGCTAACTTTTTCTTTGAATTAAACACTTGTAAGGTGGCCAGTGGTTTGCCTGGGACTTTGCCAGGTTTAGCACAAACTAGGAAAATCGGTTATCCTACACTTAGCTAAAGCTATTGTGTCCCTGAAGATGGTAATTTTTAAACTGTTTATAGTGACAGAGTTTTTCATTTCTAATCCACTGTGGACTGGGTTTTTGAAAATAGGATAAAAATAAATCAACAAAAATGAAATAAGGAAGGCATATAACATACAGGTCCAATTTGAAAAATTACTATTAGATTCAAAAGTCATACAATTACTCTGTCAAGTTGCTCCAAAAGTTTTAAATGCTTTTTCTTGGTTTCTGTAGGTAGCTTGTAAGATCTGGTGTCACCTCGAGGACTAACTACACTGTGAGCGCTGCTCTAGTATTTCTCTAATCTGCTCTGATAATCCCTTCCATCTCCTCCACTCCACATTCTGTTCTCTCCAGCCTGCGCTAAATGCCTCTTTTGTGTTCAGATACCCCATTACATTAGGCTGTGCACTTCTTAAGGGAGAGGGTTGGAATCTTATTTATCTTTGTACGCCCTGCATCCACCGCACTGCCAGGCAAGGAGTTTGTTAGGCTGTTGTGTTCATTCTTTACTTGCTGGAAGAAATTTACAAAGTCTTACTTAGGCTTGTTTTGGGGAGAGTGAGATTGTGGGGGCTTTCCTTCCTTTTCTGTTCTTTTGAGTATTCCTTAAAATTTTTCTAACACACATGTCCTATTTAAATGAGAAATTTTAAGCATTATTTTAACAACTGATTTGTGGAATAAGTGACATCTACCTCATGGCTTGTAGTCAGTAAAAAGTCCCTTTTCACAGTGTAGTTGAATTGTAGGACAGAGGCTAGCTTGTGTAAGAAAAAGAAAACAACGCTAAATAACCCTGTCTTCATTGAGGAACAGGATCTAATTCTTATCCTATTTGGACTGGGAAAATCATCAGGCGGCCAAAATGACTAATTTTAGGATACAGCCAAGGAAATGTACAAATTTTCCCCTAAAAATTGAGAACAGAAAGTGTTTCCTTTTTACACCGTGTCTGTTTTCAAATGCCCTATGATGTGAGGTTCGATAACTGCCTCATTTGCATTATTCAGACACTGGAATAACTGGATGTGACCTATAAACTATGAGTGATGGGGCCCTGACTTCCCTAACTAGACAATAGTGCTGTTTGAACTGGCAGTTAATCACAGTTTAAAAGTGACTTATCGGTAATGTACAATATGACTAATTTAGCAGCTAAGCAGTTTCATTGTGACCTCGGTGTCAGTGGAATTCCTGTCACCTATCCAACAGTTAAGTCATATTGCATAACTGTTGGGTGACATCACCATGCTACAAGATTACTGGCTGAAGAAATGAAAAAAAAGTTTCCTGGACTGTCCACCTTTCCAGTATCTGAACGAACAACTTGTACTGTTACTGCAGTACAGCTAGAGAGCAAAGGAAAAGTGTGAGTTGAGGTGGCTGGCTTTTGGTGTGCCATTGAAAACCACGGTCTGCAGCACACAGGGAGATTCTCCAGCATGCCTAATCATGAGGTTTCTTCCCTTTATGTGGGACTCCGCAGTGCTGGTCACTAGGATGTAGGGTGAGACAGCAGAGACAATGGCCCTCTCCTGTAAGGAGGGCATTTCATTTTTCTGAGAACTTTACAGTCTTCTCTTTAGAGGGAAAAGTGCAAAGAGTACAACTCACCATTTGCTTTACATATAGATACTGATGAGGTGGTCAGCTGGGGCCCCTGAGAACATTCCATGGTTAAATGTCTGCTGTATTTCCGAGGGAACTGGTAATTCAAGTCAATCACCACAGAATACATAAACTTTAGTCTGTTTAATGGTACAAAATATCAAGCTTTAAAATACCCACAGAAATGCATGAAAACTGGAACTATGGCTGATTGGAATTTATGATAATAATGGCTAACACTGTTTGACACACAGCACTAAGTACTGTGCATATCTGAATTTATTTAATCTAATGACATAGATACTATCATTATCCTTAATTTACAGATGAGGGAATGGAGATTCTGGGATCATACATTTGGTAAAGAGTAGGATCAGGATGTGAGTACTGGATTACACTGTCTAAACTGTTGCCATCCACTGCATCTTTTATAATAATAATAATAATAACAACAACAATAAAACTGACATCTACTACTACTTCTGTCTACTGAATGCTTTTTATATGACAGGCACTATATTAAAACCATTGTATCCTTTCATCAAGTCTGTGAGATAGAATATATTATTATTATCCCCATTTGATAGATTAGGAAAGTGAGGCACAGAAGAAATAAGTCACATGGAGAGTAGGTAATGAAACAAGGAGTCAAACCCAGATGGTTTAGACCTAAACTCCATGCTTTTAACTACCATGCTACACCACTTTTTACAGCTACTATTTATTGAGTACCTACTAATGTGTAATCCTCACAACAGTCCTGTGATACCTGGGGTACCCAGTAATAGCTTCATTGTAGGGTTTTTTTATTGGAAAATAGTTGATATACAATATTATATAGTTTCAGATGTACAACATAGTGATTCAATAATTATATACACTACTAAATGCTCACTACGGTAAGTGTAGTTATCCCCTGTTACCATACCAAGATATTGTAATGTTGGTTATATTCTCTCTGCTGTACTTCCATTCCTGTGGCTCTTTTATTTTATTTTACAATTTGAAGTTTGTACTTCTTTGTCCCTTTCACTTCACCCATCTCCCCACACCCCCTCCCTTATGGTAACCAACATCTGTTGTCAGTATTTATGGGTCTGCATTGTAGGTATTATTTTCCCCAATTTATAGATGAGAAAACTAAGCATACGTGAGATCAGGTAACTATTGCCAGCTTCTCAGTAGCAGAGCCAGAATTCTTCCAAGAGCCAGAACTCTACCATACGACATTCTGAGACTCAAAAATCCTAGGCTACAGTCTGATGCTGGGTAACAAAACATATGTCAGGTAAAGAGCAGGAATCTCAGGAGTCACTGAGTGGGAGAACTGATATCTTGGTTTTATATTTATTTTTGAATATTTTGGTATCCCTAAAGGGTGGGGCCTGGTAGAGAGATGCCAGAAGGGTCTGGGACATCAGCAGTGCTCTGATTAAGATGTGCCTTTCTATGAATTCTTTTCTCCCTTTGTGGATTCTGGGCGATCTCCTGAATGTAATCAGACTTCCCTTTCCCCTTTTTTTCTTTTCAGTCCCTTTGGTACTTCCAAAACTGCACTTCTCTGCCCTCCTTCAGTTTGTACAGAGTCCCGCACATGCTCAGTTCTCTTGCCTTGTAAGGATTTCCTCCCCACCCCCAGGCCTCCTTTCCCTTTGTAGCACATATTCACTCCTCTGGAATGTGGCCACCCATAAGCATGACACACATTTTCAAAGGGCTTCAGAAATGAATGTGATTAGTGAGTTTAATTTTGTTAAAGGAGAAGCATATCAACATTGCATATGAGTAACCTGTTAATTTTGCTGTATTGATGTTCTGCCTTCAAGGGTGTAATAATAAAAAAAATCTGAAGTCATGACAAAAGCAAAAACAAACTAAAAAACAAGCAAAAGATTGAAAAATAGTTTGACTATTACAAAAGTATTTACCTTTGAGTTTTTAAGAGAAAAGAGCCCTTTTAAAGTGTTATTCTGTTAAAAGATATCAAATGTATCAATTTACTCATTTAAGGAATATTTATTTGGGGGAAGCAGAGGATAAAAGTATGTATGACATGTCCTTCATACCTAAATGTTTAAAAAACAAATTCAAATGCCATAAGCTTGAAGCAAATTGTGAGATAGGGTTGGTTCAATAAGGAAGTGAACTCTTTGAAGGGAATGATTGAGGAAACTTCTTGAAGGAGCAGAGACTTGGCTGGAACTAGAAGAACTGGTAGAATTATAGTAGTTTGATACTAGAAGTTAAGGAAAGGACAGTCCATACGGGGAACTAGTGTGAAACACAAAGACAAGATGAAGGTATAAGTTCATGAATCCTTCTCTAAGGTATGCAGCTATTAAATAATGTGAGCATCTTTCATAAAAATATGAGATGGCCAGTTATTTGTTCAGCTTTATAGCAGAGATTAGGATGTAGTGGAAAAGTGTGTCTCATCCCAAAATTGACAAAGGGAAAATCTTAACATATTGAAGTGCTATGAGCTAGCCATCCACTGGACCCATGAATTTCCCTGTACTGAAGACAGGAGAAGACTCAGCTCAAAAGCACCCAGATGATGTGCTCATCTAAAACTCACTCTGGTAATTCCAAGTTCACAGGGAGTCTCCTACTGGGTCATCTGACTTGCCCAGTGACTTCAGATCAGTCACCCCATCTTCCCTGGTCTGAGTCTATATTCCTAACAAATGATAAGGTCCTTAAACTCAGGTAGTGGGTGAATAATGAATGGGAACCTCTCTCAAGTTCTGTTTGTGGTCCTAATTTGTGTCTAGGGATGACTTTAATGCAGCTGAGACTGTTTTAAGGTAAACAAGGTCATTTTGGTTCTTTGATCACTGAATGCTTTGAGATATGGTCCAGTGGAGGGCACTTCACTCATTCATTCATTGCTTCATCCACTTAGACACTGAATAAGTGCCTATCATGGTTTTCAGCCTCTGGAATGGTTCCCAGTGATCCCTGCCTCCTGGTATGCATGCCCTGTGTAGTGCTCTTCCACATTTACCAGGGTTATCCTGTGTGACCAGAATATGGCAAAAATGATGGTGTGTCACTTGTGAGATAAATTATAAAAAAACTGTGGCCTCTACCTTGCTTCCTCTCTTGGACCACTTGCTCTGGAGGAAGCCAGCTGCCATGTGATGAGGGTAGTCAGTGACTCACGGAGAGGTCCTATGGTATGGAACTGAAGCTCTCTACCAGCTGAAGGAGAACTGAGGCCTTTTGTCAACAGTTAAGTGAGTAAGCCTTCTTGAGAGCAGATTCCACAGCCCTGGTCAAGCCTTTGGATGACTGCAGCCCTGTCTGACTCCTTGATTTGAGCCTTGTGAGACCCTGACCCAGGACCCATCTTCTAAGCTCCTCTTGGACTCCTGACCCTCAAAAACTGTACAAGATAATAAACATTTTTTGCTTTAAAAGGCTAATTTTGGGGGTATTTTTTACATAGCAATAAATGTCTAATATGCCTACCATTTGTTTCCATGCCAATGGTGGGAATGAATAAAGCTTAAATTTTGCCATCTAGAAGGTGACAGTTCTCAGAAAAACAACAGATATATAAGCACCTACTTATAACACAATACAACAGATGCAACAAGGGAGATTCCTTACCAACTGCCACAGAATGCAGGAGATAAAATAATGAGTTCTATTTGAAGAGAAAAAGGGTCCAAAAAACTTTACAAACAGATGTTTAGAGACTAATTTCCAAGAAAAAGAAAGACTTTTCTAGCAAAGAAGAGGGAAGAGCATAGGCAAAGACCAGCAGGCGGCAGACCTGTGGCATATCTTAGTGAATGTGTTCAATTTTATGTAGTTACAGCCAAGGATTCCTGTGAGGATTCCTTGCTAGGAAAGCTGGCTTTATTCTCAGGTGACAGGGTTAAAGCAGGAGATTGACATGATCAGATACATGTTTGGGGCAAACAGTTGTTGTGGGCTTCACCAGGAGGGCCTACCCAGTAGGAAGAGAAGCAGGGAGGGATGGAGGCCAAGTAGAAAACTACTGTAGTTCTTCTCAGTATCTACTCCTTTTAGAGACTAGTGAGTTTTTGATGTGAGTATCACTATATCACTCATTTTTTTTCATTGATCCTTTAATTAAGATATATATTTTTTATAGTAATTTTTACTTTTTGTCTCTTTTTGAAATGATTTCAGATTTACCAAAAAGTTGCAAAACTGGAAGAAGGAATTCCTATATACTATTCACCTATCTTCCTCAAATGTTAACATTTTACATAACTACAGTACAATTATTAAAATCAAGACATTAACATGGATGCACCACTTTAAACTAGTCTACCAACCTTATTCAAATTTCACCAGTTGTCTGATTAGTGTATTTTTTCTGGTTCAAGATCACACTGTTTTTAGTTATGTCCCCCTAGTCCTCTTTAATCTGGGACAATTTCCCAGCCCTTCTTTGTCTTTTATGACCCTGATACTATTGAAGAGTACTACCCAGTTATTTCATAGAATGTTCGTCAAGTTGGGTTTAGCTTATCTGCTGTTTCCTCATGATTAAATTTAAGTTCTGTATTTTTGGCAAGAATACCACAGAAATGTTGTTATGTGTCCTTAGTGCATCATATTAGAAGTCACGTGATACTTTTTTTATTGGTGCAGTTGGATAACTTTGTCAAGGTTGCGTTTACTAAATTTTCCATTATAAAGTGATCATGATATTCTTGTAGTTAGTAATATCTTGTGACACGACTCTGAGATTATGCACATTTCTTTTGTTTTTAATCAATCTTTTGTCCAGGCATTTTAACATCCATTGCCATTGATGCCTGAAATAATGATTACTGTGGTGCTTGCCAAATGGTGAAAATTAGGAGATTTTGAATTGTATTGTGTGGTGGTTCTAAAGCATGTTGACAAGTTCTTTGGTACTCCACTCTTCAAGAAAAGGAGACCAACTCCCTTCTCCTTGTGTAAAGGCTGTACTTAGTGCCTCTCTTCTCATGAACTTGTAGAAGTGACTTCCAGCTCTAGGTCCTAAAAGGCATTGTGCTTTCCTCTTTGCTCTCTTGGATCACTCACTTTGGGGGACATCAGATGCCATTATCATGCAGACATTCAAGTAGCTCTATGAAGGCTCTGTATGGAGAGGTACTGAGGCTTCCTGCCAAAGACCAGCGCCAACTTGCAAGGCATAGGAGTGAGCCACCTTAGAAAAGAATCCTCTGGCCTGGTAAACACCTTGACTGCAACCTCGTGAGAAACACTGAGCCAGAACCACTCAGCTAGGGCACTCCTGGATTCCTGACCTACACAAATGAGTATGTGAAATAACAAATGTTTGCTGTTTTAAGCCGCTAATTTTTTGGTGTTATTTGCTACACAGCAATAGGTAATGAATTTATGCTGGTAAATAGGAAAGAAGTCACCAGAAAAATGTTAAAGAAGAGAAATACTAGGGAAAAAAGTATACCCCAAAAAAGGAGGGGGGTAAGAATACATATTAAAATGATGATGAAATCCTGCTTCTCACCAGATCAGCTAAAATAAAAAGCTCTGACAGTACCAAGTATTGGGAATGCTCAAACAACTGGTAAGAATGTACAGTGATAGCCATTTCAGAAAGTAGTTTGACATTATCTAATAAAGCTGAAGATACACTTATCACCAGATAAGTTATCAGAATCCTACTTCTAGACATACTCACAACAGAAATAGGTGTACATCAAAAGACCTGTACATGAATGTTCATAGCAGTATTACTCAAAATAGCCTGAAACTGGGAACAATCCCAAGTATCCATCAACAGTAGAATGTGTAAACAAATTGTGCACTGTTCATTCACTAGAATACTGTATATAAGCAAAAATCAACAAACTACAGCTACAAGCAATAATGTGGATGAATTGTGAAAACAATGTTAAGTGGACGGGACCCAGCACAAAGGAAAATATATTGTATGATTCTATTCATGGAAAGTTAAAAAACAGACAAAAAAAACTATTTTTTTTTTTAGGGATACATACTTTGATGGTAAACCACTAAGAAAAGCAAGAATAGTGAATACCATGAAAGTCAGAATAATGGTTTCTTTAGGGAAGAATGTAGGAATTGTGATTGGAAAGGGGACATCAGATGTGTTTGTGATACATCTTTTTTTTGTTTTTCCTGTTGAGGTTTAAGTTAGATACAATAAAATTAACATAATATTTTATATATATATAATATACATGGATGTAATCTATAATATAACCTGCATACTAGTTACACAGATGTTGACTTTGACTTTATAATTCATTACACTGTACATTTATATTCTGTGTACTATATTTGTTGTATTTTGCAGCTTGAAAGTTAAAAATAGAATTTGGATAGGAGGTTCTTGGAAATAAGACTGGATCAAAGATGAATGTGAGCTAGCAGTTAGAGCTCTGCTAAAAAAATTAACACTCTGGGAAATAAGAATAAAGGCAGCACACAGTAGATGGGAAACTATCCTCCCAATTCATGTGTGGAAAGGTCACTGCATGGGCCAGTGGTCACATCCTGAATGTCAAGGCAGGTCACAAACCAGGCAGTATGGCTTATGAACTTTCTGTCTTGAAAGTAGAAAGCAGATGGGCCCAGAGAAGGTAGGCTTGAATCCAGCAAAATTATGAAGATGAATGCTTAAACACCTTATGCCGTTTCTGCATGTCTCTGCTTGTTCTCCACTTCTCCACACCTTCTTTGGACACTCAGCAGCCTGTGTACTTATCCTTCTTCCCTTCCTGTCCTATACCCATATCTAAAGTCAAGGCAGGTCTAAGGCCAACTTTGTTGACTCCTGGTCTAGTCAACGGTGTTTCTATCTTATCACACTGGCTGAAGAAATTTGTACCTTAACTTTATCTGGCGTGTCAAAAATTATGAATGAAAAGTTGTATCCCATTAAAGAAATTTCTATCATCAGTGACTGGTTGTATGAGGTGTATTTTGGGTGAAGTGGACTCTGGTATGGTATGCCCTAGGGAGAAGGTACCAGGTACCTTGAAAAAAATCTCCCCAGGTGATTCAGATATGATAACCTGTATCCTGTATGACAACCTGCCTTCTCTCCACACCCCTTCCCTCACTGAGAACCACCCATTTACAGGAAAGCCACTCACTGAGCAGACATAATATCTATCCATTCATTCATTCATTAAACAACTACTTCTTGAGCTCTAACTATGTGTCTGGCTCTGGGCTAGCACTGGTGATTCAGGGTTGAACAAAACAGGCATGGGCCCTGCCTTTGTGGAATGGTTTAGTGCAGGACACAAATTAGAGAAATCAAGCAGATAAATGTAGAATCATCAGTCAGGTACGTATTATAAATCTGGGTTTATTCATCAAGGAAAGAAGTGAACTGGGAGTAGCTTAGTAATTATGATTTTCAAATATAAGATGAAAGTATATGGAGGAGAATGGCTAGCTATTTTACATTGAAAATAGACTTAAAAAAATAAAAAGGAGGTTTTGCTATAACATAGAATTTTACATAATAACTATCATTATCAGAGGGCCTGCTCTGTGCCTGGCATAGTGTTAAATGAAATATATATACATACATATATATATATGTAGTGAAATATATATAATCACTTAAAATAGTGATTATGTGTATATATATGTATGTGTGTATATATATCAGTGATTACATGTATATATTATATATATTATCAGTGATTATGTATAATACTGATTATCAATTTTATTAAACATATATATATCAATAAACCCTATATATTAATAAACACAGAACCCTATAGAGATAAGAAATTAAGACCCAGAAATATTAAATAACCTAAGGTCACACAGCTAATATATATTTTTTAATAACACTTTCTTGATATGTGATTGACATAGCATAAAATTCACTCTTTTAAATTGCACAATTCAGTGGTTTTTAGTATATTCACAGAGTTGTGAATTACTGCTATCTAATTTTAGATCATTTTCATCATCCCAAAAAGAAACCCTGCGTGCATTATCTTTTACTCCTCATTCCTCTTCATCCAGGCCCTGGTAATCAACCGCTAATCTCTACTGTCTTTCTGTATGAATTTTCCTATCCTGGACATTTCATATAAATGGAAGCATATAATAGGCAGCCTTTTGTGGTTTGCTTCTCAACGTTTTCAATATATAATGTTTTCAATTGCTATTCATGTTGCAGTATATATCAGTACTTCATTTCTTTTTATTACCAAATAATGTTCCACTATATGGGTATATCATGTTTTACTTATTAATTTATCAGTTGATGGACTTTTGGGTTGTTTCTACCTTTTGGCTATTATGAATAATGTTGCTTCTATGAACATTTGGTGTACAAGATTTATGTGGACATGTGTTTTCATTTCTCTTAGGTGTAATTTAGAGGTGGAATTTCTGAGTCATATGACAACTCTCTATCAACCTCTTGAGGAACTACCAGACTATTTTCCACAGTGGATGTACCCTCGACATTCCTACCAGCAGTGTGTAAGGGTTCTAATTTCTCTGTATTCTTCCTCTTACTTGTTATGATCTGTCTTTTTGATAATAGCCATCCCTGTGGGTTTGGAGTGGTATGTCACTGTGATTGTGATTCCCTACTGGCTAATGATGTTGAATATCTTTTTATGTACTTATTGGCAGAATACTACACATGATATGATAGAATTTTTAAAATGCAAGCTGCCAACACTCATAAACAAATACATAAAAGCCTAAAAAGACTATGTACCGGACTGTTAGCAGTGGCTATAGCTGAAGAACAGGATCATGGGAGATGTTCACTTCTTAATTTCTATAAAAATTGCTAACTTTTATAGCAACATTTATTTCTTTTATAATTAGAAAAAACCCCACAAAGTTAATTAACCTTTTTTTAAACCAAGTTAATTAACAAAACAAAACAACAAAATAAAACAGCAAATACAGAGAGGCACACCACCCTTAACCCTGGAGTGCCAGAAGTATTTACCCAGGCACTGGGTTCCTTTCTTCTTGCATGAAAAATGCAGGGAAGTGTGGAGGGAAGGTGGTTAAATGATTTCCTGAGCTATGTTTTGGAATGTATTTTCTCATGGTAACAATATGATAAACAGTGGGGAGTTTGTAAGGCAAGCCCATTCTGCTGTAGGTTAGGTGTAAGTTTCTGAGGCTACCTTGTAAATTCAACCAAATTTACTATCAGTCCCAAGGATATAGGGGTTCTAATGTCCAGATGCCCAGCCTTTGGGTTCATCCTTCCAATCAATAGAGAATTGCCTAGACAAGTAAATATAATGAGTAAATATAAGATTTTGAGTGTGAATGTGGCATGTTATGAGATGTGTTCAATGTTTTTAATTCTCTTTCACCATGGAATGTTTCTTTGATTTCTCATTTGCTATCTGTGTAACTCATGAAGGCAATTATGTTTACATTTTAATATTGTGAGAAACTAAACTGATAACAGAATGCATAAACCTTCTGAATGTATGATATTTTCTTATTTTGGAACAAGAGCAATTTTTCAAAATATAGAGAAAATAAGCAGTTCTTGTGGGAATGAACTCTTTTCCCCAGATATTTATCCTGGAGTGAATATTATGATCTAGAAAGAATCCCCTGAAAATAGAAATGTTGTCACATTCTTGTTTATATGTAACACTTATTCATTACAAATAGCAAGAAATGCTAATTTAAAACTAACTCTTAAAAATGAGTTCAGAGAAGCTTAGTTTAGAATTAATTTATAGTTTGAATACTGAGGGAATATTTGGGTCAATTTATTATTCACTGAGATTGAAATTTATATAATGATTATGCTGATTCCATCTTTAAGTAGAAGGTTACTCTCAGTGGAAAACAACCAACAACATCTAAGGTTATTGAAATGCCATTCATAAAAGCATCTGGGCTCCATTTGCAATTTGCATATATAGGTGGTGTATGGTGTGTGTACCCAGACACCCACACAAATAATCCTTAAAATTACCTAGAATATTAACAAATAGTATCTTTCCCTTCCATGTTAGTGCAGTAAGCTCAGTTAGATAGATAGTTGTTTTGTGAGACCTTGTAAGCATCTTGCTAATGACTAAGTTGTACAGCCTGACTCCACTGTTTGGAGTCCACAGCAGTTTGCCCACATTTGGACAGTGAACTAGTGACAGGCTCTAAGGAGAACAGAGCACTTCTCTGTCCACAGAATTCCGGCACCAGGATGAACACATATGCACTGTATACTTTGAGTATTTTTATATGACTCAGTATAAATGGGTACATTCATAACCTTATGAGCACATGTCTGTAATATGGAGGTCTCAATAGTTTCATGCATATTCCTCACTGGCCAGTGAGTTCTCTGGTATATTTTATAAATCCTCTACTATTCCTGGATAGGAAGTACTAAATTTCTGAGGTTTTAACAAATATCATGTTTCACTTAAATAGTGTAAAAATTGTCCCAGTGAAAGTACATTTTTTAAAAATGTTTTTGATTTTAAGTTTTATTTAAAAATAACATAAATAATACATGTTCATAGTGGAAACATATAAAATATAGGTAAGTAAAAAGGCAAATATCACACCTGATCCCACCACCTGGAGATAATAACAACCACAAGAAATTGGATGTATACCTCTTTAGATTTTTTCTATGCACCTTTATACATGTATACCATTTTTCACAAAAATAGATTATCATACAGATGTCTTAAAACCTTCAAACTCTGCTTTTAAAATTTAATATACCATGGATAACTTTCTATTTCCTACACTATATTTAATGGCTGTGAGTCAAAGGGATTCTAGTTACATGGGACCAGGGATTCCTTGCCCCAAAGACCTCATTCACTCCAGAGCCTAGCCTCTTGAGGGAAGGGGCTGTACCACTGGGCATCAAAAGGTAGCCAAGGGACAGCTGTCTCAGATGTCTGGATGTCCATGTGAGTGTGAGGGGGTGTGTATGTGTAGCACTTCACGGTATGGAACTGAGCTGGGGATACAAAGAGGTATAGATTACATGCCAGGGGCCAGGGACCCAGAGCCAGGATCTGGGGTTGGATATCCCCATACTACCACTGAGAATTCCAAATTCAATCCTGCTTTCCAGATACTTTTGAAGCTGTATTTTTTGAGGTAAAAAGGTAAAATATATTTAATTAATAGTTTGTTAGATTGCTTTTATAACTTCAAAATATTTTGCATATATGCACCCCTATGTTTATCGCTGCATTATTTAAAATAACCAAGATATGGAAGCAACCAGAATGTCCATCAATGGATGAATGGATAAAGATGATGTTGTATATACACAATGGACTATTACTCAGCCATAAAAAAGAAAGAAATCCTGACATTTGCGACAACATGAATAGACCTAGAGGGTATTATACTAAGTGAAATAAGCCAGGTAAAGAAAGACAAATACCATATGATTTCCTTATCTGTGGAATCTAAAAACAAAACAAAACAAAATGTATAAAATAGCAGTAGACTCATAGACACTGAGAAGTGGCTGGTGGTTACCATGGGGGAGGGGTTGGAACGAGTAGGTGAGGAGGTGGAGGAGGGATAAATGAACACAAAATTCTCAGTCATGGGGATGGTAGTGCACCATGGAGAATAAAGACAATGATTCTATAACATTTTTCTATGTTGACAGATAGTGCCTGCTCTAGTTGGGGTGAGGATTTAATAATGTGGGTAGCTATTGAACCACTGTGTTGCATAGTTGAAACTAATGTAAGACTGTATATCAATTATATTTCAATAAAAAAATATTTTGCATATGGTATATATGTGGTCCTCCACTTATACTTAAGGTGGGCCCCAAAAATATTAGGAGCCAGTCTGAATATGCATATTCTATGACTTCTAAGTTTCTAGACTATATTTTGTTTTGCTTAATAATTGACTTGTTCCTTAGGGATGAAAGGGAGAAGTACATAAAAATGCTCATTTATTGACTAGTTAAGATTCAGCTTAATGGTATTTATTGAAGCTTTATCATATTCCACATTCCATTTGGCATAGGGACAAGAGGTAAAAATACATAGCCAGATCCTAATGGAGCTCACAGTCTCCTAGGGATCTCAGGGATGTGAATTTGCATATGGAGTTATAAGTATATCATTAAGTGTGGACTTGGGTATAGAAGCCACAGAGAGAAAGGAGGAAAAACCCAGTCAACTATAACCTCACAGGAATCTTCAAAAAAAACTGTAGAAACCGTCCCATCCAAGATGATTTGCTGTATATTTCTAAGTAGTTTAAAATTTTTTAAGTTTTTGATTTGGTAAATTGGCCATTTGACAAAGTAATCACTCAGGAATTCATTCCCAGCAAACTATTTTTAACTAACTCGTTTTCTTCCTTGAGGGAGGACTCTGTTCAAGCTGGGGTCTAAAAAATGCATATGAGTTTGAGTGGAAAGGCAAGCCATTGAAGGATTCAAAGTCAGGAAACGAGAACATCAGATTTGCATTTTAGACATATCCTTATGGCAATGGGATGGAGGAAGATTTGGAAGTAAGTCGTCTGGAAGGAGGAAGTCCACTTTGTGAAGGCAAAACATCTTAGGGTCTTGATGAGGGCAAGTTCTGGATTCAGGCTGCTGGGAGGCAGTCTGGGTTCCTATTTCCACCACTTAGCAGCTGTCTGTTTGGGCAAGTTCCTTTACCTTTTGTTGACCTGGTTTCTTCTTCTGTAAAATGCAAATCATAATAACTGTGAAGATTAAGTAAACAATACCTATAAAGTGCTCACAGCAGAGCCTGCTATATAGAAAGCTCCCAATACATGCTACCTATTATTATTAAAACATAATAATTATTACCTTTCAGTGGTTCAAAAGAAAGATAATGATGGTCTGAACCATCATTTGTATTGGCGGTAGAAATTTTGAGGAGGGGGTGGGAATGAGAAAGATAAGGAGTGGTATTGTCAGGACCTTTAGTTGATTAGATTCAAAGATGAGGAGGGGAGGAGATTTCTTTTTTTTATAAAGATATTATTGATATACACTCTTCTGAAGGTTTCACATGAAAGAACAATGTGGTTACTACATTCACCCATGTAATCATGTCCCCCCAATTGCAGTCACTGCCCAACAGTATAGTAAGATGCCACAGAGTAACTATTTGCCTTCTCTGTGCTACACTGTCTTCCCCATGATCACCCCCACACCATGTATGCCAATCATAATACCCCTCAATCCCCTTCTCCCTCCCACCACCTGTCCTCCCCCTCCCCTCCTTTGGCAACCGCTAGTCCCTTCTTGGAGTCTGTGAGTCTGTTGCTGTTATGTTCCTTCAGTTTTGCTTCACTGTTATACTCCACAAATGAGGGAAATCATTTGGTACTTGTCTTTCTCTGCCTGGCTTATCTCACTGAGCATAATATCCTCCAGCTCCATCCATGTTGTTGCAAATGGTAGGATTTGTTTCTTGCTTATGGCTGAATAGTATTCCATTGTGTATATGTACCACCACTTCTTTATCCATTCATCTACTGATGGACACTTTGGTTGCTTCCATATTTTGGCTATTGTAAATAGTGCTGCAATATACCTATACATAGGGGTGTATATGTCTTTTTGAATCTGAGAAGTTGTATTCTTTGGGTAAATTCCAAGGAGTGGAATTCCCAGGTCAAATGGTATTTCTATTTTTAGTTTTTTGAGGAACCTCCATATTGATTTCTACAATGGTGGAACTAGCTCACATTCCCACCAGCAGTGTAGGAGGGTTCCCCTTTCTCCACATCCTCACCAGCATTTGCTGTTCTTAGTCTTTTTGATACTGGCCATCCTAACTGGTGTGAGGTGATATCTCATTGTGGTTTTAATTTGCATTTCCCTGATAATTAGTGATGTAGGGCATCTTTTCATGTGCCTGTTGGCCATCTGAATTTCTTCTTTGGAGAATTGTCTGTTCTTATCCTCCGCCCATTTTTTAATCAGGTTATTTGCTTTTTGGGTGTTGAGGCATGTGAATTCTTTATATATTTTGGATGTTAACCCCTTGTCGGATATGTCATTTACAAATATATTCTCCCATACTGTAGGATGCATTTTTGTTCTGTTGATGGTGTCCTTTGCCATACAGAAGCTTTTTAGTTTGATGTAGTCCCATGAGTTCATTTTTGCATTTGTTTTTCTTGCTCGAGGAGATGCATTCAGAAAAAAGTTGCTCATATTTATATACAGGAGATTTTTGCCTATGTTGTCTTCTAAGAGTTTTATAGTTTCATGACTTACATTTAGGTCTTTGATCCATTTCAAGTTTACTTTTGTGTATGGGGATATACAACAATCCAGTTTCATTCTCTTGCACGTAGCTGTCCAGTTTTGCCAACACCAGCTGTTGAAGAGGCTGTCATTTCCCCATTGTATATCCATGGCTACTTTATCGTATATTAATTGACCATATATGCTTGGGTTTATATCTGGGCTCTCTGTTCCATTGGTCCATGGGTCTGTTCTTGTGCCAGTACCAAATTGCCTTGATTACTGTGGCTTTCTAGTAGAGCTTGAAGTTGGGGAGGGTAATCCCCCCAGCTGTATTCTTCCTTCTCAGGATTGCTTTGGCTATTCAGGGTCTTTTGTGGTTCCATATGAATTTTAGAACTATTTGCTCTAGTTCATTGAAGAATGCTGTTGGTATTTTGATGGGGATTGCATTGAATCTGTAGATTGCTTTAGGCAGGATGGCCATTTTGACAATATTAATTCTTCCTATCCATGAGTATGGGGTGTGTTTCTATTTATTGGTATATTTTTTAATTTCTTTCATGAGTGTCTTGTAGTTTTCAGAGTATAGGTCTTTCACTTCCTTCGTTAGGTTTATTCCTAGGTGTTTTATTCTTTTTGATGCAATTGTGAATGGACTTGTTTTCCTGATTTCTCTTTCTGCTAGTTCATCATTAGTATATAGGAATGCAACAGATTTCTGTGTATTAATTTTGTATCCTGCGACTTTGCTGAATTCAGATATTAGATCTAGTAGTTTTGGAGTAGATTCTTTAGGGTTTTTTATGTACACTCTCATGTCATCTTCAAATAGGGACAGTTTAACTTTTTCTTTACCAATCTGGATGCCTTTTTATTTCTTTGTGTTGTCTGATTGCCATGGCGAGGACCTCCAGAACTATGTTGAATAAAAGTGGGGAGAGTGGGCATCCTTGTCTTGTTCCCAATCTTAAAGGAACAGCTTTCAGCTTCTCACTGTTAAGTATAATGTTGGCTGTGGGTTTGTCATATATGGCCTTTATTTTGTTGAGGTACTAGCCTTCTATACCCATTCTGTTGAGAGTTTTTATCATGAATGGATGTTGAATTTTGTCAAATGCTTTTTCAGCATCTATGGAGATGATCGTGTGGTTTTTATCCTCTTTTTGTTGATGTGGTAGATGATGTTGATAGATTTTTGAATATTGTACCACCCTTGCATCCCTGGAATAAATCCTACTTGATCATAATGGATGATCTTTCTGATGTATTTTTGAATTCAGTTTGCTAGTATTTTTTATTATTATTATTATATATATATATTTTTTGGTATCATTAATCTACAATTACATGTGCAACATTATGGTTACTAAACTCCCCACTTCATCAGGTCCCCCCACCTACCCCATTACAGTCACTGTCCATCAGCATAGTGAGATGCTATAGAATCACTACTTGTCTTCTCTGAGAGTTTGCTAGTATTTTGTTGAGGATTTTTGCATCTATGTTCATTAGGGATATTGGTCTGTAATTTTCTTTTTTTGTGGCATATTTGCCTGGTTTTGGTATTAGGGTGATGCTGGCCTCATAGAATGAGTTTGGAGTGTTCCCTCCTCTTCTACTTTTTGGAAAGCTTTAAGGAGAATGGGTATTAGGTCTTCACTAAATGTTTGATAAAATTCAGCAGTGAAGCCATCTGGTCTAGGGGTTTTGTTCTCGGTAGTTTTTTTATTACAATTCAATTTAATTGCTAGTTATTGGTCTGTTCAGATTTTCTGTTTCTTTCTGGGTCAGCCTTGGAAAGCTGTATGTTTCTAGAAAGTTGTCCATTTCTTCTAGGTCATCCAGTTTGTTAGCATATAATTTTTCATAGTATTCTCTAATAATTCTTTGTATTTCTCTGGTGTCTGTAGTGATTTTTCCTTTCTCATTTTTGATTCTATTTATGTCTGCAGACTTTTTTTTTATAAGTCTGGCTAGGGGTTTATCTATTTTGTTTATTTTCTCAAAGAACTAGCTCCTGCTTTCATTGATTCTTTTTATTGTTTTATTCTTCAGAAGGAAGGAGATTTGTTGGTATCAAAAAGTTTGGGAAGGCCGGACAAGGACAAATTCAGAAGGTAATGAATTCTGTTCTGAAGACATTGAGCTCTCTGATTTGGGAGCCACTGGCCATGTGTGGCTAACAAGTACTTGAAATGTGGCTAGTCCAAACTGAGGTGTGCTGTGAGTGCAAAATATACACCTGACTTCAAGTACTTAGTTTAAAAAAACATAAAATGACTCATTAATCCTTGCTTACACTATTACAGGAAAAAATTATATTTTGAGTATATGAAGCTAAATCAAATGTTTTAAAAATTATTTTTACCTGTTTCTTTTTACTTGTTAAATTTTTACTAGGAAACTTAACATGACATATGTGGGTCACATAATATTTCTGTTGAACAGAGTCTAAGTGTTATACTGTCAAGAGGCAGATGTATATCCTGGTCTTGACAGGATGCAGAGTGTACAGGAATTAGTCTCTTCTCGCATGAATCATACTCTGCTGTGTATAGATGCAATTGTATTCTTTGTGTAATAGCCCTCTACACATCCAGAGAGTCAGCTGAGGACCCCAAACATTAATTAATTCTCACCGAATAGCTAAGGAAGACTGGTATTCTTAGTTTGTTTTACAGATGAGAAACTGAGGCACAGGCAGATTTTATTTGCCCTGGGCTACCCAGGGTGGAAGAACAGAGCTCAGAATTGAAACTGTGAATCATTATAACTAATCACACATCTAGCCAACAAACAGTATTTTTTTCTTCCTGATTAGGTAAACTCCTTCAAGGTAGGGACCATGCTTTTAAAATGCTATTTCCAACTAGTAAAATACAGGATGCTCAGTGAACATTACACAACAGTAGTAGTCATTACAACTAGATTTAACACATTTTGGCATTAATAATTAGGTAAAGTACGAAACAGGTAAATAAGCGGCCTATTAAATTGCATGTCAGTTTTCACACTCTGGGAAAAAATCCTTATTGCCTCTTACTTTGGAAGTAGATAAACAAATCCCACCTTTGATTAGTTCACCTGTTTTTAAAATTAGGTTTCCTGGGTCTCATTTTGATATTTTGAAGAAAAGACTTTCCACACAAAAGCATGTTGGACTAGATCTGGATTCCAGACTGGTAAAGGAAGGAAGCAGCTTTGGAACTCTGTGGTAGCCCTGCTAACATTCTTCTGTCATCTTCTGTCTGTGACATAGCTTTCCTCTCATAAGCTTAGGCATCAGAGCTCTGGTGAGTGGGTTTTCTCAAAAGAGAACACCTTTATTCAGCTTATTTTGGAGGGAAGATCATCAGAAACAGACATCAGCTTTCCCAGGCAAAAACTACATGAAGCAAATGAGGTTTGCTTTTTGTTTTTCGAGTGTTCATATTAATTTTTCTTGTGCTGAGTAGGAACAAAAGAGAATAAAATCCAGTACAGTTTTGTGATTACATTATCTTTGTTTGAGATGGATTTTCCATGTCAGTCTAAAATATTGGGCCACTAAAGTCCATGAGTTTAGGAGTAGAATTAAGGTGTAACAGAAGTCATTAATTCGTTCCCTCAACAATATGTACTCTCTATTAAGTATTTCAAAAATATTTACTGTGAATGCATGAGTGAAAGGTGTCTACATCCCATTAATTTTGTTCTTATGAAAATGATTTGACTAAAATGTAGTATTTACCAAGAATAGTTGAGAGATGCTCATTTTTGCAAATACATGCCTATGTGCACAAGGGAGTATCCATACAATGTTCTCTCTACTTTCATTGCCAACAGGGTTAAGACTGATCAGCTCTCAGTGTGTCATCTTGTCCTTATGACAGGAAATATGACTGGAGTGCTGAAAGGTTTTTAATTATACTTGCAGTTGCCTCAATAATGATAGCCTACTTGCGGGCACATGTTTTAGAGGAGAATCATTGTCCGTGCTTTGCACATCAGACGGATTCCTCCATTTCCTTTGCCTTTTACTTGAACCAGAATAATGGCTTAGAGAAATTCATGCGTGCTTCCCTGCTATCGCCACCTGTGATGTTGAGGCTGTGTCAGTGGGGGGAGACTTTGAATACCTTTGGTGTCTTTGATAGGCCAGGCTCAGAATGGTAGCGGGGTGAGTAGGAAGAGAAGGGGAATAGAAACTGTATCATATGGACTCCATCCTATACAATCCTCCTGCACTTGATGCTTTTCATTCCTTCAAAGCTGAGGAATTCTACTTTTTGGGGGTTGGGGTGCAGAGAGGAAGAAGGGTGAGATGAGGTGATATGCGCATGCTGAGTCCTTTACAAGTTTTTCCCAAAATGGTCTCTGCAAGTCTCTTTGGCTACCACTTCCTGCCATTCAATTTGCCCAGATGTATTCACACACTTTCTGATGGTTGCAAAGTCATTCAAACATCCTACTGCCAGAATAGCTGATTCTAACACATTTCTTTTGGTGGAGAAATCTGGAAGATTTTTAACAGTGATCATTTGATTTTGCAGTATAATGGACGATTTTGTACGCTTTCCTAGCTGACTCTGAAGTTCAGATCTTTTTCATGAATTTAGTTGATTGTGTTCATGTGATTGAGAAAGCATGGAGAGCTGGCTTTTAAATTCCTGGAGGAAAGAGAGTCATTTCATGGACTAATGCTTCAGAACCTTGTAGTCTCAAAAAAGGTCTATAAAAACAAAATGTCTTCATACTTTTAGCAACTGGGTCAAATCTATAGCAGCTAACCTGCCAGGGAGTTTTGTCTGAATGACAGTTGAACAGACGATGTGGAGAGTTGTTGATTTTATTTAATAAAGCTTTATGCAAAGTACAAATTTTCAGGTAATGATAAATTGAAATAGTGAGAATATAATCATACTTGATTAGGGTGCTTGACATGATGCTTTTTTATAGGAGGAGAGGTGGGGAGGGTGAGGGTATATAATAGAATGATGGAATTTGAGGGTGTTATGAATTTAGAATACATATGTTTTTCCCTTCTGATGGGCCTTCTAGGGGCAATTCTTGGAACATGGCCCACGTAAGTTCTGTATAATGACTGCCCCTCTATCCCCATCAGCAGCAACACACTGCCGGGGCAAGAGCGTGATGCCTTCTGCCCAGGCTGTAATTCATGCCTGCAGAATAACAGTCTGCTCTTGGTGCCCCAAGCACAATGAAGGCCCTCTAAGCTGCCACTCATGCAGGGGCTGCTAACACTCCCAGCCCTTGTTTCTGATTCTTGGCATTGTCGGGCCAGGGAGTGTGGGAGGGCTGTGCACTTCCATGCTGGGAAAGGCAGGGCCCCCGGCTGCCTCAGCAAGTCATCAGATGGCAATAGCAGCCGGAAGAAATGGAGGGGAGCTTATGCCTCTTGGCAAACTTGCCAAACTTTCAGGAATTTCAGATTGTGGTTTCAAAATTTCGGTCCCCCACCCCCCATTCCTCAGCTCAACAAAACAAAAAGCAAGACCTCACTAAAGATTTTTTTGGCATGGCAGACTGCTACGAAGTCTGATTGTAGCACTGATGTCTATGTGACAGGGCTGATAAATTTCCAGTAGCACTGGGGCAGCCATCAACTATATAATCTTGACCTGGTTGGATAAAAAGTGATGTTATTAGAGGTGATTGATTGGGGATTATGGTAGGCAGACAGGTAACATGTTGAATATTGGAAGTAGCAAGCTTATTGCTGATCTTTACACTGTATGCAGAAGTGACAAGTCAAAAACATCCCACCATGAATATATTCATTATAGGAGAGAGCAAAATGTTCTCAAATTCATAGCATAGTTGCATATCATAGGTAAGCCTCAAAGCTTGTCTCAAAGCGAGGACTGGTGTTGATTCCAGACAACTTATAGGGTGAAAAAGGCCATGGGACTATTTTAGGATAAATATAATAGCTACTACTTTTTGATCACTATGTTACAGGGATTTTAAATACATTAACTAATACAGAGTTAACGGCAGCCTTGTCAGGTCGAACAATTGTCCCCAGTTTATGTGCCACTGAGGATTCTGAGGCCCAGGGCAGTTAGGAAAGTTCAGCCCTATCCCAAAGTCAGTGCTCTTAGAGCAACTGTGTTAAAATGTCTCTCTGGCTAAAAGGTGACACAAACCTAGGGACATGAAACAAAAGTTTTTTTCCTAAAGAATTCCAGTTTTCTTCAAGTTTGGGTTAGAGCTTTATCTTAAAGAAGTAACCATAGTTGTTCTTTGCAGACAAGTTATAACATCTAATACTGAGAAACGCACAAGCATTTCTATTTCTGCTGAGTGGATCAAAACTGGACCAATAAAATCTAACCTTTGTGACAGTTCTCTATCTCCTCCTCAGCCAGAAATGTCTGGACGCACTGAGTCAGTCAGAGTGTCAGCAATCTCTTGACCTGGCACACAACTTAATGTGAGTCACTAGAAGGATTCGAAACTCAGAGTCAGGAAAAGCCGTTAAGTCTGGCTAAAAATATTCAGGCACCAACCTGCGCTCCTGGATGTCGCTTGTTCATTCATTTTTTTTTGTTTATTCATTCAATAAATATTTATTTTAATATATTTGCTTAAATACAAAATACAGACTAAAAAGTTCAATTAGTATGAAATAAGCAAGGTTCTCGCCCCACTCCCCCAGCCCCCCAGTTCCTCTTCTAAGGGACACCCACTGCAACTAGCTTCTTGGGGCTCCTTCCAGAGCTAGTCAAGGCATCAGTGTACTTTTATCTTTGTTTTCATAACTGATATTGAATCCTTCCTATAGCCTGGGAACTGGTTTATATAAAGTGATGGCCAAGACTTAGCTCCTGCCCCTGAGTAGGAGAAAGACACATAAACTAATCGCCACCAGATGATTAGAAGGGCCCTGATGGAGGTAGTTATGGGTGTGGTGGCTGTCTGAGTATATCAGGGTTGAAATGCCAATGTGTCTGATCAGCTGTCACAATAAATTGTTGTTACTCATAGTGAGGTGCCAGTGTATGCAAATTACTTAAAAAATAGATCAGAAGCAATGTAAATGTCCACGGAGAGATGAATGATTGAAAGAAAGAGATGGTACATATATGAAATGGAATATTACTCAGCCATAAAAAAAGAACGAACTCTTACCATTAGTGACAACATGGATAAACCTAGAGGATATTATGTTAAGTGACATAAATCAGACAAAGGCAGACACCATATGATTTCAATTATATGTGGAATCTAAAAAACAAAACACATGAACAAATGAAACAGAAATAGACACAGAGAACAGACTGGTGGTTGCCACAGTGGAAGTGGGTGGGAGGATGGTTGAAATGTCACAAAGGGGAAAATAATTAGTAAGAATGTTTGATATTTTGATCTGGGTGCTGGTTACATGAGTAGATGAACATGTCAAAATTCATTGATCTGTACACTCAGAGTTGTGCATTTTATTGTATGTACCTCAATACATTTTAAAAATTATATAAAAAATAATTATTTATAATCACTTATTCCTATAATATCATATTGATATTCTAATTTGCTTTTTGAGAGAGAGAGAAAGGTGTGGGGATCAAGCTGGCTCACTGGGAGTTGTGCATATCCTCCTGTAAATGTGATCTGCTGTGCACGTGCTGGGGGATTGAAAATTTCAGACATCCAGTGTGCAAGGGGAGCATAATTTCCTCATTTTCTGGGAGGCCACTACAAAGGTTTCCCCAAATAATATATGCTTCCCATTCAGTTGGAATATTGGTCTCCTAGTTGCCTGGTTTCAAAATGTTCATACTTGTAATAGAAGGGAAGTCAGGAAGTGGCAAAGCTGCCTATCTGGATTGAATACAGTTCGGGACAGTAGTTGCGCATGGTGAGGCAGATAACGTTTTGCAGATTTAAGAAACAGCTGAATCTGACACATGTGGAAGCTACTGGGGGAATCCTGGAAGCAAATCCTTTCCGTGCATCTTGGATAACTAGGAACTGCTCAGGAGCTTGTAGGCACCGAGGAGGGGCGTACAGTGATGAGCTGGTTCACAAAGACTCCATGTTTACTTTGGTTCACTTGGCTTCTCACTTTGTATTTTTACTTCCAGTATGATCGTAAACCAGTTCCAGACATGGATAGGACCTCTGCTCAACATTTGATAGGGAGTTAAAAAGAGAAAATTAAAAATGGCATAAATAAGTTTCACATGATTTCTAATCTAAACTGTGAGTTGGTTTTGTTTCACTTAATCAGCCAGGGGCAGAGAGAATTTTGCAAACTTCAGTGACCCTTTCAGAAGGCTTGGTCTACATCCTGCCTTCAGGAGAAAACCCAGAACCGGTCAGATGTGCCCTGGTTTGGTTTCTCCAGCAACTCGCCTTGTAGCCATCCACGGAGATAATGTGGCCCAAGTAAATTCTCTTGATCTGACAAATGTGCCCCTCTGAGGTTATTTGCTGGTTATTATGACACATGAGGCAGAAATGCTTCATGGAATGAAGCACAGCTGAATTGCTGAGGGCAGGACCATAAAATACAATCTTTCCCAAGGATTTCCTTCCTTGAGAGCTCAAATGGCAGTGAGCTTTGACAGCAGGGTCCCTCTGCTGTCTCTAAGTTTTCATATGTCAGAAAAATATAAATATAATTCTTTTCCCTTGCTAAAGAAACCTGTAATCCAAATTTGTACAGTTAGTCAAATCTCAGTTGAAAAAATATTGAGATATGTTATTTCCCTTTTTAAAGTTCACTGTAAATACTCTGACACAGGGCATGGGGTATGGGGTTTGAGAGGGGTTTCTTCCCCCCTTCCTCCCATCCTCCCTCCCTTTCTCTTCCTTCCTTCCTTCCTAAAAGTAATACGAAGCAGAACTAGATATGAGTGAAATTTTGCCTTTTCACGCTCCCCCCCACCAGCTGAGTTAAATAAAGCACCAAAGGAGTGCGTTCCAAGTACCTTATGGCATCCCGTCCATTTATCTCCTCCCCTTGCTTTGAAAATGACCCCCTAAGAGATAAAATTACTGGCATCGATTCTTACAGAGAAGCAGCCAAGGTTTTATTAAAAACACTGCCCCTCATATTCTTGAATATTTTCTTTCCCTCTCTAATATGAGTGGATATCAAATGTAAGAGAAACACAGACATAAAACACTGTCTTTTCATCTTTGCTCAGTTTCAAAATCTTCCAACACATCACCCTTTTCTTTTTTTAAATTAAATTTTAAAGAAGAGCAAGTGGAATGCTGCATTTAAATTTTGAGGGCCTGAAGGACTCAGGATGGGCTATCTGCTCTGTGTCATTCATGAGATTCTCATAGGGTCTTCTCTCCCTGTGTTGGGACTACAAAACATTTTTATACCTTAGGGAACACATTCAAATGAACTGGTTTCCTATAGAACTCAGAATTCTGGAAGTTCATCTTGCAGATGAATGTGACTGGATTCTTCAGTTTTCAAGAAAAAAAGAATGAAAAAGGGTCATTGATACCTGGTTGAATGAAAAACTAAAACAAGTTCAGAATTTCCCCTCTAACATATACAATATGTTGAGTAGTGCTTAGAAAAACAGTGCTCTGAAATATATAGGAAATGTATTCCATTTGATGATGAAATACAATGTTGAAAAATAATGTAATGAAAAATGTGTGATGATGCAGATTTCTTTTTTTTTAATTCCCAGCCTAATTTGGTTCATTAAAACCTGTCCCTGTCAAAAGCCACCTTTGAAAGCCACCGTCATAAAGCAGACTGTGTGACAAAGTGGTGCAACAGGTTGTGATGACAGGTTAAGTGAAAAAAAAAAAGAATTCAAAATTTTATATTGAAAAAAAGAAAGACCTAAAGGAAGCATACTGAAGGAATAGCCTGTAATTATTTACTATATTTTTCTTCTTTTTGTAATTTGGAACAATTACTTTTCTAATAACAACAATAACAAAAAGACAAACCATAGTCCTTATATTTTTAGTGGGTGTGGTCTATCCTGGGCCACCTGTATTTGGAGAAGTAGACCTCTGACTTTTAAAAAATATGTACTTTAAATTTTGAATAGCTTATCAGAAACTGTAATGATAAATCTGATAAAATCTCAGCCCTAAAAGAAAAAATATTGGAGCGGTACAGTATGCGCTGGGACAGACATTTGAAACCAAGTGAATAATGAGGTTACTCAGTGATGAGCACACCTGAGCTTTGATAAGCAGGACGCAATTGCATGTGGTCGAATCCTCGATCCACAGAGAATGTCTCATGTGCACTGAAGTCACCAGAATAAACACGTAGTCCATATAAAGCAAGGTACAATAAGTCAGGGGAAAGCCGCAGATCCTGTCAGACCTGCTTGCATTCCTTTCCCGTCCGTGATTCAAGAGAGTTCATCCTTTGGGAATGTTTTAACACCATTTTGGAAGCCATGGCAAAATTCAGGGCTTTGACAGCTTGATAAAAACCTTATTTTATTCTGAGACAGAGAAAAGCCTGACTCTGGGAAGGGCTAAATTATCAAAGGCAGTACCCTGTAGCCGCAGTGAGTTAACTGGCAGATCTTGGGGAGATGAGAGGGCCTTTGAACTTGCTGGCAAGTTTAACAGCAAGAGTGCAGATTTCTGGGAGGAGGTCTGTTACTAAAAGGTGATAAAGAACGAGTAAGTAGCTTTCCAGCTAAACAAAAAGACAGAATCCATCCGAACCAGGATCCGTGTTCAATTCTTACACAGTTGGGGGAGAGAGTAAATGAAGAATTTAGGGATGGCGCTGAAAATAGGTGCTCAAAACAAGAAGTTGGTAGATTCATTTTCCTTTAGTATTATGGACTAGAATTTAAAAATATCAGTTTGAACCAGGAATTAATTGGACTTTGTGGAATGACAAGTCAGGAGCCATTAGGGAATCTAGTGATTTATGGATGCCAAGGGCACTTCTCTTCCTGGGGATGTTCTTTGAAGTCAGGGGATGTTGGGAGCACAGGGGGCAAAGAGAGGAATGGGAATTCGGGTGAGAACTGGCTTTGTAGTCATATCATTTCCCCCAAACACTTATTGCTTTTTCCCTTCCTCATTCATTCAACAAATACTTCATGACCTTCCCTCTGTGCCTGGCATTCTAGTGGGCATTTGGATTTGAAGATGAATACAGGAGGATTCCTGCCCATAAAGAGTCTGCAGTTAAATTCCAAATACTGACCAACTTCCCATTTCCATTCTCATTAGGAGGAACAGCTCTGAAGAACTGATGCACTGCCCCATGTTTTTATAATCTTAGGTCTCTAATATCACGACATTTCTCATTTCACATAACTTTAGTCTTTTTAATAAAGGAAGGCAATTCATTAAGTGTATAAAAGTGGGTTTAGTTTTCATGTTATTTATAAGGCTTTTGTGCCTAAATAAGTTAATTCGTTAGAAAAGAAAGTCTCAGACAGAACTTCCACTCTTATTGTCATTTTTTTTAACAATGTGGTTTCTATGTTGATTCCATGAGCCTCTTTTTCCATATGCTGGAATCTATGGACAATGTTAGAGATTTGACCTGTCAGTTTTTATCAGATATCTAGCCAGTCTGAGAACAACCCCTAAAGGGTTTCTATTTATTTGTTTTTGCCTATAAAAATATTAACTGACAGCCATAAAACTAAAACATAAGGATTTATATATCTATTAAAAAATCTCTGTTTCATCCTATGCAATCTTCTCTGAAAGGAGGGGGAAAAACTTCTATAACTCTCCAAGAAGTGAAAACCAACTAACATTTTGAAAGATCATATTACACTCATAACCAGTAGTACAGAAAGTTTTTAGAAGAGCCATTTCTGATCAATCAGAATATAAGATAGGATTCAATTATCAATTTCCTTGAAGAGCTTAAAATGTTTTGACTAGCAATCTCATTATTTCTCACTGTATGGAAAAATTTTAGTTTCTCAAGGATGCCATGGGCATGGCACATTAAGGGCCCCATTCCACAAAGTCTAGTTAATTCCTGGTTCAAACTGATATTTTCTGCACACTCAGGGCCAGATATTTATGCCCTGTGTAGTCCCTTTCCAGACTCTTTCAGGAATGGTCTGTGTGTAACAACACAATGTGGCAGAGTGATGGTATGTCCTTTTTTGGACTAGGTCATAAGAGACATTTTGGCTTCTGTCTCTCAATCTCTTTCTCTCTCTGATCATTCCCTCTGGGGGATGCAGCTGTTGTGTTTTGAGGACACTCAGGCAGTCCTGTGAATCATCATGTGGCAAGATACTGAGGCCTCCTGCCAACAGCCATATGAATGAGCCATCTTGGAAGCAGACCTCTAGCCCTGCATCAGCCTTCAGAAGACTTTAGCCCCTGCCAACAGCTTGACTGCAACCTCCTGTGAGCCCCTGAACCAGAAGTCACATGGATTCCTAACCATAGAAGTGGTATGAAATAATAAATATTTGTGGGGGTAAGCTGCTGAGTTTGGGGGTGGTTTTTGTTCAGCAATAGATAATAACAAGGGCCGTGTCAAACCTGAGATCCACTGATTCTCTGATTCTCATATCACACTGGTAGTATCTACCATGTAAAATATTCCTACTGGGAGTCTTGGGACATTTGAAATTTCCTTAGTTGCCTGCACTTCACATGCATTAATTGATACATATATCCATGTCTATGCATATAAGAACAATGTTATTATTTTTCTAAATACTTTTTGAAATTCATTTTCCACTTTAAAGACACTACCGACTTATTAAAGAAAATATGGAGAGAAAGTTAAAGAAAAATTGCCGATAGTTTTAACACCCAAAGAGAACTCTTGTTAGCCATTGAGTGTACTTCCCTCGATTTTTCTTTCAGGGCATTTCAAAAGCAGTTGGTTCAATATGCTATATGCCATGTTTTCAACAAGCTGAATTCATTTTCTTTAATAACAAAACCCAATTATGTGTCTTGTTCATTCTCGTCATTCAGCTCCCTACTCAGAGTGACAGGTTCTCAGGGAAATCAGATGCCACTGGGCCCGGAGTGTGCAGAAGGCCCGTGAGAATTTGTGTGTCTGGAGCCAGGTCCTGGCAGGGAGTGATCAGTGCCGGGGGGTGCCAGACACATGGAAGATGATTTATACCAACTAGTAGTCACCTCTGTGCATATTTTTATTTTCAGTGCTAATGTGTGTAAAGGGCCACTCCCTGTCCCCAACTCATATTTATACCCATGAACTTTTTAAAGGAATCTACCCTCCCTTATTCTCTGGTTTTCTTTAAATGGGGCTGCTTAGAGATGTGGATTTACTGAGATGCTGACAAAGCGTAAGCAGCAGGGCCCTTTCCAATGCCCTGAAAGGCATGTTCACATGGTCATATATTTTTTACAAAACTTGCAAAAACAAGAAACTTTAATCAAAATCAGTTAACACTGCCATTTCTTTCCGCTCTGCCCCTGTGCCCTGCAGCACACATGTACTTTCCTTTATGCAGGGTGGTGTTTAGTGGTAACGGGTATTTTATTTTCTTTGTATTCTTTTTGTTGACGGGCCTGAAAAATTGCCTAAATATGTTTAAATAGTTTTTCAATCGCTTTGTACTCTAAACAAAATTTATTTGTTTTATTATTTGTTAGTCTTATTTGTTAAATCAGTGGGAATTTCAGACTTGTGAAAGTTACAGAATCACAGGGCTTCTAGGGAGTTCGGCTTGTTCTAAATGGTTGTATATAACTACTGGGGTCGTGTCATCAGAATCCGTAGGGTCTCAGGAGGGCCTCCTCTTTGCGCTCCCAGAACCCTGTTCTTTGACTTTACAGACATTTTTTGAAGAAAATGGATGTCCCTGCAGCTTTCCACTGTGAGCCCTCAATTAAGAAAGAACCAAATAAACTTACCCTACTCAATGCAACACTTTTAAACAAAAAAGGAATGCAAAATTTAT
The DNA here is from genome assembly GCA_029783875.1 of Phataginus tricuspis. NCBI lineage: Eukaryota > Metazoa > Chordata > Mammalia > Pholidota > Manidae > Phataginus > Phataginus tricuspis. Next base: position 9,460,824 of record JAQQAC010020790.1, read on the forward strand.
AGTGTCAACCAGGTGGGTGATCGACTCTGTAAAGGACTGTGTTACTCTCTGAATGTTTATTCACTTCACCTGTTGACCAGAGGAAATTATTCTTCTTTTAAAAAGTTACTGAAATGTAAGAATCAACTCAAGGCCTCTTGAGGCAGCTGCGGAGAGGCACTATTCAGGTGTCCCTTTAAGAGAACCTACTGCGAGTGCCCAATAGAACGGTGAGGCCCCTGCCACATCTTCGCAGCTACTGTGGCACCGGGGCTGAGCCCCAGCCCTCTGGGCTGCCCCCCGCCACTGACCGAACACTGCCAGCGGTGTTAGGGTCCAAGGGCCAGCCCAGCCTGCCTGACCCAGGATTCCTCCACCAGCAGCTTCTGCTTGGACATCCCACACCAGCCTGGCAAGGCTTCCTCAGAAGCGCTCTGGCTTCTGAGGCTCTTCCTGACGACCTTTCCTTCCCTTTCTCCTTTGGCAGGCAGCAGACCTGATCACAATCTGAACCTCGGTATTTCCCACTCCCTCCTCCATCTTTCACAGGCTTTCCCCAGCGAATCTCTTGCACGTCAAATCCAGTCGGAGCATGTGCTTCTCTGAGCATCTGAGCTGGCGTGTGCAATGCATGTGGACTAATCCAGAAGGACTTACATTAAGAGGCAACAGTTCCCTGCCTCTCCCCTTGATTGGCCCTTCCCCCAGTTCCTCCCATGTGGAACCACTTTCAATAGATTCTCTTCTTAGCTCTTTTGGCAGTTACCTTCCTCTCTCAAAAATAAGATGTTTGGGCCATATTGTTTGCGTATGTGTAAATATATGTAATTTATTTGTTTCTTATTATTTATTGCATAATGCTTATGCCATATCTTTCTTTTCTTTTATAACCACTGAGTTATAATTGACATACAATAAGCTGCTTACATTTAAAGTAAACAATTTGAGAAGTTTTAACACTTGTATATGCCTTGAAACTATCGCCACAATCAAGACGGTGAGCACATTGATTGCTCCTGGAAGTTTCTTCATGCCCTTTAAAATTAACACCCCCCCCCCCCACGGTCCCTGATCTGCTTTCTGTCGCTATAGATTCATTTTTCTATACTTTTATATAAATGGAATCATGTACTATGTACTATTTTTCTCTGGCTTCTTTCACTCAGCGTGATTGCTTTGAGACTCATTCACATAGTTGTTTGTCTATAGTCCATTCTTTTTTATTGCTAAGTTATACATTCCATTGCATGGCTGTAGCTACTTTATTTATCCATTTTGATGGACATTAAGGTTGTTTCCAGTTGGGAGCTATTACAAAATAAAGTTGCTGTGAACATGTGTGCACAAGTGTTTGTATGGGCATATATTTTCTTCTCTTTTCCTTGTTTCAATAATCCTTTATTGCCTAACGCCCAATGTCTTGAGTGCCATTGTTTTATGTATTTTGTCTGATGTCTTAGTTGTCTTAGGCAGGATAGTACGTCTAATCCTTCTTCCTCCGTTTGATTGGAAGCAGAAATATTGTACATTAACTTATCATAATCTTCCTTTAAATATGCTACACCACTTCAAGTATACTGTAAGAATCTCCAGTCTAGCTCTGTTTCTTCCCTCCCAACCTACATGCTGTGGTTGTTAAGACATTTTTCTTCTACCTATTATAACCCCCTAAATACCTTATTGTTATTTTTCTATATTTTTTGTTTAACAGTTGTAGACAGTACCTGTTGGTTTCTTTGATGATGGATATAGGTTTACCTCACTTATCTTCCATCTTCCAAACCTGGCCTTCCTTTCCTCCAGTAAGATTATGCCACTATTTTTAAATCTTATTTTAAATTTCATTAACTGTTGACAGCATCTCTTGACTGTTCGTTTTGTGAGATGAACGTATGAAAGGGTGAATATCTCCATCCTTTCTTTCATATTTGTATTCCTTTTCATTATAAGCAAAACTAAATTTTAACTTACATTGTCAGGAAAGAACATGGACCTTGTTTCACAAGCAGAACTAAACCTTCTTTTCACTTAGCTTTGGGTTGATTCTAATAATGGAAAATTGATCAAAAGTTTTATAATGTTATAACTATGTAAAGACTTCATACGACTCAGCTTCACTGTATACTATGATTATACATCTTTCTTTTTTTTTTCACACAGTCTTAGGTTTCTTGGAATTTCTAATTGTCTCTCCCTCCCCAACCCTCACCCCATCTCCTTCATTACCCCATTTTTCGGAAGTTGATATTCCAACTTCTTCAAGACAGTATGAAATCTGTGAATTCATCTGCTCATATACATTCTCTTCCCAGACACCTGCCTTTTGGAGACCTCATTCTATTAGCTACAAACTGGACCCTTGTGCTCTAGATTTTGTGAGGAGCTGCCGCCCTAAGTTTTCTTTCTTTTGTCATTTTTCTGCTGATTTTCTAAATTGTTTCTCAAACTCCACATTTTTTGGCTTTCTCTCTTATTTTGCTGGAACATATCCTTGAATCACTTCCATAAAAAGGGATATGAGAGATAAACTTACTGAGTTCTTCCATGACTTAGAATATCTTTATTCTATTCTCAGATTTAATTGATAATTTTATTGAACATTGACTTTTTCACTTAAAATCATTTTCTCTCAGATCTTTGAAGGCAGAGTTGTACTGTCTTATAATATCTGGTAGTGTAAAGAGAAGTTTTTCTTTAAGTTTGATTTAAAAAAAAGAAAATTTGTTTTTTCTCTCCAAAACTGTTTTGCATTTTAAAAATCTTTGAAATTCTGAAATTTCACCATTCTGTGATTGAGTGTGGTTTGTTTTTCATTCACTGTGTCTGGCACTATGGTGTTTTTTTCTTTTTTCTTTGTTCCATCTGGAATCTCATGTCTTCCAGCTGAGAAGTTCTCTTTTTATTATTTCTTCATTTATATTTTCCTGGTATTTTGTCTGTTCTCTATCAAGTTTCTATTTACTGGACATTAGCCTCTTGGATTTATACTTTACAATTCAGCCTTTCTTTCACATTTTAAATGTACTTGTATTTTCTACTTTCTGGGAGATTTCTTTGACTTTAACTTTCAATCTATTTATTGAAATTCTTGCTTGAACTACTACATTTTTAATTTTTAAGAACACTTTTTTATTCTATGGTCATTCCTTTTTTATAGCAACCAGTTCTTGAATTCTGACCTTAATATTTTTTTATTCTGAGTTAAAAGATCACTTTCTAGTAAATGTTCTTAAAATGTGCATGTTTGGGTATATCTTGTGTATACCTTGATTGGATAATGACTCTGGACAAATCCACAGACACATTTCTCAAGAGTTGGCATTTGTTAAATCCACCAAGGGATATTATTCTTCCTCTTGGTAGATGTAAATTTTTTCAGCATGAATACTTCAAAATATGGAGCCCACATGTTTAGAGTATGTACTTCCTCACCGAGCTCGAGCAGCTGCTGTACTGAGTCAGCTTTAGCAGAAGTTGTTTCTCTCCTTTCAAAAATTTGGGAGGTCCTTTCTTTTTTATTGCGTATTTATATTCTGCATGTCATTTGATGATCTGAGCCCAAGTGGCTAATATTGGAATAATGTTTGACTGGAGCCAAACAGAAGCTCTTGCAAGGTTTTGGAAACTGATTGGTGTGGCCCCTCAGAGTGCCCCTGTGATGTGGGCGCAGTGGGAGGGAGGGGAGAAAGGTCACGAAGCTGGGCGTTGGCCCTATCGGCATCTACCCTTCTTCTAGACTAGTTGGGTGATCTGACTGCATGGTTATTCAGCTTTAAAATTGTATGTGAATTGATAAAGTAGGCACCAAAATGTAAGCCATACTTATTTCTGGGTTTCAGCCTGTGGGGTGCTCTGGTTTTTAAAGAATACATTTTTGTATTTCTAAATTTTCTACAATGAACATGATTACTTCTGTAATAGGAAAACAATTTTAAAAATTACATATAAGACTTTCTTCTGAATCTTCATTTACCACATTGAAAGCAGCAGAAAAAAACAAAATAAAGAAAAAAACCAATGTTAATCCCAGAGCTAATGGCTAATACCTAAGATGAGATGATTAAACCCTGCAATTGACTTGGTCCAATGTACTTGGACCAAATATGGGATGAAGAAGAGAGGTGGAGGGCCCGGGATGAGAGTTTGGGGAGGATATAGTGAAGAAAGTGGGAGCAGAGAGAAGAGGCCTCAGGTGTACTCTCTGCCCTTCTCAAAGCTCCCAAAGAATGGAAGCATGGTTTGGGGAAAAATAGCAGATTTTCCCAACTGCAGATAGAATATAGTTGAAGTGGGACATCTGAGTTTTGGGATTACTGTGGCATATACTTAACGGGTTAGTTTTCCTGACCTGTTATAATCATTCATAAGAGTTACGTATGTGGTTGGATGGTATGTGCATCACTGGCTGCTCAGCTAAACAGGCAATCTGCAGATCACCCATGCCACCCAAGCAGTCCCAGCTTTGAAGGAAGCTGACTTCTCCCTATTGAGGATCTATTCATTTGTAAAATCAACAGATGCAATGGGACCTGCACTGAAATTTTTACTCAGAGGCCAGAATTTAAAACACTGTCAGGATTGAAAAGAATGTATAAACCACATCACCACAGAATGGCATTCATGAATGATCTGGGAGGACTAAAAGTAAAATTTTGACATATTTTTAGGAGAAAGAGAGACAAACATTGGAAACTGACTTTTAGTATCCCTCCCTCTTTGTTAAAAGAAGGATAAATATTATCCATCAAAGAGAGAACTCTCGTTTTGTGGGTATCCTTACAATTCAGCAATTTGCAAGCCTGGGCATTATTAATAATTACTTATGTTTATAAATCTTGTGCCCTGAATGACTTGTTGGGCCATATTTCAGCGTTTGAGTCACACAACCATCAGCTGGCCTCAGAGACTTATTTTAAAATCCTAACCCTAGAATATCTAAGAAGACTTTGAAACCAATCTCTATGCTTAAGAGAGGTCAAATTCCAGAACTGCAAGCTTCAAACTATAATCTTTTATTCACCTTTGATTTAGTGATTGTTGCTAAAAATGAATTAACAATAACTAATAATAAATCAAAGGACAAATTCAAACTGTGGTGTGCCTTTCACTGTATTACATACCCCTCAAATCAAGTCATTTTCAAGCTTATACCAAGTGCAATGACTTGCTCTTTCTTGTCACGCCTTCCTTTGTATTTTCAGTGTCAGGAACAGCACATCTTCCGTTCTGCTGTATTCTGAGAGCAAGGACTGAAACCACCGCCACCTCTCTCCAACCACTCCCTCACTAACAACTATGCCCAAACAGTATAGTTTATACTGACTTATTTTTAAGGATGGGTCACCTTGGTATAACAAGATGTTAAGCCATATAATAATATCAGCTAATGTTTTTAAAAACGTGTGGTGTGCCAGGCACCATTCTGAATGTTTTACATGTATTAATTAATTTAATCCTCTAAAACAATCTGATTGGGTAATATAGTTATAGGTTGTGTCACCCTGCAATACCTCATATGTGACCTTATGTGGAGATACAGTCTTTACAGGGGTAGTCAAGTTAAAATGAGGTCATCAGGGAGAGCCCTAATCCAAAATGACTGACATCCTTATAAAAAAGAGGAAATTTGGACATAGAGACATGCATAGAGAGATGATGTGAAGAGACACACAGAGAAGACAGCCATCTGCAAGTCAAGGAGAGATGCTTGGGACAGATTCCTCCCTTGCAAACTTCAGAAGAAACAGTGCTGCTACAACCTTGCTTTTAGACTTCTAGCCTCCAGAACTATTAGACACTAAATTTCTGTCATTTAAGTCACCCAGTCTTTGGTACTTTGTTAAAGCAGCCCCTAGTGAACTAATGCAATGACCTGTTATTATTACTCCCATTTTACGGTTGAGGAAGCAGAGAGACAGAGAAGTTAAGTAAATTACCCAAAGTTGCACAGCTAGTAAATGGGATAGAAACCCAGGCAATCTGGGTCCAGAATTTGCTCTTCTAAATAGCCATGGTATTTGTCCTTTCTGAATTCATTCATTGCAGACAATGCCCTTGGTTCCAACATTCCTTGACAACCTCTTTCCACATAATGCAGGCCACAGTTAAAATAATTATTGGTTAAGGTGAACACAAAGTGAAGCAAAAAAGCCAACAGAATAGTATAACGACCACCACAAACACTAATACATATATCGAGCCCTTGTATACTGCACTCGTTTTGAGCCAGGTGTCATTCCAGGAACTGGTACCACACAGAGGAAAACGTTCTGGCATCTTCAGGAGTTCACACTCCAGAAGGGAAGCACGCTCCTTCAGTGGGAGGAGAGAGCCCCTAAGGGGAGCACAGAGCAGAAAGACTCTGTTTTGCCTGGGGAGAGCAAAGACCTCTATGGAAAAGACCCCAAAGAGGAGATCATTTTTGTGTTGGACCTTGGTAAGTGGAAGGAATTTTGGCAGGTGGCTAACTAGAAGAAAGGTTTATAGTTTCTTTTTGGTGAAAGTAGTTGGCCGTGAAGGATTATGAGGTCAAACTTTAAGAACATGTTAATGAAAGAGAAACACTGGAGCTCCAGGCAAGTGCCTGCAAGATTACTTGTATCATAGGAGAGAATAGCTGTAGGTCCTAATAGGTGTTTTCTTGCTTGTCACAGTTATCCTCCAAAAGCCATCAGCTTAAAGTTTAATATGCCTACATGACCAACTGGGGGAAGGTCTTGGCAACCTTAATGGAATTCTTGGGGGGCAATTGAATCTGTACCTAGTGAACCGGGGACCAGTGGGAGAGGCTGACTGAATGCCCAGAATCAGGGTGTCCACTGGCAGACAGGGAGGCAGAGGCGGCAAACTCATAGTCCTTGGATTTGAGTCATGTTTGACCTTGGCAGTACTAACACTATAAATGAGCAGCTTTCTCATAATTCAGGATTTCTGTCTTCTCTTTAAGAAAATTGGAAGATCTGGCAGAGCTGGGCTGCATTCCTACCGGGGCTACCTTTGTGTATTAGTCAGAGTAAGCTATCCTGTGCTGTGGTAACTATAGGCTTGAGCATGTAATGAATTGGTATGGGAAACTGGTTCTTACTCCTGCCAGAATCCACACGCCAGTGTAATTTAGGCTGCTTTTCTTCAAGTGGTGACACAGGTACTCTGACTTCTTCTGCACTGTGGCTCTGCCATATTCATAACTTTGCTCCCAAGAGTTCCCTGAACATCTTTTCTACTTCAGTTGGAGGAAAATAATTAGTGCATTATTGAGTGGGAGATTTCTCATAGGCCAGTCTGGATGCAGCATTCATTCGTTCTGTCTTTTTTTATACTGGATTCCTGAATTCCTCATGGATCAGAGCTGCCTTATATCCTGGGATCACCTGCCAACTTGGACTTTTAAGTGAGAGAGAAATAACCTTCTCATTTAAGTCACTGTGTTTCAGTGTCTCTTAAAGCAGAATTCAGTAATATGGCCCCAACTAATTACAAGAAAAGCTGAGAGATCTAGTCTAGCAGGAAGAAAAGGGCATAGAGCTTGGTAACCATATAGCAACCCCATATGTGCTCTCCAGTTCATCATAAATTCCCACCCAGCAATTCTTCATTAATTTGTTATCTACCTGATAGTAGGCATTTGAATTTGCAATCCTGTTTAGGTATTGGCAGTTGTAGTGGAAATTACCCAAATTTGGAATTAGACCTTTGTCTGAAAATGGGGGGGGCACTGTATTGCTTAAGATAATGGTGCTTTAAGAGACACTGAAACACAGTGGCTTAAATGGGAAGGTTATTTCTCTCTCACTTTAAAGTCCAAGTTGGCAGGTGATCCCAGGATATAAGGCAGCTCTGATCCATGAGGTAATTCAGGAATCCAGACTCCTTCTGTCTTGTTGCTCTGCCATCTCCTGAGCTGTTACCCTGGTACATGTGAGTGAGGACGGTTCTCCATCACTACTGGTGGGAAGAAGGAAAGGGAAACTGGAGGACGTGACCTGGAAGCTCATCACATCCCTCTCTTCCACTCATACGCCAGTAACCAAAATATTGTCATATGTCCATAAACTCCAAGGAAGCCTAGAAAATGTGACCTTTAGCTGGACATCCATGTGCCTGGCTATAACTTGGGAAATTAAGTTATTAAGAGAAGAATAGGGGGACAACTATTTACTTAATAGGTAGGCCAGACTCATTTACTATTTATGTGGCTTTGGAAAAATACTTCTTAATCTCTCTGTGCCCCTTTATCTGTTAATCTTTATCTATAAGAAGGCGGTAATAGGATCTTGCATGAGTTAGGAATGTTTTTGGCTGCAAACAAAAGAACTGGCCTACAGTGGGTTAAACAAATATGATTTCAGTTTTCTTACATAACAAAAGATGTGAAGGTAGGTTGTTATTGAGCAGGTTGATGATGTTTGGGAAAATTTTTCTGTGATTAAAATTTTTTTTTGCCTTCCTTTCATGATCCCAAAACAGTTGCTCAAAGGCAAGAGGACAGGGAAAGAGACCAGCACCTTTTGCATCTTTCACATTTATCAGGAAAAGCAAAAATCTTCCCAAGCTCCCAGGCATCTATTACATGGTAATACCTATCCCATAGAGTTGCCTGAGAACCAATGAACTAATATTGTTGATATGTCTAGAACACTACTTAGCATATGATAGATACTCAATGAATGCAGGGAATTAATATCTGAGGCAGCAGAAGAGCATTGACTGTGTTTGAATTTTGACTCCAATCCACATGACTTCGGTTAAGTTGTTCACCTTCCTTGAATTTGTTTCCTGTTCTTGAAAAATGGGGATAATAATACATTCTTTACAGGGCTGTTGTGAAGATTAAGTGGAATTACGTATACTAAGCACCTGGCTCATAGGTGCCATTCTTTCAGAGTTTAAGCAGGAGCCGCCCTGAATTTACCCGGGATGAGTAGGAGACAACTGGAGATGTTGGGTACATATTGCTGAGCCAGCTTCTCCCGGCACATTCACAGAGGTTTGGGGCTGTGGAACCACGATGAGTAGATTAAAAACAACAATACGGAGACATGATGGGAAAGCCAAACATAGGTCAAATCAGTAAAAGAAGCATAAATCTAAGGGCCAGCTCTCCCTCTGCTCTGCCTGAGACAGAGCCATCCCCGTGAGTTTGAACAGGGCTCTGGTTATTTTCCTAGCCAGGAGGCTGGACCTTTCTCAAGCAGACAGCAGTGGTGAACTCTGATGGCCTGAAGGCTGACAAACACTGAGCAGAAGGCCCAGGGCAGGGCTCTGGAGGATGCCTTCTTTAGGTGGCTGGGCAGCTGTGTCGGGTCTATAGGATGTAGCTGAGTAGAGGTCATGACTGGCTGTAAAGCCTTCTTTTTCTGGCGGCAAATTTAACCAACTAGAGGAGGAAGGCTTTCCTTCCCCATAACTCTAGGAGGAGCTTTTTGGGGAAGGAGATATTGAGGGGGCAAGATTAAACATAGTTCAGTGTTTACCCCAACCACTCTGCTTCCCTTCCTCCCTCCCTCCCTTCCCTCCTTCTTCCTTCTCTCTCTCTATCACAGTTTTATTGAGATATGATTTATGTACCATAAAACTCACCCATTAAAGTGAACAATTCAACAGTTTTTAGTATATTCATAAAGCTCTGCAACCATTACCACTATCTGACTCCAGAACATTTTTATCACTCCAAAAAGAAAACTATTGCTGTCACCAGTCAGTCATTCCCCGTTCTCTGTGTATATCTGCTTATTCTAGACATTTCACATAAATAGAATCATACAATATATGGTCTTTTGTGACTATTTTCTTTAACTTAGCATAATGTTTTCAAGGTTCATCCATGTTTTGGCATGTATTAGTAGTTCATGCCTTTTTGTGGTTGAATAATTTCTCCTTATATAGATATACCACATTTTTTTGTCCATTCATCAGTTGATGGACAGTTGGGCTTTTTCCACCTTTTGGCTATTATGAGTGAAACTGCTGTGAACATTTGTATGCACGTTTGTGTGTGGACGTATGTTATCATTTCTCTTGGGTATATACCTAGGAACAGAACTGCTAGGTTATATGATAATTCTGTGTTTAACCTTTTGAGGAATTGCCAGACTTTTTCCATGGTGACTCTACCATTTTATATTCCCACCACTATATATGAGAATTTCAGTTTCTCCACATCATCACCAATACTTGTTACTGTCTGTCTTTTTTATTGTAGCCATCCTAGTGGAGATGAAGTGATTATCTCACAGTAGTTTTGATTTGCATTTCTCTGATGAGTTGAACATCTCTAGCTCTTCTTAAGACCAAGCTGAGTGTCTCCTTCTATAGCAAACAGCACGAGCTCATATAGCTTTTGGGAGAGGGGAAGGGCCCTACGACATCGCCGAATGACTCCTGAGAAGACATACAGCTTATGCTCAGTTATTCAGAGGTGTAAGAAGAACTGGGGAGAGGGTGTTCTGAGTCCGCTGACATTTTGCTTCTGGTTTCCCAACTTGGGTTACAGAGATGGTTGCCTGCCCCAGGGCTGAAGGATGTAGACTCCTGCTCTAAGTGGAAAGTTGCTTTAAAAAACAAGGTGGTTAAAATAGTCAAATATTCAATAATGTTAAAGCTGCTCCATTTGACTTTGCTGGAAACAATGTTTATGACAAGGTTAAAAATTCTTCAGGTGCCCTTGCAAGCCTTAGGCAGAAAGGATTTATCGTTTAGAGTTCCAGTTCCCAGCTTCTTGCTGAACTCTCCTACTCTATGACCATGGACTGGTAAATAAGGACCCCAAATTACTGGAAGTAAGCAGGTAAAGAGTTTCATGTCTGTCTCCTTAGAACTAGATAGAACTGCTCCTTCCTCCTCCAGTACCTAGGTTCCAAGGTCATGAAAAGGCTGCCTCATGTCCTGTGGGGAAAAAGTGAGTTATTCCATTACCTGTGCTCTGTTCTTTTTTTTTAAAGCACTAAATACACTGCTACCTCCTCCCCCACAATTCCCACTTTTCTTCCTTGTTTTTAGCATAAAATGAGGCATTAGATCTAAGATCTTCTGAAATCTTGACTTAAGTTCTCTTCATAAGAAATTCTCTTGGGGCTAGTTTACAGAACTAGGAAGGAAAAAAATTCTCCCCCTCTGCCTGGGCAGAATAGGGAAAGATGGGAATGCCTTTTTAGACTTCTGGCAGGAAGAACTCCCCAGGAAGAAGCAATAACTCATGGCTGTGCTGGTTGTTCTTTGAAGTGGGAGAACCTGGTATTTTCTGAAAAACCACCGCCATTTCAAACAGCATTCTAATGGCTCTCTGATGGGGAAGTTACAGAAGGGGTGGGTGGGGAAGATGGAAGCTGGTTTGCAAAGTGAATGCCAGTTTTCTGAATGATCTGCTCCTTGGAAATGCCTGGAATTTTCTTCTTCAAAGAACTCCTAGGTAGAAACTGGCTTTCAGGTATTCTGAAAACTTCTACCAACTTTCAGCAACTTTCCTAGCTTGTGTGGAGACTACTCACTCATGTACTTATAAAAATAATACTCTATAAAATCTATCACTTTCTGTGTCTGTTCTGGATAAATTCCCAGCCGTGAAAGGCATGAGTCATGCTCTGTGGAGAAGGGTGTTGGCTGTATCTCTCATTTTGTTGGTTAAGGATGAGGAATAAAGGTGGAAGGGTTTATATTACAAGCCAGGAAAGGAAGTGGACACATGCAGTATGTTGCAATTCAGGATTAAGTGATTTCCTGATGGGCTCTTGTATGAATGACTTGGGATGAAAAAAAAGATAACAGGCAAATATATTTCTTTTGGAGTGTTTTTGGGTGGGTGGGAGGTAGGATGGAGAAAAAAGAACAAATGATATCAGTAGAACACATCTTTGTTCTAATGACTGGTATTCTGATGGAGAAATGAATGGTTCAATCCCAAACCTACCTCCAAAGCTGTACATTTTCCTAGAACAAGAATTTATTTTCAATTTCAATTTTAAGAAAAAAACTGTTTCTTCCCCCCCCCCTCCCAAACGCATTTCCCAAACACTAACAGTTGACTGTTAACTTCTCGTGGGAGTAAAAGAGATAGAAGGGGAGGCTGGTGGCATGGAAAGGCTGCAACCAATTTGTAATACTGGTGTGGTCCAGGAATCCAGAAACCAAAGACATTCCTGGTCATCACTCTATTATAATTAGTCCTTTTGGATTCTTAGAAGGATTAAGATAATTTAGGTGAAAATTTTTCTTCATCAAAGTCACCTTGTTAATCTACTTGCTGGAGGGAATCCATAGTCTCACTGAAAATTAATGAGTTCTTAGACTAAAAACTGGAGTGTGTGTAAGATATTTGTAGCATTTAGCAGAACTGTGTGGGAGGTTAGAACGCTGTAACTATACTGATTATTTAAAAAATAAAGCTATTTATATGCCAAAATTGATATAAAAGCATTCCTCCAGTATGACTAAGAAAATAAAATATTCTTGAAGAGATTGTGTATTGTTTGGTAAAGAATTGTTTCACTGAGGATAGAAACATTAATGTATATATTATATCTTCCATTGGGATATAATAATCTGTTTTATTTTGCAAATGAGATTTGGAAAAGTAAATAAATTACATCATTGCCAATGTATACTTAAAAGTCATAAAAAGATATGTTAAGCTGCTTGCATATATCCATTATTATGTCGTTGCTGACTACAGTTTTAGAACCAAAAGCAGGGCACATAGCCTGCCAAACAGTGTAGTGCCTACTGTGTGCTAGGTACTGTTCTAGTTTCTGGGTATATAATGATGAACTAGAGAATCATATGGGGTGACCATAAAGTGGAACATTTTAAATTGAAACTGTCTCAGGATGACTGATTGCTATAAGTATACATCACGACTCCTTGGATATCACAAATTTTGCTACATCCTTTGATTGAATTTAATGGGCAATTTTTTTCATGTGACAAAATGTCAGTGTTTATTCTTAGGTTTCCACATAGGAAACTTGTTTTGTTAGACGCTGTATTTCCACATAGGTGTTATATAAAACAGTGTGTGCATGCCGTGGTTTACGGGCTTCGTTAATGTTAATTCCCGAAGCCTACAATTTAGAAAAGGCTTACATTCCAGAAGTTGTTTGGTGGTTGGTTCCAAAGCCAATCAGCAAAAACCTATTTAAACCTAAAAAAATAGCTGGAACAAAGCACTGGTCTTAAAATCAAAACTAACCACTAGATTTAACAATATGTCTGAGGTTGAGGGCATTCAAAGTTCAACTGTGGTTCTAGAAGCACATTTTTCCTAGAAGCAGCATGGAGATGGGGGTGGGAACATTCTGCTAATTCCAGGATAATCAGGGGCACGATTACCTAAGCAGGGGCAGGTCCAGGTTTTGTGGTGGCCTAGAGATTGTAATACATGGGGGACTCTTTTAAAGAAGATGAATACCGTTATGAATACAAAATTAGATATGGGACCCTGGAAGGGACCTGAATGAGGACTTCTGAGGTTTAAGCTTCTTTAACATCCTGGCCAATTTGCTTCCATACCTATGACAGAGTACAGCCAGGGGTAACAACTGATGAATGGGAGATTTGTCAGAGGAAGTAAACATCAGTGGGGAGTTAAAAGACTAAGAGGGAAAGATACCAAGGACCCTAAAAAGGCCAGTGTATGGGATGGGATGTTTAGCAGCTGAGTTTGTTTCTTCTTGTCTCGGGGACAGCATGAATAGTCAGTGCTAAGGGCACATTGTAGGAGGGACGAAGCCTTTGGGGTGGCAGACTGGGACTGTATGTGAGACAGTAACAGGGTCAGTGAAAGGATGGGTGGGACTGGCTCCAAGGACAGAATGGGGATGGGGACAGATTCTATAGCAGATATGGGATGGGGCACAGGGGTTGAGGTCACTCCATATTGCTGTGATTAGGGGGTAGAAGGATTGGGTCAGTATTAGGGAAGGGGATTGTGAGGGAAGAACGGAGGTATATTCTCCCCTACAGCAGATGGAGGAAAGAAGTGACAGGTGCAGGGGTGGTAAGGAAGGGTGGGGACGCACCAAGTCCAGAGGCAGTGATACAAAGGCTGTGTATGAGTCCGAAGCCTCGAGTGAGGCACTGCCTGTACTTACGGGGAATGATAATGCTAACCTCTGGCTAGAACAAGAGTTAAATAATTAATTGAGAAAACCTGAGCATTTCAGATGAATAAAAGCAATTTGTTAGTGAACCCACATGATTCCTATAATTCGTCTGTAGCATTTAGGCTTAGGTTAAACTTCAGCAAGTACCCTGTGGTGACAATGATCTTTGAGTAAGGGCCACCGGCTTGGTAAAGAATAATTGTCTTTCCTGAGGAATAAGTAGAACAGGATTTTGGCTTCTTACACTAAAACAGCTTGAAACAAAGCCGGTTGATAAATGAAGAATCTGTATTTAAGCACCACGCCGTCATTTACTCCTGAAATCTCAGTCAGGGAGGGTTCTGAATCTGACTTCCAGAGCTCCCCCAGAGCCTCCCATGGCCCCAGGCCACTCTCCTGAGGACTCTGACCAGAGGGCTTTCCACATTCAATGCCCTTAAGTGTTCTAGTTCTGAAAAGAATGCAAAGGCTATCATTCCTAATTTTATGGGTCTACAAATAGTGTCCTTCAAAAAGCCATCTACAGCAATGGGCAATGGTAAAGAATGGTAGTTAAGAAATATAGGGGTGGAGTGCAAAAAACTAAAGAAATGCTCAGTGTGTTTGGAGTTCTGCAATGAGATCATACATTATATGAAGGAGTCCTGAGGTGTCTTTCTTATTCATAGGCAAGGATATTTCAAAGCCCGAAACAGGAAGGTGTACTTGTGAGGTATATCCAGTCAGGCTTTCTGATCAGAAAAACAGAAGCCACTCTAGGTTTCTCCAACAGAAGATTTGATATACGTAATTGGTTACCTAGGAAATAGAAGACTTGAGAAGCCAACATGGAATCCAGAGAGGAATTCCTGAGTTTAGCAACAATAGGAAATTCCTCCCACCGTCAGCTTGGAGGCCTATCAGGAGGAAGTAGTATTACCAGACCCCAGAAACCAGGGTGATCCCATGCCTTTCATTGGCTGAACCTAGATGGAAACTGGAGATCAAAGGAAACTGGGAAATGTAGTTCCATACAACCAAAACAGAGTACTGGATTCATATGAGAGCAAACTGGATGTCGTCTGCACATCCCAAAACACTGAAATTTTGTGTAATGCGCAATGTTACCCCACCACCTTGGGATTAGTAATCCTATATATTATCAACACTGTCTTATTTCCATAAGGTGACTAGAATATGTTACTGTGGTGCCAATGAAATTCCTGAACTTAATTTTCATTATTTTTAATATAAAAATCACTTGTGAATTGGTAATACAGGCACAGAAAACAAAATTCAAAATGTACATAAGGATAGATAGTGAAAAGTCTTCTCCACTCCTCATGTACTCCCATAGCCACCCATTGTCTTATCAGATTTTTGTATATCCTTCTGTAAATCTATATCTATGTTTATGTGAGTCTATGTATATATCCATATCTTAATCTATATCTTTTTCTGTATGTTGAAGATATACATACTTCCCACCAAATGATAGCATACTACATGCCCTGCTCTACTGACCTACAATTTAGAACCAACTAGGACCTGCTATTCTAATACCTAAGATATTTCTTCTCTTTGGAAATAAAATGGGTGTGCCCACTGGGTCAGACATGTGTCTAAATAATAAAGAGCTAGAAATCATAAGGCTTATAGACATCCAACGTTCAACTAATCATGCAAAGAATTCTCCAAGGCAGTAATTCAGCGGTAGTTTTGTCAGGTTTGTCAGAATGATTCAAGGGTTTGGAATTACTCACTGGGGCTTGGGCTAAATGAACTTGGCTTAATCATATCACGTGGAACAAAGGTAAGTCAAAGATTTAAATCCTGGTGGCTCAGTATCTCATCTGCACACTGGCAGAGTACTTCTCTGCAACACTGTCAGAGGCAGAAGGAAAGCCCCAAATGCCTCATATTGTACCCCAAGATAATGTTCACATGGGTTAAAGAATTTGTATATATTTGTAGGTATATATATATATATATATATATATATACAACAATATTCATACATAGCACACATACATACTGGAAGGACATGGATTTGAAAAGTTCTCATACCTCTGGGGCAGGGATACTTTTTTAAGTTTAGAAATGGTAGAAGACATAAAAAGATGAAAACAAATTCAACTGATTATAAGAACACTAATATGTTGTACACAAAAAAAACACAAGAACACAACAAATACAGCACTCTGGGAAAATACTTTTAACAAGTAGGACAGATAAAGAATGATGTCTTAATTATTTAACACATTCATATGAGGCCATAGAATGTGGTGAGAGCAAAAGCCTCAGCTCCTATGTAAACATATGACATAAACTTCTTATGATGTAAACATATCTGGGTCTCAGTGGCATCATCTGTAAAATGGTGACAATAGTAATACTTACTGGGGTTTTGTAAGGTTAAAATACGATATGTCACTTCTGGGAAGATGGCGGCATGAGCAGGGCGGTGGAAATCTCCTCCCAAAACCATATATATTTATGAAAATACAACAAATACAACTATTCCTAAAAGAGAGACCAGAAGATACAGGACAGCACGCAGCCTGCATCTACACCTAAGAGGACTCGGCACCCCGCAAGGCAGGTAAGATACGGAGCCGCGACCTGGTGGGACCGAGCACTCCCCCACCCGAGCGCACCAGCAGGAGGAGAGGATTCAGAGCCGGGAGGGAGTGGAAGTACAGGCCCGCGAAATAACCAGCCCTGGTGATCTGCGCCAGGAGCACTGACACACATCGCATGGTGTATCGGAGATTGAAGAGACAGAGGGTCCAGGATCTGAGCCTGGGAACACACCGGGTCCTCACAGCCAGCTTCCTGGGACAAAAGAAAAGTGCACGCTTTTTTTAGTGGTCTTAAAGAGACAGGGGCCCAACGGAGGAGCAGGATCATCCCAGCACACTCAGCCCAGCAGGCTGGGAGTCCTGGGGAATTTCAGACCCCTTGGCTGGCAACTGGAAAAAAGTACCTGCACTGAGACTTACCACAGAGATTAGCAGCCTCCCATTTGTTCCTGCCCCGGCCAGAGCTACAAAGGGCCCTGCGGAGCGGTGTGGCCATGGCTGCAGAATACTGGAGCAACAGAGCCACCTACAGCATCCTCACAGAATCTACTCCCGGCGGGTGTTTGTTTTTTTTTGTTAGTGTTTTTTTTCTCTTTTCTTTTCTTTCTCTTTTCTTTCTCTTCTTTCTTTTTTCTCTCTCATTTTTTAAAAAGTCTTAAAGAGCCCAGCTGACATAAGTGGCACCTACCAGCAACCACTTCTATCGCCATGAAAAGACAGAGGAATATGGTACAAATAAAGCTTATCCAGACCCAGACACCAGAGACGGAGTCTGAAGGGATGGAAATGCACAATCTTCCTGAAAAAAAGTTCAGAATAAAAGTCATAACCATACTGATGGATCTACAGAGAAATATGCAAGAGCTGAGGGAGTAAGTGAGGGAAGTGAGGAAAGACAATGCAGAAATGAGACAAGCGATCGATGGGCTTAGCAGCAGTCTGGATGAGATGCAAGAGACTGTTAATGGAATAGAAATCAGAGAACAGGAATACAGGGAAGCTGAGGCAGAGAGAGATAAAAGGATCTCTAGAAATGAAAGAATATTAAGAGAACTGTGTGACCAATCCAAACGGAACAATATTCGCATTATAGGAGTACCAGAGGAAGAAGAGAGAGAAAAAGGGATAGAAAGTGTCTTTGAAGAAATAATTGCTGAAAACTTCCCCATGCTGGGGAAGGAAATAGTCTCACAGTCCACGAAAGCCCACAGATCTCCCAACACAAGAGACCCAAGGAAGACAACACCAAGACACATAATAATTAAAATGGCAAAGATCAAAGATAAGGACAGAGTATTAAAGGCAGCTAGAGAGAGAAAAAAGATCACATACAAAGGAAAACCCATCAGACTATCATCAGACTTCTCAACAGAAACCTTATAGGCCAGAAGAGAATGGCATGATATATTTAACGTAATGAAACAGAAGGGCCTCGAACCAAGTATATTGTATCCAGCACGATTATCATTTAAATGATAAGTGACAAGTGAAAGCTGAGAGAGTTTGCATATGAGAATCTATATGCTAACAAGCTGGAAAACCTAGAAGAAATGGACAACTTCTTAGAAATATACAACCTTCCAAGACTGACCAAACAAGAAACAGTAAAACTAAACTAGGAACGAAATTGAATCGGTAATCAAAAAACTACCCAAGAACAAAACCCCCGGCCAGATGGATTCACCTCTCAATTCTACCAGGCATATAGAGAAGAAATAACACCCATTCTCCTTAAAGTTTTCCAAAAAATAGAAGAGGAGGGAATACTTCCAAACTCATTCTATGAAGCCAGCATCACTCTAATACCAAAACCGGGCAAAGACCTTACTAAAAAAGAAAATTACAGACCAATATCCCTGATGAATGTAGATGCAAAAATACTCAACAAAATATCAGCAAACCGAATTCAAAAATACATCAAGAGGATCATACACCATGATCAAGTGGGATTCATCCCAGGGATGCAAGGATGGTACAACATTCGAAAGTCCATCAACATCATCCATCACATCAATAAAAAGAAGAACAAAAACCACATGATCATCTCCATAGATGCTGAAAAAGCATTTGACAAAATTCAGCATCCATTCATGATTAAAACTCTCAACAAAATGGGTATAAAGGGCAAGTACCTCAACATCATAAAGGCCATATATGACAAACCCACAGCGAACATCATACGTAAGAGTGAGAAACTGAAAGCTTTTCATCTAAGATCTGGAACAAGACAGGGATGCCCACTCTCTCCACTGTTATTCAACATAGTACTGGAGGTCCTAGCCACGGCAATCAGACAAAACAAAGACATACAAGGCATCCAGATTGGTAAAGAAGAAGTCAAATTGTCACTATTTGCATATGATATGATATTGTACATAAAAAACCCTAAAGACTCCACTCCAAAACTACTAGAACTAATATTTGAATTCAGCAAAATTGCAGGATACAAAATTAACATACAGAAATCTGTTGCTTTCCTATACACTAACGATGAACTAACAGAAAGAGAAATCAGGAAAACAATTCCATTCACAATTGCATCAAAAAGAATAAAATACCTAGGAATAAACCTAATGAAGGAAGTGAAAGACCTGTACTCTGAAAACTACAAGACACTCCTAAGAGAAATTAAAGAGGACACTAACAAATGGAAATGCATCCCATGCTCTTGGCTAGGAAGAATAAATATTGTCAAAATGGCCATACTACCTAAAGCAATCTACAGATTCAACTCAATCCCTATCAAACTACCAACAGCTTTCTTCAATGAACTGGAACAAATAATTCTAAAATTCATATGGAATCACAAAAGACCCTGAATAGCCAAAGCAATCCTGAAAAGGAAGAATAAAACAGGGGGAATTACACTCCCTGACTTCAAGCTCTACTACAAAGCCACAGTAATCAAGACAATTTGGTATTGGCACAAAAACAGACCCACAGAGCAGTGGAACAGAATAGAAAATCCAAACATTAACCCAAACATCTATAGTCAATTAATATTTGATAAAGGAGCCTTGGATATACAATGGGGAGATGACAGCCTCTTCAGCAGCTGGTGTTGGAAAAACTGGACAGCTACATGTAAGAGAATGAAACTGGACTACTGTCTAACCCCATACACAAAAGTAAACTCAAAATGGATCAAAGACCTGAATGTAAGTCATGAAACCGTAAAACTCTTAGAAAAAAATATAGGCAAAAGTCTCTTAGACATAAACATGAGCGACTTCTTCATGAACATATCTCCCCGGGCAAGGAAAACAAAAGCAAAAATGAACAAGTGGGAGTATATCAAGCTGAAAACCTTCTGTACAGCAAAGGACACCATCAGTAGAAAAAAAAGACATCCTACAGTATGGGAGAATATATTCATAAATGACGTATCCGATAAGGGGTTAACATCCAAAATATATAAAGAACTCAACGCACCTCAACAAACATAAAGTAAATAATCCAATTAAGAAATGGGCAGAGGACATGAATACACACTTCTCCAAAGAAGAAATTCAGATGGCCAACAGGCACATGAAAAGATGCTGCACATCGCTAATCATCAGAGAAATGCAGATTAAAACCACAATGAGATATCACCTCACACCAGTGAGGATGGCCAACATCCAAAACACAAACAACAACAA
Source organism: Phataginus tricuspis (assembly GCA_029783875.1). Classification (NCBI taxonomy): domain Eukaryota; kingdom Metazoa; phylum Chordata; class Mammalia; order Pholidota; family Manidae; genus Phataginus; species Phataginus tricuspis. The sequence goes on from JAQQAC010020790.1 coordinate 9,481,101, forward strand.
ATGTTGGCGAGGATGTGGAGAAAAGGGAACCCTCCTACACTGCTGGTGAGAATGCAAATTAGTTCAACCATTGTGGAAAGCAGTATGGAGGTTCCTCAAAAAACTCAAAATAGAAATACCATTTGACCCAGGAATCCCACTCCTAGGAATTTACCCTAAGAATGCAGCAGCCCAATTTGAAAAAGACAGATGCACCCCTATGTTTATTGCAGCACTATTTACAATAGCCAAGAAATGGAAGCAACCTAAGTGTCCATCAGTAGATGAATGGATAAAGAAGAGGTGGTACATATACACAATGAAGTATTATTTAGCCATAAGAAGAAAACAAATCCTACCATTTGCAACAATATGGATGGAGCTAGAGGGTATTATGCTCAATTCAGTAAGCCAAGCCAAAAAAGACAAGTATCAAATGATTTCACTCATAAATGGAGTGTAAGAACAAAGAAAAAAACTGAAGGAACAAAAGAGTAGCAGACTCAGAGATCTCAAGAATGGACTAATAGTTACCAAAGGGAAAGGGACTGGGAAGGATGGGTGGGAAGGGATGGATAAAGGGGAAAAAGGAGCATACGATTAGCAGATGTAACGTTGGGGGGGTTCGGGGAGGACTGTAGAACTTAGAGATACAAGTAGTGATTCTATAGCATCTCACTACGCTGATGGACAGTGACTGTAACGGGGTTGGTGGGGGGACCTGATGAAGGGGGTAGTTTAATAACCATAATGTTGCACATGTAATTGTAGATTAATGATACCAAAATAAATTAAAAAAAATATGATATGTCCATATAGTACTTAGAATAGTGCCACTTGCTAAACAGTAGGAGTTAGCTATTATTATTAATTAAAAAATTGTTAGTTAAATAGAAAAAGGATCTGAACAGTCAATTCACCAAATGCAATGAATAAATTAACAGAGGGAAATGTTCAAATCTATAATTTATTCAAGAAAAACATTTTATTTTGTCAAAATAATTTTAAAAATGTATACCCAGTGCTAACCAGAATGGACTAAAACCAATATACTCTTTGTGGCAATAACTTTAGAACTATCCTCTAGGGAAAAAAAATGGCAATGTATATTTAGAGCCACAAAATGTTTAAAGTCTTGTTTAACTTGATACTTTTGTTACTTCAATTTTCCATAAAGATATAATCCCAAAAGATAACATGCTATGAATGTATATTTTCTGCATTATTTATGAGAACTGTATAGTTGTTTAAAATTTTTTGCTATTGGAGACATTGCTGCAATCCTTGTATTCTTCATGGGTATGTGTGAATATTCCTTCAGGATCGATGCCTAGATGAAATTGCTGGGTCAAAGATTTTCACATTCAGATTTCTAATAGTCACTTCCAAACCATATTGTGAGAAGACTTGATCAATTTGTAGTTCCATGAAAAAATATTTTAAGGAAAGTCGTCAAAAACAGAAGTCCCATGAAACTTAACATAAAATATAATCAAATGTGCCTATTATACCCGAGTGATCTTCACCTCAGAGGTAGGCCATTTAATTCGGTTTTGCTCTTATAGATATCCTCATGAATTTGGCTAATTCATGATTCTACCACATCCCTGACCTGTCTTTATTTGAGCATACTTGGGATTATCATCTGGTCAGAATGCCCATTTTAGGGCTTGGCCCTAGAAATGTGTAGGAACTGGCTAGAGGACACTAAAGATAAATAGCTTTGTAAAGTAGGCCAATTTTTATACCTAGCTCCTGGGTATGGCTGTTCAGGTTGTCTGGCCACTGGCATGTAGTCTGTGCTCCGTTCACCAGAGAGGATGCGCCCTGGGTGCAGGCAGGGGAGAGAGAAGGTCGTCCAGAGGAAACGGCTCCTTTTCAAGTTCATACAAGGATGCCTCATGGGATCTCGACTGCCCTGATTATTCAGAATTTAAAATTTCTCTTTTTAACTGATTCTTTAGCTCTTTATTTAACTGATTCTATTGATGGAAATAGCATATTAAAAGGATGATGAAAAATTTATATTAACAGTTGGCTCTAGGATTTAAAATATAAGTACAGTTCAAGCACAGTTAAGCATTTGGCTATTATGAGAAAAAGCTAACTTGAGCTAAGGAGCCCAATGAGAATACAAGCTATTAGGTAAGGAACTACTACTGAAAACATAGACAGTCTGATAAGTTCCTTATCAATGATAAATTCTGGAAAATTATAAAAATTAGCTTGATGTATATACTTTCAAGTAATGAAACAGCTACTAGGATACATATACTGTATAACTTGTTTGAGCTTGGTTCCATTGTTAAAGTTTTTTTCTCAAGTCCTAATGAGATATTTTCAAACATATAACTATTACTATACAATGGATATAAAAGAAGATATTTCACCTTATCTTTAATTAGGCACAAGTAATAATTTCAGTGGTTAGCTATCTGACAGGTTGTGATTTATCTTCTGATTTAAGAAGACATCTACCCTACACTTCATATTGTTGAAACTGGAACACACACAGTGTGTCTGTAAGAGCAACCACAGTGAACAATTAAAATTCTGAGCATAGTGAGGAGGGACTGATATGCATAGATTAGGTGAAGATCTCACAAAACTTTTAGCATAGGTTAATCCGTGGACCTACATATCATCATGAAAGGTTTAGGTTGAATCTAAGAAGGAAGGACAGATTTTGTGTCTGATTAAGATGGAAAGTGAGGACTGATCACATAATGGATCGTAGCTCTCAGGGTCCTTCTGTCTTTGAGGACACCTGTCCTTGACTGTAATGGGAGTTTAGAGTTACTAATTGGAAGTTGCCAAGTCACAGTAGCATTGAGTCCAGCCTGGGCCCGGCTGTTGAGTCTGTGAAGGTCTCTGGCAAAATGAGAGCTTGTGGGCTGGTAAGAACAGTGTCAGTAGGCAGGCAACATCAGATACCTGCTACAAGGTGGATGGAGAAGGAGGTGCGACTGGAAGATGTCAGCAACAGCTATTGGCCAAATTTTCTGATGGTGGCAGCAGCTTTGGGGGGAGATATTCTGAGTTACTCGGGTGACAAGGGATGGAGCTGGTAAAGTAAGCCACAAGTAGCCACAGGGAGTTCTTACATTTTATTTAAGCCTCAGACCAAGCAAGCATCTTTCTTGTCAAACTACTACACTGGGTCAGTTTACAAATAATATTGGACTGATCTCAATTATCTCATCAATTCTCTCCTTTCCTTTTCTTTTTAGCAAGGGTACTTCTTGTCATAGAAACTAGTCTCTCCCTCTCCAGATCCATTTCCTAAAAATGGAATGATTCCTATAGAATCTATGGAATGAGTTCCTCACTGACTGAGTATAGTCTACATGTTTTCATCTAGAACATATAGACCCTGAGGTTAAATCCCAGATCGTGACAAGGGAGCCATCACTTACCATGATACAGGACAAGGAACTCAACTGTAATGACAATAAAAATTTCTAAGATTCACGGAGACATTATGGTGAAATGGGCACTATGCTAAGTGATCGTACATATTGCATAATTCCATCTGTACAACATCCCCTTTGAAACAGATGTAGACATGTATTTATTATCCTTGTCTTATATTTAAGGAGCCCAAGTAACAGGGAAACTAAGGAATTTGCATATAGTCACCTCGCTAGTAAATGACAGTAAGCAAGGTATTTTGCCTACCATATGGAATTATTATACTGCATTCCCAAAACTAAGGAAATCCTAACCCTTAATATGCTCAAGGAAGGAGAAGGCTGGATCCATTTACCTACTGTAGCTTCCTTTTGGTGTATTTATCCATGAATAAAAACTGTCTTTTGAACATCACCCTGGAAGGATAGCTTTGAGTTGCACCTGTCGTGTGTACATGGCATGCATATTAAACCATACACCTAATACTAAACCATAAACATAATAACATGAAAGACCAGACCCAGCAGCCGGCTCATATGCTGCAGTCTCTCTGTCCCATTGCAGGACCCCCAAAGCAGATTTAGTGCTCCTGGGAAAGAAATGTGCTTCCTGAATCACAAAGATCAGAGGAAACACTGTGGGTCTATAATCCATGATACATAGTGAGGAAGGAAACCACTCTATCTGTGGGGCTTAGGCCCAATATGAGTGTTTTTTTTCTTTCCTCATGGCTGGCAGAAGCCCAATCAAGCTGCCATCAGCTCCTCCCATGGCCAGAGGTTTAAATGAACTTCTGGTTTGGAAAAAAAAAGTTATGTCACCCAACAGGTAGAACATGACAGGTGATGGGCTGCACACCCTGCTGCCAGGCACTGTGCCCACAGCTTGGCTCCAGCAGGCCCTTTATTAGGGCTTTGGTTTTCCTCTCTCAGCTTAACTTTTTTGGATGGGACAGAAGAGTGTTGATGTAGCTGAATGCCTCCATAGAAAGGAGCTTAATTCAAAATGCTCTCTCCCCTCGCCTAGGCTTGGATGCCGGTGTGTCAGCAGTTGAGATACAGTTACAGTTACACTTGACCCAGCAGCCAGGGGAACAAGGGAGTACCCTGCAACCAGCTAGCGATCTGGCAAACATTCATGACTCCTTGTTAAATGAAAACAGCAGCTTATAAAACAGAGTACACTCAAAATATGTGCAGAAAAAGACTAGAAAGAGAGATGCCACAAAGTTAACAGTGGTTACCTCTGTATAGGGGGAATATGAGTAATTTCCTTTTCATTTTGTTCTTTATTCTAACATTATTTATTGAGTGGCTACCCTGGCTGAGACATAATAAGTTCTCATAGTATTTTCTTTTAAGTTTTAAAATACACATGATATATGAATATGATATATATTGAAATAAGAAAAATGCTGTTTTTCAAAGGCTACCTCATACCCATTAAGAAAAGTTCTACCATTTGGAAGAAAACCCAATGCACAAACCCCCCAAATTTTCAAATAAAGTAGGAGGTGACTATTAACACGGATTCACTGCATGGGTCTTTCAAATAGAATGCTCTCTGACTCGGTTTGTAATCATTTGCCTTCATAATGAGGGAAATGTAAATTCAAACTTTGTAAATTGGGCTAAAATTATTTACAGGCTTTTTGGCTTAGCTTTGTAATCCAAGCTGAAACCAATAAATGAGAAAAGTAAACTAGGCTGAGGAAATGCTCTTGTCTGTGGGTTACGGATATGCAGATGTGTCCCTGTAGCTGCCGTGCCTCCTGCAGGCTGTTTACCAGGCTTGGCAAGCCCACCTGGCCGCAGCCACGCTGCTGCTCCTGTCCCAGCCCCACGCCCCTCCCACTCCTATAAATCTTGCTGTTTTCTTTCATTCTCAAGTACACTGGCTACAGTAGAGGCCCGTGTACTGTGAGGTGTGTGAGGAAAGAGGAATCAGGCTATGTATCCTGGGGTCATGGTCTAGCGATAGTGCTCAAATAACAGAATAAAACAGACCTCACCACTTTCAGAGTGAACTGTAGGATCTGGGCATCTATCAGAGAGGGTTTCGTGTGGTCCAAGAAGTAGGAGGCCTGAGTGAGGGTATTTTGGGTGCTGAGGCCCCTCACTCTGCTCCTGTGGGAAAGGAAATAATAAGGGGTTGAGGGATGAAACAAGGATTTCCCCTATGACCAGGGGCAGTGGAAAGGTGAGTTAGGCCAGGGCTGGTGTGCTCAGAAGAGTGGCTTGGTATGCCTATGTGACACCATGTCTAGTAGTTCTTATCATGTGCCAGGCACTGGGCTAGCATGGCAGATACAAGGGTTGTGCCTCTCAAGTGGCTTACAGGACAAGGCAAGGTAAAGCTTACCTAAGTACACAAATTCCATAATACTGAAGGAGAAGCTGACGGCTGTGAGGGAGAAGTGTCAACAGAAGTTTCAAGCATACAGAGGAAACCTCCTATAGGACAGAATGTTTCCTGGAGTGGGTGGCGTTCAAGGGTTCAGGGATTTTGACAGGCAGAGAAGAGGGAGGTTATCTGTGGATGTGCCAACCTAGGCATGGCCCAGAGCTTGGAAACACTGCATGTTCCTGTCTGGTTGGAATGCAGGGCAGAGACAGAAGCATGGGCATAGCACCTGTACCCAAGCAGGGTAAGTGCCTGCTATAGAAGTAACAGTTATATTTTTTTAAACTGCAGAAAGATATATGTGCCATGGGCTGGTTTTTTTTTTTTTTTTGGTTTAGTTTTAAAAGAGTACATTTCCGTGATTTTTATCATATTCACTAGGTTGTGCATCACACTCTCTAATAGTTTAGAACAGTTTTATTATTACCCCATTTTGTGGCATGTATCAGAACTTATTCCTTTTTATGGTCAAATAATATCCCATTGTATGGGCATACCACATTTCTTTGGTCTATTCCTCAATCGATGGGCCTTTGGGCTGTGTCCACATTTTGGCTATTTTGAATAATGCTGCTATGAACACTTGTTTACCCATAGGTATCTGTCTTAGTTCAGGCTGCTACTAAAAAAAACAAGCATAGATTGGGTGGCTTGTATAAATAACAGAAATTTATTTCTCATACTCCTAGAGACTAAAGGTCTGAGATCAGGGTGCCAGCATGGTTGGGTTCTGGTGAGGGCCCTCTTCTGAGATACAAACTGCTGTCTTCTTGTTGTGGCCTCAGAAGGCAGAAGGAGAATGAGAGAGTTCTATGGGGTCTCCTTCATAAGGGCACTAACCCCATTCATAAGTGCTCCACCCTCATGACCTAATCAGCACCCAAAGGCCCCACCTCCTAATGTTAGGGGGTTAGGATTTCAACAGATGAATCAGGGAGGGGGGCATAAACATTAGTCCTTAAGTAAATAAATAAGTGCAAGTACCCACCTGAATGACTGAAGTTCCAAGTCTACAAAATAACCTGGAGGTCTTCCTAAGGCTTTCCTCTGGTTCAGTTCTCAAGAATTTACATAAACATTTTAAGGACCAACCTGGCTGGATTATCCTTTTTGTAGGCTCTGAAGTTAACCCATCTTGAGTTTCACGTGTTAGTTTCTTAAATAAGGGCAGGCATTTCCTCCTCATTCCATGTACAAACAAGGTGCCGACGGCCACCCGTCTGGGCCATACCGGGTTGTTACTTTACAGGTGGGATCCCAGTTCTCATCGATGCACACTGCTCTGCCCTTCCAGCCTGTCTTTAAAGACGCAGGATTCCCACCCCGCCACAATCAGAAGACAAGAAGACTCAGAACCCTTGGCATTCTAAACCATCATTAATGCGTGAGAATGTTACTTAAACAGTTATAAAGATGGAAACATTCAAAGTTATCATTTTTGAAAACCTCACTGCATAATACTCAAAACTGTACTTTTGTTCTTTCAGGTAAAATTTTGAAATGTATGTAGTATGGGAACTTGATCTAAGATAAGTGAATCTTAACCTGAATCCACAGATCACTTCTAAAGCTACTCTTCTTTCTCCGAACTTCTCTTTTAACTCCCTTGTCCTAAACGACAGCCCTCTTTCCCCTATTCTCCACTCAATAACTATAGACCCTCCTCTCAAAAAGTCCCTAAATCAGAGCCTCCCTTCTTAAAACTTTCCAAACCATAGCCCCTGGCCTTTTCTTTTGAGTTGCCATGCCCCAAACCATAGCCCTCCTTTTCAAACTTCCCTTTAAACTCATTTTCTAAACCCAGACTCTTTGCCATATCCATGTTCCTGAGCTACCGTCCACTCCCTGAAATAAAAAAGACACACACATTCTGTAATTCACCAACAGTGCTGAGACTGACACGGGAGAGATGCATCAGGGCGTTATGACCTGTGGAGGATGTGGAGAAATGTGAGGAGGTTGCTGTGGACAGAGACATGAGAACTGGATAAGGCCCAGGCCATGGGCAGCTCCCTTCACTTGGCTGAGAAAAACCACTTTCTCATTTGGCATGGACTGAGCCTCTGGCTCATAGGAGACTCTCAGCAATGATCATGCTTGGCCTGATTGAGCGGTCAGATGAAGGACTAGGTTGAGGTGACCTCTGAACGACTTTCAGTTCTATGTTAAACACTAATATCGTCAAGATGAAGAGGTCTGCAGAATTTTGGATGTTTGAGTTATCCAGACAATTACCTTCATTTTGTTCTTCATTTGTTTGTGTAGATGAAGTTTTTGTTTGTCAAGCAGAAAAATAAATGAACTTTTACTGCAGAGAGATATTAAGACAGTTAATTTCCCCTTTGGACTCCAAACTCCTTGAATGTATATCTGTCAGTGGGCTGCTAATGAAAATGGCTTTGGTTCCATGGGAATAACTGTGAGGACAATGAAATCCAGAGATGTGAAGTAGGAGTACAGGATGTCTAACCAGGATTGTTCTGAGTTGCTTGGAAGGCATTCATGAAAGTGAAATGCCATTGTTAATAACTTTTTGTTGATTGATTAAAGAACATGAATTCTGGGCATACCTCTGATGAAGTTATCTTGTAGCTGGAAGTTTATATACATACTAGGGACCTGATGTAAATGGGCATGCTGGTTTCACTTCACAAGTAACCCCTTCCAAAAAGTTCTAAAAGTTTTTAAACAAAAAAAGGATCGCAGATAGAAATGTAAAAAGCTAAACTACATAAATTTTAGAACAAAACATAAGAGAAAGTCTTCATGACCTTTGGCTAGGCAAGGAATTCCTAGAAAAAATACCAAAAGCATGATTCACAGAAGAAAAAATGGACATATTGATCTTCAAGAAAAAGGTAAACTCTGCTCTGTATAAGACATGCTACAGAGAATGAAAAGGCAAGTTACAGGATGGGACAAAATTTTTAGAAATCACATATCCATCAAAGAACTTGTATCTAGCATATATAAAGAGCTCTTAAAATTTAACAAGAAGACAACCCAATAAAATGAGGCAAAATTTGAACAGATACTACATGAAAAAAAGATAAACAGATAGCAAATAAGTACCTGAAAGAAGATGCTCCAGAGTATATTAGTCATTAGGGAAATGTAAATTAAAACTACAACAAGATACTACAAGATGCTTATTAGAATGACTAAAAATGAAAAAAAAAATTGTTACTTCCCTGTACTGACAAAGATGTGAACCAAATGAACTTTCATACATTCCTGGTAGGAATGTAAAATGGTGTAGCTGGAAAACAGGCAATTTCTTATGAAATAAATGCACACAAACCATATGACGAGGAGGTCCACTCTTGGGTATTTTCTTGAGGAATGAAAACAAGTTCACACAAAAAACCTATAGCCAAATGTTTATAGAAGCATTATTTATAATTGCCAACAATTGGAAACTATAATATCAATGAAAGAAGCCAGAACCAAAAGGTTACATAATATATAATTCAATTTATGTGATATTCTGGAAAAGCCAAAATGTAGTATGGAGTTGCCAGAGCCTGGGGTCAGTGGAGAATTTGATTCCAAAAGGTAAGAATCAGGGACATTCTTCGGGTGAAGGAATTGTTCTGTATCCTGATTGTGGTGATGGATACCTGCCTTTATTATGCATGTGTTAAAGCTGACAGAATTGTAGCACACACACACACACACACACAAAGGGTAGGGGAGTTACTTTATTATATGTAAACTAAAAAAAAAAACTTCTGTAAGTAATTAAGGTGAAGAAGAATTGTCCAAATTACCCTGGGTTAGTCATGAGGCTTTAATTTTTACACTAAATCTGCTTTCAAATTTCAACTAATAGCACAGTGAGTACAAATGAGTATTTTCCTGATACTGTATTTACATAGCAGCTAGGGTGACCCTTAAAGACTCTCCCAAACACAGGGCAGCTGTATCCCCTTGCCTTTCCCACCCATGCTATCTGACAATTCTGGTCCTGGGACCTCGGAAGAATTATGGCTGCTCAGCCAAAAAGGGCTTTGATAACCCCACACCCTGCACTTTTCACCTGAGCAAATATCACCAGGCTCCCAGGTGTGCCATCAGCCTTGGTGAGTATGCTGGCTGGAAGGCACAGTCCACAGAAGCTTCTAGGACCCCCTGGCCAAATCCTCCCTGGCCTTGCCCTACTGACGAGCATCTACTATGGTGATAGGCGAGACACCTGGGTGCTTTCCCTAGACTGGGCTCACCTGAGACAACCGGATTTAGCGCTCCATTTCTTTGCCTGACAGAGTCTATCTGTAACCCCATGACGATTCATTGTTTAGGAATTAAAGGTCTCCTTGAGGGTCTTTTGTGTTCTTGCCAACCCCTTGCCGGCTCTTGCTGCTGCTGTCCCTCTGCCAGCCCAAGGCTTCTTTCTGAGACTCTGGGGAAGTGAAGGAGAACTTCAGTTTTCACATCTCATGCTTAACCTTTTTAGTTCTTAAATTATCACCCTCCTGAAAAGAAAAAAAATCATCACAGTCCCAAGGGAACATCACGGAGTCCTGGCTGCCCAGGGGAGTTTTTTGTGGTTTGGTAGTCTTCCAAGGTTTGCTGTATGAAGTATTAGTGCTTCATTGGAATCTGTCATATGTCTGGATAAAGAGTAAGTTTCAAAAATTTAACTAACAGAAGTTCCAGTTGGATTTCCAAGACTAATAGAATTGTGCTTCTTCTCTCTCTTCCCCTCTCTCCCCACCCTCCCCTGCTCCCTCCAAACTGCCACAGCATATATTAAAAGCTGACGTGCCAAACTTGTCTTCCTGCAGAAATTACCTCGGAAATGGAGCTGAGATTCCAGGGGTCCTGGTCTTGAAGAGAATCTAATCCAAGAAGACAAGCGGAACTGAGAAGCCCAGGATGACTTAAAGTTGGCAGGAAAAAATTCACAGCTAATTTCAGGGATAAACAGAAAAGTTCCGCAAAATATGAACGCATTTTTCCAAGCGCTGCAACAGAGGAAGGGGACTGGGAAAATTTAAGGAGGGGAATTGCCCTTTCCACCTCAGCTTTTCTCTCTTAGGCATAGTACTCAATGACCCAAATGTTCACAAAGAAGAGGGCTAGTCCCAGCCCAGGATTCACATAGCTTTACTCCATTCATGCCAGGCCTCCAGCAGGCCCAGGGCTTCCTACCAATTTTTAACAATTCATTTTGATTGGTCATGATTCCCTTTTGCTACTTGTATCAGCATTGTGTCCTGAAACTTCACTCTGCCTGGCATGTCCTCCCTCTGTCATAGCTGAAGGAGAATTAAAAGGGGCTTTCTCTCTGCAGAGGGACAGGACCCAGCCATCTGGGGTAGTGTTCATTCCTTCCTGTGCTAATAGTTCTATTGATTTTTAAACCCTTGCTTTTTAAGGGAAATGTAATCTTTGTGTTTCTAGCTCATTGACACTCAATTTAAGAAAGCACTGTTTGGGTAAGAGGCATGTGAACTGTGTGATATCAAAATAGCCTTATGAGCCTCTAAAAATCTTCAAGAAAACTTTAGATTTGTTTTGTGTGTGTGCTTTTTCATGAGCCTCTAGAAGTCTTCTACTTCCAAAGTAGAAGGCAGTGTCTTCCCACTCTGAACTGAAGATTTCATTAAGCACACATACAACTTGCAATTTAGGTGAACACCAAGGAAGTTTAGCTCTGAATTTTCAGCTAGTGCTTTCTCTCACCTAAGTATCCGAGAGCACTGAAACTTTAGAATCTAGAAAGAGTGTGCTCAAAATTCATTTCCCTACCATCAATGAACTCTGACTCTGTAGCAAGTCACATTACCAGGAAGCCACACATTTGGATTCTTTGGGTCATCTGAGCTCCCTGTAGCAATGCTGAAGACATGGGCTCTGGGGCCCGACTCCCTGCCTTTGAATCCTACCTTTACCCTCTTAAGTTGTAAATATTAAGTGAGTTAAAACAGACAAAGCACTTGGCTTTGTCTGACTGTCACCCCTGAGTCCACATCAGCGGTCACCTCTAGGCTTTTGCACACGGCTCTTGACACTTACTGGGAACAATATAAGAAATTACTTTATCCTGGGAGGACATTTTTGCAATGATTGTAAAACTGCTTTTAAAGATACAACACTCCACTCATTTTGCCTTTCAATGTCTCTATGGAAAATGAAAATACTTCTTTGTTAAATTCATGTGAGATCATTCAACTAGAAAAACAAATTTATCTCTCCTGATGAGCTGATAAGCCTCTTTTAATGAGGTAAATGCAGCTGAATGACTGATTTTTAATTCTTGTTTCATTTTTTGCCTTGGCTGCCAGGAAGTCGGGGTTTATGTCCAGTGCAGCAGTAACCCTGAATTTAATAATAATAGCTAAGTAATACCTCTTATTAGAAAAGCAAACATTTGAGAACATTTTTAAATGTTGTTGTCTAATTATTTGTACTGGCTTCAAAATGAACGCTAACAGAGGGCTATTACTGCTAATAAATATACCTGAAATGAATCGACAGGGCCTTTTGGAGTCACTTGCTTTATTCTAAGTGCCCTGACACCTATATTATAGCCTCCTGATAGGAACTGGATGGAAGTGTAGTCCAGTGTTACAGATTTCAGCAGCTGTTAAAATTACACAGTAACTGTTGGTTCACAGTGTGTTGAGTTACACCGTGGTGAATTTGCCCCTGCGCACAAGGAAAAAAATAGGCATCTTGACATTAATAAGTACTCATTAAGTCAGATATGCACATACAAAATACTGATTGACCCTTCCTTTTTTTGCCTATACTCCAGTGTGGTATAAAATACATAGCCAAGGCTTTCTGGGAAAGTGTCTGATTCTCCACTTCCTCATGAGCACGCACAGGAGTATAAGGCAGGTAAATGGCCAGAATCCCCAGCTAGAGCTCGGTAGTTCCCGGTTACTCCAGACATGCCAGGCCAGAGGGCTAGCCAAGGAGGGCCCAGACTGGGGTTATAGTTCCTGGAGATTCCAAGGGATTTATCACCTGAAGTGGGATATCTTTGAGAGTGAAAAGAGACACAATTAATAGTTTTAGTCAGGACTATAGATGTAAAAATATCCTAGATAAATCAGGATGTATGATCACTGTACCTAATAGGACCAGATCCGTGAGAACCTCCTAGTGATAGTTCCTGGGGCACTGGGGAGGCCTTTGAATTAAAATATTTTGCACCCCCCCTTTCCTCATAGATGACTTACATTTTACCAATACTGATTCATTCCTTTAGATTAGAGGTCCTCAGTAGGGGTGATTTCATCCTCCCCCCCCAACCCCATGGGGACAATTGCCAATGTCTGATATATTTCATCATCACAGCTGGGAGGGGCACTGCTACTGGCATCTAGTGAGTAAAGGCCAGGTTGTTGCTCATTCTATGGTGCACAGGACAGGCTCCCACAAAAAAAGAAATATCCAGCCCCCAACAGCACCGAACTTGAGAAACCCTGCTTTGGATTAAGTGCTGTTTATCGTCTGGCTCCCATTTGAAGGTACATGAAGGTCAAGGAATGAGAAGACAAGCCACTGACTAGGAGAAAACATTTGCAAAAAACATAACTGAGAAAGGACTGTTATCCAAAATACACAAAAAATGCTTAAAATGCAACAAAAGGAAACAAACGACCTGATTAAAAAATGGGCAAAGACCTGGACACACACCTCACCAAAGAAAATATACTGATGGTAAATATGCATATGGGAAGATGCTCAGTATCATATGTCATTAGGGAATTGCAAATTAAAACAACAGTGAGATACCAGTACATACCTATTAGAACTGCAAAACTCCAAAACACTGACAACACAAAATGCTGGTGAAGCTGTGGAGCAACCAGAGCTGTCATTCATTGCTGATGAGAATGCAAAGTGGTAACAGCCATTTTGGAAGACAGGTTATCAGTTTCTTATAAAACTAAGCATACTCTTACCATATGATCCAGCAGTCACGCTCCTTGTAGAGCAGTTTGGGGACCACAGTGATATTGAGCACATTTACACAAGTGACTTGAAAACTTATGTCCACAAAAAATTTGCACCTAGATGTTTATAGAAGCTTTGTTAGCAATTGCCAAAATACGGAAACAACTGAGATATTTTTCAGTAAGTGATTGGATTAACAAAGCGGTACATTCATACAATAGAATATTATTCAGCATTAAAAAGAAGTGAGTTATTAAGCCATCAAGAGATAGTTAGGAAACTTTAATGTATATTACAAAGTGAAAGAAGTCAATCTGAAACGGCTATTTATTGTGGGATTCCAACTACATGACATTCTGGAAAAGGCAAAATTTTGGAGACAGTAAAATGATTGCCAGGGGTTAAGGAGGAGAGAGATGAATAGACAGAGCACAGGGGATTTGTACGGCAGTGAAACTGTTCCATATGATACCGCAGTGGTGTATGCAGGTACATGTCAGTTAAAGGTACAGCACAGTATGCAGGTACATCAGTTAAAGCCAGTGTACCACCGAGACAGGAAATGTTGAGAGAAGGGGAGGTTGTGCGTTTGTGGGGGTGGGAGGTACATGGGAAGTCTCTGCATCTTGTGCTCAATACCCCTGGGGTCCCCAAACTGCTCTACAAAGTGAAGTCTATAGTAAAAGATACATGAGGGGAAACACGTAAGTAGCTCATTGAATGAATTTATCAGATGGTAAGAGAAAGTGACAGATAAAGGGGAAGCCAAGGTAAAAAATACTTCCAGCTTTAGAATTTTGCTTGCACTGAGTCTGCTACAGTGGATGGGGAGGTGGTCAGATGGGTGAGGTGACTGTGACTCTGATGCTGTGAGAGAAGTTAGAAAAATCATTCATTCGTTTTACACACTGCCATAATGTAGTGGCCTCCTTCTAATTAAGGGGATAGAGAAAAACAGAAAAACAGATGAGAAGAAAAACTGGGCTAAGATTACCAGCCGCTGTTATTTGGGTTTGTCAGAGGACTTGACCTCCCCTTTTGTTGGTGGAGTGGGGAGGTTGGCTCACAGAGCTCTGCTCCCTGGATGTCCTCTGCAAAAGTACTTCTCCCTGCCTTGATGACACGGGCACTGGAGGAGTTTCTGGAATAGACATTTAATAGCCATTAGTGATTTCTGAAAGAAGTTAGTGTTGCCAAAAAGTCAGAGAACTAATAGCGTGGCAGTCCGAGTAGAAGGGTAAGACTATCACTGGAAGCAGGTTAAGGAATTGAGAACCAAGAGGTACTGAAATACCCTACTGGTGAAAGAAATCTAAGCCTGGGTGGAAAACACAGGGATTGCGTCTGTGTGGTCCCTAGTAGCTGTGTGAACTTATTTCTGACGTCACTTTGATGAATTACTAATTTACTGTGGAGAAGCCACATTAACTGTCCACATGGGTCAAACTCCCTTTTAAAAAAGCCTACATTGGTTTCCAGACACCTAGTGTGTCCTAACGGAGAACAGCCGGAACTTTCATTTGTACAGAATGGATTAACAATCCATATTTGCTGGGTGGTGCCCTGCAGAGGTATCATTTTTTTTTCCTTTTTAAAAAATCACGCAGAAGTTAAGCAGTTTCAAGTAGTTCTTGAAACAGGTAGACCACTGACTGGGGATGGAAGCGTTCCTTTTTGTATTATTTATTTGGAAGAGAGCTTGTCTGTTTGAACTAGATTACAAAGTGGCATGTAATATAAATTCATTGAGGGCTAGAGGTGTGTCTTTTACAACATTGTATCCCCACAGAAGCTAGTGCAGAGCTCTGTACATTCTCTGCACCAAACAAATATTTATTGAATCAATGCACAAAGGAATTAATACCAAGCCTCAGTGAGGTTGGAAGAGCCCCTGAGTGATCAGTGCGCTTCCCTGTGCAGAATGAGGCACTTGGACACGTGCACATGAACGGTTCTTTCTTCCTGGATCCCTCATTCTTCAGGATCCAGGGCAAACTGGCCTGCACCAGCCTAGCTCCCAGTGTCCAGAGTGCTCTGAAACAGCCTGATGTGGACGAACGCTGTCAGGGCAAAAGTGTATCACTTCTCAAGGGCCCTCAGCAATCAAGCAGGACATTTAGAACAGCTTTTGTTAAATAACTATAAAGGTGAGGCAGCACAGGAGACTCAAACAAAATCAAATACAAAGGATCAACATCAGGCTTTCTGAGAATTTATATTCCCGAATCGACATCCAGATCTGATGAGACCTTTTTCCATAACGTTTAGGGAAGGTAAGGCCAAACCATAAGACTTCCTCATTTTAATAGTTGGACCAAGGAGGAGTTTCTCAAAGGTAAAGAGGACAACATGACAGTTATCCCACAACACAGGTACTGTTGGAGCATTTACGGTGCGAACCAGCAGTTCATTTTTTCTTTGACTTGTAACCAGCCGGTCACTGATGACTGGCTGGTGACTCAGCACAGAACAAGTGTAAGGAAGTGATGACTGTTTCTTATCAATAGCGATAATCATATCAGTTTACAGCCGTGAAGTGTGCTGTGTGTATAGAAATACTAACTGGAAGTAGTATTTCTGTAATACGGATGTTGGGACTCCTTGGCACATTCATCACGCCAATATTTACTGGACAATACCCTGTGCCATACCCTTGGCACTGGAGATAAAAAAAAATCAAGGACGCGGCCACTGCAACTGCTGAAGGGGAATATTTTGATGCCGACACAACCTCAGGGAAGCGGAGAAATTCATCCTACAGTAGCTTTTTCCCCCTGAAAGGATAACACAAATATTGGTTGGTCTAGTTGATTTCCTGGCCCCATCCCTGACCTCACTCCATCACAGCCTCTTCAAAAAGGCCCATGATTCAGACACGATGATGTCATGGTCCCCAACTTGGCAGTATTTTTTTTTAAGATCCTTTAATGATGTAAGCCATAAGGTTCAAGTTTGCTCTATGTCTGTGTATTGAAAATGGCAACTTCATATGTATTTTTCTTTATAAATTTGGTTAAATAATTAAATAATTAAATAATTAAGTATAGCAGTATTTAATAACTACACAGTACTAGGATACCTCCTAATTGAGCCTCATATAAAAAATGTAAATTAAACCTTTAACATAGTGTGTGGTGGCTGACTTGACATATTATGCACTGAGACAGAGCCCCGATTTGTTTAGCAAACACTGTCAAACAGATTGTCTTATTTACTCTCAATATCACTTTATGGCTGGTTTTTCTTTCTATTCTGGTTATGTTTTAAAACAACTTTGCTGTCTTTGGAGTAACACATACAGCAGAAAACTTAGAAAACAAAGAAAAACTCAAAGGAAGCAGGTATATAAGTCACCCTAAATCCTGCCACTCACCGAGAGCCTCTGTTAGGTTTGGTGAGCCCTACAATGTGTTTTTTCTTCTATCTTTATCTTATGTTGCTGGACAAAAAAAAAAAATGTATACATTATACTGATAGCTTTGCGCTTGCTTTTCTCACTTAACAATATATTGGGGCTATTTTCTCATGTCAACAAAGATTCTGCTTAAAGGCAGAGTAGCTTCAAAGTGTGTCACTCTTAAACTGCTGCTTGGTGCCTTGTCTTGGCTGGTGGAAACACGTCCCCTCAAGCTGGGGTTTTATCCAGACGGAGAAGCCATTCTTCGCATTCTCAGCAGAGGGTCCTCCCCTTAGGAATGTAGAGCCGATGATGCCAAGTGCGTCCTTGACCTTCTGGGCAGGATGGAGAGCTCTTCTATTTTCTCAGGCTTCTGCCTGATAAGGGTGATCAAACAGCAGATTTAAGATTTATTACTCGGGAATCTAGTTTATTTGCAGTTGTTTAGACTGTTCTTTTGTGTCCTGATCCCTTTATGCAGTTGCTGCCTTATTTTAGAAACTCACCAACTGAAAACAGTACCGACCAACGAAGCTGCAAAGGCAGCAGTTTGCAGCCTGTTTTCAACACTGAATCCATTTCTTTTCTTTCTTCATGGTTTCGATGCCCATGCCTCTGCTTCTACAGTGATGAAGATGAATCATATTTGCCTAGCACTTTATTTTTGTAAAATGCATCTAAAATATATTAATTAGTTGCTAAAAAAATGTAAAGCAGATGGGAAATTTATCTTGAAATTTGAACAGAGGTGTTTATCTATAGCTATCACATTCTTATATATGTAATTTTTAATAATGCAAGCCCAGGTTTTTTTTAAACATTTTATCTCAAATGTATCAGTTAATAATTCCTGAAGTTAATGGACCCTAAAGTTATTAGCAAGGTGATTTGGAATCTTGGTGCAGTTTATAATCTAGGTTTTAGGAGTCCTAGAAAAGCCTAAATAACTGAAAAGAACAAATTATTTCCAAATCATGACATAACAATAAAATAATAACAGTTATTGCATTCATACTAGGACTGTTCTACATAGACACGTTTCATATTTTATTTCATTAACTTCTCAAAAGCACTCTGAAATACAGGTACTATTATTATAAGCCCCATTACTTTCGATGAGGAAAATCCAAGTGAGAATTTCTTAAAAGCCTTATTTTGGGCAGTTCTCACTACCTTTCTCCTCTAAGAAACTCAGTAAGAACCTCAGTGCTAACTGCCTCTCAAAGTTAACAGGGATGCTATTAATAGTGATATGAGTCATTATTCATTGAGTGCATACCACGAGGCAGGAACTTTATAAACATTATTCCTGATCCTCATGTGGTAGATTGTATTTGTAGCCACAATAACACCTCCTTCCTTCCACAGCTCCTCTGCATGGTGACCTTGCCATCCCCTCATCAAGAGAAGTCAACTTCTCCACCCCTTCCATCTCCGTGGTCTCTGTAATTGTTTTGACCAAGAGAATATGGCAGAAGTGACCCTGTGCTAGTTTCAGGGCCTAGGCCTTAAAAGAGCCAGGTTGCTTCCACTCCTGTCTATCAGAGTAACTGATGTTAGAAGCCAGTCACTCTGTAAGTAGCATGACCACCCTGGGTTCTCGACTCCGTGAGAGGCTCAGGCTCTATGTAAGGCCCTGGAGGAGGGATCAGCAAACCATAACCAGTGGGTCAAATCTAGCCCATCACCTATTTTGTATGGCCTTTGAGCTAAGAAAGATTTTTACATTTTTTAATGATTGGGGAAAAAAATGAGAAGAAGAAGATTTTGTGATATGTCAAAAATGTATTAAATTTCAATATTACAAATAAAGTTTTATTGAAACATAGACACATTCATTCGTGCATTTAATGGCATTATTGTCTATGACTGCTTTCATGCTATAAAGGCAAAGTTGAATAGTTGTGACAGAGATCATGTGGACCTCAAAGCCTAAAATAGTCACTATCTGGCCCTTTGCAGGAAACATTTGCCAACCCCCTACCCTAGAGAATGAGAGGGAAAGGCTGGGGTGCACTGAGGTACTGATACATATTAGTATGTACCTATGTCATGCTTCTCAGACCTCCCGCCACAGCCAAGTCAACGGATGCAATAGACAAGTCACCCAGCTGAGCCCTCCCCCCAATTCCTAACCTATAAGATCAAAAGCAAAAGAAATGCTGTTTTAAGGCTCTAAATTTTGGGTGGCTTGTTACACTGTAACAGATAACTGAAACACGTTGCAATCTTTTCCTACAAAAATAGGTATTATCCAATTATTTAGATTAGGAAACAGAGGCTCAGAGAGATTAAAACACTCATTCAAGTTGAGACAGCTGGTAAATACAAAACTGGAATTTCAACCCAGGTTCTTATGCTTCCTAAGCTTTATTTATGACACAACTAACCCCATAATATTTCAACTGTTCTCTACTGCTTTACATTTCATGCTCCATGTCAGTCTTCATTCATTTAATAAGTGTTTATTGAGATTGGTCACCAAACATAAGCCCTGCAGTAAGCTTTGGAAACAAAAGATAAATTCAGAAAGAATCTGGATTTTTTACTTAACTTTTTACTTAGTTGAGAAGATCAAGTTATAAAAACACAATAATACATGAACCGTTTCCAATTCAAATTCAGCGTATTTATTGTGAAGCTTACAGCCAATAGAATCTCATTCGAGGCGATCAAACTTTCAGAAAAGCTCTGTATTTGATCTTAATGTCAGTTCTCAGGCTTTTTTTTTTTTTTAAGAAAAAGTCAGCAGCGAATAGACGACTTTAAAGCTCATTCCACCTCCCCACAAAGTTAGTTACATGACATTTTTTTTTTAATTCAGATTGTCTTCTTCCATGTTCAAAACATATGTAAGCACACCTGAATGGAAGTTACACAGCTGGAAACCATTAGCATTGAAAAGCAATGAAAAGCAGGACGCAGACAACTAGGGAAAGTGATTCTGAGGGACCAAGGTAAGGAGAGTGAAGGGAAGTCCCACAGGATGTGCCAATCTTTTTCTGAGGTTGTTAGCAGAGACGGGTCCCTCGGCGAGGTGAAGACCATCAGCCAGGGATGCGGATGAGATACACTTACTAGGCCCCTCTAGGCCATCCTCCTTAAGTGTTGGCTTCCTGAGGGCAGAAATAGGACACACAGTGGGTCTTGGGCTGCAACTGGCTCCTACCAGCTCACAGGAGCTATTGTTAAATTTCAGGAATTTTTGTGAGCCAAATGCTACAAATTAGGGATATCTCCCCCTCTCCCCCATAAAGCCAGTTTACTAGCACACCACTAAAACAGAACCAATTATAAGGATTAACCAGTAGTCCGCAACCCTTTCAATACAGAGTTTATAGTAAAATATAAAGAAATCATTACAATTATGTTTTGAATAATCTTTAATGACATGAGGGAAAAAAAAGCTGGAATCAAAACCTTATCTCCAGTATAGTTGCAAGAATACTAAAACATAATTGTACATTGTAAGATATTAGAAAGAAAATACATCAACGTCTTCACAGTGGTTATATTTGTGCTGTGGGTGTATAGGTGGTTTTTGTCTCATTCATTCTAATTGTGTCTTCCAAGTATTCAACAAGTTGGCGTTAATTTCTTAATTTAAAAATTCATTTAAAAATGACATGCCTACATACTAGCCCTTTTTCATTTTGTGTACAGAGGGGACAGAGAGAAGGGAGGAGAAAGGATGGAAGCGGGGGGCCTTCCCTTGCTTCCTCACTCAGTTCTGTGAGAATGGAGTTGAAGAGTAACCATCTGCCGAGAAAATGAAAGTTCCTATGGCCAGGATTCTCACCTGATCCTCGGCCGTTTGCCCACTGCTCACGTGTGGGCATGCTGCACGGCTGCAGGAGAGCAGAGGCTGGAGTGTGAGAGCTCCGAGACAGAGGCTGGGAAGGCTGCGGGCGCAGACAGGCCCAGAGGCAGAGACTGGCTCTGAGTGGATGGGATTCTAGTGCTTGACCTGCCACAGGGAGAATAAAGCTGGATATGAACCCTTGACCCTGAGAACGTTCCATTGTTATTTTTCGATCTCACTGAATCATGAGTGAACTTGCCGAGGGCTGAAACCCATTGGCAAGACACCAACAGAGTCTGACTTTGGCCAGGTAGGAGTGCGCTGGTAGTTCTGGCAGGAGTGGGGGAGCGGATGGGTAGAGAGTTGGAAAGACAGGAACAGAGAAAGGCAGCAAATGCAGTGAAAGGTTCTTTCTATTTTCACTGAGACACTGGAAGAAAAACAGCAGTGTTGCCTACCACTGCGTCAATCTTCCAAACAGACCTGGATTAGTCTACCTTCCCCAGGGCCAGGGCCTTCGAGTGCTGTGTGGAGCTGGGTGTTGAGGACATGGACACATCTGTAACCAAATCAGTGAGCCAGTGGGAGACAAGATCCATTTCTCTGGAATGAGAGCCTTTCATTCCTTTGTTCTCGATATTTCCTGGCAACATGTCTACAAGCACATGCTATTAACAGATGGTGGAAGGCATAATTGGGATGTTTATCATAACATATCCCCCATGCTTCCATCATGCACCAAAGAAGCAGAGATATATGAGCTATTTCACTCTATCACAGCAGGATTAAAAACATCTACTTCCAACCACCAAAGGCTCTCACTGCAGGCTCAACTGCTCAGTTAGATGTGGTTTTCCATCAGAAGTATAGAGCCCATTTAAGCAGACATGTTCATATCAGATTCCTTTTAAGATCGCTAGTTACTATGACAGATGGGTTTCTCTAGAGTTGAGTTGATCTGGTAAATTGAGGCATATATCTGAGGCACAGCTGAGGCCAGTGGGATTGGCAGAGAGCCCTGAACTTTAAAAGACAACTGCACCTTAGAACCCCCACACATGAAAAGGTCTCCTTTGCTTCACCCCATAGTTATGTGCTGAGCAAGTTATAAAGAAAAAAAAAAAAGCAGAATCAAGCATGGAAAACAACTTATCCAAGAAGCTGAGAGAATTAATTTCAATTTTTTATTACTGAGTTTCAAATCTAATGTGTGCCTTCTCAGTTCAAAATCAAGATTGTCAAAGTCTGCTTTATAAGAGCTTATATATATTGCATGTTTTCTTAGAGAAGGGTAATTCCCTCATGATTTATGGGTCTGTAAAGAAGTGCTGTCCATAATGTTCATAAGAGTCTTGCACATTTATGCAGCTTGCATCATCCAAAGAATTTGAGGGGTTTTGTTAAAAGTATCTGCTGGTTGGGAATATTCCACATTATACCCAAGATGATTAAAATTGCAAGACTGTCCTTTTGGCAGATGCCTGAGCATTGCAATCAGTGAGGTTTATACTTGGCAGTCAGTAGCATAGCGGAAGAAGTGCCTCAGAAAGCTTGAAATCTAAGATGGCAGTGGTTATAGCTGGTGGTTCGGAGCTGGACTGACCCTGGAACCAGATGGCTTGGCTCAAATCTGACTCTTTCTCCTACCAGCTAAGTGACTGTTGGAGACACTCAAGTTTTTAAGCCTTGACTTCCTTATTTGTAAGAGGGCATGAAAACATTACCTGCCTCACAGGGTTGTTGCAAAAAATAAATGAAAATATCATACGAAAAGTACTTCATATAGTGCCTGGAACATAGTATGTACTCAGTGAACAATAGCTATTATTATTCCCACAAAGTGATAAACCCTGGAACCTAGTATGTGCTCAGTGATTAGCTACTATTATTCATACAAAGCGATAAACAGGGCCAGGCGCATAATTTTCAGGGCTCAAGGCAAAGTGAAAATGTGGGACCCCTTGTTCAAAAAGCAGGGGACAAATGCTGTTAAAGGTATTAATATATAAAGCTTTTTCTTCTATTCCATGCCCTCTCTCCCTTGACTTGTCATGATGTTGTTCTCGTTTTTAACTAATAGACTTTATTTTTTAGAGCAGTTTTAGGTTTACAGAAAAATCAAGCAGAAAGTACAAAGTTCCCATGTATCCCTTCTTCCCACCCTGAGTTCTCCTTTTATTAACACTTGCATCAGTATGGTACATTTCTTGCAATTGAAAACCCAATATTGAGACATAATTATTGACTAAGTCCATAATTTACATTGGGGTTCACTCTAATATTTATCCACTCATTTAGATAAATTCTTAGCAGTGCAATTGCTGGATCATATTCTAAGACTATGTTTAGCTTTGTAAGAAACTGTCAAACTGTCCTCAAAAATGGCTGGACAATTTGCATTCCCACTAGCAATGGATGAGAGTTCTTGCTCTACATCCTTCCAGCATTTCACGTTGTCAGTGTTTTGAATTTTAGCCATTCCAACAAGTATGTAGTAGTATCTCACTGTTGTTTTAATTTGCACTTTCCTAATAACATACGATGTTGACCATCTTTTCATGCGCTTATTTGCTATTTGTGTATCTTTGGTGTCTGTTCAGATCTTGAGCCCACTTTTTAATGGGATGTTTTCTTATTGTTGAGTTTGAGTTTTAAGAGTTCTTTGTATATTTTGGGCACAAGTCCTTTCATAGATGTCTTTTGCAAATATTTTCTCCTAGTGGCTTGTCTTTTCACTCTCTTAATGGTGTCTTTCTCAGAGTAGAAGTTTCTAGTTTTAATGGAATCCAACTTATCAATTTTTTCTTTCAGGGCTCATGCTTTTGGTATTGTATCTTAAAATCTCATGGTTAAACCCAAGGCCATCTAATGTGAAAAAATAGAAAAAAATATATATTGGTCTCTGTCCCCATTCCTGGCACAGAGATCCTAAAACCCCTGTAATTTCCTACGTCATAAGAGCACATCTTTTGTTCTAATATTTGGTCTTTGACCCAGGTTCCTGACACAGGGCTCCTAGATCCCTTGGAATTTCCTAGATGATAGGAGAATCTTTTGTTCTGACAATACAGCCCTTCTATAGCTTCAGGATAAAGGCTGGTCACCAGCAACACCAAGCCATGATTAGGAAAGAAGCTGAAGACTGAGTTAATTATCAATCATGCCTACATGATGAAGTCTCCATAAAAATCCCAAAGGTATGGGGTTCAGAGAACTTCCAGGTTGGTAAACACACCCATGTGCTGGGAGGGTGATGCACCCCGACTCCATGTGCTGGGGTTCCTTCCCCATACCTTTCCCTGTGCATCTCTTCCTTCTGGGCATTCATCTGTATCCCTTATTATATCCCTTTATAATAAACTGGTAGGGGAGGGCATTCTTGAGGGACTGAGCCCTTCACCTGTGATTCTGATGCTATGCCTAGGTAGATAGAGTCAGGTTTTAGTTAAATTGTAGGGGACTCAGATGGGCTCAGCAAATTGCTTGATATGTAGAAAACCCACACACCTGGTAGCAGAAGTGAAGTGAGTTGCAGTAATAGTGTGAGACTAAGGAGAAACCGGGGGAGATTTTCCATACACGTAGATTTTGTACTGTTATCTTCTAGAAGTTTTGTCATTTTGTACATTACATTTCGATCTATGATCTATTTTGATTTAATTTTTGTGACAAATATAAGGTGGAAATCTAGATTAATTTTTTTGTAGGTGGATATATGTTCAGTTGTTCTAATACCATTTATAAGACTATCCTTAATTCAGTGAATTACCTTTGCTTTGTCAAGGATCAGTCGACTATATTTGTGGACCCATTTCTGGGCTCTCCATCCCTTCCATTTTTCTGTCTGTTCTTTTGCCAGTACCACACTGTCTTGATAATGTAGCTTTACAGTGACTCTTAAAGTTGTATTGTACCAGTCCTCTGACTTTGTTCTTCTCCAGTGTTACATTGGCTATTCTGGGTCCATATAAATGTTAGGATCGGTTTGTTAATTACTAGTATAAGTAACTTGCTGGGATTTGGACTGGGAATGCTATGCTTAGCATTCAATCTACGTTGAATCTATAGATCAAGTTGAGAAGAACTGATGTCTTAACAATATTGGGTCTTCTTATCCATGAACATAAAATATTTAGCTTATTTAGCTCTGCTTTGATTTCTTTCATTAGAGTTTTGTAGTTTTCCTCATAGAGACCTTATACATATTTTGTTAGATTTATACCTAAGTATTTCATGTCATGGTGTTTCTCATTTGCTATTTAATGTTGTTCCAAGTACAGAAAAATCAAAATTTTGTTGTGAATTTTACCATTCATTTTATGCAATGCCAGTTTTAAATGTGACTACAAGAACACTTAACTCATTTGTGGACTCACCAAAATTATACAGCTTGCATTTCATAGCTTGTACATGCATATGTATTTTGTTCTTGTCAGAATAGAGGGAAAGCTGTACAAAATTAGTTCAACTGATTTTATTTCATTTCTTGATACTCACACATTCTACCAACATTCTGCCTTCAGCTCGCTGGTGAGCAAGGAAAGACTGAAAGGAAAAAGACCTAGGGGTCGCCCCACCTTTCCGTTTCCTTCTATGTCATCGTTTTCAGCATAAGTGGTGGGTAACACAGAGGAATAACACGAGTAACAGAGAATATGTTGGCATTCCTTGACTGTTCCTATGTCTTAGAGGGCCATTGCTTCCTTTCAGCATTTGAAGCAAGTCTGGTTTGAATAGAAAGCCTGGCCTTTCAGAGTTGTCAGTACGCCTGCCTACTCAGCCATGGACATACCACACTCTGTACTTGCACCGGCTCTTCTGAACCCCATGCCTGTGGGTTCACTGGGATTCTATGCCAGTGGGCATCTTGAATGTGATGTAAATGGGGTGGCAAGGAGCCATGATGGACATGCATATCGTGTGTATCTCTTCTACTTATGGGCACTCTCCTTTGTCCCACTGGACTTCACTTACAAAACACAAATTCAAATATAAATTTAAAAGTTTCAAGATGGCGACAGCATAGCATTCCACAAAGCACAGGATGTCTGTCCATGAAGCCAGCCCTGCTGACAACTGAGAAGAGTGGAGACACATAACAGCTGCAGCTGATCACTCAGGGATGTCAGCTAACTAGAGAATAAGGAAGGCTTCAGCTGGAAAGGACACAGAGTTTATCTCTGGTTCAAGAAAGTAAGCCCCAAAATGTAAAGTTACTGGCCGGGGTCACACAGGTAAATAGTAGGATGGGAGCTTCTCTTTCCATCCAGGCATTCTTGAAATTCACTATGTGATATTATTGCAGGCTTCTTATTCACCTGATCCTAGGCCTCCCATCATCCAAAAGTTTATTGAGCTTGATTCGATGCTTCTGGAAACATCCAGATATACACATTGATAGTCCAAAACAAAACCCAAAGCAGCTATGACTGCCATAAAGCCAGGACAGCTACAGCGATCCCTTCAGTTACCAGAATTTGTTGAAAAAGAGACCAAATCAGGATAGTTATAGTGAGAGTTTTTTAGAATTAGGCATTGGTCTGCCAGAGAATAGGAAAGGAGGCATATTCCTTCCTTTGATAGTGAAGCCAGAATTACAGCCTGTGTCCTGACTTGTAGATCATTTCTCTTCACTTCTCACAGTTGCCTTCCGATTCGATCCCATTTCCCAAAAAGCCTCTAAAATTTTAGGTCTGACAGTCATGAACTGTCACTATTGTCTCTTTAATTCCACCCTCTTCTTAGTCTTGAATGAAGCTTGAGAGAGAGAGAAAGTGGAGAGAAAGAGATGGAGGAGGAAGAAGAAAAGGGGGCGATGAAAGGAAAGAGGAAGGAGGAGAAGAGAGGGAAGGGAGGGGGGGAGAGAGGACATCACTGAGATGTGTTTTTATCCCCCAGCCCCCCTACCAAGAGGGTTAGAAGGTGAGTTAAAAAGAACTCCACATCCCAATCAAAATTCTAGCAGGTTTTTATGGATATGGACAAACCGACTCTAAACTGTATATGGAGAGGCAATGACCCAGAATACAATACTGAAAAAGAACAAAGTTGGAGGTCTGATGTCGCCTGACTTCAAACCTTACCAGAAAGTTCGGTGATCAAGACAGTGTGCTATTGTGAAAGAACAGATAAAACAGGTAAGTGAACAGAACGGAGAGCCCAGAAATAGATCCCCATAAATAAAGCCAGCAGATCTCTGACAAAGGAGCAAAAGGCAAGACAATGATGCAAAGATAGATATTTTCAACAAATGGTGCTGGAACATCCATGGGCAAGCCAAGAGAAAAAATCTTGACACAAAACTTACACCCATCACAAAAATTAATTCAAAATGGATAGCAGACCTAACTGTAAAACACAAAACTACAAAACTTCTAGAAGATAACATAGGAGAAAACCTAGATGATTTTGGGTCTGTTTGACAGTTGAGTATTTAGATACGACACCCAAGACACAATACATGAAAGAAATAACTGAGAAGCTGGACTTCATTACAATAAAAAACTTTTGCTCTGTGAAAGATACCAATAAGAGAATGGAAAGACAAGCTATGGACTGGGAGAAAAAAGTTGCAACAGGCACATCCAAGAACTGTTATCCAAAATATACCAAGAATTCTTAAAATTCAACAAGAAGAAAACAATCTGGTTAAAAAATTGGCCAAAGACCTTAACAGACACCTCGCCAAAGAATATATACAGATAGCAAATAAGCATATGAAAAGATGGTACACATCACGTCTTCCGGGGAATGTAAATTATAACAACGAGAAACCACTACACATCTATTAGAATAACCTAAATGCTAGTGAAAATACAAAGCAACAGGAACTTCCACACACTGGCGGCGAGAATGCAAAATGGTACAGCTACTTTGGAATAAAGTTTGGTGTTCTATTACAAACTAAACATATTCTTATCATATGACCCAGCGGTCACACTCCTTAGTATTACCCAAAGGAGTTGTAAACTTATATCCACACAAAGCCTGTACAAAGATCTTTATAGCAGCTTTATTCCCAATTGCCAAAACTCAGAAGCAGCCAAGATGTCCTTCAGTAAGTAACTGGATAAATAAACTGTGGTACATCCAGACACTGGAATACTATTCTACACTGAAAAGAGCTATTAAACCATGAAAAGACATGGAGGAAACTTACATGCATATTACTAAGTGAAAGAAGCCCATCTGGAAAAGCTACATACTGTACGATTCCAACTATATGACATTCTGGAAGAGACAAAACTGTGGAGACAATAAAAAAAGATCAGTGGTTGCTGAGGGTGGGGTTTGGGCAGAACAGAGGACTTTGAGGGCAGTGAAAATTCCCTGTTATCATATAATAATGGTGGATGTATGTCATTATACATTTTTCCAAACCCACGGAATGTGTAACACTACGCATGAACCCCAATGTCAAAATATGGGCTTTGAGTGATTATGATGTATGTGCTTAGGTTCAACCTTGGGAAAAAATGTTCTACTCTGGTGAGTGATACGGTACATTTTGACAGGGGGTGACACTATGCATGTGTGGGAGCGGGGAATATATGGGAAATCTCTGTACCTTCTTCTCAATTTTGTTGTAAATCTAAAACGGAAATTGTCTTAAATAATAGATTAAAAAAAAATTTTTTTTAAAGAATCCCCGGTAGGATAGGAAGGAGGGAGGACGTTGTGATGGAGTTCTGTTCCCACAAACTCGTATCATATGAATGCTTGCTACATGAGGGACACTCTTCTAGGCACTACAGGGCTTCAGAGCGTTGCCTTCAGAGCTTAAAATCTTGTTGTAGAGATAAGACAAAAAAAATCTACAAAAAGTTAAGTAAAAATAAAAGATATGAAGTAACTTCCAAAGCTGTGAGATAAGTAAATGGCATTAAATACAGATCATTCACAAAAGAATTAAACACTACCTCTTCTCAAGTCCACAAATTCTCAAGCTTAATAAGCTGGTGCCAAAAATTTAAAAAAGCATAAGAAAAGAGAGTGGATAAAATAATAACTACTAAAGCTTATTTTAGTAATTCCTGCCCCACCCAGTTCCTAAGGTGACCGTACCTGTGGAATGATGGGCAAAAACACGTGCTCTGGAACAAAGCTGTCTTGGATTAAACCCTGACCCTCAAAACTGCTGTCTGGGTGATCTTTAGCAAGTTACCTAACTGCTCTGTGCCTTGATAACATCAGCTGTGAAATAGGTAATAATGTACCTATTATATACTTTTTCAAAGCTGCAGAAGTTCTGGGAGGCCAACAAGAAGGAATATATTAACAGTGACTCCGAATCCCAGTTCCTAGGCTTGCGTGAAAGCAGTGGTGTGGAGCGAGACCATGAATGCGTGTACAGTTACCGTGTCAGCTGGCACCTGTTTCTGGTGCCACTGGATCCTGGCATCCCCCTGCACCGTTGCAGGACACCATGGGACTGGAAGAGCCCTGAGACCCTGGCAAAGCCAGTGCAGGTCAGGGGTAGCATCCCACTGTCCCTCCTGGGCTCCCCCACAGCCAGGACCTCATCCTGTCCAAAGACTTGTGGGTATTGGATGAAAAGCATTTTGCACAGTACCTGGCACACAGAAAGACACTTCCAAGAAACAACTAGGGACGTCGCTGAATTTGGCCTTTGAAGATGATAGATGTGAATGCAAGTGGAGAGACTTGGGGCAGTACAAGAAAACCAGCGGCAGTCACTGAAAACACCAGGCTGTGGGAATATGTCTCGGGGGAAATTAGGCCTGGCTACAGACCCTGCGAGAAAGGTTATAGTTTTTGTCATTGTTTAAGGACCTTGGCTGACAGAGCAGCTGCCTTCTTGAACATCCTCTGTACGAGAGAAACAGAGTGCTCTGAAGACTCTCAAAACAGCAATTAAATGCTCTGATTTACTACATTTTCTTCAGTGTGTTTGTCAGAAATATTCATGTGGCCTAAGCCAACCAAAAATGGTTGAGAAAATGCAATTTGACCACACGTCAGATCGTGGAGAGTTGCAAATTATCTGGTGAATTGCTCCTTTAGTAAAAGCTGGTGAAAATATAAAAATGTGTAGACTCGGGGCAGATTAAAGGAGAACAGCAACAACAGAAACCCATTTCCTAGATTTTCCAGCAGCTAGAGATCGTTGGTAGATATGCATGACCTATTCTTAATGTGGGATTTACACACACTGGAAATTTTCTGGGCTCATTTGAGGCTAATGAGTGACTCTGACAGTGAATGAGTTTGAAGCAGGCCGGGAGTGACTAGATACTGGTCTACAGTTTGCTGTTTATCGCGTTCATCTTTAGACCAGAGGACTTTCTTGTCTATGAGGGCTGATTTTTTTTCCCCTCAGGAAGCCCATGGAACTTTGCGGCTGCGGTAACCATTTACCCCAGATTTTCTGTGACCATCTGATTTTGAATGTTCAACCCATTTTCCTCATAGAGACATTTATATTTGTTGGGTATGGGCCCTAAATTTTGGTCAGCAATGTGGTCTCTCTGCCAGAGGTTCAAAAGATAGGGAGTAGTTTAGAGCCTAGAAGACAGGGAGAACCCACAGCCTCCGTGAATGAATGAATGAGCTCTGACGTCACCCTCCAACTCTACATGCTGTTGCATATACACAAATTAAAGTATCCAGAAATACCACTTTTGATAACTTTGAGTCACTTATGCAGCCTGTTCTGAGGAGTTCTCCCCCCATTCTTCCTACTTTTTTCAATAGAGGCTTAGCCTATGGTTCTCTTTCAGTCAGTGGGGCTTAGTCTTCTATATATCGATTCACTCTTGTCTGTAATGCAATTGTAATTTTCACATCATACTGGAGTTGTTCTTTGTATAACTGTCTTTATATAACTGAAGACAAAACCCCTCTAGAGAGGTTTAAAAGCTGATTAAAATATCATTAAGAACCTACAAAGCAAAAACTCAAGAAATGCTTGAATTAATGAATTTGTGCTTTACATATTCTTTTTTGAAGATTTCCTATTTTCTACTGCATGTTCAAGTGATTGTTGAAAAGAACACAGACTGCTAAAATGCATAATTCAGCAAGCAGAGGTGTCTTCCAAGGTGGGTCTTGCCCAATCTCCACACCACCAGCTGCTTGCTGGTAAATTTGAGTAGACGAGGGATTTGCCCGA
The DNA here is from genome assembly GCA_029783875.1 of Phataginus tricuspis. NCBI lineage: Eukaryota > Metazoa > Chordata > Mammalia > Pholidota > Manidae > Phataginus > Phataginus tricuspis. The sequence goes on from JAQQAC010020790.1 coordinate 9,512,139, forward strand.
TTCAGCCACTTCTAACCTGCTCCCCCTTGTGGTCAGTGTGAGACATTTCTAAGGTGCCTGGTTGGGTTTCCTGTCCTTTGTGGCTTTCATTTCATTAGCACCATGTTCTGACCTAGCGATACATTCATTAATAAAAAACAAAAGAAAAAACCCAAACTTTAAACCAAAATATTTTAATAGCAGACCTAGTCTAATGTGAGCTAAGGAGCCAGTCCTTTTTCTCCCAATCGCTTCCTTTCCTGACCAGCTGTTCTACTTTCATCAAGAACCGACTCAGTGCTCCACCCCATCCACAAAGTCTTACCTGGTCTCTCGCTCTCTGGGTTTTGGGCTTTGCCTTGCAGCTTCCTTTATCAAGATGCCTGTCACTCCGTATATTCACTTACCAGGTAGCCACCCCACTGTACGTGAACGATTTGGGGTGAGGTGGGGCACACACAGAAACTGTTTTGCATCTCTTTATTTTTTATCGCCAGCTCAGTAAATGTTTGTTGAGATAAACAAGTGGTTTTTGCCACTAAGAGCTTTAGGCAAATGGCATAAAGCTTTAGGCAAGTGGCATCAATTTTCTCATTTCACAAACTTAGGAACTTTGGACTTCAAGTCCCTAAAGAGTCTATGAGTCTGGCATTATTTTTGTCATCAGAATATTCTGTAAGGACTGCTCCCTTTCAACTTTGAGGTCTGTCTTTGTCTGTCTGTCTAAGGTTAAAAAGAGCCTTGTGGTTTTTGAATACCTTTTTGGTTCTATAGGGTTTTATGCTGCATGTCATGGTACCTTAATATGGAAGGTGAGAACGTAAAATAGTGCTGTGATTACCAGTAAAGATGGAATTGGAGAGATTTCTTCATGGTATAAGTAATTACATGAATAACTCTTTTTCAAAGAAAGACCTATTCCATGAAAATGTCAAAGAAGTTCATATTTACTTCTTTTTTTAAATTTGAAGACATACCAGCTCATGGAAAGTTCGAAGTATTTCTTCCCCTTGGCTTAGAATTCCCTTTCATCAATTTCTCAACATATAAAGTTTAAACAACATTTGGCTCAAGGGCCACAAATTATTATTTGGTAAATATTCATTTTCTGTTCAAGACATTTAAAGCTAATAAAAAAATGTAAAGAAAAGATTAGTAGGCTTTCTCCACCAAGTTTTAAATTTCTACATTGACTCAATGAATGACACTGAAAAATGTACATGATCATGAATCTAAGAACATTAACAGTTAATACAAAATCTGCCACACAATGAAATTGTGTCCAAACTGTCCAAGATGTAGATGACATCAGAAAGGGTCTAATATGAATTTGGCAGTAAGTCCAAATGAGAATTCACTGTTTCATCCTGTCTCTGTTTTGGTTTTGTGAGAATCTAGGTCTGTCTAAGCACAGTGACTGGGGTGCTCTGAGAATGCTGAAAGCTGAAACCTGCATTCTCTGGAAGTAGGGAGAATTTAAAAGAAGTGGGAATACTTAGAAGAGACAGTTCTTTCAGAACTGATGTAAAAAATTTTTGCATGTTAAACTAAATTTGGAGGCCTGTGGATAGATATGGATATTTTTGATGAACTAATTTAGGACAGGAGGAATCTTCAGCTAGTCAGCAAATAGAATTTTGAGGAAAGGGAAGAAAAATAAATGTTTTAGGTTTAAAAAAACCTTGTTCTTAAGCAGGGGTTTTGTTTTAAGAAAAACCTCACTACTAGCTTAAAAGGTGGCTGTTAAGATAATAAACTGCCGTTTGAAATGTGAAGTGCCCCCAATATGAGATGTGCACTTACCTTCACTGCAGTCTTTCCAGGAATGTAGGTGTATGGGAATCTGTGGACAGGATCACATTACCTTCTGGCAGGCTAGCTAGGAAAGGGTAACCTTTTCACGAGGGTCTTGTCTTCTAAGGGTATTTTATCTACAAAAAAAAAATCTTAATCAAATATCTAAGAATAACACAAGGAGTGATCTCAGATTTTCTATTTATCCTGGAATATCTAACAAATTGAATTCATGTTGTTTTGGGGCTCTAATAAATAACAAAAGTTTATCAACTTTATGATAACAAAGATGTATTTCTTTAGTAGTGTATACACTAAAGATGTGTCTTTAGTGTCTAAAGACACTAAAATATGTCTATTTTTGTCTGTTCCTAGGAAAATAACTATATTCATATATCAGAGCTGTTGGTCTTTTTAAAGGCTTTATGATTTGACAGAGCCTAGCACATTAAGAGACACTCAGTAAATATTTGTTGACTAGCTGATGGTAAACATATGTCAGTTTCAGGGATATAATGAAATTCCACCTGTATATAAGTCTATATAGCTCTTTATATAGCAAGTTTATATAATTTGCATTAATCACAGCAATAACCTTACCTGAAGTTTTCATTTTTCTCCCATCATTTGGATTTTCTGACCTCTGAAAAATGAAAGATAATTTTAAATCATCAAAAATGTCACCTCCGAAACCTCTAAAATAACTTGATGTCTGGGATTGCTTCCAAATGGTGGGGGGAGGCAGAGAGTGGAAGGGGTGGAGATGAACAGGATTGGCCATAAGCTGATGGTGGATGACGCTGAGCAATACTATTCTCTCTAGTTTTGTATATATCTGAAAAGTTTTCAGTATGTAAGGGTTAAAAAAAAAAGGTTGTTGAAGTGGAAATAGGGACCTGTGTTTCTTTTTCCTTCTCAGGTACCTTACTTCAAAGACAAATGGGGGTGGGAAAAGCATCTCCAGCATACAACAGTTTGAGAGCATTGTTTACTCCCCAGCCCTAGGCCTCCTCTTGAGGAATTTCTGCTAGAAACAAAGGCTTCTGGAAACTTCCCAAGATTTACGGTTGAGCAGCCTGCCTTAGTTCCCTTCACCTTCTTTTGGGGATTGGAGGGAAATGACCTTCCGGTTCAGCCATCCATGAGGGTGTGGCAGGGAGGCGCCTGATCCCTGAAACCAAGATAACTGGCAGCATTCCTGCCTGAGGAAGGGGTTGCAAGGGTCTGTTTCCCTGTTGCCTGAGGCACAGTCTCAACAACTCAAATCAGCTGCTCCTGACTGGTCTCGGTTTTCAGGAATTGTTTTGGTAATAGTGTTGGCAATTTTTCCTTTTCCGGAGCCTTTGAAAACAGCAAACACATCTAACTGTTTATAGCTACTGGAAGGAAGACAAGATTCTTAGCAAGTGAACTAGCGTACCTTGACCAAGTTGTGTTCTGTCCTGTCAGTGTGGACTGACCACCACTGTACTGATCAGCTCATCTGTGAGTCTGTTTTGAACGTAACATGTTCCAACAATGGAGAGAAGAAACTCAGAGGTTCTCTTTGCTCTCTCCTTGTGAGATTTCCTCTCACCCCGTCTCTTCATTCTGCTTATGTAATAACCGAACCAGTGTTAGCTTTAATCTCTCTCTCCCATTAGCAAATGCTCAAATCCACCTGTCATACGAGGAAACCCAATACTTTTCTAAGAAGTCCACTCTAGGCAGCATAAAAGGAACCTAACACGTTTGAAACACTACAATAATGTACCAGTCGGTTTTGTTCAACTTGCAATGATTAAATATTGGTCAACAGAATCAAATAATTTTTAAAGTGAGAAAGATTAAGAAAAAAAACCCAACCCTGAAGATATCCTATAATCTTCCGGTCTATAGTAAGAACCTTCTTTCTAAACAGTAAAGGTGGCTGGGGCCCAAAAAAGCGAAGTTACTTGTTGTGCATCACAAGTTCTTCCACAGAGAACTCAAGCTGCCTTTGCTGTCTCTGGAGAGCAGGGTCACAGGGCTTGACAAAGGGAGGCCCTGAGCACATCCACAGTTTAGAGGTTAGTGGCTTACATAGGAGCTGCAGCAGAGGACAAAAATGAAGTAGATAGCATTCTAGGTTTTATTCATGCAAGACACTTACCAAAGAATCTCAGGCTTTACAGTTCTCTGGGAGACGTCATATTTCTGTTATAGAAAAAACAGGCAGAAGTCAGCCACAAAAGGATCCATTTCAAGAATTCAGTTAATGTGCATTTGCGAAATCAAAATATGCCTCTCCTATTCAAAGAAAATAATTACTGTTAAGTCCATTTTTTAGAAGTCTGCTTTCAATAATACTTTCTTTAGAGAATAGTCACTCAAAACAAAAATGAGAAGATAGATTCAGCCTCAAGTCAAATACTCTCTATGCACCATGCTGATAAGGTAGTAAGGGGAGGAAAAAGCTTTTTTGAAAAGAATCAGCAAATGGAAAATATATTATCAAGTGAAATGCATTAAACATTTTAGTTCTGTTGAGAGAATAAAACATTTATAAAAATCAACTTCATTCTTCTTCTGAACCGTGTATTAATTTATAGCTACTTAAAGCTGAAAGAAAATAGAAAAATGCAGTTTAAAGCTGTTTACATTCACATATCTTTTTTATTTTGACTTATTCCAACCACTGTCACCACACTACACGTAGCATCTTTTCTATTCTGGAAGAGACAGAGACCACTTTGAACAAGAGTGGCTTTAGGGAAGTGGGGAAGAGGAGAGGAAAAAAGTAAGGAGGGCAGAAGAAAGAGCTCCTTTCTAATAACCCTTTAAAAGTAAGATTCTTAGAAATATTGAACTCTTGTAAACTTTGCCTCACGTATTTGCCAAGTGTTAAGAAATAGAATAAAAGAGATGGTAACAGGGCTATAATGATGGAAAAGAAAGGCAGCAGAGATAAATACAGGAAAGGAACATTGCCTGCACAGAGACGCTGGAGAAGGAAGCAGGACAAAGTTTGGGGACCTTTGTGCTATGAAGCATTTGACCTTCTGTTCATCTGTGGAGGATGCAGAATAAATAACATCCCATGCTTATTATTTTAATTTCAGTCGGTTCAAGTGCGGGAACTTTGAGAACGGGGTCGTCAGTGCTTCTTACTGCTGATGAGAAATTTTGGGCTTAGTAATTTCACCATGTGTAAGTTTGACTATTTCTCAAAGAGAAATCCTTAGAAAATTGGACTGTTAGTGCACCTTTTAAACTAGTGACATACTGTAGACATTATTTAAGGGGCCTGGAGCATCTATAAACCAATGGTTTTCAAAACTTTTATTGTACATGATCCACTGTAAGAAATACATTTTACATCACAACATACATAAATCTACTGAAATAAAAGTTTCATGAAAAAATACTTTTCCTTCTAAGTATGGTACATTCGGATATTTTCCATTCCACTCAACTCATTTTTTCCCAAAAATTCTAGTCTGTAACCCATTAAACTGATTTTACCACTAACTAAAGGATTGAGAATCAGAGTGTGAAACGTAGATATGAACAAATCAGGGTACTGGTTGGACTCTTGAATTACATGAGATTCAAGTATATTATATTGCAAACAACCAAGTTTTGCAGAATTTGGAAGTTACCCAATTTGTGACTTATTTGCTATAATGTGAAACTTCAGATTTTTTTTTGGAATCAAGTACTTTTTGTGATCAACATGTGGCTTATACTGGTTAAAGGTAATGTGCAGTAGAGTCCTTTTAAATATTATACATTTTGCTATGAAAAGAATAATTTATTAGTTCTGGGAGGTCCAAGTAGGAAGTTGGGACATGAATAAAAAAGAAAATAGGCAAAGCAGAGAATTGCAAGAAGGAACAGTCTTCAGCAGCAGTGTGGAGGTAGGGAGGAGTTCTGAAAACCCGCAGAACGCACTGCACCTTTACCACTGAATTCACTTTTCCACAGGACAATGAACCCTTTCAAGAACTTCACAATTAAAGAATCTTACACTTCCTCTATCCAGTGACCCACTGAATAAATGAAAGTTTCCCCTCTGTGTTATTCCTTCATTCACTGAACATCTACAATGTGTCCAGAAATTCAGAAACACGCCAAATAAAAATGTCTGTCCTCAGCATGACTACAATTCACTGGAGGAGATTAAAGATCAACATAAACACCCCAACAAAAAGTTTATAGTCATCTCCAACAAATGGTTAGATCCGTTCTTGACTGTCTCTCTTCACAGGGAATTCAATTCCCCTAATGGCGGTCTGCTTTGTTCTTGGATAGCTGATTGTGAGCCAATGTTGGTGACCACTCGGGACCTTACAAAAGGCCAAAAGAACTTACAAATCCTTGCCCAACCTGCTCTTCTTTCTTTATTCCACGCTCTGCTTCAGGAAATAACATAACCTTTACAGTTAGGCACGCAAGATAGATTTGCAAGAACTGAATAGGACTCCATTTTGTTTTAAAGACTCCATCTTGTTGTTTACTTCTTCTTGACAATTTCCCGCCACAGCTTCCTGCCAGGTGTTCTCAATCAGGTCAGTGGCTCGCGTCAGTGACAACTGCGCATGTGCACAGCTCGGTGTGTGATTGGACTTTGTAGGTCACCTCATTATCATAATGGGCAACCAACCAGAAGAAGCCACTCCCTACCACGCCCCTTCAAATGCTATATATTCCCTGCCTTTCTAAAAATAAACGAAGCCTTAACTATTTGCTTGGCCTCCGTCTCTCTGGTCCCATCCTTTAGGTACAGGGATCCTCCTGGAGACCCGCTAATAACCAGCCCCGCGGCCCGGGACAAGCAAATTCTTCATATTGAATTGCTTTCTCAGTGATGTCCACCACCAATCCTATTTCTGTCCTCAGTAATTAAACAGTTTACTATGAAACAAATTTGGAGCAAACTCAGCTTTCATGGATTGACATGAAGAAAGGATGATACACATTCCTAAAACACTAAGAAAATCTGAAAGGCACACATTCACTGGCATCTTAGTGCGAGGGAGGGTAGCTCCTGGACTGAATCCTAAAACAGAATCAGAACCATAGGCTGTTTTTGTTGACAGAGATCCTGCAAAGACTATGCAGCCAACTTCTATAATTCTCCATATAAGAAAATGAGTTTGCAATCGAATACACTGGAATATTTTCTAAGAAACAGGATTCTGATTTCATTAAAGAAATCAGTGGGAAAATAGGATTCAGTTGGCAGAAGTTTAATTAAGTCAACTTTGCTGGAAAAGATTTTCCCCCTGAGGCTGACATTTGATATGATACAGCCCCTGAAATAATAACCTTACACATAAAGCTTGCTTTCTGATGAAGAATACGTACAGGTAATATCCCCCAACCGAGCTAATTAGGAAGAACTAGTACAAACAGCTAATAAACTGTAGTGCAGGCTTTTTCAGGCTATGAACTATTATTATTGTTACACTGCGTTCAGAAGTTCACAACACCTTACAAATTTGCTAATTTAAAACCTCGTAACCCCTTATGTCACAAAAGGAAACTAAGGGAGAATACTCTGGTGGCAAATTGGAACTGGAAATAGGCACAGTGACTTTTTAAAGTAACTTCTTGATTTTACAGAACCGAGGGATGAGAGGGCTAAGCAATGTGGAAGGGTCCGGACTAGAACTTAGGAATCAGACTTTTAGGAGAGCTCTTTGCCCAAGGGTCTTCCTGTTTGTCAGAATCCTAGGGGGGGATTTTTCTAAGTCCCTTTAGATTCCTCTGAACATTTATAAATGGAATCATGCTATTCATAGTGTTATGCAACTTGTTTTTTCTCACTCGGTTGTGACTTGGACATCTTTCCCTGTTGGTACCTAATTTGTGATCTCATTGTCATTTCTGAAGGGTGGAATAACTGGTATTCAGTAGGTCTTGAATGCAGCCATACCTATTATTTGTGGCCAGTGTTAGGCCTCACTTGTTGGCACCAAGCCACACTATTAAATATTTTGAAGAATTATTCCTTGTCCCTTCTCTCTACTCCAAAATTATCGTATATGTAGACAACAAATCTAGAACTCAAAGGCTAAAAGCTATGTGGTAAGCATGCAGATCTTCACAACGCAGGGTAGACAATCTGGTGTTTTGAGTGTAAGACTGAGGTCTTTCTGTAGCTGCCTAGGTCAAATTTGGAAGCAGTCTTTTGGCAATAACAGCTAACGTTTGTTCTTTAATTTTCAACAAGAATTCTGACTGTCGGAGCACCTTCAATGGTCATGAGAATCATGTTTACTCATTTGAACTAATTAAAAAAAAACTGTAAGCCTTAATGATAGTTTCCAATAGTTAACAAAAATAGAGTTTTTCCTTTCACACCTTCAGCCACATGAACAAATGACTGAGTCAAACATCCTTTCGATGGAGCCATCAACAGGGCTGAAAAGGGAAATGACTTGATTGCTGGCAAAAAATGACATTTGTCGCTGGATGATAGAATCAGATGAGAATTACTTTGGAATTTCTTCTTAGTTATCCCCCCAAGTATAGTTTTGGCAGAGTACAAAATGTAAAGTAGGTTTTTCTTTCTTTTCTTTTCTTTTTCACTCCTACTTTGAGGCTAGAAAACTTTTACCACCCTTGGGAATTCCTGATGATGTTCTAGTATTATTTGGTTTCATCTGTTGCTGACACTTGTGCCACGCAGAAAAATAAACTTCATAGTATTTTTAATTAGATTGCATGATTGTGACTAAAATGATAATCTCATAGTACAGCTGTTGAGTGTTTTGGGATTCACATCACATTAGGAAGTTGAATCTCTTCTTTTGCAATAAATGAGAAAACATAATTAATGTGTTTGTTTTTCTCTTCCTTTTACCATTAGCCACCCCTCACGCCCCACCCAAACAATAATAATAATAATAATGTAAAAATGAGGAGTACTTAAGGGAAAGGGTCTGGTCAGGCTGGTCAAGCAATGAATGAGGCCAGTGGTAATGATGGGTAGTGTAGTTGTTTTATCCAGGGACTCAACTTTCCTAGATCCCTAATAAATTGAATTCTTGTTTATTTTCCATTGATTCATTTGCTCACAGTACAATACCTGCGTCATTTGATGGTGCTTCTTACAATATTTAAACAAATTTACCTTGATAATCCCACTTATTTCTTGCAACTTCGTTAATTTATGGACTGGAAGATGTCGAGTAAGAAACAGTGATACAGCTTGTGCCTAAAAGCCTTATTTTGTACTATGTTACTGTAAAATCAAAACAAACTTTAAGATAAAACTTACACTTATTTTAAAACAGAAACCACTCTGCTCATGTTATGACATGGAGAAGTGTACCCTGCACCACCTGGGGGATGACACCACAAGTCGCTAACAAACGTCTGTCCCTGAATTAATTGTAGGACCAACTCTGAATGCTTTCTCATTCTAACTTCAGCACACTGGACCACTCAATATGACTTGGTTTAGGTTTTCTTATTTTAGGCACTTTCATGAAAGCAACAGGTACTGCATTTAATTCTCCTCTCTGCCACCCATCCAACAGACACACAACCATATTATGAAAATATGATTTTAAAATGACAGCAAAGGCCTCTCTGGAGGTACTGTTACACTATCCGCAATTTTCTCCTGTACCAGCAAGCCTGTTGATAACATCTACATATTTGATCTCAGTTATTCCTTTCTTTGATCTAAGGAACTGAATCCTGTTTAAACGAAAGTAAATACCCGTACGAGGGGCACGGTGTAAAGATGGTATCAGTTATTAACGCCATAGCATAAATTGTTGAACTTAGGTAATTAACATTTATTGCTGGGCCTCTGAGGGTCTGTGTCAGGCTGGGTGACAGTAAAGACATGCCCTCGAGAAGCATTTGACCTTTGTCATCATTTCACTGAGCAATGTTGGACAAGTTGGTTCAATTTTGGGCTGAAGTTTGTCATTTGTGAATTAAAGGGACTGGATTAGATTGACAGTTTTCTAAATCTCTGGGGATTTTCTGGTATGCCCTCTGCGAAGGGAAAGGGATGTAATCAGAACAGCTTTTGATTATTGTATTTATATATTGGAACTTTTTTTTGTGCAACTTTTCTCTTGAAGAAAGAGTTTCACAGTGTAAATATTGAGATTTAACAATTCTGAAATTACCTACTAGATGACTTAGATTTTTAAACTGTAACCTCTGTAATTTGACTCTGTTTTCTCTATTTACAATAGGATAGCCTTTTGAGAGGATATTTTCATCGAAGAGAGAGAAGGAAGAAAAGTCTAGGGCACAGGGCACTAGCCAGGTGGGTTTCTGGACATTGGCCAGACTGTTCAAGGAGTCTGGCATGTGCCTAGGCCAGTGTGGGTATGTAGGAGGTCCCAGCAAAGCCTGACTTGGCCAGTTCCTCAGTTTTGCCAAAGGGAGCTCACTGAAGCATGGGCCACTTACTTTGTGGGTGATCTTTCTGAGTAAGAAAAAAATGACCTCTGAGTGACTTAAGAATTTTTACAAATAGCCTCGCTTCACAAATGTCCTCTCTCTCTAGGAAGTGGGTTTTCTGCCCCTTTTAAGATAGAAGTTTGGGGCATAGTAATTTCATTGGTTACATCTCAGTAAGCAAAATGTAGCCTAAAGAATAAGCATAAAAAGAAAGAAAATGATCTTATCTGAGATGATGAAACTTTAAATAGAAAACACATTACGCCTTTAGCTCTTTTCTCTAATCCCCAATTTGGAATTCTTTCTGTGGTTGTTCCACAACAACTCTTTTAATATCAAAAGAAATTACAGGATGCTCTTTTGAAAGTCCTTTAAAATATTGGGAAGTACAAAATCACTAAATAACTGATTGGAACTGACTGAGAAGTGCTGTTGATATTATTTCTATGATGTTCAGATAAAATCTCTTCTTGGATTAGGAATGAGAATGCAAAATACTGGAGACTATCTAAGATCAACTTCCCCTGGGATCCTTTCCATTGAGGACTATAGGGTTTGAGGCTTGAGAGAAGTGTCTCTGCCTTCCCCCTGGACACTTAGGGTCAGAATGAAGTTAAATGGGAAATTTACTAGAGCCTCAGAGCAGCTGTCATAAAGGTAGAGGAGGTAAGGGTTGATTGTTAAGCCTGGGAGTTTTAGCATCCTTGTTGGTCCTGACTGTGGCAGTGGATACGGTTGAAGGTCTGAGATATGACATCCACATTACAGAGAACAGAGAGAGATCAGCAAAGCAGGAAGAGGTTCCCAACAATTAGAGGGAAGTAGGCAAGCAAGGTAGGGAAACAGTGATGGATAGCTTGAGAACTAAGGTACAGGTGAAATGGAATTGTCCATAGACATGCCCCAGTGATCTTTGACCGACTCGGCCTTAATATGGACTTTTAGCTAAGAACAAGTCTAGATTTTAGGTAAGTGACAGGTGTAAATGTTTTTAATTTCTGATATTTCTTCTTTGACCCATGTGATATTTAAACACGTGTTGTTTAATCTCCATGTAATTTGGGATTTTCTAGTTATCTTTCTGTTACTGATTTCTAGTTTAATTCCATTGTGGTCAGAGAACAGGCATTATAGGATCTCTGTTCTTCAGAAATTTTTTAAGGTGTGTTTTATGGTCCAGAATGTGGTCTATCTCAGTGAATGCAGGGTATTCTAGACTCCAAAAGAAAATGCCTGAAATGCTGAATCATTGTTAAGATGGCGCCCGCCGGATGCACAAAGGGCGGTGCTCTGCCTGCTTTCGAAAGGAGGGTGATTTTCTGCTTAGGCCTGCCTCCCGCTCCTGATTGGCGACTCAAGTCTTCCGCGAATGTGATCAGCTTGTGGACACCATTTACCTGTATGATGTGCCTTCCTGCATGAGGGGCTTGTGACTGCCTGACCTTTGTGCTGGTTGGCCCATGAGTACTATACCTGCCTTGCTGTTTCTGCAGTAAACGAGTTCCTGCTTCGACTGAGCTCCGTGTCGCGTCTGTCTGTCCTCGGGAACGGTGGGTGGATATTGCATTGGATATTCTGTTGTTTCTTTTTGGTCTTTTCTGTTGGCTTTTCAGTTCTGGAGGTTTCTATTGTGATACCCTCAAGCTCAGAGATTCTTTCCTCAGCTCTGTCTGGTCTACTAATAAGTCCATCAAAAGCATTCTTCATTTCTATCACAGTGCTCTTGATCTCTAACATTTCTTCTTTTTTCTTCTTAGTATTTCCCATTCTCTGGTTACATTTCCCATCTGTTCTTGCATGCTATCTACCTTATCTGTTAGATCCCTTAGCATATTAAACATAGTTATTTTAAATTCCTGGTCTGATCATTCTAACATCACTGCCATATCTTGTTCTGATGCTTGCTTTGTCTCTTCAAATTGTGTTCTTTGCCTATTATTATGGCTTATAATTTTTTGTTGATAGCTGGACATAATGTACCAAATAAAAGGAACCGCTGTAATGGGCCTTTAGCAATGTGCTGTGAGGTGTGGGGGAAAGAAAGCATTCTGTTGTCCTATGATTAGGTCTCAGTCTTTCAGTGAGCCTACCCTCTCGACTGTGAACCTCATAAGTTTCTCAGAACTTTTCTCTCTCTTAAGTGGGACAAGATGTGTAGATTGGGTACTTCCCTTCCCAGGTTGCTCAATCTCTGATAATACCATGCAGTTTAGGCTCTGGTTACCTAGCTTCCCTTGAGGGGAGACCATATTAAGAATGCCCTGGCATATTTTTAAATGGTCCTTTTTCTCCTCCTCCTCTGGAAAGCATAAGGAGATTTTTCTCTGATGTTTAGTGTGAGAACCTGGTCCAGCTCCTGGAAGTCAATCTCACAATATTGTGACCACTGCCCCCCCCACCCCCTGTCTCCCCTCCCCATATGACTCTGTCCTTTTGGAGTTTTTAACTCTCAGAGTTGTCCCTACTGAGCTGCCAGCAATTCATCAATGACTGTTCAAGTTTTCCTATTCAATCCCTGGTTCCTGTGGATGGTTTCCACTCTTGAGTCTCTGATCTGGTAAGCCCTGACTCCCTATATTTGCCTGTCTTTCCAGTCTTGGGAGGCAATCTCTCCCCTCTTTTATGGATCCAAGAAGAGTTGTTGATTGTTTTTAGTCTGTTTAGCCTTTTGTTGTTAGTACAGAGTGGTGATTTTCAAGCTCCTGACATGCAGAGCCGGCTGTAAATCTTGTTAAATGCCAGTGTTGCTGAGAGAACGTTTTATTCAAGGTGTAGGAATTCAAAATACATCAAGAGAATCCAGATGCCCAGTGAGTTCTAATTATAAATATTTTGCTCTGACCAAAAGGATCAGAACAAGTGTGAAGTATTTGGTTGGTGTGATGGATGGGTTGGGGACTAAGAAAGAGTTTTGTTCCAGTCACCAGATGCCCCGAACAGGGCTCTAGCCATTGTTTAATCTCTGTGATTCTCCTTGGAAAGGCAACATTCATGTGAAGGGATCTAACTTGGCTAAGCGCTGGTTCCCCATGAGGCAGTAACTATAAAGTGGGGGTATTGCTAGTTAGTAAAGATGCTTAGAGGATTTGCTGATGAATGATGTTGTGGTTTTTTTCTCAATAAATCCAAGATATATATCCCGTGCCAATTCTTCCTGTCACTTCTAACTCTCTCCTTATTACTTTTTTGAACAGGAAGAGATAGAGCATGATGTTTCCTATAATATTGAGAATTTCTAAGAAAACAGGCTATTCTGTTGTAGAAAAAAGCCAAAATCACACTGTATTTGTGTTTTTAAATAAAAAACAGCCAAAGAAATAATACAATATTTTGTTTAGGTTGATGACGCTGTGTATTACATATGCTGGTGCTATTTTTCCCCCCTTTTTTTTTTTTCTGTTTTACTTCTGGTAAGGCCCAGTAAAGGATCTGCAGTCCTGTGTTGTGAGACGACTGTGTTTTCATGAGGAACGGAAGAGACAGAATCTGATAAAATGGGCCTGTGCTTGCAAGTATAATAGTGGTGCCTTCTGATTTTGCAGTAGCTCTGTCGATGAAGCCACAAGGTGAGATCATTTGGAGCATTTTATATTAACTTGGGGGAGCCTAGATAAGGGAGGGAAGTGAAACGTTAAAGTACAATCTGGTTTGATCAAAACCAGGGGACCGTGAACTGTTTGGACTCAAAGGAAAAAGGAGAACTTGAAAGTGACTGTAATAAATGAGCCCCAGTGCTTCTGCCCTGGGACAGTTTCTACTCGGTGGGAAAGCTGTAGTTCTCCAAGGTAAAGATTGTAAATTGGATTAGGGACCTGCCTGGAGCAGGGAGTGTACTCCGACCTCTGGGAGAGGATTTTGCCCTCTCAGAAAACCTCACCACATCCTATGTGTACACTGAATGACTAATATTTATTATAGAGCCATGTGATGGAACAGTGAACAAAGGTTGTCACTGGTCACCTTGGGTCCACCACCACAATTGTTGCTCTTGTGATGTATGACATGTTGATGGCTTCCCTTGGCAGTTTTCGAGCCACCAGCAAACGCTGTTCTATAAATACCCCTGGGCATGTGTTTGGACAGCTTATCAAACATATTGCAGACTCAACCTGACTTGCGCTCCAAAAGGATTCTCCCAACGCTTCCTTTGCCATTGTGGCTGTGCTCTGATTGGCTATGAATGATGCCATGACACTGTGTACTTTTCTTAGTGAAGGCGAAGAGCTGAGTGTGATGTGTGTGCACACACTGCATTAGGTAAAAAGAGAAACTCTGTGTGGATCTAGAGCCATGCTGTATTCATTTATGGTGAACCTAGATGCGGCTGTTGAAGGAAACACACATCAACTGTGTGCCCTTTGCTATTTACAACTTTGGTTTCTGTTTACCTCGGGTCTTTCCTTTTGCACTATCGTTCTAAGTTTAGTATTTGAGTTCCACTGTTAACAGTGTCTTTTCCACAGGCAAACAACTAGGCACAATTTGAAAAGACATTTACAGATAGAATTCTGCTTTGACAAAGTCTTAATACAAGTAAGCTTTGTTTATAATGGAGAGTTGAATTGCAGGTCTCATTTCCACAAAGCAAAAAATGCCTGGAAAGGAGATATTTGACTAGAAAGTTTTAGAAAAATATTAACATATCTCATGAGTTTAGAGTAAGTTAGATACCTCTTTCTCATTTCTAGAAGGGTAGGGCAATCCACAGAGATTATGAAAACCTGTTTACGTCATAGATAAAGTTGAAGGTATGCAATACTATTCAGCTGGATGTCATGAGATACATCAAAAGGGTTTCAGGAGAGGTAAATTCTATCAAAATATATTTTTTTAAGGTACAGTTGCACCCTGCTCTATACAAAATGTTTTCCAGAAATTTTGGTTAAATAGTCAAAATAAGAACAATCATTTTTCTGCAATTACTTTTATTATAATTTGGAGGTAGAATGTCTAATGAAAAGTTATGGACTCTAATTAAATAAAAATTGCTTTTAAGAATCCAAGAAGTATCCTGAGGCAATGTTCAGCTTTTGGACATTTAATGCGTTTATATCCTCATTATTCTATCCACCACAAGCCTAACAGCTATTTGTTGACACCGATGAGAGATATTTCACACGATTTCAGCATACTCATTAGAAGCATCCATCTATTAAAATACTCCTCAAGGTTAATTCTAGTTTCATTGACAGCTTTGGCTGGCTCCATGGGATTTCCAGAAGTTGCATTATTCTGTCATGGCATTCAGCACAACTCACTCATTTGAAACAGCTTTCCAGGACAAAATTCAAAATGTATTGTTTTTGTTACAACCCGTTCATATTCTAAAAGGCAAATTTATAGTATTAGATAATATAATAGTACATAATTTTGGATTCTAATTGGAGTATTTTTTCCAAACCTGTTAAACTTTTTTAGATAAATATATACAGGTGTTAACCTAAAATACCAAAAATATTGAGATACAGTGGTAAGATCAGTGTAAATGTGTTTAAGAAGTTCTGCAAGGGATTATTATAAATCACTTACCTGTCCTGTGCTTTGTAGAATAACAGTTTGGACAAGACCACAAGGACCTAAGGATGATCTACAACCCACAATATACAACCTGTCCTCAGACACCTCTTGTGATGGGGAATTCAACTTTCATGATAATTCTTCCAATTTTATACAGCTTTCAGAGGAAATATAGCTGGTTGACCAGGCTCAATAAGTTATATAGAGTAGCGAAATGGTCCTCCCTTTCCTTATTGTTCCATCTGGAAACATAATTGTGGTCACTATGGGGATGTGGGTCAAAGGAAATTTGGGCTAAGGTGGCCACGTAGGAGAGTATTGCAGTTCAAATAAGGACTGATAAGAGGGTGAAACAGGGTGATGCTGAGGATACTGGGGAGCAGCCTTGCTGACTGACAGGGTTGGGAAGTGAGGGAGTGAGAAGAGTGGAGGATTGCTTTCTGAGTTCTGGTTTTATATTTCTGATTGAATTAAGGTATATGGGAGAAGGAGCGGTTTCTAGAGGGAGACTATGAGTTCACCTTTGGACATGTTGCCCTGAACTGACTGTGGATGGTAAGATGGGCAGACACCCATAGGGCACTCATCAGACAAGGTCTGGAACTGACCCTGAGACTTTATTGCTGCCTCCCCAACAGTACTTCACTCCTCTTTCAACGTGATTTGGGGAACTGACCTCATCTCACTGATGGGCCTGATTGATCTAAAAGTACTGATCTAAAAGTAATTACTTCAAGGGTAAGCATGTTATCTAATTTCCATCAATGCAAGGTAAAGAAATATTTCCAAGAGGACTCTGGGAAAGGCTTGGGAGGTCAGTCTTTCTCTCTCAATGGACTTGGTTGAGCAAGTCTACAGCCCTGGTGCTCCTCACAGCTTTCCTATGACCACACAGACACCCAGCCACAGGATGAGGCCAATTATGTGGACTGTAAAGCCCAGATAGAGATACTCTGCTTCCCCGATGACACTGTTGAACCTGCGCATCAGCCATTTTGGAAACTCATGCTACCTCTGCTCCGCCTCTCCTGTGAGCACTTCCGTACCGTTTATGATAGTTTGGATGAGGATCCTGTTAGTGACGTTGAAAGAATCCTGACTAAAAGAGCTGAAGCTATGTATCTGGTAGTCACCAGCCAACGGTGATGGCTAAAACTAGGGGAACTTAAAGAGATTACCTGAGAAAAGTAGACGAGAATGGAGTTCTGGGCACCTTACACTTACTATGATTGCATCCGGTTCTGAATTCTAACCTATCAGTCTCTTTTAGTCAGACTCAACCTTCCTGAGTCTATCCTTCGACAGACCGCCTTATGACCCTGAACATTCTGCAGATCACTTAGCCTTTCTGTGTTTCAGTGAGCTCAGCTGTGAACTGGAGGTGAATCATCCGTCTGTCTACCTACATGGGCAGGTTCAGATTTTTCAGGGTTTGAAGCATATACAGTCTTGAGAAGCCCTCTTAAAACCTGAGTACAGTGTCTTGGAAGGAACCAGAGCAACTGAGGGGCCCTAAAACTTCAAGGCATACCTTTCTCTCCTTAACTGAAGGGTTACTGTGTTGAATGAGTGAGATAAAGCATGTAAACTGCCTTAGCAAATGGTAACCGTTCAACAAAGGTTAGCTGGCGTGATCAGGGATCATTTAAACTGCAGTTTAGATCTAGATTATGGAGATACACAAATATATGTGCTGAATACACTTTTTTTTTGGTATCATTAATCTACAGTTACATGTGCAACATTATGGTTACTAAACTCCCCACTTCATCAGGTCCCCCCCACTTACCCCAGTGCTGAATAAACTTTTAAATTGCTAGTTGTTCATCTGGCCCTCCCTTTTGAGCAAAATGTTCCTCCTACCTCCCTTTCCGTTACTCTCTCTGTAGGGTGGGCTTGACTTACACATAGGAGCCGCCGACCCAGTGCCTTGGGCTCACAATACTTTCGGGAACACACGAACATGTTTTTACATTTTTTAATATCAGAGGAAAAAAAACTGAACTTTCAGGTTGAAGAAAATATTTAAATACATTATTTTTACATTGAAAATGTAATGCATTTATTACTTTATTCCAGCACAGTAGGAAAAAAATCTAATTTTTAATCTTTTTTTTTTTTTTTTTTTAGTGGAGTCACCCACGGAGGCAAGAGCTCCCAGGCCCTGCAGAAGTCAGAATGCAGGCCGGCTACCTGCCTTTCCCCTTGGTGTTGCTTTTTCTCTTTCCACCCTTTTCTACACCTTCATCTCTTCCTTGCCTCTCCCTACTTTTCACCATTTTACTTCCTATTACTCTCCTGCCTCTAGTATTTTCTGACCTAGGTCCTTATGACACTCTCAGGTAAAATGAAAAAATAAATACAAACATTCTTCTTGGGCTAGCTCTTCTTTCCCGTCTCAGCGGTTTAAGTCTTCGGGTTGTCAGCTTTCAGAGTGAAGACACATAATCCCTTTCAGAATGGAAGACTCCGAATCGAGTTTTGAGACACACCTTCTGAAAGCGCAGCCTGCGGAGGGCCTGACTCCCAGCGAAGAGCGTCGCCACTCTGTGCTTTTCACACTGGAAACACAGTGAGGATGAGGACCATTAGGGAGGATTACAGAGCCTTGGAGGCTTACTGAGCTCTGACAGCTCACAAGAAAAAGAATACCGCTTCTTTTTCTGGATGCAATTTTGAGTGTCATGTAGGTATTAATTCTTGGGCTCGAGCCCGGTTACTTTGGGGGTGTGATGTAATCTATTATCTTTAGGTCATATTGGGTGGGGGGGAGTAAGCTTTTATTTTAGGCTAGTAAAAAGGTAGGTTTGGCTAATTTTAGATGATCACGTTTCCTGTTATGAACCTTCCTTCAAAAACGAATTCTGAAATGTTGTCATTAGTAGTTCACGCTTGTGGAGAACTTAATGTTGGAAGCATTCCTTAGTTCAAGGGGATTTCACGCCTGGGTAATTTTCAAGTTTTATTGTTTTTCAGCTTACATGCCTAACTCAGGATCCTACTGCTTCTTAAATTTCATGAGTAAGTGAGTTAAAGAGAAAAGCATACACACCAAAACAAACCTCTTCTAAGAACCCCACTGTCCCAAGGGAGATATACTTGTGGAATAAGAAATAAAGTAAGAAATAAAGTGGCAAGCTTTCCTGTTTCATGAATGCCTTGAATTCTAATTATTTCAGAAAGACAGACTTAAAACAAAGACTTTTATGAATAATGTACAGATCATTAAGATCGTAATCTCTCAACTTTAGCATATAATAGAAACATCTAATTTACCATATAAGTTCACACTGATTACCCAGATGATTTCCAGATGTTTATTCTCTGCACATAATTAAATTTTGGTAAAAATTATAACTTATCCAGCTGCTTAAAAACAACAAAAAATCCAACAACAACTCCCAACAGGAACATGAAAGAAGTTTTCACTGAGATATTTTTTCCCCCACAGAAGTCATTCCTCTCTTGACAGAAATCTCCTTCCTCAAAAGTCTCTGGCTTAAACCCACTCCTGATTTTAACTAGAGAAGAGACAGTTCCTCTAAGATATGTGATGGATAGATTACTTCACGTCCATCATTTGGGAGGAAATTGCCATAGATTTGCATGACAGAATAGAAAATTGTGTACAAGTACATTATTGAGTCTGTGTTCACAGACGTAAAAGGGTATAGGAAAATATTACAATGGGCACTAAAGTTAAATCTTCAGGGAAAACCAAAGTATCATGGAAAGACAGGATATGAGCATTGTCTTTTTATGTGGAGAGTGTTGAAATTGTAAGTATGAGAAAGCCTGCGTGATGTATCAGCTGGCATGTGACAGTGTAATGTGCAGGAGCTAATAAAGAGACAGAGGCCACAGCCGCATGATGAAAAAGAAATAAAAGTAAGATACACAAGAAAATAGTTCAAAGAGACATATTATATAGCAAGCATTTAAATATATTAGAAAGAAGGAGATGGTAGAATAATCAAATACAGAGCAATAAAGCAGAGGACGAAGATGGGGGCAAAATAATTCGATGAGAGAGAAGGATGAAGAGGCAGAACCAGAGCCAGCACGAGGCAATGACTCTGTAATGACCTGTTTCTCATGAAAAATGCATTATCCTAGAAGGGAATGAATTCTCTCCTCCCTCACACTGCTTTTATTTGTGTGTCTACAACACACCAGGCCCACTGGGATGCGGCTGATGGATTCAGAGCTTCCAGAATGATCAACCAGAGACTGCCATTCCACACACCAAATGCAGTGTAAATAATTAAACATCAATGCAAGTCAATGAACATTTATTGAGTGGGCACTTCCAGAACAAACCACGCGCCAACATTCTGACAGACGTTTAGGATCCTGACAGAAAAGCAAAAACCCAAACGAAGCACAGTCGTGATTCAGGGGAAGAGGAATTCAAAAAGGATCAGTGCAACTTAGCTTGAAACTTCCTAACCTATTTTGGAATAATAGTGTCCTTGCTGAGCCTGAGACTTTTACCCAGAAACATACGCGTTTCTGTGTACAAACAAAAGTTTGCTTATATCAGGAAGCTTAAAGATCTCCTGGAGTCCAACTGTGTCCCCTGTAGTTTAGCACCTTGAGAGTTCTGAACTCCACAGAGATTTGATTTTTAATAGGCCACTGTTTGAACCCCTTACTGATTCACTTTGGTTACAACCTAAGGAATTATTGGAACTACTGAGTTTAACTAAACAGTGAGGCACAGATGTCCCTCTGTGACATCTTTATTAAAATAAAAACAAAAAACGACTAAATCAGCCTTCTAGCAGAATTTAACTTTTGATTTGCTTATGTATAATGTATATCTTGCTGTGTTCTAGAAAAAATTTTGGCTTACAAAATGCATATACAAAATTACAAAATAAAACACTTGGAGAAATGAGGGTGAAAAGAAACATGGCTAAGAAAACAAAATTCAGAGACAAAAATGATGTAGTCTCATGGCAGATGTAAATTCTAATGTGTAACTTCCTGATTGCCAAATCTAAGACAGAGGTAAGCTTATTGACAAGACTTCTAACAATCCTCAGCATAAAAACTAATCTGGTTGTTGGATTATTCGTTAGGGTATATCAGGCTGCAAGTAACAGAAACCCCAATGAATAATGGTTTACATTATTGGTAGTTATTTTTCTCATTTAACAAGATGTCCGGAGGTGGGCAGCATTTGTTTAGCCCTGTTATTAAAGAGCAGGCTTTTCTGTCCATCTTCTCTACTGTCCTCAGGGTGCTGTTTTTCATCACTCTTGAAATCTCATTGCCTTAAGTGAAATGAGTTCTGCTTTTTTTTCATCAGGAAAGCAATTGACATCCAAGAAGCTTCCTTGCAGACTTCCTTCTGAGTTTCATGGCTAAAACTGGATCATATGAATACCCCTTGCTCCTAGAGAGGCTGGAAAAGTGAGTATCTGTCTTTTTGGCCTTTATAGAGAAAAGAGAGCAAGTGAGGGCCCTGGGAATGGCTTTGCGTTAGTGTCTTCTATGCACAGTATGAACAGTTTTTCCTTATGTTGACCAACTTCACCTCTTGGTGTCGTCCTCCAAGGAGGATACTGTGAGGGACCTCAGACTACACTCTAAGCACCAACCTCTACAGTAAATGAAGCAGCGAATTTCATCATGTCCTTTCCATAGGCTGATGGCTTAGGCAAAGGCACAAATTTGGAAACGGCAGATCTTCAAGGAATCAAAACAGTATACCAAGTTCACAAGCCCTGTTATGATCTGGCGTAACCCAAGGGTAACATTGAGCCTATCTAGAGTAATGTGTGGACTACAATGCCCTGGAGACGCTCCTGTAAGTACTGTTTCTCCTAACCGGAAATTGAGTAAGAATGGGATCCCCGGAGTTAAAGGCTGTCATCTCCAGCACAGACCTACCTGAGCACAAAGGCCGGCATTGCTACTCAAGGCAGGGACAGATGCTTTAACAACCAACTAGTGAGACAGGAGGGTCAACTGCCCCTTATACAACTGCAGAAGCATAACTGAGACATGTGCCTGATGGATCGACATTCACTGGCTCATCTCCATGAGCCGTAAACTCTGTATGTTGTTTTTGTTCATATGGTAAGGTCAAGGAATAACTGATCTCTAAAATTAGTATTTTTTAATGTGAAAGACCACATCCTAATTTAATTGCTTCATTTTGGTTTAGATTTTTTGTGTACTAGCTTTTCCTAAATCAGACGCCCCCCCCAAAAAAATTATTGAGCAATCGTCTTATTATTTTAGAAAGGCCTTTTGAATGTTACATCTTGAAGTAATATTGTATTCTTTGTACAGTTTACATGGTTAATTTATCCATGGAAGCCTGTGAAAATTTGTTGTAATTGATGTGGAAAAGCAATAAAACTTGAAATTCTATTCTTGAAATCCTAAAAAAAAAAAAAAAAAGTAATCATTCTTTCCCCTGGCGCTTTGTCTCTATCACAGTGGTAGTATCACAGATTGGATTTATGCGGCTCCACTGCTGGTTATGAGCGTACTCATTTGTAGCTCCAGACCATGTTATCTTTCATATAAGATTTATTTTTCATGTAGGCTTTTAGAAATATTTAGAAAAAAAAATTCTTTTACTGAACAGTAAGTGGTAATTGCTTAGGTAATATTTTGAAGGACAACTGCACGAAATCAATGACAACTTACTTGGTGCTGTTTTTAGTAGTAATTAGTTGACTAAGCATTATTTTAATTTTACTGTTTGAAGACTGGAATAATAGGTACAATGGGCCAGACACCAGAAGACAAAGGCTGGAGGGAAGGAATATGTACTTTCCCTGGAAAACCCTATGGACTCGTTGGGGGAAAGGGCACATAAAACATATATCTGAGGAAGGAAACCAGAACATTTACAAACACTGCTGTCTTATTATCTTATTTTATTTTATTTTATTTTTTTAGGTATTTTCTTCTAGACTTTTTTTTTTGGTATCATTAATGTACAATTACATGAGCAACATTGTGGTTACTATATTCCCCCCATTATCAAGTCCCCACCACATACCCCATTATAGTCACTGTCCATCAGTGTAGTAAGATGTTATAGAATCACTACTTGTCTTCTCTGTGTTGTACTGCTTTCTTCGTGCCCCCTGCCCCACAATATGCGTGCTAATCATAATGCCCCCTTTCCCCCCTTATCCCTCCCTTCCCACCCATCTTCCCCAGTCCCTTTCCCTTTGGTAACTGTTAGTCCATTCTTGGGTT
>JAQQAC010020790.1:9535149-9618910 GCA_029783875.1 Phataginus tricuspis
TCACCCATCTTCCCCAGTCCCTTTCCCTTTGGTAACTGTTAGTCCATTCTTGGGTTCTGTGAGTCTGCTGCTGTTTTGTTCCTTCAGTTTTTGCTTTGTTCTTATACTCCATTTATGAGTGAAATCATTTGATACTTGTCTTTCTCCACCTGGCTTATTTCACTGAGCATAATACCCTCTAGCTCCATCCATGTTGCTGTAAATGGTAGGATTTGTTTTTTTCTTATGGCTGAATAATATTCCATTGTGCATATGTACCACCTTTTCTTTATCCATTCATCTACTGATGGACACTTAGGTTGCTTCCATTTCTTGGCTATTGTAAATAATGCTGCGATAAACATAGGCGTGCATATGTCTTTTTCAAACTGGGCTGCTGCATTCTTAGAGTAAATTCCTAGGAGTGGAATTCCTGGGTCACATGGTATTTCTATTTTGAGTTTTTTGAGGAACCTCCATACTGCTTTCCACAGTGGTTGAACTAATTTACATTCCCACCAGCAGTGTAGGGGGGTTCCCTTTTCTCCACCTCTTCCCCAACATTTGTTGTTGTCTGTCTTTTGGATGGTAGCCATCCTAACTGGTGTGAGGTAATATCTCACTGTGGTTTTAATTTGCATTTCTCTGATGATTAGCCATGTGGAGCATCTTTTCAGTGCCTGTTGGCCATCTGAATTTCTTCTTTGGAGAAGTATCTGCTCAGATCCTCTGCCCATTTTTTAATTGGCTTATTTGCTTTCTGTTTGTTGAGGTGTGTGAGCTCTTTATATATTTTGGGTGTCAACTCTTTATCGGATATGTCATTTATGAATATATTCCCCCATACTGTAGGATGCCTTTTTGTTCTATTGATGGTGTCCTTTGCTGTACAGAAGCTGTTCAGCTTGATACAGTCCACTTGTTCATTTTTGCTTTTGTTTCCCTTGCCCGGGGAGATATGTTCATGAAAAAGTCGCTCATGTTTATGTGCAACAGATTTTTGCCTATGTTTTTTTCTAAGAGTTTTATGGTTTCATGACTTACATTCAGGTCTTTGATCCACCTTGAGTTTACCTTTGTGTATGGGGCTAGACAGTAGTCCAGTTTCATTCTCTTACATGTAGCTGTCCAGTTTTGCCAACACCAGCTGTTGAGGAGGCTGTCATTTCCCCATTGTATATCCATGGCTCCTTTATCATATATTAATTGACTATATAGGTTTAGGTTAATATCTGGACTCTCTATGCTGTTCCACTGGTCTGTGGGTCTGTTCTTGGGCCAGTATACCAAACTGTGTTGATTACTGTGGCTTTGTAGTAGAGCTTGAAGTTGGGAGGCAAGATCCCCCCTGCTTTATTCTTACTTCTCAGGATTGCACTGGCTACTCATGGTCCTTTGTGGTTCCATATAAATTTTAGAACTATTTGTTCCAGTTTGTTGAAGAATGCTGTTGGTATTTTGATAGGGATTGCATTGAATCTGTAGATTGCTTTGGGCACGATGGCCATTTTGACAATATTAATTCTTCCTAACCAAGAACATGGGATGAATTTCCATTTGTTAGTGTCCTCTTTAATTTCTCCTATGAGTGTCTTGTAGTTTTCAGGGAATAGGTCTTTCACTTCCTTGGATAGGTTTATTCCTAGGTATTTTATTCGTTTTGACGCAATTGTGAATGGAATTGTTTTCCTGATTTCTCTTTCTGCTAGTTCATTGTTAGTGTATAGGAAAGCAACAGATTTCTGTGTATTAATTTTGTATCCTGCAACTTAGCTGAATTCAGATATTAGTTCTAGTAGTTTGGGAGTGGAGTCTTTAGGGTTTTTTATGTACAATATCATGTCATCTGCAAATAGTGACAGTTAGACTTCTTCCTTACCAATCTGGATGCCTTTTATTTCTTTGTGTTGTCTGATTGCCGTGGCTAGAACCTCCAGTACTATGTTGAATAAAAGTAGGGAGAGTGGGCAATCCTATCTTGTTCCTGATCTTAGGTGAAAAGCTTTCAGCTTTTCGCTGTTAAGTATGATATTGGCTGTGGGTTTGTCATATATGGCCTTTATTATGTTGAGGTACTTGCCCTCTATACCCATTTTGTTAACAGTTTTTATCACGAATGGATGTTGAATTTTGTCAAATGCTTTTTGAGCATCTATGGAGGTAATCATGTGGTTTTTGTCCTTCTTTTGGTTGATGTGGTGGATGATGTTGATGGATTTTCAAATGTTGTACCATCCTTGCATCCCTGGGATGAATCCCACTTGATCATGGTGTATGATCCTCTTGATGCATTTTTGAATTCAGTTTGCTAATATTTTGTTGAGTATTTTTGCATCTATGTTCTTCTGGGATATTGGTCTGTAATTTTCTTTTTTGGTAGGATCTTTGCCTGGTTTTTGTATTACAGTGATGCTGGCTTTATAGAATGAGTTTGGAAGTATTCCCTCCTCTTCTATTTTTTGGGGAACTTTAAGGAGAATGGATATTATGTCATCTCTAAATGTCTGATAAAATTCAGGGGTGAATCCATCTGGCTGGGGGGTTTTGTTCTTGGGTAGTTTTTTGATTACCGATTCAACTTTGTTGCTGGTAATTGGTCTGCTTAGATTTTCTGTTTCATCCTTGGTCGGTCTTGGAAGGTTGTATTTTTCTAGAAAGTTGTCCATTTCTTCTAGGTTTTCCAGCTTGTTAGCATATATATTTTCATAGTATTCTCTAATAATTCTTTGTATTTCTTTGGGGTCCATTGTGATTTTTCATTTGTCATTTCAGATTCTGTTTATGTGTGTAGATTCTCTTTTTCTCTTAATAAGTCTGGCTAGAGGTTTATCTGTTTTGTTTATTTTCTCAAAGAACCAGCTTCTGCTTTCATTGATTCTTTCTATTGTTTTATTCTTCTCAATTTCATTTATTTCTTCTCTGATCTTTATTATGTCCCTCCTTCTGATGACTTTGGGCCTCATTTGTTCTTCTTTTTCCAGTTTCAATAATCATAACTTTAGACTATTCATTTGGGATTGTTCTTCCCTCTTTAAATAGGCCTGGATTGCTATATACTTTCCTCTTAGAACTGCCTTCGCTGCGTCCCACAGAAGTTGGGGCCTTGTGCTGTTGTTGTCATTTGTCTCCATATATTTCTTGATCTCTGTTTTAATTTGGTCATTGATCCACTGATTATTTAGGAGCATGTTGTTAAACCTCATTGTGTGTGTGAGCCTTTTTGTTTTCTTTGTAAAATTTATTTCTAGTTTTATAGCTTTGTGATCTGAGAAGCTGGTTGGTAGAATTTCAATCTTTTTCAATTTACTGAGACTCTTTTTGTGGCCTAGTATGTGGTCTATTCTGGAAAATGTTCCATGTGCACTTGAGAAGAATGTGTATCCTGCTGCGTTTGGGTGTAGAGTTCTGTAGATGTCTGTTAGGTCCATCTGTTCTAGTGTGTTGTTCAGTGCCTCTGTGTCCTTACTTATTTTCTGTCTGGTTGTTCTGTCCTTTGGAGTGAGTGGTGTGTTGAAGTCTCCTAAAATGAATGCATTGCTTTCTATTTCCTCCTTTAATTCTATTAGTATGTGTTTCACATATGTTGGTGCTCCTGTGTTTGGTGTATAGATATTTATAATGGTTATATCCTCTTGTTGGACTGCCCCCTTTATCATTATGTAATGTCCTTCTTTGTCTCTTGTTACTTTCTTCGTTTTGAAGTCTATTTTATCTGATACAAGTACTGCAACACCTGCTTTTTTCTCCGTGTTGTTTGTATGAGATATTTTTTTCCATCCTTTCACTTTTACTCTGTGTATGTCTTTGGGTTTGAGGTGAGTCTCTTGTAAACAGCATATAGATCGGTCTTGCTTTTTTATCCATTCTATTACTCTGTGTCTTTTGATTGGTGCATTCAGTCCATTTACATTTAGGGTGGTTATTGATAGATATGTACTTTTGCCATTGGAGGCTTTGGATTCATGGTTACAAAAGGTTTAAGGTTAGCTTCTTTACTATCTACCGTCTAACTTTAACTCACTTATTACGCTATTATAAACACAGTCTGATGATTCTTTATTTCTCTCCCTTCTTATTCTTCCTTCTCTACTCTTTATATGTTAGGTGTTTTATTCTGTACTCTTTTGTGTTTTCTTTGACTGCTTTTGTGGATAGCTGATTTTGTTTTTTGCCTTTAGTTAGTATTTGGTTGCTCTGCTTTCTTTGCTGTGATTTTATTTTCTCTGCTGACATCTATTGAGCCTTAGGAGTGCTTCCATCTAGTTCCCTCAACTTTTGCTTATCTGGAAATTGTTTAATCCCTCCTTCACATTTAAATGATAATCTTGCTGGGTACAGTATTCTTAGTTCAAGGCCGTCTGTTTCATTGCATTAAATATATCATGCCATTCTCTTCTGGCCTGTAAGGTTTCTGTTGAGAAGTCTGATGATAACCTGATGGGTTTTCCTTTGTAGGTGATCTTTCTTAATTCTCTGGCTGCCTTTAATACCCTGTCCTTGTCTTTGATCTTTGCCATTTTAATTATTATATGTCTTGGTGTTGTCCTCCTTGAGTCCCTTGTGTTGGGAGATCTGTGGGCTTGGGGAAATTTTCAGCAATTATTTCTTCAAAGACACTTTCCATCCCTTTTTCTTTCTTCTTCGTCTTCTGGTATCCCTATAATGTGAATATTGTTCCATTTGGATTGGTCACACAGTTCTCTTAATATTCTTTCATTCCTACAGATCCTTTTATCTCTCTTTGCCTCAGCTTCTCTGTATTCCTGTTCTGTGATTTTTATTCCATTAACAATCTCTTGCACCTCGTCCAGTCTGCTCTTAAGTCCTTCTATTGATTGTTTGCTTTCTGTTATCTCCCTCCAGACTTCATCCCTTAGGTCTTGCATATTTCTCTGCGGGTCCATCAGCATGGTTATGACTTTTATTTTTATTTTGAATTCTTTTTCAGGAAGATTGGTTATATCTATCTCACCAGGCCCTCTCTCTGGCGTTTCAGTGATTTTGGACTGGACCAGGTTATTTTGCCTTTTCATAGTGATAGAAGTGATCGCCGGCAAGTAGCACGTGTGTCAGCTGGGAGAACAAAGTCCCTTCCTGCTTGCTGTTCACCTTGCCCTTCTCCGCTGCCTTGGCTGGTTACCTGCACACAGGGAGCAGTCTCTGAGTTAATCCTCTGAGCTGCCGCAGGTGGCCGCCAGGATGGCCTAGGGCACTGCCGGGAGTTGCAGGTGTGCGGCATGTGTTCTCCTGCGAGAACAGCGCCTATTCTTGCCTTCTGGACTTTGTGCCGGCTTCCTCTGTCTGTGCCGGGCAGTTTGGTGCAGGGGGAGCCTCTAGGTCTGGCCCAGTTAGCTGCACACTGGGAGAAGACTCTGTGTGGTTGCTGTGGGCGGGGCTGCTCCCTGGCTGGTCTGCAGCAATGGTGGGTCAGCCAGTTTGCTTGCAGGGCCAACCGGGGGGAATGAATGGCAGGCTGCTCATTGCCATGAGGGGCTTTGGAGCTATGTTGCCACAGGGGGTTGGGGCACCTGAAGTTCCTTAAGATTCCCAGCCTGCTAGGCTGAGTGTGCTCGGACGATTTTGCCCACCTGTTAAACCATTGTCTGTTTAAGACTTTTAAACTCCCCTTTTTCTTTTGTCCCAGTGGAGCCAGCTGTGGGGACCCACTCGCAGTCTCTATCTCGGATTTTACTTTTCCATTTCTCTTATATCCAGTACACCATGCGATGTGGGTCTGTGCTCCTGGTGCAGATTACTAGGGCTGGTTATTTAGCAGTTCTGTGCTTCCACTCCCTCCCCACTCTGATTCTTTTCCTCCCGCTGGTGGCCTGGGGTGGGGGGAGTGCTTGGGTCCCCCCCGCATCATGGCTTTGTATCTTACCCTTTTTGTGATATGCTGAGTTCTCACATATGTAGATGTAGCCTGGCTGTTGTACTGTATCTTCTGGTCTCTCTTTTAGGAATAGGTGTATTTGCTGTATTTGCAAAATATATATGGTTTTGGGAGGAGATTTCCGCCACCCTACTCATGCCGCCATCTTGAGCGCCTCCCTATTTTTTTTATTAAGGTATCATTGATATACACTCTTATGAAGGTTTCACATGGAAAACAATGTGGTCACTACATTCACACATATTATTGAGTCCTCCCCCCATACCCCATTGCAGTCACTGTCCATCAGGTAGCAAGATGCCACAGAGTCACCACTTGTCCTCTCTGTGCTACACTGTCTTCCCCTTTATCCCCCCATACCATTCAAACACTGCTGCCTTATTAAAGGGTAAATTCTACATTGGGCACATAATATACAACTTAATTATAATGCTTGCTAATTCCATGTTTAGGTCCTTTGCCTGATGAAAAGGATTAAGGTCTATGACTTGTTTTATAAGCATAGGTGTTAATAAATGAAAAGAGGTGGTGAATGGAGTTACCCGATATGAAATTTAAAACGTACCTGTGAACTACAGTCTCCATCATTTATAATCAAGCTCCATTTTTTGCATTAATTTTCAGTTTATAATAGAAACACAGAAACACAATTTGTTAGTTGTTTTTTATTGCTATAGACAATAATAGGCTTTCCCATCTTATTTGGGGTTTATCAACAAATAGAAACATCATACAAATTACACACTTATCGTAAGAATAACAGGAAGTGAAAGATGAACATGACATGTGGGGAGAACAAAAAGGCTTTTCGATTGTCACAGAAAATTAAGAATTAAGAGACAGCATGTTAGCAGGGGAGCATGAAATTATAGGCAAAGAATTTCAAATTCCATATGCCAAGAAACAGAGAGTGATGGTGCTTTTAAAAATTACCTGCTGTTAGAGACTAAAACATCTGAGAGTAATAACTGTCTTCCAGGTTTACATTTACTTCCTCAATAAACACCATGGCAGTATAGGGGATCAAAAATAACTAAGAAATAAACCTTGCTCCTCTATGGACCATGGTCTACTACAGAAGAAATAATGTTTATATAAAAAGCTGTAATAGAAGGTGGACTGTTCTAAATCTCACAGCAGGAATATAGATCAAGTTACAGGGATTCTGATATGAAGGATTATCTCCAGCTGCACAGCATCAGGAAAGGCTTTATAGAGATGGTGACATCTGAGCTGGACACTAGAGGATCAACGGCAGTGCGACATAAGAAGATGGAAAGAAGAACATTCTCAGGAGGAACAGTGTAGCTAAAGTGTTCATGGCAGAAAAGAAAAGCAGATACATGGAGAATAGAAAACTGTCTCGTTTTCCTGGTCCTTTAGAGTTCATTCCATGAAAAAATGAGAGATAAGGTTAAAAACATGAGTTGAGATCATGTTTCTAGACTCTCAGAAGTGTGTTAGGTTTAAATGAAAGCAGTTGGACGTCATCTGGCAGATAATGAGGAGCTAACAATGGTTTTTTTGAGTACCTGATAGACACTGAACATATGTTTTTCGAGTGGAAGAGGCGTCGCATGATAGGAACCCTGCTACGCTCCGCACCCTCCTGGTGTGCCTAACGGTGATAGCGTGTAGTAAAGGTACAACAGTAGATCTTAGTTGGCTACACAGAAATACACAAGCAGGGAAGCCAGCTAAGTTACTGAGAATGTCTGACATCTTAGCAAGAATGATCAAGGGATGAACCAGATCTGCTCTGTCAGCTTGCAGTATTCATATTCACCCTCTTCTGTGTGCATGCTCCCTGTACCACAGAGGCTGGGAGGCTAACACCTACATTTCTCAGTCTCCCTTGCTGCCAGAGTTTGAGATGCCACCCAAGAGATTTGGAAGGTGAAATGCAGGCAGAGGCCATTTTTATCACTATAGCAGTGGTGGGTTCTGGCAGAAATGAATTTTTGCTGTGGACAGACTTCCCATCCCACAGGAAGTGACTAGCTTCCTGACTATGGGGCAACTGTGAAACTGGCAGGAGTTCCTAGACCTCTGGTTGTTGACAGTGATTTCCTGACCTCTGGTTCACAGCTACAGGGTTTTAGCCTCAAAACCCAGCAGCAGCATTATCTTTCCATCTATCAGGGCCTCTGCTCGCCTTTCTGTGGCTCTTCCAATGATTCTGTATCACCTAATTCCCTGTATTAAATTCCTTTCTACATGAGATACTTAAAATGGTTGTTGTTTCCTGCACTGAACCTTGGCAGGAACAGGAGAGAGGAAACTTGCATAGCACAGGGAAACAGTCATTCAAGGAAAAGTCATTATGGGAGGGAAGAAAAGGAATTCAAGTCTGAGGTCCTTGTGCCCCGCAAAGCACATCAATGTGCCTTTCAGTCTGTCTCAGTGCAGGCTTTCGTCCCCGGTCCTCCCTTCCATCTACCTTAAAAACAATTACAAAAACAATAAATATTCATTGTACACAACCTGGGGAATACAGAAAATTATAAAGAAGGAAATAAAAATCACCTCTAACTTTGCCAGAGCTAACTCCTAGATCAGTAAGGATGAGGTTCAGCTGTCAGTGACAGGAAACTCAAATAGCCACAGCTTAAGGGAAGGAGACATCCATTTCTTTCTCTCTCTCGCATAAACAAAACTGTTCGGTAAGCAATCCAGGGATGGTACGGTGGCTCCATGACCATCAGGAACCCAGACTCCTTCTCTCTTGTAGTCCCACTGTTTGTTGCACGTGCATACACTTCATTGTCCGAGATGACTGCTGTAGCACACTCTATCACATCTGCATTCCAGCCAGTAGGAAGGGAGAAAGACAAATAAGAGCAGGCCCTCTCTCTTTAAGGAAATCATGTGTGACATTTTGCTTATGTTCCTTTAGTCCCAGGGGTCACATCTATTTGAAGAGGAAGGTGGGAAACGTAATCTTTATTCTGCACAGCTGTGTACTCAGCTAAAAATGAAGATTTCATCCAAAGAGACAAGAAATGATATTGAAGGACAGTTAGCACTCCCAGTCACATCACTGTAACCATCCAGTCTTTCCTCATTTGGGAGCTGGTAGGTTTCCTTTTCTTGACCTCGTGGTTCCCAACACCACCTCCATCCCAGGTGCTAATATCATTTTTTGTCACTTTGCCCTCTTTCCCCTGCCTAGGGCATTTTGCTTGGAATTCTTCTTAGCATTAGTTACTTTACTTTTGAAATTCTATCAGCCTACTCCTGACCACCTGACTTTTCCCTTCTCATCTTATATGTCTACCTGAAAATGTAACACCCCTCTGAGCCCCTCCAGCCAAACGTCTACAATGTTCTCTTATAACATTTCCTTGACTTGGCTTCCAGATCCTTGTCCAAGAAGGGCTTCAGGCCATATTGCCCTTCTCCTGACCCACTGTTTTGTTTTTCCTTCTAAAATCCTATAGTTCTTGAAACAACATCTCCCTTGAAGCTTTTCTGGGCTAAGTGAGTTCTTTGTGCACCTCATCTGGGGCTCCAACCAGTGTCCCTTCTGTGCCTTCCCAGGGCTGCGGATCATTTTCTGTAATACAAATTGCATTTCTTCTGATTTTTGGCCACTGGTATTTCAGGATCCTTCTCAGTCCATGAGTTTTCTCCAACCATGTTTTTCCTTTTCCACTTTATCCATTCTTACATTAAAATCTGCTCAGGGCCTGAAACCCTCTGACCACAGAAATATATGAAAATAGACATTTAATTCATGGATACTGTTGATGAAGTTTCTCTCTTGGTTCCCTTTAGGCCAAGCAAGACTCGAGGAACATCTTCTTGCATGTCCTGGGACCTGTGTGGCTCTTACTTACAACACACCGGGCTTCCCAACACTTAAGGCTTTGACATGCAACCATAGACACCCCCTAGAAAAATTCCCTGGCTGTGAAAGTTCCTAATGCCCAAATAAGGCGAAGATGCTTTCAAGGAAGTCCAGTTTAGTATATAATTCAGTATCTTGTCTCTGTGAGTGCAACAGTACAAGGATGGGAGAGTCTTCTGGGACTTCAGCAATTACAACAGTTTAAATTACATTGCAGTAACAAATAACCTTCACATCTTAGTGGCTTTAAACCAAAAGGGCTGATTTCCTTTGCTAATACTGCTGTCCTTTGTGGGTTGGCAGGGGGACTCTAACATTACAGATATTTAAAGACTCAGGCTAATGGAGAAACTACCATATCAAATCCTAGTGGTCTCCATCCCAGGGAGAAAAGTGAGCTCTGGGGGCGTCTCACATCAGTAATTCAGTAATCTAGCTAGGAAAAGACCCATGTTCCTTCTACTCACTGACTAGAACGAGTTTCACAGGCCTGTCCAACCGCAAGGAGGTGAGGAAGTGCACTCCACGTACACTTGAAAGGGTGGAGAATTGGAAATATTGAGAGGAAAGCATTCATCCATGGAACCTACGAAAAGTCTAGCCAATTGTGATTATTAACATTTACAAGCTACTATCTGACCCAGACGAACACGAGGCAATTGCAATCCACATTTTTAAGCTTCTTTGTGTTTCAGTCAAGGAAAATCACTCTCAACATTTTGTTCCTAATTACTCTGTATCTCTCTCAAATTGTTCCTACTTCGAGGTAAAATGTCTTGAGAACCCGAGTGCAAACCGTCAGCTCGGTCTCGGCTTCCTTGCCCACAGCCTTGGTACTTGGGCTCTCCTTGAGTGTCCTCCCCCCGCCACCCCCACCCCCCTTTGCCGTCACCCTGGAGCAGCTTGCATGCATCACTGGCTCACGGGGTGGCAGCAATACGCAAGGGCACCTCAGAGTTGGAAAGGAACTGCCTTCTGCCTGCCAAGGACAAATGCAGACACACAAAGCAGCATCAAGCAAGAGCTCACTTCAAAGGGAACCCTGCCTGGGCTTGCCAAGAGCAGGGCTGCCTCTGGGCCTCT
Organism: Phataginus tricuspis; assembly: GCA_029783875.1. Taxonomy (NCBI): domain Eukaryota; kingdom Metazoa; phylum Chordata; class Mammalia; order Pholidota; family Manidae; genus Phataginus; species Phataginus tricuspis. The sequence goes on from JAQQAC010020790.1 coordinate 9,545,955, forward strand.
CCCTTCAGTCTCGCTGGTGTTCTCGGAGCCCAGGGGGCCCGCCGTGCTCCCGCCAGGCCCCCTCACTCACCCAGCACTCCTGTTCATCCTGACACCTGAAGCTGCCCAGGTTCACCCTCAGTCTGGCCTCAACCGCTTGAGCAGAGTTGAATGCCAAGTGTCTAAAAATGTTGGGTGATTAGGAAGGAAAACCCATGAGAAATATTTACTCTGAGAACTCTATTTGAGTAGGAGAATAGAATACTTTACTCAACTTGTTCAGGGTAACAACCCTTAGAAAGTTAGGTCCCTGCTTAAGCTTCAGGGGAAAAAACCCAGAGAAGGAAAATGTACTTAGCGAGGAAGGAAGAAGGCTTTATGAGCAGAGACCGGGGACGTCAGTCCCGCTGAGGTGGAGACCGGCTGTCCTCGGCACTCACACCTGGTAGAGTGGTGGGCCCACCTGCGCATCCAGAGAAACTTGGAGTTCTACTTTCAGATCAACAGAATAATTCAGGTTCTGTTGCTTTAAGGAAAAGAAAAAGCATTTTGGAAGGAGTATGAGACAAAAATGGGAAAAGGGATGGACAGTGGCAGACAAAAGGATAGAAGCTTTATTTCAGAAGACAGGTAAGGCTTTCTGTTCTGGGTGAGGGAGAATTCTTCTGGAAAGATATGTTAATCATCAAAATACTTTGGAAGTTAAAGTCAAGTGTTGTGAAAACTGGAAAGGGAACTTAGAAATTGTCTTTTCCAAGTTACTTTTTTGAGTTAAGAAAATCCGCGGTTCAGAGACGTAAAGGGCTGGCTCGCAGTCACACAGCTGGTGAGTGGCAAGTGGAGTTGCAGCTCCGATTCCAGCAGGGCTCGGCCGGGAGCATGACCACAGCGCACAGGCCTGCAGCTTCATAGAGGACAGTGTCTGTAACACAGTGGCTTCACCCCTTTGACTAAGATCTTCCACTGTGGCCAACCCTACTGCCCGGTTCCAACAGCTTCCCAGAACAGTAGTAATTAGAGCAAAAAAAATAATGGACAGGACCCAGAGAAAATGTCACATTTCTAGAAGTGGGAGGAGGTGGAATAATACATTTACATAATTCCCTACTTTCAGAGCACTTCATGTGGCCATAAGTCCATGAAGAGGACTCAGGCTTTCCATGTCATGGAAAAAAAAAATGACATCTTTCCTAAACTCCCATTGAAAGGCAACATTTCCTTCATTATGAATATGGGCACCAAATCACGACAGTGTTTGCTGTAGTTGGACTTTGTCACTAACAGAAATAATAAGTATTCTCATATTAGTTGTGGTAGGAATCTTGAAATACCTTTACCTTCATTTCCACTCTGCAATCTTGGAAGTTGTTAGCTCTGCCACCAGATCTTGTTATTTAATGCCTAATAAATAAGCCATATATTATTATGCCACAGATTTTCATAAATATTTTGATAACAATATTTCAATGAGATTAGATTCCTTTATAATTCTATGTATTTTATTTTATGCAGTTAAAGGCATTATTCTGGGAAGGGATCTGAAGACTTCACCCGACTGCCAAAGAGATTCTTGACATGAAGATTAGGAACCCCTGACATGTGAGCAGTGAACAAGTGTCAGGTTGCTGATGGGTACCCATGTCACTCAGTCTCATGTCCCTGTCCCATCACCCTGTGGGTTCAGAGTGACAGAGATGCTCACCTGCCATTCTGGGTTGGACAACTGCCAGTGTCTCCTGCCACACTATGCTCATAATTCCAGGGCACAGCAGCCTTTGAAAGCTGGTATGACTACATTACAAAATGTGACAGGAAAGAATTCATTGTTGGCATTATTATTAAAATGAAGGCTGCTAGGGATTTTGTGACACTTATATTAAGAGCGTTGTATTCACATGTCCCATGGAAGCTGATTTTTCTCAGGGAGCTGGCACTCCACAGTCCACTCAAAAGGAAATGGCAAAAACTGGTTTGGCACGGCCAATCAATGTTTAAAAAGAAAATGAAATGTCAAAATACCAAGGCACCATTTTCCACCTCTCAAATGGGCAAAGGATTTTAAAGATAATAATTCTCGGGATTGGTGGGCTGCCATGAAATGGGTATTTTCAGAAGCTTCCCACAAGACCAAAAACTGGCATAACTTTTCTAGATGGCCGCTTGGGCCCTACATTTTTAAAATGTCTTTCACCCAGAGATTTCACTTCTAGGAATTGATCGTATGGGCAGAATTACAGAGATAGATTTTCAAGGGTATTCATCCAAATAGTCTTTGTAACAGTACAAATTGGAAACAACACGAATGCCAACAATATGAGGTTGGTTAAATAATGATGCCAAAAAAAAATTAAAAGAATATAATTTTATACTAATTAAAAAATAATAATAATTATGATGCCACATCTGCAGGACAAACTTATGATGCAGCTAATTTTTTAAAACAGCCACCTGAGAATATTTAATACTATTGGAAAACGCATAAATATAATGTTAGGTTGAAAATGCAAGACATAAAACTGCCCGTGTATAATTATCCTGCTTTTTAGTTTGAAATACATTCATTATATTTCTTTGCAATCTTACTTATATGCATATGTGTGTGGAATATGCATATGTTAAAAAAAAACTGGAAGGAAATGTGTCAAAGAGTCATTGGCTGTCCTTGGGTGGCAGTATTTTAGTTATTTTTAGTTCCTTCACACTTTTTTGTATATTCTGACATTAGATAAAGCAGTAGGACATTGTTTTTAAAAAGATGAGCCAGTGCCACATAAACTGGTCAATTTGCAGTGACTTCTTGTTGATCCAGACAAAAGTTTGTTTTGCTGGTTGCTACTGAGTGTTATTTTTTCTCCTGACCTTTGCTCTTTTTCCCCACCATTGGCTTCCAGGTGTCTGACTGAGGGCCCTCTACTCATGTGCATTTTCTCTTGTAGTTCGGGCTGAAAATTCAGGAAGTTCACCAAAGCTGCCAATCTGATAGAGTCAGCACCAACATGAATGTCAACCAGAAACCTTTCGGCAGAATGAAAAATCATTCAATGGGGCATTGGAAGCTTTTGTAAACAAAACTGAAGACGGAGCTCAAACTAGGGTGAGAATTTGAGGAGGCATCTGTGCCTCTTTTTGCCTTCACCTCTGACTGCTTCTGTTTATTAGTGTTTTGTGAATGTTGAAGACCAGGAAGGGAGAAGAAGAATTCTCCCAGAGCCCTTAACCTTTGACTGATAGTCGGTTGGAAGTGATACATTTTCAACTTTCAGTGATTCTTTAGCATGGAGTGTGTAAGTTGGCTGGAGAAAAATCTGTTTGCATGGATGAAGATATTTCCTATTGATTTTACCTTGAAAGTAAGAATTTTGAAGGTAGTTTTCTCCATATAAATGTTTGTTGGAAGGTTCTTTTTAATGCAATGTAGACGTTTGAAACTGCTGGAGACTATATGCTATTCCTCCTCTTTTTCTTAAACTTGCATCAGTTTTCTCTTGGGTGAAGTTTAAAATAATAAAAACTGAGAAACCATTTACTCAATGCCTCCTGTTGCATAGCAATGTAAACAAACAAGCCCCTTTGCCCTGTTAAGAACGTCCAATAAAACAAATCACAAAGGTTGCATTTTAAAAAGATGATTTCCAAGTGTCCTTTTTAAATTTTTTTTAAACTTCCTTTAAAAAAAAAAAAAAAGAGGCCAAAGACTGCTGGCAAAAAACTCAATCAACTTTTGAGTGAGTCAGTTCTCATGCAACTGCAGGGATTTGAAAACGTGTTCGTCTGTGGTGAGGCCAAAGGGGCTGAACTGCTTATATGAATACCAACCCACCCAAAGCAAGAAAAACAATAAGAAATAATAATAACCACCAAGTGTTTAGTATCTTCTGCAGGCCAGGCACTGTGCCATGGAAATTATCTAATCCCATAACAAACCTCTTCTGTTGCAGGCCTTCTGTTTGCACCCCTGGGTCCACTCTTTACTCGTCTCCATCCTGTTCTCTGCCCAGAAACGACGGCCTGTGTGGATGGCAACAAAGGCCTTCCTTGCCCAGGGCGGTGGCTGCAGAGATGAAGAAGGAGGGAAAGAAGGGGTATTTCTTTCCTGGCAACTTCACTGTTGGTTATGGCAGGTTGGCTGTGTCCCTGCACCCGGAGTCCCAGCTCCTGCAGGCAGCCTTCCCGAGACGGGCTCTCTCTGAGTCCGGGAGCTCCTCGGAGCTCTCTGTGCCTTCAGAGCTCATGATGGGCAGAGCTGCCTCTTGCTAGTTCCAGAGGATGACTCCCTCCATGAAAGCAGAAGCCAGCCCCACCCAGACCTCTGCAGAGAGTCTCTTTGTTAACCCTCTTCAGTCACCCCTGTGTGTGTGTGCCTGCCCCTGCCACCACCCTCAGGGAGACCACTGATACTTCTTCTTAAGAGGACTGAACCACCCCTGAACTGGCTCTTGCTTATTTTATACGATCTTGCAAAGCACACCTATCTAAGGCACTGCTAAGACACTCAGTTGAGTCCTCACTGCATACAGGACAGTATTCACACCTGCCATCATTAGATATTCCTGGACTTTTAGCTTTGGTCAACCAATTTGTTCTCCACCTCTCAGAGAGAGGGTGCAATTTTCTCCTTCCACGTGCTTGCTCACACAGTCAATGAGCCTTTTCCACCCACTTGTGAGACCACACTCACCCCTCAAGACGCTCTTTTAACTTCGCCCTTTCCAGTTAGCCTTTCTTACCTGATGTTCCACTTGGGCGTGAACTCTCACGGCAGTGCCTTTCTATTCAATTTGTTGGGAAATCAATCAGATACCACCTCTATATACGTCCTCTAGTGTCCTGGAAACATTATTTAAATTTTAAATTATTTGTCTTGTCAAAATCACTGGCTTTGGCACTATGTCATTTGGGCCTTCACTGTAAGCTTTGTCAACACTGGGAACATACACAGAATTCATCTGGCCAAGCGTCCCTTTGCTGGAAAATGAAAGGGTAACAGGGATGTCTACCTTACATGATTGTGTGAGGGTTAAGTCAGCACATACAAAGCTCTTACTACAGAGCACGGCAGATGGATACTATTTCACACCTCTTTTCCCGTCTTTCCTCCAACCGAGGGTCAAGACTAGCTGACGTCTGTGAGTGCCAAGTAAGTGCCATGTGCAATTGGGAACATTTTGCCCATCGTCATTTATATACAGCAAGCCTAGGTACTATTATTCCCCTTATTTCATAGGTGGAGAAACTGAGGTACAAAGGGGTTAAGAAACTTACCCAAGGATTACCAGGACATAAGATGGACACATTAATTCACACCTAGATTATAGACTTTTTAAGGAAAAGACCCATCTTACAAAAATTTCGTTCTGTCATTCACAAGGCCTAGCAGGATGTCTTACATATAGTCAACGTTCAGTAAACGTTGATTTCATTCCAAGAGGCAGAGGCAATGAAGCTGTGTTGCAATAGGCAGGGGACTAGAAATGCATATGGTCCAAGCAGCAGCTGTTTCCACGAAGCAAGCAGTACCGTGCACAGCTGAAAAAGAGCTAGGAGGCGAGGTCCTGGCAACTGAGGAATGTGGCTGCTGCCGGAAGCCGGAGAGCAGCCAGCCAGGGGCGAGGCGAGAAAGAGGAGAACCTGAGCTGCGGGGCCAGCACCGGTGGAAAGCTGTACAAATGAAGCTTGAACTCTGCTCTCAGCAGTCCTCCCGGCCCTGAGGAGACAGTAAATCTCCCTCCATCCTGTGGTTATACCTATACCAGTCGAGCATCTTTAAAAACACTTAGCCCAGACTGATGGGCCCTTCCTCGCCTTCTGCTGCCTTACCTGGGCCAGAAACCTCAGAGCTTTCTGGGGTTTGTGTTAACAGCCTGGCTCCCGGGGATCGGTCTCCGCCAACACGACTGTCGCTCACCCCGAGCACGGGACACATGGCCGAGCATCTGGGAGGGGGTAGATTGGCGAGGAGGGCTGGCGAGAGGCACATGCTTTCATTAGAAGGATGTGTCACAGTAAATCATTTTGTAAACGTTCCCTCCCCTTCTCTCTGCATAGCGACACAGAAAGGAAGACCGATCACCCAAAGCACCATAGTGCTTCTGGAAAATGCTGAAGCTTGAGCCTGAGACACTTACTGACATTTCCTTAAATATCTTTTTAATATCTTGGCCAGGTCAGGCATACCAATGGCATTACAGAGCTTGCAAATCAATGCCCCAGCTGTTTTGGTTTTTTAATAAAACTGAATGTGATCTCTTCTAAATGATTGCCTTCCGTCCCCCCACGCCCCCTAGTTTTCTACAGGGCTTTCAGAGAGCAGGACTGTGGGCAGCCCTGGAGTCAGGACTTGGCTCTGAAAGAGTGGTTGTTCCTTTCGCAGGGCGTGGGGGAGAAATCGAGCGTTTGCAGGAGTACTCTTGTCATCTTTTCCTAGTCCCTGCCTCACAAACCTGATGATCTACAGGATTCACAGGACCAATCTGTGGTTTGCTGCTCTTTTTAAAAAATGAATTGACCAGAACATTGCCGAAGAATCTAAAGGTTTCAACTTCTAATGATCACTTTGGTTTCTCCCTCTGGGATCAGTTCAAGTGATTTATTCAGAGTTTTATTAGAGAGCTTTTTCCAGGGAAATTCTTTGTGCCTGATTATCAACATAATGCAGAGTGAGAGCCCCTACCAAGAATTAAGCAATGCATGTCACTTCTGCCCCCTGAAAAAATGGAGGATGTAAAACTGTCATCAACAGTAGCCATCTTGGCCACTGGTCCTCCACGGTTCCCCGTACAAACAGGAATTCCTCATGCAAACAGAGAGGAGGTCCTGTCAAACTGGAGGCCCCAGTGGGAGGAAAAACCCACGTAAGTACCTATAAATCAGAGTTTTATGATGACATTAGTTGACTGATACTTATGTGGGTCATAAATGTGACGCCACAATAAACAGGCAAGTTCCTTTGAAAATGTTATTTGAGGGCTTTTTCATTAGCTTTGCAAGATTACAGTATCTCCATCAGGAGAGTCTCATCGGCTTGCTGTTCATTGCTTTTATTTTCTGCAGTTTTCACAAAATGTCTAAGCTTTTCTCCTTCCAATATTTTGCCTGGGCTACATTAGGGCAAGTTTGTGTTTTCCCTGGGTTTGTGGAACCACAAGCCAAATTCCGACAAATGGGGAGTCAGAGCCTCAGCTGGGCCCCCGGAGAGGCCTCCTCCCACTGCCTTCCCCACCCCGACTTCCCACAGACCGGCTTCGAAGCAACTGAAATGTCCCCCTTTTTTTTTTTTTTTCTGACCACAAGGCAAAGTCCTGTCTCCTTGGTTCTCTGAACCTTCTCCATTCCTGAATTTTACCCTTAACCACAGTGGAGGAAAGGGAATAGCTGAGGTCAAGAAATATGGGAAGAATGTTAACAATTTACCACTAAAATATACATTAAGACTATTTTCAGAAAGTATAATCTCCACGTTGAGCTTCTAAATGTAGCGTTCTCCTGTCATGTGACTGTCTTCACATTCATGTGTGCCCCTTTCAGCCTCAATTCATGCCTTCCTGAATGAACTCTCTGTAAAGGTAGACAAATTAGGTCTCCAAGTTTCCCTCCCGATTCAATATTTGGCTGCACCGATCACAAGTGTTAAAGCTGTTAGGTTAAAATAGCGGTCTTTTGCATGGGCCAGTGGGTGAGTATCATCACAGATTTTAAGAGGCGTAACAACAGAAGTGAAAATACACATACAGGTAATGCCTCCAAATGAACAGCTTTGGACAGAAATAGAAATTTCTGTTGATAGAGATCCGAAGTCATAAATAGTTTGGCTTTAAGATTGTCACAGAATGCTGGCATTAGAAAGGATTTAGGGATCCTTTCTCTTATTTTGTACAGGACACAATTGACAATCATTACCATTGCCGTTGTCTGGTTTAATCCTCACGACCCTAGAATGTGTCATTCTCATTTTGCAGATGGGACACAATCAGAGCGAAGTGAAGTAACGTGCTAAGGCGAAGTGATAGAAGTAGAATTCAGGTTCCTAATTCAAACATCAGGTCGGAGGACCTCCAAGGACTTGAACCCTTGTCTCCAACAACTGCCTCTTTGCCCTGCTCTGGGGCAAGTAGACGGCTGCTACCCACCAGGCCTTATCTGCTCCTTCCTGGTGACATGCCTCCCCCTCACTCGGGTCTTGGGTTGGCCGGGAGTGGCTGTCGTGATCCGAAATGAATCAGCCTTGGTCCCAGGGGCTGTAGGGGTGCCTCCCCAGACATGCCTGCTGGGCTGCATCTGTCGCTAATGGGATTCCCAGATTTCTTCCTCTTCGTGAGCCCCCACTTGGCAGGCTTGCATATCCATGAATCTAATGCGTGTAGACATGCTCCTCAGCTGTTCCCCTTTGGCAAAAAAGCGATGATGTCTGCGGTTAGGTTAACTCTGAGGGCAGACTCGCTGTGGAAGAGCTGACCCTCTGAGCCGGGTCTAGGTCTCTGAGTCCATCTTTGCAGGGCTGCAGCCCCCTTGAGAATGCAGCGTGTGATATGCTAAGGAGGGGCCTGCACACACCCAGCACTGATCTTTAGCAACTAAGCAATTTATATATTATTTCTTTGTAAGGGAATTTTCTTTACAGGTGTTTTCCCCCTTTTTTCTCCCTTTTTAAGTGATATATCGTAGTAACTTGAAGGTCACAGTCCTGTTCAACTTTTACTTCTCTTTGTATTACCTAACATTGGGCATTAAACTTTGAAAACAAACAAATGATCATTAGATGCAGAAAAGAATAGCCCTCTTTGGGCATTTCTTGGCTACCTGCAACCTTTCTATACCCAACATACCCATCTTCCCTTTAGAAAATGACCTTTCCTCAACGGTGTGAGATCTTAGTAGTCAGTAAGTCCACGTACCCACTTCCTACTCTGGAAGCTGAAGGGGGAAGCCCTTATCTCAGAGGGTTATAGCGTACGAGTTAATCGAGAATAGCACCTAAAACAGGTAGCAACTGCCCAGTAACTATTAGCTCCTCTCCTTGTCTCCGTCCTTCTTCGCCCTGGGCTTGTTTGCCTGCTCCTTTTTGTTATTATTATTTACGATCCCCCTAGGGCAGTGAGGTCAAGGGCATCTAACCCGAACCCGGCCATTCAGACTCTTTCTTCTGGCATTTTAAACATTGTGTAGTTGATACAGGATGAAAGATACGCTCTGTTTTTTGTTTTTGTTTTTTAAATTGTAAAATACAACAACACTTAAAGAAGAGTGTCTAACACTACGTGAAAGATTTACAGACAACTGAAAGCAAGTGCCCATGTAATACCACCCCCAAGGTTATCAGCCCTCACTCAGTGCCCCTCACTCAGGGGCCGCTTCCTGGGTGTGTGACCCAGGCAGCCGTGCTCCGAAGCATCCTGTGCTTGGTTTCATGCTCTGCATTTGCCATCTTGAAATTCTTTTTAATCTTCGATCAAGCAGTCCAGCGTTTTTATTTTGCGCTGGGCCTGCCCATTACGTGGTCCATTCTAGCTTCATTTCTGGGGGTGACTGTTATCCTGACTTTTGAGAAAATGATCTTCTTGCTTGCCTTTATGATTTCGCCACCTACGTGTGCATCTGCGGCTCCTTCATCCCCGTGGCAATGCTCTGATGCACCGTTCCTGCTATGAGGCCTGCCGGGCCTCTGATTCCTGTTTCACAGCCCCCAGAGATGCCCTGTCTCTTTCCTTTCAGGAAACTCCCCCAATACATTTTGTTTTGCTTAGAAGTCAGTGTTGGTATCTGTTACTTGCAACCAAAGAAACATGACTGATCCAGTCTGTTGCTAAAAGACTCCAGAGAGAAAAAGACAGTGTGTAATAGTTTCTTTTTCTTTGTTTTGTTCCTTCCTGCACATACCCCAAAGTCTGATGAGTGTTCTATAGATTTAAGATTTATTGAAAAAACACTAGCCTCCAACCTAAACAATTCTTATTTTCTAATAGAAAAAAATTTAAACTTGAAATTGAGAAAGGGGTTACCTATATTTAGGAAAATGTTGCCTTCAGGACAGCCCAAAGTACCTGCCAAAGACACTTTTTTCTTTGCAGAAGAGTTGTTTCAGGTTGCTAATGCGTCACTGCTTTCTTGGAGAAATCCTCTCCGTGACATGAGATTAGGCAGGACCCCAAGTGCCTGGCTTCACCTATACCCTATGCCCCCAACCTCATGACAGATGCAGGGATGGGCACGTCACCCCTAAAGAACCAGTAATAATCCTTCCTAGGAGTTTTCTGCTTGGACTGTCAGGGGAGATGACCTCTGTTCTGGGGAGTTCTTGGTAAGATATAGGCTTAGGACTGCCCAGGTTTGCAAAAATCTTTCTTTAGTGGTGGAGGCTGAAGCCAACACACAAAAGACAGTGAACAGAAGCCCCGAGGCAGTGGAAGCTGTGTCATGCCCAGGGAGTTGGTGGTTGATGGTGGCATAAAAGTAGAAGCAGAAAAGTGCTGGCTAGCAGATGGGTTTGAGCCTTGGGTTACTGTGGTGTCTTGAGGAACATCTCAGTGCCCCATGAAGCTTGGTTTTATCCCTGTCAACGGGGTTTTCTCTGCTTCCTTACTTCACTGTGTACTCTAAAATAAACTTCCAACACCTGTCTCAGCCTCTACCAAAAGAACTGGTGACTGTAATAAAACACATTTACAAACCTTGGCCTTAGTAATTTGACTTGAGACCCTAGAAAGACCCCTTCTGCAGACGCAGTGTGCTTAACCAGCTCTCACTATGGAGCTTCTCTACGCTCAGTCCCTGCAGGTGAAAACAGCTCAAAGCCAGCAACATCAAAATGAAGGGGCTGTAGCAAGAACCGCCTGCAACATTGGAATACTGACCTGGTAAGTCTTTAATTCTTTTTCTTCATCTCCACTCTCATTACTATATTTCATGCAACTAAAATCCTTTGCTCAGATCGAGGCTGGCCTCCCTTCCGGCAGTCTTGTCCATCTCAACTCCGTTCTCCACAAAGCAGCTAAAACAAACATTATAGAATTAATATTAAAGCGGCTCCCCATTGCTGTCAGGATATGCTCCCGAATCTTGGAATGCACTTGAGACTGTTTATGACCTTGGCCCGAGCTTACTTCTGCGGCCTTGTTCTCGCTCCCTGTCCTCTACCTCTAGCCCTTCACTTAGGTTCTCTGCTCCAGAGTCACACCCTCTTCTCTAAACTCACTCTTTTACCTTCTTACCTTTTACGTGAGTTTCCTCACCTTTCCACCTTGCTGTCTTCTTTAAGGTTTAGCTTAAATGTCTCTTCCTCTGGGAGATTCTCCCTGAGCCCTAAAGACCTGGGTTCACAGTCATGCACCTTGCAGAGTTTATTTTAAATTAGAATGACCCTTTACTTATCTGTGTCTAACTTGGCTGTAAATGCATTGAGTGTGACTAGCACATAGTTGGTGCACAAAAGAATGTATGAGATTAGAAGAAGCGATAGAATGCTTCTACTCCCATAGCCAGAGCCCGGGCTGTGGAATGGAGGGAGATCAGAGAACTGGACTAGTAGCTAGCAACAGAATGTGGGCCAGGCGTCCCAACCACTGGTCTAACAAGACCGCTAAGAACCATGAATTATTTGGTAAACCACCACCTTAGTCAGTTTCTTTCAAAGCAGTCTGGCCGGCCTGCCTATCTTCTTCCCTTGCATATTCTTGCTGGAAGAAACTAATAGTGCTTCCCAGCCAGTCAATACTTATATGTCAGCTAAACTGCCTATTTCACCATTTCTATAACCAAACATTACTAATCAAAATCACAACCAAACTAAGATGCCCGGTGAGTTGTATTAGAATCTTAGCTTGGCAGTCCATTAATTGAAATTGAACTGGTGGAAAAACAAAGTGCAAATAGTTAAGCAGTTTCCTTACATTCGTCTAAAATAGGAGGAAAGATCAGAAAACAGAAATGTCATTTCCATCCTGGCCGCGATAGGAAGCATCGATAGGTAGACAACAGCATATATTTTGAATCCATAAAGGAATATTGGTTTGTTTTCTTTCCTTTTTAAAAGACTTCCATTCTTTAGGAAACCCTGATATAAACAAGCAAAATGCTGGAAGGCAGTATCTTCTGGTTGAAAGAACACTGAGCTGACAATAGGATTCCAGGTAAGTCACCTGACTTCTTGGAGTCTGGGGTTTCTTCACCTATAAAATGGGAATAATAATAACAACTGAGCCTTCCCTGCCTGCTGAGAGACCCCACAGGGGAGAGTGTTTTAGAAACAGCTCTGTCAAAGCCAAAGCCCTCAGCATTAACCCTGCCTTACATGGCCATCACAGGAAACAAAGCCAGAGAAACTGATTCGGGAAGCATCATATTTGGGAAGTGTTTCTGAGCAGAAGTCAAGAGATCAAACTTTAAGATATCAAGAAGCAGGAGGGAAGCACAGGAATTCTTTTCCGTGATCAAATTACTTATTTTGAGTAAATTCTCCCTTACAAATATCATTGTGTTACGATGTTTTGGGGCATCCCAGGCAATGTGTACAACATTGTGTTGTGTTTAATACTCTTTGCTTGTCACTATAAATCAGTAAGTTGGCCACATAGTTTCAGGAACTGAGGTTCCCCTTCAGTTCTTCAGCACAGAAGGGCCATGGAAGGAATGGTTAAGAATGAAGTTCTATCTGGGTCTCAAATGAAGGTGGCCGTTGGTACCAGTTAGGACTGGAGTCAGAATAATTTTGGGGCATGTCCATGGCTATATCCCTTACCATAGCAGACATCAGCAATCAGTCACGGCACCTTTCTCCTCCTTAGCCTGGGGATGGCCTCAGAACCCTTCCCACTACAGTGGTGACTTGATCAGATTAGGGTGAAATCCATTTGTCATGCCTGGTCTAGATCAGAAGCCTGACTCTTCATAATCAAGCTGTTAAGCAGCTATTACGTGATATCCTCATTCCCTACTGAGAAAATTAAACCATCAACTTATGGGTTTGTGACTTATTCTTTCATTTTTGGAACACTTATTGGTCACATTTAATTCAAAGCAAAGCAAACAGGGTAGAAAAGTTAAACCCAAATGCCTGGCTTACGGACCCCTAGAAGTGTTTCTCTCTTTTTCTAGCCACACAGGATATTCTATCCTTCTAATGCCATTAGCTGTTGGCTTCAAACAACTGTGGAGAAGAGGAGGAAACCTGACACTTTAGTTGGATGATGTTTATACAGATGCAGCTTCTTCCTTAGCATATTTGGTTAGGAGGAACTCAGTGAGCGGGGGCTGAATCCCAGGAATGTGTAAATAAAGTGACACTGACACAGACCTTTATGAACATTTGCAAGCCCATTCTAACCCCACTTAGAGCTGAGGTTCTTAATCTTTATTGGGCATGGACCCCTTTGGCAGTCTGTTGAAGTTTATGTACCTCTCTCAGAATATTGTCTTTAAATAAGACAGTAAAAGAAAACACATTGATTTGTAAAGGAATCTGATTATACTGAAATACATTTATTGGAATATTAAAAAAAATTTGATACAGTAATACATGTCCTTCTTTATTAAGCATTAAATAGCAAGAAGTAATTTAAAAGCGTTAAATAAGAAGAATAAGAGGTTGAATAACTACCACCATGTTGGAGTAGAGATGAGGGCAAATACTTTGAGATATCTGAGGTAATGTTCGATAAAATTGTCTGTGATTTCTATTAGTGACTAAGCCACAGGTACTGGCTAAAATACTTCTGTGATTGGTAGAGAAGACAAGTAGTGACTCTGTGGCATCTTACTACACTGATGGACAGTGACTTCAATGGGGTATGGGGGGGACTTGATAATATGGGTGAATGTAGTAACCACAATGTTTTTCATGTGAAACCTTCATAAGAGTGTATATCAATGATACCTTAATAAAAAAAGAAAAGAAAAAAATAATACTTTTGTGATTTGTGACCATATTTAAAATAGAAGAGTTGCAAAATTTCAGAAAGAAGTTAGTAAAAACATAGATTGTCGCCCCCACATCCAGCTAGTTCATGAACCCTTTGAGTTATGCCCAGTATACCCTGCAGCCTCTAATTTCTGAAGTTGGGATAAAGTTGTTACATATGGTCATTTTCTATCCCTGTTAAGTTAAAGGTTAAGGAAGCCAAAAACTCTTTCTAGATCTGACTTGAGCCAGAGGTACAGGGAAGGAATCTCACAGATTATCAGTATCAGGGACTCATGGTCTAGTGGGGTTGACTTGACTGAACACCTGACCAGGAACTTTCTGCAGGGTTTTTCTCTAAAGAGCTGAGTGAACCCCGAGGCCCATCAGCTGTCGGTGGGAGGCGCTCTAACAGCGTGTCCTGGACGCCCTGTTAGTGCTGGATACTTCCGTTTTGTGTTTGGTTTCACTCTGGATCAAATGAAATCATGAATGTGTGAGTGAGGGTGGGAACTGGGTAAAAGGAGACATTTTAGAAAATATTGCCCTTGGGTACAATAGCTTCTGGAGCACCATAATTTAAATTCACATTATTTAGATTATATTCTTTATGACGGCATTAAAGTTGATCAATGATTTATTTTAATTGCAGTTTCACTTCTTTATTTATTTATAGGCAATCACAAAAAGTCTCCCTAGATTTACTTAATACTAGAAGACTAAATCCTGAGAATAAATTAAATTCACCATCCCCTTCTAACGATTTGGAAGCCTGCAAACCAGTGCATTACTTCTTGTACACTAATTTGCTTTGATTCTCTCCTTTTGGTGTTATTAATGGTGACAGGTGCAGAACTGGGCATCTTGGGGTCTCCCGGATTTAGGTAAGCATCAGAATGCAGGAATGTGGGGAGCGAAAGGAACGAACAAAAACCACCTTGTAAGACTCCTGTGAAGAACTTAGCCTTTACTCAATTGCTTTCTCCTCCACTGGAAAAAGAGTTACCCAAGTAATCCATGCTCAGGTGAAAACGTAAATGAAACAGAAGTGAACTGAATAAAAGTGAGACTCCCTCTCCCTTTGCCATCCTCCAATCCAGCGCCCCTCCCCAGAAGCGGAGTATCTTTCCAGAACTTTTTTCTACGTGTTTATAGATGTGTATGTATGTAAATGCACAGAAAATTCATAAACTCAAATCAAACATATATTTCTTTACGTAAAGAAATTCTTTACGTAAAGAAATGGGAACATGTTATAATTACACATATTTTTTATTGCTTTTCTCATTAGCGAGATTTCTAGGTACTCTCCATGTTTGCACATATAGAGCTACCTTATTCTTTTTAATAACTACATATTTTTCATAATATAGATGGATGTACCACATTTGTTCAACTCTATTTCCCTATGCAGGGACATTTATGTTGTTTGCAGGTTGGGTTTTTCATTGGTTTGTTTTGTGTTGCTATTAGAAACAGTGCTCCAATATTATTCTACCTCCTTTAAACTGTTTAAAAAAATTCTTCAGTGTGGGTTGTCCTTCTCTACATGAATAGGAGTGAGGGTAGGGAGAACAGAAAAGACAGGATGCAATCTTCTCTCCACCATCGCGTCCTTCCCATCTCCCACCTGAGTTTCCATCCACAATGTAAAAAGAGAGAGCTCCCTCGGCTGGGAATGCTATTATCTCCTCCTTCTCATCCAGGTAACTCCTCTCATTCTGCAAGTCTCACCTCCTATTTTATCTCCCCAAGACCCCATCCCACCAGCCTGCTAGGTCAAGGCCCCCTCCTTCCCAGGCCATGGCTCTCTCTGAATGCCATATCATTTCAAAGTAGCCTGTCTGTACACCTGGACCCTGAGCGAAGAAGGAACTCACCATATTCACCTGTGTCCTCAGCATCTCATACCATGATTCACATGTAACAGGGGCCCAGGAACACAGCCAGTGACCTGAACCAAAGGGCTTCCAGGTGAGTGGCTCCTGACCTAGAATGTCCTTGGACTAGTTCCCTTTAGATCTGTGTTGAAGCCAACAACATCAGATCGTGAATCATCTGGACAGCATCTGAGCATGGGATGAGGTGTACAGACTAAGAATAGTAGTGCAGAAAGGTTCGAATAATGCACATCTTGCCAGCATTGGCCAGTCCCTTCCCTGGCCCTCCCCTCACTCATCACATCCCTGGGGATCACTGATCTTGGCAGCAGGCTCCAGCAGACTGGAAAAGAGCAATACCTGTTCTGCAGGTTTTATTTTTAATATTTATTATAATTTTTACCTGTGCCCTGCCTGATATCTCTAAGGCAGGGTTGCTCAGATACAACTGGTTCCATTACACCCTTTCCTGGCTACAGCTCTGCCCATCCTAACATCTCTGGTGGTAGCTGAGGGTCTCTCCAATGCCTCTACACTACCTCCTATTTAAGACAGGGAGTCACCTCTGGGGCCTGAGGGGCTGCGTTTCTCCAGCCTGCTTGACCACAGAGGGCAGAGCAGGAAAAAGAGGGAAGGCAAAGAGTACAGAGGGCCTGGGAAGAGAGTCCATGTGAATCAGTCAGTGGGTAACACCCCAGGTTGAGGCTGGCATTTTGAATCCTGAAACTCTAGATAGACTATAAGGTATCTCGGGGATCAACTAGTTAGCGCTGGAGTCAGAGTGGCATGAGAGGGGGTGATGGTCAGCCCCTTATGTACAGCACAGCTGTTCCAGTCTTCCACCCAATTGCTGCTCTGTAATTCAACCTATATAGAAATTCTGGACTAAGCTCTCTACAGGCCACAATTTCCCATTCCGACTTACACAGTTGAGCAAACTCTGATATCCACACAGTGGTCCCAACATTAAGGGGGAAGGAAGACGGACAAGGAAAGGAGCTGGTTGTAGACTAGATCTGCTTCCTAGCCTTCATTCTGCAAAGAAGCAGACCAACAGTCACAAAGGCGAAAGGCCGGGCGCAATTCCGTATTGCAGTTGACCCTTGAACAACATGGGGGTTAAGAATGCCAAACCCCTTGTAGTCAAAAATCAGAATGAAACTTTTGACTCCCTGAAAACGTAACTACTAATAGCCTGCTGTTGATGGGAAGCCTCACCAAGAACATAAACAGTCCATGAACACGTATTTTGTGTGTTGTATGTATTATATACTGTATTCGTACCATAAAGTAAGCTAGAAAAAAGAAAATGTTTCCAAAACCTTTTCCACTATATTTATTGAAAAAAATCCACTTATAGGTAGACCAGCTTAAGCCCATGTAGTTTGAGGGTCAAAACTGTTATTAGTTTTACTCTTCAACCTCAAGTTCGGTTCTTTTACAAATGCAAATAGCCCCGGGAGAAGCAACACAATCTCAGCAGGAACAATTTCATTAAATGTTTTCTATAAAGCAGACTGGGCAAAGTACATTAAGTTTGGGCTAATAAGGGCCAGCAGAAGAGCATGTGTGTAGTAAGGTTGCCAACACTCCAGACGGAATATCAGTGCCAAAAAGGAAGGGACGGCTGTGGGTTTACCTTTTTGCCTAGACACCAGTCTAACATCAGGGACTTTTCCCTTGAGAGTGTTCATGAGCATCCTGGCCACAAACTGAGATATGGGGCCCTCGAGATCCATGTCCTGGGCTGGCTGATCCTATAACTGTAAACTCCCATTGACCCAGATTCCTCTTGGCAGCCACGGGAAGATGAGTCTATGCTGATCCGTGGATTAGTTCTTTAAAGTGGAAGACTGCCAGGGAGCTGTGTCAGTAGCTCTCCTTGGCAGCAGAAGGTGGGACGGCTTGCCTTTCAGGCAAGGTGTATCCTGGGCCAGCCCCTCACTTCTGGGTTCCTAAAGTTACCCGCTTGTTCCCATGAATTAAATAATAACTCGCTTTCCTCCATCACATGATTTCAAAGTCATTTTCTAGTTCTAAAGGCAGTGGTGCCTCCCAACCTCCCCGTTCTGACAGATCTAACTTTAATCGTTAGTTTAGGTTCCTTCTAAATCCTGTCAGCTCTCCACATTTCTCCTTAGTTGGAGGAGCCGAGAACAGAAAATAAGGAACATGGTACCGCAGCAGCTGAATCTGCCAGGAGGATTGTGTAAAGCAGCCTGGCCCCCTCTTTCTCTTCGTGTCCCTTGTGAGGATGAATAAAAATGCATCTGAAGCTCTCTGAGCTCCTTGGGGAGAGGGATTATGAATGCCCAGATTCTGTGGTTTATGCAGGGCATTTAATAATACCACTCACAGTTACGCTTTCCCCTCCTTGACAGAATTTGATTACGGGAATCTCCCAAAGGTCTTCTTTGAAATAGAATTTTCTACAAGTCAACAAAAACGGAAAACATTGCAGTCTTCCAATAATGACGGACCCCCTCCCCCCCCCAACCCCTCAAGACAAGGTTGGGCTAAGCCTGGGGGAGGGGCTGCATTTCCTACGGGACTTGGAGAACCCCTCCTCTCTGGAAAGTCTCACAGACTGGAGCGGTAATGGGAAACACAAGAGCAAGTTTGACTAACTGAGATTTAATAAGGCCTGACATTTCCAAGTCTAATCCTCATATATATTCCATTACAGTGATTTTTCAAGACAGACCACTAAAAGGAGGCCCTCTTGTGTACATGAGGTTGGGGGGAGTTAAGGGGCGGAGGAGGGACCATAGTCATTATAAAAATAAAAGCGATCAAATAATCCCAATGGAACTTCTGATGAAACCAGCCCAGATTTCTATTTCTCAAGAAATTCTCCTTTGCAGTGTTCTGCCAGGTTCCACTGGAGTCCCAAACTAAGTTCTTTATATGCTTAAAACATGAAATCTGATGTAAAACTAAACATTTTAGAAATAGATGCATGAAATGACATTGTGGAAAGCTGGGAACAGGACGGTTCGGTAAGTCAACACTTTCTACAATTATTTCAGCCTGCCTAGATTTGGACAAGGGAGAAATGCAGAACCCAGCCTCACAGCCTCTCTCTGTGACCGACTGCTCAGACATTCTTCAGTGGCTCGGGTGGTAAAACAAAAACAAAAACAAACTTTTAACTTGTTTCAAAAACATGAGCGGCTCCCACTCTGACTATTACAACTACAGAAAATGGGGACTGTATTCACATTGACCTAGTCAGTGAAAGATCACATGGCTCTTGCAGAGGCTGAGTACCATCCACCCTCAAATAGAATGAGTAATTTTGCGCTATTTTTGGATGGTGTGGTTCTTTAAAACAAAGTGATAAATTAAAGTGGCCTCGGTAATGCAGCAAAAATGTTAAGCTGTTTTAAGACAAATGGAAAATGTGGTCTTCGTGTACAAAGAAGGAGTCCCGCAGTTGAAAAGGTTTAGAGTCGGCTCTCAACTGAGTTCAAAAGAATTTCAGCCTGTCAGGCAGTCTGGTATTGAACTTTGGAAACTATGCTGTGCCCAGTACTGTGCCTGGGTAGCAGGGGTTATGAAAGAGAATGATTTGTTTCTGAATTCCCAGTTAATAGAGAATTCCTTGAGGGCAGGCACCTCGTTTTTTCATAATATGCCCTAACTTGCCTGGCCAAGGTACCATCCCACCTTCCACGGTTCTCCCAGGCCACTTAGAACGGGTGCTATTTTGATCACTGGGGGCAGCCACCCCCTCTCCCCAGAGCTCTCCAAATCTAGGCCTGGTTTCTCCATATTCTCTTAGCTACACCCCACATCCCACATATCCTTCAGGGCCCAGTGCAAAGCCCCTGTAGTTCCTTCATGACATCAGCATGTGCTGGCCCCTTTCTTTCCTCTCGTATTGCTCTTAGGGTCAGGACACCAGAGGCGTTTGGATGAGCAGCAGTGAGAAGGGAGCATCCCCAAAACAGCATGGGCAAAGGCGGGCTGGGGGCACCGCGGTGGTGCCAGGAAGGGGGGATGGGGGAGTGCGGGGCCAGGGAAGAGAAGAAAGTGGATGTAAGTACAAATCCAGGTCCCTCCAGTCCTGAGCTGGGTGAGTCGGGGCAAACGATGGCATGTCCGGGAGTCCCAGCTTCCTCCACGCTCAAAGACTTTTGGGAGTGACTGCCTGCAGTATCTGTGAGACAAACAAAGGAATTCTTTTCAATGCATAGAATCTGAATCAAAGTGGTGCCCTCAGAGGAGGAGGGTATGAAGTAAAGGTAGTTTTAGGAAGGCTTTCTGAATTTAGTCCCCCAGCCATTCTGCCACCACACCACGCTCTTTTCTGTTGTTGCCCTCTATCAGTTTAGGCCTGCAGGTGTGTGCATGTGTGGGTGTCTGGCTCCCTCACTAGGCTGTATGCTCCCAGGACAGACAAATGGCATTTTCATTCATTTGTTTTGTCCCCAGGGCCAAGCCCAGTGCTCAATAAATATGTAAGTGATAAATTAATGAGTTCACCCTCAATGAACTGATAGTATTTTTAAAAGTGCTTTAGAAAGAATGTTCTGACCATGGTGTGCTGCACAGAGTAGAGAGAGGGGCTCAGAATCGGGGCATCAGTGGACTCAGAACTGGAGATATTTCTGGGGTTTGTTGTGAATACATTTCATTTCTTACCAATGAGCACACCTCCCTTCTCAACCCTAGCAACAGTTTCTGCCTTGTGTGCGCACCAACAAAGATCTTCCGAGGGAGCCTTAATTAACAGTAATTAGCAGTAATTAGCTTCATCACGTTTGGGTCAACACAATGCCTTAATACCAAGCTTTATTGAGTGCTGTCTGTGTGCTAGACGCTGTCCTAAGAACTTGACCTGTTGTATTAGTCAGAGTTCTCCAGAGAAACAGAAACAATAGGAGATATGTGTGTGTGTGTGTGAAGAGATTTGTTATAAAGGATTGGCTCACACAGTTATGAAAGCTGAGAAACCCCAAGATCTGCAGTCAGCAAGCTGGAAACCCAGGAGAGTCGAGTTTAGTTCTAGTTCAAGTCTGAGTCTGAAGGCAGAAGACCGGTATCTCAGCTTGAAGACCGTCAGGTAGAGAGAGAGAGAGACAGAGGGAGAAGGAGTTCTCCCTGACTCAGCCTTTTTGGTCTACTCAGGCCTTCAATGGATTGGACGAGACCCACCCACATCAGGGAGGGCAATCAGCTTTACTCATACTGATTTAAATGTGAATTTCATCCAGAACATTCTCACAGAAACACCCAGAATAATGCTTAACCAAACATCTGAGCAATCTGTGGCCCAGTCAAGTTAAAACCTAAAAGTAACTGTCACACCTGTGTTAATTCGATTAATCCGCACAACAATCAATCCTATGATTTGGAGGATTCAGGATTTCAGCCACTCTGACTTCAGAGCCAATAGGTTCATCCAGTACAGTATACCACCCTGTTCTACCTAGCTTTGGAAAAAAAATCCTAGGCCTTCCTTTCACGTTGCAAATGATTTTCATTTTTTGTATTAAGTAAGATAAACTTCGTGTGTTATTAGTGCTATTTTTATGTATTACTTTCTGGTCCTTACTTATTTTTGCATGTAAATTCACAAAAGGTTCTTGTTTGCCTCAATTTTGTATGCAAACTTAGAAGTGATGATGTGTGAAGAGTGTCCCCTCACTTAGCCTTTGTTATTCATCAACATAATAATGATACTAACAATATGAAGTTATTATTACAAATTAATGGTAATTAATAATTAATTAATGAATAATGTATCCCATCCTCCTCCTGATTTGTGGTTTACTTCCTTCCCGGAACATGAGCACAAAAAGATATATATGTATATGTATTTGCTACTTATGAAAGAAGATATTTACATCAAATTCTCTTCATAGCAAGAAAATACAAGGTGTCAAGCGTTGGATCCAAGCAATAGAAATACAGGTGATTTTCTTCTGGTCTCAGTTTCCTGCCCTTTTTTATATATCACAATAGAACATATATAAAATTCATCTTATTTTTTTTTGATGTTGTACAATTCCGCCATTCATTAAAACAAGACAAAACTGGGCCAAACTGCCCATAAGAAACTACTTCCTGCGGCTGCAGGGCCATCAGTGCTGGTCCAAATGCCATTTCCGTTTCCAAAGACCCCTTAGCAGCCTTCCTTACCACGCCTCAGACAACAGAGCCAGAATATAGGGATCCCAATATGTCATTGATTTCTTCCAAGAATATTAGTTATTTAGAACAAAGCACGGGTTTCCTGATTCCCCACTCTCTTAGCAGCTAAATATATCCCAAATGAGCCAGCTTCCTGAAATTTCTCTCTAAAGAGATCTCATTATGTGCACTTTCCTACTTTGCACTGGATGCATGGGTTTGTGGCTATAGGAACATAAATACATGGGTTAGGTACAGGGGTAGCAAAAACACGGTGTACCCTGAGCCCCCTCACCCATGGCAGACATCACTAAGGGGTCACAGACGTCTCCTCCGGAGCTCGGCTTCCTGCAGATCCTTCTCAACACAGCGCTCCAGACAGCCACTCCAGACAGCTGGCTCTAAGGATGAACCTGTTTGTTCTCCCTAGATGGAGTAGGGATGTCAACACGGATCTTTTCTTTCTCTCAGCCTCTGGCCTTAGTTCTATACCAGTCGTGGCTGCAACCTTGTACTTCTTTCTCACTCTGCTTGAAAGAACATGTTTTGAAAATGGTTACTCAGTCTGGAAGCTACTTCCGTCCGAAAGCAGGATCCCAAAACACAAGAGCTAAGGGCTCACACCTAACCCGTTTATGCTGCACGCTTGGAAGACTTTGAATGAGCTCAGGCTCACACAGCTAGGTTCATGGCAGAAGAGAGACCAGCTTCCAGGCTAGCCGACGCTTTGTCTTCTGCTCTTCTCACCACTCTGCCTATCTGACTCTGGGCTTTATCAGAAAGAACAGAGAAAATGTTCCCGGGATCTGACACGTGTAAACACTCCTCCATCACCCTGGCCACGGCAGCTTGCCAAGACAGGAATGAGGCCAAATTTAGTGGGTCCTTCAGCCTGGTGACCCCGGTGGAAACAATCCCCTGATATAGAACAGAGAGAGCCAGTGAAAAATGTGCCGTCCTACAAAGAATAAAGCCTGGGATGATTCATTCTCCTGGTTCTGGTGATGTCCTGCTGGATGCCGGTCACTCAGATGGGGCCGTCAGCAACTTTGCAGGAATTCTAATCTGAATGCTGGTCCTGAACACGTAATCCCCTAGTTACTTCCGCATGGTTCCTGAACAGCCAGAAGTTTCCTGGGCATGCTTTCCTGGCTTCCCTCTTGCTACTGAGCAAGAGACCCTTTTAAAATGCCGAGTGGGTGGGCGAGGCAGGTGGGGCAGGGCCCGGCAGGAGCCCCAGCCTCTGAGGAGGCACCCATGCGCTCCCAGCTCACTGCAGCTGGGGTCCCCCCAGCCGTGGAAACTAATCTTGCTCAGATCACCAATGATTTATTTGTTGCCAAACTTAGTAAACACTTATAAAGTAAAAGGAAAGTAAATTATACAAGCACTATGAATGCATTATGAAAAATCAACAAGGCAGAATATGTATATATATAAAGTCTATGTATATGTAAACATTTACAAATACATCATGTTTTAGAGGGATGTACACTAGATGTTTTAGCTTGTTCTATTTTTACAGAAATGCTATCAAATGGAACACATTATTCTGTAATGTGCTTTTCACACTTAACACTATGTCTGGGAGTTCTTTACCATGTCAGCCCATGTAGTCTTTCTTTTTCACTGTTACAGAGGGTCCATTGTATGGATGCACCATGTTCTAAGTACTTCTTTTTGTTAACCACTTCTTCATTGACGGGTATTTAGTTTGTTTCCAGGGTGTTGCTATTTCAAAACAATACTGCAATAAACTAATATTCTTGTCCACATATTTGACTGTAGTGCTAAGATAGTTAATAGCTAGAAGGAAATCCATTGGGTTTACAGAAATGCACATTTTACATTTTGAAAAGTTCTGCCAAATTTTTCTTCAATAGGGTACCACTGGGAATACACATGTCCCCATATTCTCATTCACTGAGCTTTCATTTTTTTATGTTTATGTTTTCTTCATTACTATCCAGATTGAGCACATTTACATATGTTTTTTGGCCATGTATATTTGTTTCATGGATTGCATTATACCCTTTGCTTATTTTTCAGTTAGGTTGCCTTTTTTCTTATCAATTTGTAGGAGTGTTTAAAAAATTTTAAATGAACTCATGTACTCATCACCTAGCTTTGTTATTATCAACTCATAGCTAATACACTCTCCCACCCACTTCTATTCCAAGCAAGGATTATTTTGAAACAAATCTCCAACACAATACCATTTCATTTGTTACTATTTTAATAGGTTTATCTAAAATATGGAAGCTCTTAAAAATATCCACAATATTACCATCATATCTAAAAAGAAAAATAATTCCCTTGATATCATCAAGTATCCAATGCTCTTATTTCTTCCATTAGCTTATATTAAAAAAAAAAATTACCTCTGTGTTATCAAATATCCAGTGTTTAAAATTCCTCTATTATCTCATTAAATCTTTTTTCACAATTTGTTTGAATCCAGAATCAAAGGAAGTCTATGAATTTTAATTGGTTAATATGCTTTTTAATTTATAGGTTCTTTCTCTCATTTGTGGAAGAATTCTGGCTATTTTTCCTATGGCGTCTCCCACAGCCTGGATTTTGTTGATTGCATCTGATGATATCATTTAACATGTTCCAGTGTCCTCTGTGTTTCTTGAATTCTTGTAGTTAGATCTAAGGCTTGATGAGTCAGGATTGATGTTTTGACAAGAATACTTCATAGGTATGTTGTGTATTTCCAACAAGGCCATATAATTCTGGCTGTGTCTTTGTGAGGTTAGCAGTTATTCACAATTGTGTCAGTCTGGTCCACAGAGGAAATGGAAACCACACCACAACCAAATGGGGGTGTGTGTAAGAGAAAGGATCATGAACTGTGAGAGAAAAGTAACTACGAAGATGTAAAGAGACCTCTAAAGGGAAGCCTATATCTAAGGACGAATGCTCTGGGGAAAACAAGCTTGGAAAGGGGTCTTCTTGATGCTGGGGCTCCAGCTAAGCTGCAGAAGGGGTGACTGCCGCACACCAAGTAGCCAAGTTCGCTGGGCTTCTCAGGCAGAGCTAGTCCTGGATGCAGGCAGGCTGAGGCCGGTGGGTGCCGCTGCGGCTGGGACGCCTGGCAGGCAGCATTCACATTGACAGGATGGTGAGAAGCAATGTCCTGGGGCTCAGGCCCAGGCTGGGGCTCTGAGGTCCCCAAGGGATGCGCATTAAGCATGTGGCTGGGGCCTGGCAGGCACTATTGACAGGCCATACAGCTGGAGCAAGAAAAACTGAGACTGAGAAGAAAAGCCCTTCCTCTGGCAATGTCCCTCCCACATCCTCTAGGAACGAAGCTTAACATGGTGCATATTGTAAAAGAGAAATGCTTTACGCGTCCAATCCATTATCACAGAGCAGGTCCTGAAGGGTGGATTGGGGGCTGAGGGCACTGGATTGGTGACTGACACAGAGATCAGTGGCTGGATCCCTTATTCTTTGGGATTATGAAATGGTTCTACTCTAATGCTATCTTCGTATATTGGCTGGAATGCTCCTCCCAGGAGAAACGTCCCACATCCCCTCAGTTGCCCTGAGACATGTTGTATATAAGAACCTGGGTCTTTCTCCACTGCCACCGTTTTCCCTCTTCTCACATAGTCTAGGTCTTTGGGGTCCCAGCACTTTTTGTTTTTTTACCAATCAACTCTTTAGACTTTTGACACCCTGGCATCTCCTTTTCTCTCTGGTCCAGTGCCTGACTTCAGGTCAAAGCTATTTGCTTACCACCTCCTGAATCTTGACTCTACTTATAAATCCCCTGAATAGGGTGTATGGGAAGTGGAATTTCTCATTCATAAATCCTGTAATCCTCACAAACGCCTTATGAAATGGCTGTCTTTGTCCTGGTTTTACAGATGGGCAACTTGAACTTAGAAAGGCGAAGCAGGTACATCCAGGACCCCAGCTGGTGATGGGCAGAGCTGGGATGAGAGACGAAGCCTCCTTAACTCTGAACCATGAGGGCTTCTGGCGCAGGAGGGCTTCTGCTTACTTCTTTTCTGGTAACTTCAAACCCATTTGCCTCCTGGCTTCTCACCAGTTGTCTATTTTCTTCCAGATTTCCAGATCATTATAAGTGCTCTCCCAGAATCATCTTGAAAACTCTCTTCCAAGATCACCTCTTCCAATAGCCAGTCCAGGTTTTTATTTCCAGGCTGGGGTTTCTTCTCAAACAGTAGCTTAACAGCACGTAATTGCAGTTATTGCTCCGTACAGTTTAATTGCAGTTTATTTCCTCTGGTGTCAGGAGGATGGGACAGACACCTAAGCCCTCCCTAGTTTTAAAGGTGCTGTTTTTACCTCCCGCATCACCCACCCCTCCCTCACCCACCAGCACCCTCACAGACAGAAGAGAATGAGGATGGAGGGAGGACTATCTCTCCCCAGAGGCAGTTATGCTACTCAGGGGATTGAAAAGAAGGACACACCGCCAAACCTGGCCCTGGCCTTAGTGGTGGCTCTCCTCCTCCCCACTCTCAGGAAACCGTGTGACAGCTGTGAAGTCCTGCTCGCTCCAGCTGGGTACAGCCTGCCGCGGATCACATCTTCCTTTTTCTCTCTTCCTTCTCCAGTTCACCCTTCCTCCTTCAACAGCCCACCTGCCACTTTTCCTTTTCTCTTGAACCATCTGCCTCACCCTGTACTGAGTGCTCCCCCCTCCTGGCTCCCCTTAGACCCCTCCGCCTCCCATCCTTTCCTTTTGATCTCTGGCCCCTCTCTTCCTCTCTTTCCTTCCTCCTACCCAAGCTTTACTGGCAAAATCAGACAAAACAACAGAAGAATGGGACATAAGTTAACAGCTGCCTACCCTCACTTGGAAGTCCCTGGAAACAACTTCCTTCCCCTCCGCTGATAGAGTGCCTCTGTGTTTCAAAGTCTTTGGTCCTTGTTCAAGGCCAGTCACAGCAGCCACGGAGTCATTGTGTCGAGATGAAGGTAAACCCAGGCAGTTTCTATGTTTAGATGCAACTGTGTTTCTGGAAAAGGCCGCACATCACATAATAGGAAATCCTGAGAGTGTGAAGACTGTTTCCTGCCAGTTGCAGCATTATTGTCTTTGGCTGTTGCGACAATAGCAGAAACCTTCGAGTAAGTGGACAAAGGTATAGGGGCAGGGCGAGGGAGGGGTGGGCTGTGTCAGGTAGGGGAGAAGCAGTGAAGTGTGGACTCAGGGAAAGTGGGTGTTTAGAACTGTAGGCGAAAGTAAATGAGTACTAGAACCCTGTCAGAGGGAGAAGGAAAACCTGATTCATTTGTAAAAACATCTGGGGAAATAGGGTCAGCAAAGGCGAAGCCCTGTCAGTTCAGTCGGAGCTGTTCTGAAATGATACATGATTAAGAGCGTACCTGTTGGATACAGTTCAGCAGCGATAGTGATGACAGCCAGTGGTGACGACAGCAATGAGGGTAGTGACGGTACCGTTGGACGAAGTCACAGTTATTTTATTCAGGCCTAAGAAACGGAAGGGGATCTCTGGATAATGCAAAGCAGTGCTTCTCATCCTTAAATATGCACATGAATCTCCTGGGAGCACATTAAAATGCAGATTTTGACCTGATAAGTCTAGGCTGAGCCTGAGATTCTGATTTCTAACGGTGTGCGGTAAGTTCCGCCAGCGGGTCGGCACATCCATCCTGTGCGGAGCTGAGGGACTGAGAGAACGGGCGTGGGAATGGGTCTTAGCGCGCCAGCCTGGGCTGGGGGCCAGGCAGTGAGGCGGAGCTTAGTGATGGGGGGGCGCTCTCTCATGACTCAGGGGTCATGTCCGGGTGAGGGCACGGATGATCTCTCAGACTGAAGGAATAAGGAATCTATTCGTTGGGGCGGGAGCACCAGCGTCCCCGAGTAGCTCAGCAGTGGCCGTCCTTCACCGGCCAAGACTCACTGGAAGAGGCCCCACTGTCCGTGGGGATGACACTCTGGAACACCAGAGGCCAGCTGGGGGTGCCTCCCCCTCGGAGTCAAGGGGGGAGTAATTGCCACATGGGGAGAAAGGCACAAGAGACAAGCCAGGGCTCTTGTGATACCAGATAGACCGCGGTGCGCCTGGGGGTGGGGCCAGGGGCGGCCAGTGTGGGCACGCTTGACCTATGCCATCGAAAAGACCACAAGCGAACAAGCAGAAGGTTGGCATCAGCTGCCACAGTGAAAAATCATAATTCCCCACCTGGTTTCTAGATGTGAGTGATTCCTGAGATTCAGGGCCCATTGACCGAAGGGGAACCGGGTCCCTTGAGGTGGAATCCTGCAACATCCCACATCAATATTTGGGAGCTCTTCCCCTATTCCTTCCCCAAAGGTTCCTGTAGCTATTTACCCTAGGGATTTTGCAGGGGAAGACAGGAGAATACCTAGATCTTTCTAGGTTGACACTGATCGTAGAGGACCCAACCACCACCACGGTGCCTGTAGAGGGGCTCATGGAACCATGTGGCAGCGGCCCAGCGGGGCCTCCTGCCCTTTCCAACGGTACAGCGGTGACAGCTCTCCACAAAGAGAAAGGAGAAGGAGGAAGGGAAGGTAGAGGGAGCTGGAAGGAAAGGAGAAGAAAAGAGAAAGCACTGATTTGGATATGTAGTATTTGGGGATTTTTATGCTGTGCATCCTCCCACCACGGCCAATTTCAAGCCACCAGCATGCAGTCATTGAGCATGAAGTTGGGAAAAGATGCCTCAGACCCTTAGTGTGTAAACAGGTCCGCTAGAACTCAGGCCAGGCAGGTCTGGTGTCTGTTTTGGCGAATGATCCCTTCCTTCCCATAGTGGCAACACTCCCCACTACCCAAGTCTCACTGGGACTTTACCTTAATCACTGATCTGTTGGCAGTGAGATGATGCAGGAGCAGATGGTTTCCCATCACAGGTTCAGGGGCCCACTCCTTCTTCTCGGGGCCCTCACTTCCCCACAGAAGACGGGCACAGGGCTGTGACTCCACCTTCCTTTGTTAAGCACTTGGACAATCAGGTCCTAGACCTGGTTTTCCTCATGGCTGGCCATTCAGCGGCCGGAGGTGGGGGCTTTGGAAATGCTGCTGTGGAAGCCTCTGGCTTTCACTCTGTGCTCTAAGTTGATGGGTGGCTCATCTGAGCCTGTCATTTTCTTCTTTCAGGGTTTCAACTGCAGTTAAGTGTGAAAGATTCTGCAAGAATCTCATTTTCCTCAGCTTGCGGATAAGTTCTGTAAGATTCTCATCTTCAGTGAATTGAGATGAGTCTGCTGGAAGGCGATTCATCAGTGTATGCAATGGCTCTGGCATGTTAGAAACACCGGGGCAAAAAAGTGTAGTGTTGGTTAGTTGTCATCAACTGTCACGCTTCGCTGAACACCAGCAACGGAGTCTTGTTACCGTTGTACTAGAGAATAATCTGGTGAGTGATCTGATTCCAAAATTTCTGCTTCCAAGGGCAACTTCCAGCACCAGTTGTCTTAGGTTAGGGTCTCCTGAATCAGACTCTGACGCAAGGGTTTGGGGGCCAGTGATTTATCTGAGGGGATCCTAGGAAACAACTATAAAGACTAGGAAATGAAGGAAGCTGATAAAGCAGGAGTCTGCTGGGGGACTCTGGGGCTCCATTCCACTGGGAAACACTCCGGAACATTCCTCGGAGCTACCCACTGCCCTGAGGGATGCAGAAGTCCATGTAGTTATCCACCCACACCTCAGCTGTCATTGCTTAAGGGCTGTGTCTGGAGGCATTAACTCGCTGGCAGCCCAAAACAGTCTTTGGCAGAGAAAAACCAGGTGCTCACAAAGGCAGCCATTGGTCGTTAGAAGCAAGTGCCAAGGAGATATGGGCCCAGCATGTCAGCCTCGGCTACGGCTTCCTTTCACAGAGCTGAGCTAAGGGCTGGAGCAGCAATGCCAGAAACATCCCGCCAGGCCTCCCTAGGAGAGGCTGGCAGTTCAGTGGCATGCGGTGACCTTGTAGAGCCACAAGAGGGAGCCAGCGGCGCGGGGAGCTGGGCTTAAAAGAGCCCCCCTGCAGCTGCAATGAGCCCCCACGGCGGGACTGACCCCGCAAACGGAATCTGGACGGAGAGCCGGACAGGAAGAAGAACGAGGCTTGGGGTGAGTGGGTGCAGAACGGAGAGAACATGAGAAAAAACAGGACTGTAGAGTCAAATAGAGGGAGAGGGTGTAAACAATTTAATCAATCATGTTTTATATAAAAAATAAATGTGTGGGGGACTGCCATCTTTTTCTTTGCACTGCTCTTATTTTTCTCAGAACAAGCGTACATTTTTATAATTAACAGTGAGTCCATAAACACATATTTAAAACAAAAGGAAAAGGAAGCAGTAAGCAAAATAACGGAAAAATCCTAAAGTGACCCTGAGTTCTAGGAAAAGCAATGTTCCCGGTGTTTTGCTTTGCTGGGAGGCACTGCCCCCGTCCTCCAGGTGCCTTGACTCCTTCGCCTTCTCTCATCCTCTCAGGAGTCGTAATTGCCTTCTGAGCACACTATAAATTAATAGAAATAAATTAACAGCAGTGTCAGTGTTTCACAATGACTCTTAACTGCAGCTGTTAACACTTCCACTTCTTTATGAAGATAAATCCCCAAAGGATTGACCATTGGCATCATGAATGAACTATAAATTCAATTATTAGAACTTCATTAGAAACAATAGTAAACTTAGTTGCCCCTTGGAAGCCTATGTTTAGAGAATTTGTTTTGTCTGTTCTACGAGGCATAGCTATAAAACAATGAGAATGATTTTAGTTAAACATCTCAGACCTCATGTATTCATCGACGCCTCCCTGCAAGCCCCAGGAACCCATATGATCATCACAGACGCCAAAGCGTCTGGCTTAAGAAACTGCCCTCTGAGTCTATTTAGGAAAAATACAAAAAAAAAAAAAAATCAATTTCTGTCATGCCTCTTTGGGACTCCAAGTGTTATTAGCCATTTAAAAATGTATTTTATTCATTTGAATTCAGTCACAGGTGACTCAGAGCTTTTCTGGAAATTAATCCACTCTCAGAGGATGAAGACTAACCACCTCCATCAGCAGCTACGATGCCAGAAGGAGGGAGGAATGAACAGGATCCGGCGTCGGGGCTGGAGCTCCGTGTCTGATGCGGGAGGAGGCTGGGGGCTCTCATCTTTGCAGAAGGCCCTCTCGGCCTGGCCCTGGTCCCGCAGCTGAGAGAAGCTGAGGGGCGTGGGCCACCTGTGCTCACTCTCCACGCCTCTGAAGGTAGGTCTGAACCGGTATGGGCCATGGGAAAGTGGGGCTTACGCTGTCCAATGCTTCCTAACATTTGCATATCACAAATACATGGAAAGGGTTTTTTTGTATAAAAAGCCAGAACAAAACAGTAGAACTGGAGGGTATCGGGACACATCTTTATAGGGGCTGGTGAAAAAATTCATTACATTTTCCTTATACTATGTAATGGTAACTACTGAATTTGTATGAAATTTCCAAATGAAATCTTTAAACGTTTTAAATGAGAAGCTTGAGTTTGCTTCCATCAACATGATTTTTTTATTGATGTATAGTTGATATACAATATTATATTGGTTTCAAGTATACAACATAGTGATTTGACAGTTAGCTACATTATTAACTGTTTACCCCAACTAGTATAGTTATTCTGTCAACCCAGGAAGATATTAAGAATCACTGACTATATTCTCTATGCTGTACTTTCACTACTTTATATTATGATTGAGATTTTTGTGCCTCTCTAGCCCCATCCCCTATTTTACCCACCACTTCCCCCCATGGTAATCACCAGGCACTTCTCAGTGACTACATCAACATAATTTTTAAAAATCAGGTTTTATGCTTAAAATGGTTCCTTGCAACAATTCCTCAAGACACTTTAATAATAACCTCTTCAGAGTTTTGACAGTCACCATCAATGACTTGGTTTGCAAAAAAGGGTGATAAAAATTTTAAGACCAGTTTTACAACCATTCAAAAATTTACAACGTTTGAAAGTATAACAAAAGAGAACCCAACTGTTCTTCTTCTTCTCCCGTTGACAAAGGGAATGTTGACATGTCTAGTGATAAGGGGAGCAGATTTTGAATTCAATAGCATGTTTCCAGATTAAGTATTTCAAAATAAGGAGCTCCAGTTTGCAGAGGGTGCTGTATCCTTAGAATGCTTGCCTTTCAGCAAATAGCCAGATGTAGCCGAGGGATATGAAGACAGAGATTAGGGAGCTGGGAAGGCCAGAAGCCCACTGGACCTTCCTATCTCCTCATTCTCCACTGGCCACACCTTGGGCTTCATCCTTGCTGCTTGGATCTCTGGGGCCAAACTCTTCCAGTGGCCGCACAGGCCCCTTCCAGATAGGCTCTGCCGCCCTCCACAAGGGGATGTGGCTGCCAGGGTGGGAGGGGGCCCTCCTCCACTGCCACCAGCTCAGCCCTGGGCAGCAATGATACAGACAGCCACTGGTGGTGCCCCAGGCCCTCCAGCCTGGAGGCCTCGGGAAAGGGTCTTGGGGCACATTAGTAACCCATTCAGAGCACCCCACTCCCCTGCAACAAACCACTGTGAGAAAGCTGTCTTCTACTTTGGACCCAAGGGATCTTCCCCATTCACAAGTTGCTCAGCAGCTGCTCAGGGACGGAGCAGAAGGGGTCTCAGGCGCAGCCCAGAGGCATCAGAGTATATGCTCAGTTGACTTTGCACCCAGGGTCAAGCTCCTCTGGAGTTCATCAGGGTTAGCCAGAGCCACAGGAATATACTTTAGTGTATCTGTTACTACTGAGATGTGACCCACAACGTCTTTGCTGTTCAAAGTGGAGTGTCTAAGAGTTGTTCCAGATGTGGTTGGAACAGTGGTGTTATTGGAGTGTGTGTATACTGACACAAGGTAACTACTTTTAAAGGATCAGCTCTCATTTTGTTATCAAGCTTTTCATGTTGGAAAAACCTCCCTCTTTTATCTTTTTTTTCAGGTTCTTTTTTTGGGGGGGTTATTAAGGTATTATTGATATACACTCTTATGAAGGTTTCACATGAAAAAACAATGTGGTGACTACATTTACCCATATTATCAAGTCCCCACCCATACCCCAATGCAGTCACTGTCCATCAGTGTAGTAAGATGTCCCAGATTCACTGTTTGCCTTCTCTGTGCTACACTGTTCTCCCCTTGATCCCCCACACCATGTGCACTCTGCCTCTTTTATCTTTATACATAGTCCTCTTTTATCCATTGTTCAAGAATCCTGCTGTATTTCAAAAGCGCTAATTTGATGTTCAGCTGAGTCAGCATGAAATCACCTTTGTGAATGGGCCACTTCTGATTTTAATCAGCTGTAGCTCTGTACCTTTCTTGTTTGTAACCCCTCACCAAGTACCAAATCATCTCCCCAAATTAGCAGGTTGAAATGACAAACATTAACTACCTCATAGGTTCTGTGTGTCAGGAAACAAGTGGGGCCCAGTTGGGTGCCTCTAGCTTAAAATGCCTCATGAGGGTGCAGTCAAGCTGCTGGCAGGGGGCTGTGGTCTCATCTGAAGGCTTGGCTGGGGGAGGACAGCTTCTAAGCTCACTTACATAACTGTTGGCAGGATTCAGTTCCTGTGTACTGTTGGACTGAGGACCTCGATTCCTGGCTGGCTTTCGGCTAGAGACTGTCCTCTGTTCCTTGCCCTATAAGTCTTCCTATAGGGCAGTTTCTACAATGTGGCAGCTATCTTCCCTCAGACAGAGCTAGCAGAGAGAAGGAAAAATCCCCCAAGGTAGGCGCCACTACATTTATAACCTAATCTTGGGAGTGACATCCCATTGCGTCAGCCGTAATCCATTTCAGTAAGTCCGGCCCATACTCAGGGGGAGGGAAGAACACAGGGCATGAGAAACAGAGGCAGAGGCAGGTCCTGCCTGTTGTAGCAGCTACCCTTGGCCCTCTCCCCAACAGCCATGCCTGCTCCTTTCCTCTGAGGCTCTATCTGGATTATGCTGGTTTCCCCATCCTTTTAAGAGAGGAATGTGGCTTCATATTCATTCATCCACTCCTTCAACCAATAAGTGTGTACTGAGGCCTAGTACACGCCAGATTTCATACTAGGCACTAAGAGACACCGACTGTAAGAACAGTTTCTTTCCTCCTGGCCTCTCGCCTGGTACTGTGTGGCCTGCGGCAGTCCCTCAGAGGCCAGCTGGTGCCTGGGTCGCTCACGTGGACTGGCCGGCTCGGGGACCCTGCGCCGTCTGTGTGCCGACGGGGCATCCTCCTGAGGCTGCCTCCCTCCACTGCACCGCGTCCCACTGTCCATCTGGTCACCTTCCCCTCTTTCCTGCAGCCAGACTTGGTCTCTCTGTCCTGGGCTTTCTTTAGCTCATCCTGCTGCCATCTGAGTGAGGGCATCGCTCTATGCCTCAGTTTCCTCACAGGGTAATGACTTGTACAGTAAATTGAGATACTACAGGAAACTCCTCAGAACAGTGGCAGGAAATAGTGAACATTTAAACTACACGCTTCTCAGTGCGCTTAGTACTCTGCACACCTGTCCAGGCAGCTGTAAGTCAGTCGCATTGCCACAGATTCATACCCATACAGTTGTGTGAATGGGAACATCAATAAAAAGGAAACGTTTGTTTCTTCCGACTTCATCGTCATTTTGAAGCTCTTTTACTAAAAGCACATCTGATTTCATCATGGAAACATGAGCTCTTTCACACCAACATGGGTTCTTTCCTCAGAGGTTCCGGTATTGCCCCATTCATCTGCTCAGTGCCAAGGCTGCTGGATGGCTGGTGGTGGGGAGCCTCACGGCTTGGCTGCAGTCCAGCTTGGTCCCCTGCTGCAGCACCCTCGGCTCCTTCCCTCCGTAAAGCGGGTGTTGCTTGGATACAGGGAAGCTTGCCCCCTCTCTGTCGTGCTGTCCAGGCCGTGTCCCTGGATGCTGAGAAGTAGGCTCACTTCTTGGACTGGGAATAAGTGTTTGCATACTCATCTTAGCCCACATCTGTGGCCTGATGAATAAACAATTAAGGAAGTTGGAACGCTTATTGTTCACCACAAGCCAAGATTTCCATCAGCCACAGAGGCGGGGAGTGTGAGAGAGGGCCCGGTGTGGTTGAGAAGTGCTGTCACTGACACACAGAGGTCTGCCGCTTTCTCATCAGGGGGTGGCCTTCGGGAAGCCTTTCTCCCCTGATCTGGCTAGAGCTGCTTGCCTTTTCTGATATTTGCTCCTCATCCTTTCATGATTTTTCTTTCTTAACCCCGCCCCCAGCCCAGCCCCGCTGTCATTTCTCCCACAAGCTCATCTCCTCATGGGCTTTACTTCCCCCCCGCTTGGATCTTTCATCTGGGAGGAAGCACCCTGCCTCTTCCTTCCCCCACCTGCATACCCCTTGTCTCTCTAGCCCCTGCTCTTTGGCCACAACTATGGTTTGGGCTGCAGGGCAGCAGAATGAGGGTGTGTGCAGGGGGCCTCCGTCTGTGTGCTAAGCAGGTGGACGGTGCTTCTGTGGATGAGAGTAACCAGCACTGAGAAGCAGAAGGCACAGGTTTTTCTTAGTGACAGAGGGTGACTATAGAGCAGGGCAGCTGGGTGTGCAGTAATGCATGAGTTTTCAGTTCCCTCCTCATCTCCCTCCTCTTCTGCATCCAGCCTCATGTCTCTTATTAAAGGCTTGTTTGTCTCCATCTGGACCTCTAAAACTACCTGATAGGTGAGTGGTTGAGGATTAACAAGTGTCAGTCAAGCAGTCTCCAGAATATATAAAGAACTCCTACAACTCAACAACATAAAGGCAAATAACCCAATTAAAAAAATAGTCAAAGGATTTGAATGGACACCTCTCCAAAGAGTATATGTAAATGGCCAGTAAGCACATGGAAATATGTTCCACAGTAGTTGTGAAGGAAATGCAAATCCAAGCTATAATGAGGTACCACCTCACATCTCCCGGGATGGCTATAATCAAAAAATAAAATAAAATAACAAGTGTGGGTAAAGATGTGGAGAAATCAGAACCCTAGTGCATTGCTAATGGGGATGTAAAATTGCACAGATACTGTAGAAAACAGTTTGGGAACTCCTTAAAAAGCTGAATATACAATTACCATGTGGTTCAACAATTCTACTCCAAAGAATTGAAAACAGGGACTCAAACAGGTCCTTGTACGCCAGTGTTCACTGCAGCATTATTCACAATAGCTGAAATGTGGAAATGACCCCCGTGCCCACCAACAGATGAATGCAGAAACAGAAGATGGTATAACCGTACAGCGGAATACCTTTCCGCCATAAAAAGGAATGAAGCCCTGATACATGCTACGACATGATGAACCCTGACAGCCTTGTGCCATGTGAAATAAGTCAGTCACAAAAAAGATGAGTAAGGTCGCAGGTATGTGAACTATCTAGAACAGGCAAGTTCACAGAGACAGAAAGTAGATTTGAGGTTACCAGGAGAAGGGAACAGTCAGTGCTTAGGGGGAGCAGCGTTTCTGCTGGGGTTAATAGAGTTTTTGAAATGGATAGTGGTAATGGTTGTACCTTATGAGTATGATTAATGTCATAACCATACACTTAAAATCCATTAAAATGGCAAGTTTTATGTCATGTATATTTTGCCACAATAAAAACAATTCAAAACAAAAAGAAAAGGAAGGAAAGTGAGCTCCAAAGGACAGATATCTGACAGGCTCTGGAGTTGGGGGGCTGGAGGTTGAATTTTGTGGGCCACTTACTAAGAGAGTGACTATGGACGAATCTTGACACTGTGGAGAAATCCTCCTAGAGTGTGTTTTCTCACCTGGGAGGCAGCAGAGTGAAGTGTGTGAGGCCTGGGCTCCGACAATGACGGCCTGGGTCCATGCCTGACTGACGGTAGGTGTCACTTCAGGGGAATTACTGGGGCCCCTTGCTCTGTTTTCCCCACCTGTAAAGTGGAGACAATACTACTTACCTCGCTGTGTTTTTGTTAGGATTGAACAAGTTAATTTCTGTAAAGTTCTTCAAAATAGTGCCAGACACAAAAGAAATGCTCAAAAAATAGTAGCTGTAAAAATGAAAGATGGGGTTGGAATTATTTAGAGATTGTAAACAATGAGATTATTTTTAAAATAAGAAAATTATAAAATGCAAAAAACAACTTTCATGCATACAAGCATTATGATACCTTTATCCCCCCTAAATTTTTAGATGTTGCAAATTGCAGATAAGTTTATTGAAGCTTAAATTTTCCTTCTCTTTCTTTTTCCATCTTGCTGTACTTGTGCCCTAACCGTTTTTTAAGTCAGTCTAAGCAGTAATTCATACTGTGGGGAGGGTTGCCAGAAAAATTATATCTACCTCAAGAGGTGGTTTTGAGTCTTAAGTAAGATAAATATATGTGAAAAGTTCCCTTTCATGTCATGCAACATTCCTCAGCCCCATGAGACCTAATGCTCCCTTTTAATAACAGATATTTGTTTACAGCCTGCCGCAAGCAGAATTCTAAGACTCCCACCCCCTGAGGTACATGCTTCGTATGATCCCCTCCCCTAGAGCACGGGCAGGACCAGTGAACATTATGAGATGTCCTTCCCATGATTATATTACTAAGCAATTGACTTTGTATTCATAAAAAAGGAGATAGTCTT
The DNA here is from genome assembly GCA_029783875.1 of Phataginus tricuspis. Classification (NCBI taxonomy): domain Eukaryota; kingdom Metazoa; phylum Chordata; class Mammalia; order Pholidota; family Manidae; genus Phataginus; species Phataginus tricuspis. Next base: position 9,583,438 of record JAQQAC010020790.1, read on the forward strand.
GAATGGACCTGACCTTTACAAGAAAGTGAAATGTTAGATGCTCTCAAACAACCACATTGTTAGAGGGCCTTTAGAAGGAGCCGTGTGGCAAGGACCTGAGGGCAGTTTCTACACGCTAAGAGCAACCCCAGCTGGTGGCCAGCAAGGAGACAGGGACCTCAGTCTTACAACCTCAAGCAACTGAATCTGCCAACTCAACTGAGCTTAGAATAGAACTCGTTCTCATTGGCCGTTCAAATGAGGACACAGCCAGCAAACACACCCCTTGATTTCAGCCTCGTGAAGTCCTGAGCAGAGGACCCAGTGAAGCTGTGTTGGACCCCTTTCCATGGTAACTGGAGAGAATAAATGTGTGTTTTTAAGTCACTAAACTTGGGGCAATTTGTTACCCTGCAATAGAAAAGTAACACTTACCCTCTTTTCCATTGTGAAATTAAATTAGATAATACAGTCTACTTATACACACAATTCTACAATTTCAATGTAATGCCTAACTATATTCTAAGGAGAAGTAAACAGAAGGTGGTCTCTAAGAGGACGATACTAAATATATCTCAATGAGTGAATGCCCAGCCACAATCACACTAGAAGACGTATGGAAGAGCCAGATGTTTGCATCTGTACAGAGAACCACTGAGAATGTCACAGGTACAAATGCAGACTGACCTGGTGTTCAAACACTGCATGTAATTTTTCCAAAATAGTGAACAATCCCTGGTAAAATTCTATAGAAAACAAAGTATAATCTTCTGTCCATTTGCATGCTAGGTACCTTTCCAAAACTGTCAGTGTATAACTAAAACCTTGCAACAAATACTTTGTGATCAAATTAGGTGTTATACACATATAACTATAAACAGGTCTCTCAATCACATGACTGTCCAGTGGGACACCGACGAGTCATCTAAGATGCAGAAAAATTCTTGTTTGGGACAGGAGTCCATCCACTAAAGGCCAGGAGCTCCCTTTCCTTGTCAGGGTAAAGTCCAACAGTCCCCCACAAATTTCCAAAATGAGCCCCGGGGAGGGGCTGCAGTGTAACATTCAAGTACTGTGTGATTACTCTGTGGTGTCTCCCTGGCCAAGCTCTCCTCAATTTGTTCTCTGGTGTGGTCATGCTGAGAAAAGGGATGCTGTTAAACTTTGAAAACACCTCGGGTGTAGGGTTTTTTTTCCTGCTTGTTTGACAAGATGACAACATTGAAATTAAAAATACAAAGCCCCCCCCCCAGTGGTGATGACCCAGGAACAAATCTCTGCAGAGTGGCCCCTCACCCTGCACCGGGGGCAGCTCCCAGGAGGGACATGTGTGCTGGGGCAATGCCAGAGGCCGGTGGGGGGGGGATGCTGGGGCTCTGGAAGCTCAAGGAGGCCCATGGCGCTGCCTGCCCACGGATTTCTGTGGCTGCCAATGTTGTCAGGGACAAGCCCGCTCTGGCTAGTTCACAAGATGCCAGGCTTGGCTGACAGGCTGGTGCTCATTCCTGCTGCCCTCAAGGGTGACATGGCGAAGGGCGGTGTGCTTTCCAGCCAAAAAAGCAAAGGGGAGGGACAGAGTGCCGCCACTCGGACTGAGGGTCTGAGCAGTGTGACTGCCTCCACTCCCCGCAGGTGGGGGACCTTCCTCCCCAGTGGGGGCCTGACCATCTGGGAGGGAGGGTCCTTGCGTTCAGCCTGGGCACCGCAATACAGCACTAACTGGACCCTCTGGTGACAGACTCTGCAAGGAGAGATGCACGCAGCTCACCTCCTTCCGAGCCTCTGAGCACAGCCACCCAGCGCAGCTGCAGGAGGGCTTCCCCCTGGGCTTCCCAGCTGCCTGCGGCTTCTGTAGGGGGACTGAGAATAGACTTCCCAGCAAACCTAGAGGCTCTCTCGATGCCTCAGGGCCACAGCATCACGAGTTGGTTTTTAACTAGGTGTTAGAGCAAAACAGCACAGAAAACCCTGCAGCCCCCAGAATGAACCCACTGTCGGGATGTGCTCCTCCCCCAGGTCAGAGAGCCTCTGTTGTCCTGGCAACCCGGATGCTGGCTTTTTGTGTGAGTGTCTGCCGGAGAGAATCCGGAGGCTGCTGCTGCCTCGGAACTCAGTCCTGGGGTGGACTTTTTCCGGAAAGCACACAGTATTTCCGAGTCCCGTGCCGGCTCCCACCCATCAGGAATCGCCTCATCTTTCTTACAGACCTCTTCTTTGGCAGCCTACCCACAAGGGAATATTTCCGCTTCAAGCCAGGAATGGGAACGGTCTTATTTCATTAAATTCACTGGTCAGACACAGCCAGATCTCATACCATCTCTTTGCTCAGCCAGCAAAAGGGGCATCTCGTTGAAACTTCACTGGGCAGTACTTCCACTGCTGAGCAACGACCATTTCCCCAGCAGGTGGGACAGCAAATCTCTGCTCCTATTAGCACCACTGAAGGAAGAGAACCTGAATGTGGGCTTGGAAAAGGACCACAGAGTGAGATTGGAATTTTCAGCTTCAGGACCAGTACCATGGTCTGAAAATGCTCAGTTCCAGCTCCCTCCTAGAGCCACACCTTGTCCCCAGGGCCGCTGTATCCTCAATTACAATTACAGAACACACATTTCTGAACATTTCAACACCTTTAAAATTGGATGTGTCTCGTACGTCTCTTAACATTATGACCTGAGGCAGTATCATTTTTCTCTCATAGTACACAAAATAATGGTGTGTCTTATCTAATAATGAATAGTATCATGGTGTCTGTGAGAACGGCAAATAGACAAGGCAGCCCTGGAGAGAAGTTTTCCTGAGATTCAAATCAGTGGGAAATGCGTTCTGAAGAAATCTCAGGTTGCAGCTTTCGGTGGGTTTATCAGATTATAAATGACATAGAAGTAGTTAAATATTTCCAGAGCAGCAGAGGCTACTGTCCCAGCTCAGGCTGCTCCCACAGAGTGCTGGACGCTGGGGGGCTTAAATCATAGACATTTATTTCTCACAGTTCTGGAGGCTGTGAAGTCCCAAGATCAAGGTGCTGGCCGACTTGGCTCATGGTGAGGTCTCTCTTCCTGGTTCCAGACAGCCAGCTGCCTTCCTCCTCTGTCCCCCACCCCGCGGTGGGAAGGAGTGGAGAGCGAGCGAGAGGAAGCAGGAGCTCTCTGCTCTGTTCTTAGAGGCACCGGCCCCATCGTGAAGTCTCCACCCTAATGATCTCATCTAAACTGAATTTCTTCCTCTCTTAGTTTGGTCCGGCTGCTGTAACAAAAATGCTATCAACTGGGTGACTTATAAACAGCAGAGATTAATTCCTTGCAGTTCTGGAGGCCGGAGGGCCAAGACCAGGGCACCAGCCTGGGCAGGGGCTGCTGGGGGCCCTTTCCCGGGCGCGGACTGCCCACTTATTACTGCTTCCGCATGTGGCGGAAGGAGCAAGAGACCGTCTCAGGTCTCTTTTACAAGGGCGTGAATTACCTCCCAAAGACTCTACTCCTAACACTGCCATCTTGGGGGTTAAAATGTCAACGTGTGAGTTGTGGAGGCACACAGACCCTCAGACCACAGCACCTCCCAGTGGCTTCATCTCTAAAGGGCATCACACTGGGAGGAAGGGCTTCGCCAGTTGGGTTTGGGGGAGGAGGAGCACAATGTAGTCCACAGCAGATGTCACCAAGGGTGACGTGGTGTGGTCATTTGGAGGACAGTTTTCCTAAGTCCCTTCTGGTTGAACATAGCACATACAACGTAGTGACTCATATCTGTGTCCCCTGATGATTATTTTTGACATGGCACAAAATACAGAACATTGGCTTTTTTCTGGTCAATGATTTTAACAATGGTACCCTAAAATTGCTCATCTGGTTAGTTATAGCTTATTCAAAGCGAGGGGGTACAGTGATGAAGCACTTATATCCTATGCACAAACAGTTCCCACCAACCGAAATCAGCAATGTGGGATTTAACAAAGCAAAATAAGTTTTCATTTGGGTTCAAAGAGTCATTGGCACATGTGTCCGATGAAGGAAGAGGCAATGGGCTCACCCCATGTAGAGGAAGGTATTACTCAGCCTCAAGTGTGATGTGAAGCAAAAGCGCGATAGAGTTGTGGAAATGGGTAGCAAAATGAACTGCATTTGGAAAGTGTCCCAGCCTTAAGGTCCAATGCTTCTACTGGGCTCTGGACACAGATGAACATGAAGCAGAGTTTCTCATCCTCAGCACCACTGACACGTCGGGCCAGCTAACTCTTTGCTGTGGGGTCTGTCCTGTGCACGGCAGGATGTGTGGTGACCTCTGTCCCCCAGTCGCCAGTAGCAGCCCCTTACCCGTCCCAAGTCACAACCATCAAAAATGTCTCCAGACGAGGCCTAATGTCCTCTGGGAGTCAAAAATCACCGTCAGTTGAGAACTGTTCATAAAAAACGTCATATTCTACTTCTGGAATCACAATTGAACAGGGTAACAAGCTAGAAAAATATAAGAAAGGCAATGATTACATTAAAGCATTAAGGCATTTAGTGAACATGCACAACCTGCAAAGCACATGCCGATGATAAGCATTTAAAAGCAAAGGCCTTGGGCTTCAAGTGTCCATTAAGGGCTCCTCATTCAACATGGTTCCCTAATGATTTTCAATTGTGTGAAGAGCTCTTGATTGCAGATGGTATGGACCAAGGGTGTGGAGGTCGCAGGAAGGTAGAGTTTAGGATAAAGCGGAAGCTTTTCTTTGGGTTGCTTTTTAAAGATAATAAAAGTAACATTAGTGTATAAAGCAAAAAGTCAGAGCTTCTCCCCTTTACTTTTACTATGACACAGATTATAATGTGGTGAGATTGCCCAGACCCCCTGCAGAGGAATGGACGAATGTCAGCATGGTCCCCGATGCCGCCTCCTCTGGCCTCAAGAGCACATGAAACGGCCAAGTCAGCCGCTCCCTCCTGCTTCTCCCCCTTTCTCCTTCCCACTTTATGGAGAGTCTTTCTTCTTCTACACTGGTCCAACATGTAATATATTTTTTAATGGTGACACTTTTCTAAACTCCACATAAGAAGAGAGAATAATTAAAAACAAGAACCACCCATATGCCAATCGCCCAGATTTAACAATCATCAATATTTTGCCACATTTCTCTCATTTATCCTTTTTTCCTGAAGTATTCCAGAAGAGTTCACAGACATCACGTTACTTCACTCTCCCAGACTTCACTGTACTTCCCGAAATATATATATACAAAACTTCAAGACTTTTATGCTGTAAAATCAGAGGATGGACAGTGAAGGAGAGAGCTGGAAACCACTGATGGATGAGGGGAAGAGGCAGGGATGAGGTGAGGAGAGGAGGAGATGGGAAGGATTTGTCAAAATCTACATAATCAAGAGCCACTGCCTGGGGACCAGGAGGAGGATTTGGGGTGGGTTACCTGAGCGGCTAGGAAGACTCTAGGTTTCATCAAAACAGAAAGTTTTCATCAAAAAAGAGGATACTAGAAAGATTATTAAGGATTATATTCGATCACCCTTAGATTCCTTCAAAAGACTCAAAGATTGAATTGTAAAAATCTTTTTCATATTTAAATGTTAAAAATAGGACTCTATTCTCAGTCTGAACCATGTGGGACTTGGCCCCACCAAGGTACATTAAATGTGTTAGTTTATCTTACGAAGAAAATGGAACACATGATTTTCACTCAATATTACAGACATCTTAGAAAGACTAATTTTTTAAAGATTCCCTGACAATGAGCAGGCACTGTGCTCAGTACTTCATATCAACCTAGCTTTTTTAAATACACGGTAACTTCATGATAAGCGCTACTATTATCCCCATGTAACAGAAGGGGAAACTACAGCTTAACGAGGTTTAAATGTCTTGTCTGAGGTCAGTGTTTTTGGGGGCAGAGCCAGGTCTTGAACCCAAGTCTGTCTCATTCTAACGTGTGCCTCTCAGCCACTCCTCCACACTGGGCGAGGAGGCTGTGAGCCCCAGCTCTGGGTGGGATGTCTGTTTGATAGGCGCGGAGAGGTCTGCGGCTCTGTGCTGTTGGAAACGCCACCCCTGTCCGTGCGTCTTCCTTTCTCGGGGCTCCTCAGGGGCTTCTGTCTTCATAAATTCCTGTAAAAATGCAAACTTTCCCTGGAAAGGCAGACGAGAGAGATGAATTCCCTGCTCATGAACATGGCGAGCTGGAAGGGACTCGTCCTAGCCTGTTCAGGCTGCTCTGACAAATCGCCATACGCAGGGGAGATAATAAACAACAGAAACTGACCTTTCATGATTCTGGGGCCTGAAAGTCTGAGATCAAGGTGCCAGTATGGTCAGGTTCTGCTGAGAGTCCTTTTCCATGTTGTAAACAGCTACTTTTTGCTGTATCTTCACATGGTGGACAGAGAGCAAGCTAGCTCTCTGGGGGTCTCTTTTATAAGTCACTAATTCCATTCATGAGGGCCTTGCCCCCATGACCAGAGCGCCTCCCAAAGGCCCCACCTTCTAACACCATCCTACTGAGGGCTAGGATGCCTACATACGAATTTTGGAGAGACACACACATTCAGACCATAGCAAGAATAAAGTGGTTAGGGGTGGGAACTTTGGACTTCAACAAACCTGGTCTCAATCAATCCTGCCTCTGCCCCTGCACAAGCTCTGGGATCTTGGGCAAATTGCTTAACTTCTCCACGACTCATTTTTCTCTTTGGCAAAGTAGTAGTTATTTCATGATTATAAGGGATGGAGGCAGGCAAAGGATGAGGGAGGACTGGGAAGCTTTATAGGCACTGATCTGGGAAACAACACAAAAAGGCAGCAGTGTCAAAAGCGAGTTCACATATGGGGCTGGCAGCATTGGCCTAAAGTTTTGTCTATATTGGACGCTTTGAGGAGCCTTCAGCATATGCCCAACAAAGCCTATGTCATAGTTCCTGAAGAGTGTCCCTGCCAGTGGTGACACCCCTCTGGGCTAGGCTTTGTGGGTGGAAGGCACCTGCTGACAGGTCGAAGTATGACCTGATAAGATCATGCGTGGAGCCTGAACCATCTACTCACAGAACAACCTTTTAATGCAGGCCGGAAAGTGTCAATACCGTCCTCATCATCGTTCAACACTGTAAAACACAGCAGACCTCCTGCATTACACAGAGTGACCAACCACAGAGGTGGGGCTTTCAGTGCTGAAACTGGGACCATCCATCCAGGGCAAACCAGGATGAGCTGGTCCTCCTTCTTATACAGCTCCTGGGGGGATCTTTACAAGTTGTCTATGTGGATGGCACCCCCTTGTGCGAGGCACAGTTGGTGAAATTACACACCAGTCCCAAAAAGTTACTTTAAAAATCTTTCTGTGTAAAGTTTCAATTATTATGGGCCGTTTGTGCTCTCAGTGGTTAACTCCAAGTGCCTCCACAAATGAGAAAAGGCTAGAGAAATAAATAGCAAAGTTATTTGGGCTCTTTGTGGAGAAAAGGTCAATCTTTTTGGCTCTAAAAATAAATAACAAAATTACTTGATCTCCGTTCGAAGAATGAGGCTGATTTTTCCCCCTAAACTATTTATTCCTTCAACATTTTTGCATATTAGGAAAGATGAACTAGTACAAAAACAACCATATATACTCCACCTAGTTTTTAACAATTGTTAACATATTGCCATATTTGTAGTCTCTCTATACAGACACACACACACACACACACACTCACTCTCTCCTCTCTCTCTATATATAGTATGCACATGTGCCATACTTGAGTTCTTTCTTTCTTTGCATCTTTTCTGCATTTATTTTATTTCTTTCTATATGCAAGGAAATATTTTAATATACTTTTTATCCTTGTTGATTTGAAAATAAGCTGCAGATAAGATATCATGATACTTCACCTCTCATCACATTATCTCCAATGCCATAATTACACTTAAGAAGATTAATAATTCCATAAAATCATTTAATATCAATATTTCCCAGTTGTACCAAAACTGACGCTTGTTATAGAGAAAACACATAATTGTCACTCAGTAATAGACTTAATTTTTATCTATTCTCTTTTAGTCCTTATCTTGTGGAATGATTATCTTCATAACATCACCAAATAAAATATTGATAAGACAAAGTTAAGTTTACTGCTTGAGCTTATTGTGGTAAGGGAGATACTTCTATGGAGCCTGACAGTGCCTCAGAGGAGGAAGTTGAGATATTTACTGAGACTCTGAAGTCTGGTTTAAGATGGATCATTCAATGGGAGAGGGGGATGGATTAGAGGGTGCGAGTTTGGGTCAGGTTGGGTAAGGATTAAGATATAATAGTTTAACATCAGTAGATGAATGGATAAAGAAGATGTGGTACATATACACAATGGAATATTATTCAGCCATAAGAAGAAAACAAATCCTACCATTTGCAGCAACATGGATGGAGCTAGAGGGTATTATGCTCAGTGAAATAAGCCAGGCGGAAAAGACAAGTACCAAATGATTTCACTCATCTGTAGAATATAAGAACAAAGCAAAAACTGAAGGAACAAAACAGCAGCAGACTCACAGAACCCAAGAATGGACTAACAGTTACCAAAGGGAAAGGGACTGGGGAGAGTGGGTGAGAAGGGAGGAGAAGAGAGGAAAAAGGGGAATAAGGGGCATTATGATTAGCACACATAATATGGGGGCACATGGGGAAGGCAGTATAGCACAGAGAAGACAAGTAGTGACTCTATAGCATCTCACTATGCTGATGGACAATGACTGCAATGGGGTGTGTGGAGGGACTTGATAATATGAGTGAATATAGTAAGTACAGTGTTGCTCATGTGACTGTATATTAATGATACCAAAAAAAAAAGATATAATAGTTTAAGATTCACAGCTCCAGAAGGTCTCCAAGATCTAACACTCTGTGAGTCATTATGTCATATTTTCTTACCCAAAAGCACAAAGCAAAGCCTCTGGGCAAGCCCTGAATCTGAGGATGCTGAAAAGCCCACCAATCTCCTGATCCCACCCAAAAATCTGCAAAATCTTGGGCATTTGCAAAGGGATCAGTTCTTGATTCCTGATTTCTGGGACACTGGCTTAAGCTGGGGATTTTGAATATCTCCAGGCTCTTTTTTCAGTCCATATAAAATCAGAGTTCAGCTTGGGAGGGATAAAGGAGGCAGTCAGTGATTGGGGAAAATGTCACCCCACAACTGTTATATAAAGAGGACAAAAGGGATGACCCTGTAAGTCCCATACCCCAAATCAGAACTTCACTATTTGAAAAGGAATTTGTAGCAAAATCAATATAAAAATCAATTATATTTCTATACATTGGCAAAGAACAATGTGAAAATAAGATTAAGAAAACAATTCTATTTAATAACAGTGTCAAAAAGAATAAAAGAAAATGGTATGACTCTTCCTCAAAAAAATTAAACATATAATCACCATATGATCCAGCAATTCCACTTCTGGGTATATACTTGTGACTCCAGGGGGGAAAATCTTTCTCCCAGCCTGGGGAAAATTACCTTTGAAACTGAAGTCAGTCAAAGGAAGAAATAAAGTGGGAGAAACTTGTATTGCTCACAAGCAGTTTTCCACTTCTGCTCCCCTGTGTCTCTCACCACGCAGCTGCAAAAAAGGGACCCCACCCAACCTCTCTGATCCAGTTATGCCCTTGCTCCCCCTTGTAATCACCTATTGATGTGGAGATGGACTATGTCACTCCACCCCTTGGAAACCCCCAATATGATATGGAGATGCAGTAAGGCCAGGCGAGAGATTCTGGAAATATTTCAATTTTACCCACAATACCTAAAAGGATTGAAAGTAGGAACTCTAAAGATATTTGTACAGCCAAGTTCATGGCAACATTAGCCACAATAGCCAAAAGATGAAAGCAACCTAAGTGTCCACTGATGAATGGATAAACAAAGTGGTATATCCATGCAATGGAATATTACATGGCAATAAAAAGAAATGGAAGTACTGATACATGTTACAACATGAATGAACTTGAAAACATTATAAATGAAAGAAGCCAGAACCAAAAGGCCATATGCTGTATAATCTCATCTACACAAAATGAGGAGAATTGGCAAATTCATAGAGCATAAAAATAGATTAGCGGTTGTCAGATCCTTGGAGGAGGGCAGAATGGGGAGAGAATGCTCATGTCACAGGGTTTCTTTTTGGAGTGATGAAATCTGGAATTAGATTAATTGTGATAGTTTCTCTGAATATACTAAAAACCACTCAACAGTATACTTTAAAATGATGAATTTCATGGTATATGAATTATATTGCAGTTTTTTAAAAAAAGGAAGCTTGAAACACTCATGTGCTTTTGTTGTGCAAATGATGAGTGGATTCAAGGGAAGTGAAGTGAGCATTCTGGATTTATCCAACTTGAACATACCTTCGTATCTGTAGAGCAGACATCCAAAGAATCGTCTTTAAAGTTGTTATCTCTGGACTGGGATTAGCCACAGAAAGAAGTAATCACCCTGAAGCTGCAATTTCTTGGTATAAATTCCAAATTGCTAAGAAAGGGACTTGACTGAGGTAGCTTGGATTAGGTATCCAACCTCTGAGTCAAACAAACCTAAAGACTGAGGGAGGAGGTGGTTAGGGGTAAAAGGAGGAACTGCTACTCCCCTACCTCTGGGCAGTCAGCAGTGGCCAGGGCAGGGTCACTTCCCACTGCATGCATGTGCACGGGACGGAGGAATGGAGGAGGCCGGCCCAAGGGGTACAGGGGCTGGGCAGACAGAATAAGGCCTGTGTACTACATAAGCAAACTTAATTCGTGATCTCTAAGTCCTGTATAGCTGTTATCAACAGAAACTTTTGAATGAAAAGTTTTGCTTCCCTGGGTGTTGGTGATTACCCAAGGAGCTAACCTCGGCATGGCCTACCATGGGCCATGATTTGCCCTCCCTCGTTCCAGAGATGAAGAAAATACTTTCTCTCTGAACTCTTCCCAGGGCGGAAGAGAGAAAAGGAAGGAGAACTAACCCTTTCATAAGCCTCCTGGGTCCCAGCCACCAACACTGAACCAAGAAACTGCAGATGGCACAGAAACCATGTTTTCTACATTATCTCCCTTTGGCCCTTTGTAGAGTGCTTCATATATACAGTAAATGACGTGGCCACTGCTCCTACTACCCATGGGAACCTTTGATAACATTTGTAGTAAGTTATGTGAAATTCTTCTCAGGACTGGCTGTAAGGAACTAGCACCCACTTGTGATATTTAGAATTTCACTGAATATGACTAATCAAAACCTAAAGTGACAGTGTCCTGGAAGGTTTTTTTTCTGCACTTAATATGACCTAAAGGGGGACCATTCTGGCTTCACCTTGCCGCCAGGTCCTACCCCCTTCCGTTTCTCGGCTCCGCCATCCTTAGCACGGGCTCCCTTCCTCCAGCTGCCCCGTGACGGAGCCCCGGCAGCCTCACCTGCTCCCCGTGCAAAAGAGAAGCAAAGTGGAAGAACCAAGGATATTCCTCCCACCTGAGTCCACCCTTGTTAAGAAACTTCCTGGAAACCTCACCCAATGACTTCACATTAACCATCCCAATTGTAAGAGAGGCTGGGAATTATCTTTTTAGTCACACTGAATAAAACTGGTTTCTGTTAGTGAGGAGGAAGGGAAGAAGGAAGATTAGTGAAGCAACTGACAGCCCGCGCCAAACCAGTGAAGCCAGCTCACGTGCATTGGGAAGGATCCAGCGGGCCCCAAGCAAACCGAGGGCTGGAAGTGTGGTCGGGCCTCATGGGGGGAGACACGGAGGCGCGAACCAGAAACTACAGGTTACTGAGAACCCAAGTGGTCATTCTGGATTTAGCTTTTCTGAAGTTACATCATTTCTAGTCTTTTCTTCACTTAGCATACTTACCTTCTACTTCTTCTGTCTCCCATTGGCTCTCTGTGCATCTATGCACAACGCCGAGAATGGCCGCTCCCTAGAGGCCAAGTTCTCTTGTCCTTTGCTCAAGGAAACTTGAGAGACCACAGAGCGTTATCTGAATTCTGACTTCAAGTTTACCCAGGAAGAGAATTCTTTCCAAAGAACATCTCCCTTTGGTCAGGAGTTACTCCTGATTCAATTATCTGTGGTCAAAGGGCCACTCGGTACAAGCACGTCTGCCTCATGTATGTGTGTGAGTGTGGGGGGTAATTTTCAAAGGAGCACTCCTTAGCCAGAATGGGGGCTTTCTCTCGTAAGTAGCCTTAATACAGTAAAATGAACTTCGATTTGTAAAAATATACATGGTCATAAAGTTCAAATTAACAAAATATTCTCCCCAACAATAGGAAATCACTGAGGCCCAGCCAGACCCTGAAGTGCCTCTGAATCACCATGTCAAGAGAGGGGTACGTTAGATCCTATGCCAATCTTATGTGCTCTCTGTATCATTCTCAGTCTTTACAAAAAACTGTCATTTATTTCTGAGCTGGGTGGGGATGCCCAGCTAACCAGAATATCCCATTCTCTGGCCTGCCAAATAAATCAGTGTTTACTGTCTTCCCTGGAGGCTGAAATGGTTTTGGTCAAATAGGCTCCACATTTCCATGAGTTTTAAGATGCTGAATATGGGCCAGCTCCACCCCACCAAGTGTAATTGTTGACAGCTGTGTCTTGAAAGGGTTTCTTTTGTTGCTTATCCTGCTGAGTGAGCCAAATTGCTTCATTAACATTTAGGCCATGTTACATGTTCAAGTGCTTATGACGTATTTGGATTTCAGATGAGTTTGGTTTTCAAAAAAAGTCTTCTTCCAAACATGACAAGCCTCCATTTTTGTAATGAGTTTTTGGGTATATGGGTGCGATTGAAAGCGGATTTGCATCTTTGTTCATTTGTCATGCAAAGATGTACAGAAATGACTCTTATGAGTTGACCTAGTTATTAGGACCTTTTATAACTGTGAAGAGCAAATTTCAAATCAGTCCTTAGCTAAACTGCGAAGGTTGGTGCTTCACCCCCCAAGAAGACAGTGTCAATTTCAAAGGGTATTTGGTGGGGGAGGGGAAGTGCTTCCATTTAAACAAATCAAAGGCTTCCCTGAGCCATTCCAAATGAATGTACAGATGAATTTAAGCAAAAAACAGCAAACCTGCTATGAAAGTCCAGCTTCAAGATAATTCCCCTTACCTACCCTTCTAAAGAGATTTATGCTCTAAACCGTTTCTCTGTAGGAATTCAGAAGCAGTAGCAGTAAGCGGCCCCTTCTCAGCGTGAGGCCCTGGGAAAGGAAGAATTTCTGTGGCATATACTAATGGCTTACCCTATATCCATTCTTCTTGCTAACTTTGATTATTGTGAGATGACAATGTGCTTGCCTTTCAGACTCCCTTGCAGCTAGAGGTAGCCCTTGTGACCCAAATCTTGTCAATGAAACATAAGGGAAAAATCAATGAATGAAACGTCCAGAAAAACTTATCAAAGAAAACAGATTTGTCTGGAAATCTCATAGGGCTTTGACCCCTCACTACTTTTCCCTTATCTCTTGTTGCTGTCTTGAACACTGCTGCAGTGGCTGGAGAGGCAGTATTCATCCTGAATGGAAAAGGAAGACAGAGGAGCCTGGGTCCCTGACGGCAGCCTCGAGACACTGTACCATTCCAGGATGCCCACCTCTGCACTTTCTTTATCTGTTTAAGCCACTAAATAGGGTTTTTTGTTATTTGCAGCTCAACATATTCTTGAGACCTTCCATAAGGGCACAGAGAGAGATTTTTGGGTTTTGGTTGGGGTCTATTCTGGTTATCTATTACTGCATAACAAATTACTCCAAAACTTATGACTTCAAGCAATGACTATCTTATTATCTCTCCTGGCTTTGTGGGTCAGGAATTCAGCAGTGTTAGTTGGGAAATTTTTCTGCTCCATATGGCATTGAATGAGGTCACTGTGTGGTACTCAGCTTGCTGATGGGCTGGCCTGGAGGGTTCAAACAGCTTCCCCCAAATAATGTCTAGTGTCTTGGCAGAGAAACCAGTAAAGCAGGGATCCTTGGGGTCTCTCAACTGCAGACTGATATGTGATTTCTCCAGCACACTAGTCTCAGCCTAGTCAGATATTCCATGGTAGCTCAGGGCACCCAGAGAGAAAGAGTTCCAAACAGGCAGAAGTTTTCAGTTTCTCAAATCTGGGCCTGGAAATAGGCAATGCATCATTTCCGCTGTCTTGTGTTTGTCAAAGCAATGACAGAGTTTATAGATTCTGGAGCAAAGGGGACTTAGACCTACCTCCCAACTAACTGGACTATTGTCAAAGAATTTGTGGCCATCTATGATCCACCACAGGAACAATGAGCTACAAGGTTACTATGACAAAGTTTAATCTACAGGCCTAGAAAAAACAGATGTACTTCTGAAAGTAGGCCTAATATTCACTTCCTATCATATCTATCAGGTATATAGATTGGCCCCTAGGTGCCAGGAACTAATTTAGGCACTGGAATGTAATGATAAACACAACCACCAAGGTCCTCTTCTGCTAAATCAGTGGGATTTTTTTTACATACAATATTAAGACATATTTGAAAATGACCATGATAGTTAATTTTATGTGTCAACTTGGCTGGGCCAAAGGATGCCCAGATAGCTGGGAAAACATTATTTTGGGGTATGTCTGTGAGGGGGTTTCTGGAAGAGATTAGTATTTGAATCGGTGGACTGAAATAAAGATCCCCCTCTTAAGGGCGGGTGGGCATCATCCAATACACTGAGGGGCTGAACAGAATAAAAAGGAGGATGAGTTTGCTGTCTGCAGAGCTGGCACATCCACCTTCTGCCCTTGGATATCAGAGCTCCTGGTTATTGAGTTTTCAGACTCCGACTGGGATTGACACCGTTGCGTCCCCTGGTTCTTAAGCCTTCATGTTTGGACTGGACCTACACCACCCGCTTTTCTGGGCCTCCCGCTTGCATCCAGTAGATCGTGGCATTTTGCTTCCATCAGCATATGAGCTAATTACTCATAATAACTATCTTTCTGTATATCTACATATATCCTATTGGTTCTGTTTCTCTGAAGACCTTGATTGATACAGCGACCTAAAGTGGGTGCTATGATAATATAAAGATCCTGGGTCCCAGGTGAAGAGTCCTGGGCTTTCATCTCCAGCGTGGTGCTAAGGATCTGTGTCTACAAGAAAGTCCAGCTTCAGGCTTCAGTAAACTAATGGAATTTTATCATCTCTGAGATCTCTTCCATTATAAAGTTTTATGGGTCTAGGCAATCACTATTTATGATTGTGAAAAAAAGCTGAAGTCATGATTTCTTTCCTTAATTCTTAAAAATGACATGTCTTTTCTGTCTTCAAATTCCACTGCACTTTTCTTCCACAGACTTAGTTCATTTATAGAGCAGACCTCAGAGGGAACTCAGGGTAAAGGCAATATTTTTGTGAAAATTAAATCTCCCAGCTAATTTGATTTCCCTGACTTTCCCTGAGAACTTCTTCTTTCCAAACTTTCCCTGCTGTTTTCTTTTTAAAATTATAATATAAATGTTTCCATTGTCATTGGAACATGACAGTAGACTCAGTAGGGCCAAATATTCCAGAGTTCACTGGCCTCCTGAACCACAACGGAATCTGAGAAGTCCTAATAGCAAGGGAGTGAACAAGGGCCTCAGAGGGATCATTTGCAGTTCAGTTAAGAAAGGGGGACACTTCGTGACTGAAAGATGAATGCCTAGAAATGTAACATTGAACTTGGTGGTAGAAGGACCATCCTAGGTACTTCTTTCAGGGAATTAATTCCTTCCCACATCAAAGATTTGTAGTAATAATTGGTCATTTAATTCCATAAATTTTGGGTTCTAATGAATTCGTGGAACACCTGAGTGACTCAGAGCACTGTGAGTCTTGGGGATTTGAGAGTGTTTAGGAAAATTAGAGCTGGAGAGTAGTTAAGCAGTAAAAACCAATTTTATTCAGGACTATTGCAATAGGGGGAAAGAGGCAGCATAGAACTGGGCTCAGTTCCAAATGCAGCATGGACACGTGGTGATGTACAGCCATGGAGCAGAGTAGGAGTCAGTGGATGGAAAATTACTTAGCGAAAATATCAGAGGTAAAGGGGGTTCTGGCTAAACTGACTCAACAGGATTCTTGCTGAAGATAGGCCAGGGTGATTAGACATCACCTGAGGGGTGGTGGAGGATTAGGAACTGATTAGATATCCAGAATGATCAGATATGGAGGATGGAGGATTTTGGGTGACCTGACTTAGCAGGTTCTTGTTAGAACTGGATTTTATAAGGAAGTGCACAGAAGGACCTAGGAGAAGGTTCAGGAGCCTGTCTAAAGTTTGGTCAAGCAAAGAATCTTTGTGAAAGGGTGGAAAACCTGTGTTTCTTTCTGAAGGACAAATATTTATGGCTTTTGCTTTGACTTTCTGCAGTATTGTTCTGGGTAAATCTGTTAATTATTTTATGATTATATTATAGATATGTTATCTACAGATAGGGTTTCTAGCAGAAAAAAGAACTGTAGTGTATGCCTCCTACTATTATATTAATACAACATACTCCTATGTAAGGTTTGAAATTTGGGGAAAGAAATGTAAGGTCTTCCTGTAACTCTAACATTGAGATCAATTCCAGGAGACAGCCTTATAAAGTACAACTTCTTCATATGGAGGTCTCTGAGATTTCTCATTCACTAGTCTCCTTTGAATTAGCCTAAGAAATATTCAAAACTCACAAAATGACACTTTATAGTGAATAGTGTTACACTGAATGTTCACTCAATAATAATGACTGTTTTTCAGGAAATTTATCAATTACCACATGCCAACGATGTGCCAGACACTGTACTAGAAGCTTCTTCATAGATTGTTTCTAATCCTCATGGTAACCCTAGAAGATCTTTCTCTCTAGCTGAAAAGATGGAGGTTCAGAGAGGTTGCGTCTTTATACTGGGTGGAGGGGCTGGAATTAGAATCCAGTCTGTCTGTTGTTGAAGCCCAAATTTTCCATGTTTGTCTTTATCCAATTATCTTCCTAAGGGTAACGTAAATATTGCTAGAACACCATAGATAATTGCAAACAAACAATCTGTATTTTGCTCACTTGGTAACAAAAGACAACACAATCAGGCAGCAATTACATTGTTGAAACACAGTATTTTCCCTTTAAGATTTATCTGGTAAATACCCATTGTCAAATACTTCTGGATCCTACAGTTCTCTTTCTCACCTCAACAAATGCTAGTTAGAGGTTCATGGAAACCATAACAGAGACTAGCTATGTTTGTCTGGTGGGTGAAAAGTTAAAATGCCCCATAATTTATCAATGCTGCCTCTTTGGATCATTTTTATTTTTGAATTTAGAGCCTCCTCCACTGACCTTCTCTTTTGAGTGAATTCTTCTCCTCTAAATCTCTTTGCCATATTCACTCTTTATTGCCCCCTGGAGCTCCCCTGCTGCCCTTTCACATTCTCCTCTCCCATCAGCTTAGCAATCAACAATCTGTCCTCCATCTCTATAACTTTCTTATTTTGGGAATGTTGCATAAATGGACTTTAGTACCTTTTAAAATTGGCTTTTCCACTCACATAATCCCATTGAGATCTGCTTTTGAGACAGGGACCATGGGTATAGTCAGAGTAGGGTGAGGGCCTCTGGAAAGAGCAAGGCAGGCCATTTACAGTCAAAGCAATGTAACAATGTAAAGTCCCTATCAAAACTCTGTGTTCAGCATTATGCAAAGTCAAGGTCACACTAACTCTCTAGGGTAAAGATACCAGACTAGGAATATAGACATCTTTAGTGAAATCAGTTAAAGGTCAAAAGGCCAGGAGCAACTTCGCCTGGAATGTTTAAGTGTTCCTCAAGGGTATCTCTGCATAACCTGTGACTTCACCGTAAACAGCCCTAGCAAACAGACA
This sequence comes from Phataginus tricuspis, assembly GCA_029783875.1. NCBI lineage: Eukaryota > Metazoa > Chordata > Mammalia > Pholidota > Manidae > Phataginus > Phataginus tricuspis. The sequence goes on from JAQQAC010020790.1 coordinate 9,601,274, forward strand.
ATAACCCAGCCCACCTTGAGGGCAGGGCAGGTGGTACAAGTCCACACTCTAGGCCCTCAATTTCCAAAACTCCTCAACTGCCTATAAATCCCCTAGACAACACACCACCCTGGACTCTCTTGTCCCCTCCTGGCATGAGCCGGGAGCTCCATCCTTTCACTTTCTCTAAATAAAAGCCTATACTTTCCTCTCCTACCTTGAGTGTTTGTGAATGTCATTCTTTGGCTTCATGAACAAGAACCCCGGCATCATCTTTGGGGGCTCGTCCGGGATGGCTCTTCGTGCCATCCGTGGAAGGAGATCCGTGCTTCGCTCTTATTCCTGACTAAATGCTGTACTTTTTATCTCATAAAATGTGTCTGGGCACCTGTTAGCCACTTAAAAGATGATTAGTGTCGGCTACCAGTCTTAAGTCTCGGGTGAAAGGTTTCCCGGTGTCTGCCGCTCCTTGATCCCCCGCCTCCGGACGGACGGGAATGTCGGGGAGTGGCCAAGCCGATTTCCTACTTTCCCATCCTAATCTGCAGACTCCGAGGGCAGACCGGACTAGTGGACAGTGGTCCTTGGATCTTGGCTCCGGCTGATTGATCTGATGGCGCTGAGTGAACCTCTGGCTAGGCTGCTGCCTATGGGAGAGTCGCAGATGACCCCTGACCTCTTGTCTCACAGATCAGATTTGTTACAGTGAGTGACTAGCAGGATAATTACCATGCAGTGGTAGAAACTGGTGTTTAAGAGTATAGACCCCCCCCCCCAATAAATGTCCGTGGCAGGCTCTGAACAATCTCTGGCCTTGGAAAAAGTTTCCCTGCTCCCCATTCAAAGCAGTCCTCCTAGGCCTGTGCCAATTTCTCCTGTGTAATGCAAATGAAGGCTGTGAAGTAATCAAACGGCACCCTGAGCCCAACATGTAAATGGCTCTATTCTATTGATCTCCCTTTCTTAAAGGCAGTCATCCTAGGGCTGGCATTTCCTTTTCTGCGGCCCCAGGGAAGCGAAACAGGCTTGTGACTCTGACCAAGGCTCTGGCAGCCAGAGGTCACACGGTCAGACAGGTAGGGGGCTCTCAAGGAATGACTAAAGCTTGTGCAGAGAAAATTAGGACTCCCAAAAGGCGTAAAGTAAGAGCATACTGGTGAGGTTCCCACTACCTCCAGGGCTCTGAAGCAACTCTTGCTTAGTGGGAAAGCAAGAGGGAAATCAAGGCAAGGTACAGACCATGCTGGTAAACAGTGGTTAAGTCCAGTAGGCCTGGCAGAGGAGGTGATTGACCACGGTCACCAGGCTCCAAGGCGAGGGGTCACCCTCATACAGAGAAAAGACTGACCAGGTGTCGCACACCTGTCTTTCTCTTTTCCAGGTGGGAGCTTCCTCTTCAAGTTTAAAGCCAGACACACCTCTGGCTTGCATTCTAAAGAACTGGGAGCAATTTTGATCCCCAGACTCTAAAAAAGAAGTGTCTTATCTTCTGCACACAAGCCTGGCCTCAATACAAACTCTCTAATGGAGAGGCTGGGTCCCTGAGAGAAGTATACAATATAATAAGGTTATGCAGCTAAATTTATTTTAATGCAAGGAAGGAAAATAGTCAAAAGTTCCGTGGACTACTATAATATGAGACTAGTTTTCTAAATTTTTTGGTGAAAATCTATTCTATTTTGGGGTTCTTTATCTTCAAAAATTGAGAGGTTTTTAAACTAGACTCCCTGAAACAAAAGAAATTTATCTTCTGCAATACAGCCTGGCTTTAAATGATTGGTGTTAGAATTGTACTTGCATTTCATTTCCAGTCACCTGGACACACACAATCCCTATCAGTTCAGAGCCTTCATTGGCCCTGTTAGTCTGGGGCCATCTAAACCTTAACCCAGTTATGTAAACTGCTCACTCTTAGAGTGTATTCTTGAAAACTGAAATACTTTTAGTCAAATAAGCTAAAAAGAAAGATTTCAAAAGGTTCTCTATTTGTTTTATCGAAGCAGTTTCTCATGCTTAAAGTCTCAGTGAGTTGTCTGAGTATTTAAGAAAATGAGATCTTGTATTAAAAGGACAAAAGCTAAACTTTGCTAACAACTGTAACCTTCTGTATTTGCCTTTGAGGTATTTTGTTGTCATTCTTGTTAAATAGATAAGTATTGTTTCATAGCAACCTATAATCCTATTTAAGCAAGTGCCAAAGAAACTCTTCTGACAACTTCCCAAAATCAAGTTCAAAAAGGTGCTTTTACCTCTAGTTAACTCTGATATTTTCCAGAGGGCCCTTGGAACAGATTAGAGGAGTTTTCTCGTCATTGGGGAAAATATTTAGCTAATTTGGCTTATTTATCCGATATATAATTACCTGCTTAATTACCAGGAAAGCACTATCAAAAGGAATGATGCTAAACTTTGTTATTAAATGTTTTATGTTACAGAAATACCCAAATTTTCTTATGTCAACTGTCTTATAGTAAGCTCTCATCAGATCTTTAGCCATTGTCATTTGTAAGTCTTTTGTCATTTATAGTCACTGTTTTATTACTCCTAAACTACTAAAGAACTAGATTTCAGCACAACAGATATTAGTTACATAGGATTAAGTAAACTAAAGAAGTTCAAATGTTGCTGATAAAGTGTTTTAAGCTTTTTCTCTTAAGCTGACAACAATTTAGTAAATGACAATACCTTTGTAAGCAAAATTGAAACATTTATCTTTCTCTCTACCTGATCCCTCCAGAATTTAAAAACTCTCAGTGACTATTTTTATATTTCATGGCAGTATGTTTATTTGCACAAGTTCAATAAGAATCTGCTTTCCTTGTAAGAGGACCAATTAAAAACACTGGTTATATTACCAAGGCTTTGACTGGAAATGTCATTCCTGAGAGACATGTGCATAAACTCAGATATGAACAGCTTTTAAGGAACTAACGTTGACTTTCTAGAGCCAACAAAGCCCCTTGGAAGAACTGGCCTGGTACCTTGCTTACAGGATTCCCAGCGGCCTTACCAGGGGAGTATGGAAGGTCACTTCCTGGCAGGTTCAGGAACCTCAGAATGTCTTGGGGACCTCAAGAAGAGAGAAAATTCACCCAAATCTACAGGTACTGCAGGCAAAACCTGATGGCAAGTCTGGCTTGGCTTTCTGGCCTTGAGAAGCCTTTAAAAGTCCAATCCGAAGTTCCTTATAAAAAGTTCCAGCAAAGCACATTTAAAAGAGCCTATGTAACCAATTGCTCTTCTTGCTGCACTTATGCAAATAATCAAGCCAAGTGTTAATTATTTTCTTAATCTAGTTACTTCTAATAAAAATGAGGGTGATTTTAGAGAAAAGTATTGTTTCAATAATGCAACCTTGTCTATAATATATCCTAATACTAGTCATTGGGACATAAACTAGATCCAAAATTCTAGTTTCTTCAAAATATCTGGCTATGATTCTCTAGATGTTTACTATTTCTAGTCCTCATATTCAGCCATGCATTCTTAATCTCATCAAGTTGATCCAAAATGGAAAATCCAACTCCAGATGTTGCTACTTAACCTAATAACACAATTTGTTCTATCTTGCCTAGAAGCCATAAAACTACAAATAGTAATAGAAATGGAACCTGGAATAGAAGTGCCCATCTTCCAAGGTCCTCTCAACTGACCACTGATGGAGACCTAACTGCACCCCTTACTGCACCCCCTTTCAGCATGAAGCAGCCAGAGCGGTCATCACCCCCTTTCCCTAGCAGCAACTAGGGTTTCCATCTGTAGAGGGGGGAATGAGACAGGGACCATGGGTGTAGTCAGAGTAGGGTGAGGGCCTCTGGAAAGAGTAAGGCAGGCCATTTACATTCAAAGCAATGTAACAATGTACAGACCCTATTGAAACTCTGTGTTCAGCATTATGCAAAGTCAAGGTCACACTAACTCTCTAGGGTAAAGGTACCAGACTAGGAATATAGACATCTTCAGTGAAATCAGTTAAAGGTCAAAAGGCCGGGAGCAACTTCACCTGGAATGTTTAAGTGTCCTGCAAGGGTATCTCAGCATAAGCTGTGACTTCACTGTAAACAGCCCTAGCAAACAGACAATAACCCAGCCCACCTTGAGGGCAGGGCAGGTGGTACAAGTCCACACTCTAGGCCCTCAATTTCCAAAACTCCTCAACTGTCTATAAATCCCCTAGAAAACGCACTACCCCGGACTCTCTTGTCCCCTCCTGGCGTGAGCCGGGAGCTCTGTTGTTGCTGCTCTCTGTCCTTTCATTGCTGGTGGGAATGCAAAACGGTACAGCCACTTTGGAAGACAGTTTGGTGGTTTCTTACAAAACTGAATATACTCTTACCACAGGACCCAGCAATTGCACTCCTTCTTATTTACTCAAAGGAGTTGAAAACATTTCTACATGAAAACCTGCATAAGGATGTTTATAGCAGATTCATTCAAAATTGTCAAAATTGGAAGCAACCAAAATGTCCTTCACTAGGTGAGTGGATAAATAAACTGTTGTATATCCAGACAGTGGAATATTATTTACAGCTAACAGAAAATGAGCTATCAAGCCATTAAAAGATATAGAAGAACTTTAAATGCATATTACCAAGTGAAAGAAGCCTGTCTGAAAAGGCTACCTGTTGTCTGATTCCAACTATATGACACTCTAAAATAAAGGAAACACTATGGAAATAGTAAAAGGGCCAGTGGTTTCGAGGGGTTAGGGATGAATACACGGAGCTCAGAGGATTTTTAGGGCAATGAAAATAATCTACATGATACTACAATGGTAGATACAAATGCATATCATTGCACATTTTTCAAAATCCATACAATGTACAAAACAAGTTTGAACCCTAATGTAAATTATGGGCTTTGGGTGATAATTATTTGTCACTTTGTTCCTTGATTGTAGCAAATGTATCATTTTGGTGAGTGATATTGATGATGGTGGGAGGCTATGCATGTGTGGGGGCAGAGGGTATATGAGAACTCTGTACTGTCTGCTCAATTTTGCTGTGAAGCTAAAACTGTTCTAACAAATAGAGTCTATTTTTTTAAAAAAAGAACATTTGCAGAAGCAAAAAAAAAAAAAGCGCAAACACCTACAAATAAGTCTAACAAAAGATGTCCAAAACTTCTGTATGGAAAATTATAAAGTATTATTGAGACAAGTTAAAGAAAACCTATATATGTTTATTGACTGCATACTTAATGTTATAAAGACATCAGTTCTCCCCTAGTAGCCTACAGATTTAGTGCAATCCTGTGATTCTAAATTTTATGTGAAATGCAGAGGTTTAAGAATGGCTGGCACCCTTGAAGGACAAGGTGAGAGGCCTAGCTCTCCAGGATATAAAAACATATCATAAAGTTCTAGTAATTACGACAGTTTGATATTGGAGCAAGGTAGAACCACAGAACAGAGCACGTCATTCCACAACATACACCCAGACAGACATTTGACTTAGGGAGAGGGTGGTACTGAAGAAGAGCAGGAAGAGGGTGGTCTTTCCAACTGGCCTATGACAACTGGAAATCCACACGGAGGAAAGTAAAACTTGAGGGCCACCTCCTACCAACAAAATTTCAGTTTCAGGAGCTGCAGACTTAAATGCAAAGATAAAACAATAAAGGCTTTTGAAATATAAAAATAGGACAATATCTTCTTGTCCTCAGGGTAGAGAAATATTTTTAAAAAAGGACATAGAAAACAGAAATCATTAAGAAAAAGTTTTCAAAGTTGAATTCCATTAAAACTTGATTCACCCAGAGACACCATCAGGAGAATGAAAAAGCAAGCCGTGAGAGGGGCATATATCTCAACATGTGTAACATGTTGGCCTCTTAACCAGACTATATAAAGAACTAATAGAAATAATTAAGAAAAAGTCAGATCATGGAAGAATGACCAATAGGTTTGAACAGATAATTCACAAAGGAGAATGTCCAAATAGCCAACAATAAATACACGAAAATACTTGACTTCACGACTAATTAGAAAAATGCAAATTAAAAACACCATGAGGTATCACAACACAACCATCAGAATGACAAAAATGAAAATGGAGACAATATCAAGTTTTAGAGATAATCAGGAGCAAAAGGAACCATCACATAGAGTCGATGAGAGCGTAAATATTACATTCCACTTTGGAAAACAGTTTGTCATTATTTACTGAAGTTGAAGATATGGGCCCCCTATGACCCATCAGTTACAAATGCCATGTACAAATGCTCCAAGACTCATATATGTACAGGACCCAGTTTATGTGTCTCCCTGGATTCCTGTGGCTGTTGTCAAGTCCCAGACCTTGATTTTATAACAACAAATGGTCCTGTGCTTAGTAGTGGAGTCTGCCTTTCTAAGAGGAAACATTTTATGTGCAGTCACTGATAAGCAAGAGTTTAAGACAACTTTGTCTTCTGGGATCCACTGCAGACTAAGGTGAAGTACTTTGCGTTAAACTCCTTCAACCCAGCAGTTCTACCTTTTTTGGTAATGCTGTCCTGACACAAGACAAGGCGCGCTTGGTCACCTGGTAAATCGTTCCGGATGCCTTTGGTCTTGTTTTTTAGCAACACTAGATGGAGCTCCTTCTTTTCGTTCCCTCCTGACCCTCACCAGCAGCTTGGCAGCCAGAGCGGGCTCAGAGGTTCCTCAGAACCGGGAGCTGGTGTCCTTGTACCGCCAGCTTTACAAGGACATCATCTTCCGCCAACCCGGACGTCTTTATTCTGTGGGAGGGTGGAGTGCATCTTTCCCTCAGGACCCCTAAGAAGCTTAAGAGGTCTTCTAGTTAGTTTTATTCTTCTGCATCCAGGCAAGCTTGAGATCAAATCGTTCCAAACAGGCAGTCACTGACTTTTCCTTAGGGACCCGAGGGTAGAGAATCCATGAATCCCTTCTTCAGTGACAACCTTGATTTTCTCCTCTGTAGCAAATATCTCTCCATTGCCTTCAAAGAAGGGTTCAGTACATGTTTACTGTCCATTGAAAAATAACATTACATCACTGCGGAGAAGAGGGCGAGAACTAGCAGAGAAATGAGGAAAGAATTGGTCTGTAACCCACATGTACCTGGAGCCACTCTTCTCCTGGGAGACTAGACTTCTGCCCCCTATGATGCTGGCAGATTCCTGATGGGGATAGTCTGGGCTTCAACTGCCTCTGCAAGGGGACCATCCATTGGCTAGCAGAGTCTCCATTCACCCTCACATCCCCTACTTTGTTTTCTTCTTTATTTATTTATCAGTTATTTATCATTGGTCACGCCACTGGATTGTGAGTTCCCAGAGACCTTGTCAATTTTCTTCAAGGCACTGTCTTCATATCCTAGAATAGTGCTCAGCACATGGTAGGTGTTCAATAAATGTTTGTGGGCTGGATGGTCACCAGTGATTCCAAGCTCCACCTGGCTCAGTTTTGTATATAGGGCTTCTCCCACCCCGCACAATGATGGCCCTGTTCCATAGTTTGTCAACTCGCTTGCAGAACTCTAGCCCTTCCTTGGATGTCCTGAAAACCCTCCCCTGAACGTCCTGAAAAAAACAGAGTACCTTTGCTGTGAGAGCCTTCACTGAAAATTTGAGAAGAAAGAGAGAGTTACACAGAAGTGACCAGAGACTTTAACAAACATTAGTGTTTCATGGACGCCACAGTCCCATCTCGATTTCTATAACTAAGAACATCTCTGATGCTCCCACCTCACCCACCTTTTTGGCATCTCAGGATTTTGCTGTCACTTTTCCTCCACCTTTCTTCCTTTTCTCAGCTCTCTCCACACTTTCATGCAGAGTAACTCAACTCTTCCCCAGTTCTTCTGCCCCATCTAGAACCCCTCAGTGATAAGCCAAAGTAAAGAACATCTCCCTGAGCACAGCCAAAGCTCAGCGCTACGACAATGCTCTCTTACGGTAGCCTGCCCTCTTCTTTACATCTAAGATTGTCACCTGTTTATCTGATTCTGTTACTTCACCCCTTTCTAACCCCAAGTGAGGCTAAGCCGCCAATTTCCTTCCTATCCTCCAACATTTTTATCTAGAAACAAAGTAGATGGCTTTAAGGAAAAGAAATAAATCCCACCCCCAAGTCAGGGGCCTGAGTCATGCAGAAGCAGGGAGGGGTAGGGAAGTTTCCCTGTTCCTGGCCTTGGTGATCGCCTGGCTGTATCCGTCAGACTTGGTCTTTTATTCGTAGGGGGAGGAGAATTCAAAGGAGTCATCACCTTGATATTCGAAGTGCCTTTGCTCCGCATGGGTCTCTTCTGACCTTTCATATGTGTTAAGTAAAGTAGCAGCTGAAAATGATAAACCCTGAAAACTCGGAGACTTAGAACAATGCAATTTCTTTTCTATTCACCTTGCAGCCCAAGACAAGTAGTTTGTTCTTCCATGTCGTCATTCGGAGGCCACCACCCATTTCACCTGTGGCTCCTTCTTCCTCTTCATCCTCTTAGGAGATGGCAAATGAAGAAAAAGACGGAAGGGGCTGCATGTGCTTCTTGGCCCTTTAGCTCATTTGATCTTTGACAAAAGACTCCTGCTCACATTTCACTGGCGAGGACCCATCACACAGTCCGTCTACCTGCAAGGGGTGGGAGGCTGTGAAACATAGGAAGCACAGCTATGAAACACAGCCTCTGGCCGGCCAAGAGAGGAGGAATCTTTGGTGGTCAGCGAGCCATGTTTGCCACACCTCTCAAGACTGAACTTCCATCTGGGGACTAGTCCCCCAGATGCCCTTGGCCTACCTACCTTCCTCTAGCATCACGTCTCATCATTTCAGCCAGGGCTTCTACTCTCCGTTCTCACACGGTTCCCTTCTCCTCTTCTCTGAGACTAGTACCTAGCTTAACAGCTTTCTTATCCCTGAAAAAGTTCATTTATTTGCAGAGCATCTATACATTGACCTGTTTCTGGACTTCAGCCTTCCTCCTCCTGGCCATCTTGTGTCTGTTGCCGACTCCTCTTTATGAACATGTTTTCACATTCTCAGGAGCCCTTGGGACTCCAGGGGCTACTTTTCCCAGCTTCCTGCCCACCTGGGTTTAGATGGGCCAAGAGACTGATTCTCACTGAAGGAAAGTGAGCACAAGAGTTTTGCAAGTAGTTAAGAAGTAGAGAAGCCTTCTCTCCTTACTCTCTTTCCCCATGTGCCAGTGCAGAGAGGGAGGAAGAGCCATTAGGTAGAAGGGCCTGGGCTCTGAATGACCAGACTGGCCAGGCAGCCGGCCTCGGCCTGCTGATCCACCTCCGGGAGGGCGGCTTCTGCAGTGACCACATCAGATACATGAAACGTAGCCTCTGCCACCACCTCAGCTCCCTTCTGACTTTTGTTCTATATGGCCACTGTCCCCAGAGTTTCTTCTCCTTTCAAAATAGTTTCTTCAATGAAAGTCTTTTCTAATAAGACTTCAAAATACAGTAAAAGAATTATAGACACTGTGACAGGCAGAGAGGGAGATCTATTTTTGATAAAGTACTGTCCATGGGCCTTTAAATCTCCTATAATTATTATCTACCACTTATTGATGATTATCACATACTGTGCTAAGTTCTACATATGTTTTCACTGAATTTTTTCTACAAACTTATGAGGCTGATATTAGTATACATCTTCGCCAGCTTTTGGACATCTGAACTAGGGTCCATTCCTGGGAAGTCTGCCAAGCCATATCCCTCGTCTTTCCTTACTTGGTTTAAAATATCTGCTCATTTTCTCCTGGTATCAGAGTTCCATCCTATTCTCTCTATCCCACTGGACTGTAAACTGATGTCTGAAAATATCTCTGTCTGTCACCTACCTACCTACCTATCCAGTCCTCTGCTCGTGTTGAAAGGGATTTGAGGCAGCCTATGTCTTATACATATTTATAAACCCCAAAGAACTTAACTGAGCAACTTTTCCACAGAAAATGCTTAATAGCCATATATTTGATTAGCGGATGAATTCCAATGATTTAAGTGTTACATTCCAACTATTCCTGTAGTTTCTAAATATAACTGCATATCAGAATCAAACAGGAGAATTTGTTATTCTTTTGAAATTTTTGAAGATGGGTTTTGGATATGTCTATTTTTAACAAATCCCCCAAGTGATTCTGAAGCAGCCAGTGTGATCCCACATTGAAGTCTGGAATTGAAAACCCATGGAGAGCTTTTTTTCTTCACCCAACCATCCTCCACCACCCATGCTGCCTAGCCATTTTCTCTTAGCAACCAAAAACCAGCCACCAAGTTGATCCATCCTGAGATTCTCACCATGAAACTAAGATATGCCCCCAAAGTCTAGAAAACAGTAAACTCAAATAGACATCAAAACTTTCCCCTACCGATCAGCACCTCCCTACAAATGGTGACCATTTCTACAACTTAAAAAAAAAAAAATCAGAGACGTATTTCCTGGGTGTATTTCACCATGTCGCGTATTTTACCCAGCAATAGACACTTGAAAGTCTCTACATTGAGTTTTGCCTCTCAACTGTATTCACATCTGCTTGGTATTTGGGGATCCCATGTTCTCAGTGACCTGAGTCCACTGTGTTATGCTGACCCTACCTGCAGCATACTTTTCTGGGGAGCTTTTTTGCAAAGAGGCTGTTGAAGTAGAACAGGCAGACTCAAGAAAACTGCCATCTGGTTTCCACGCTGCAGATGCCCACACGAGCCTTGAAAAATCTAGCTGGGGAGGAGGTGGAAGATCCTGTGGGCTGGCTGATAAAGGAAGAAATGAGAAGGGTAGTTTTTTTCCCTTAGTGTTCCTACAACTGGGCCTAATCACCATAGTGTGAGAGGAAGAGAGAGATCTCTAATCATTGTTCGGTAAGGAGGTCTAAAGGCTTAAGAAAACAGTCTTATTTTTGTATTCTATAGTCTAGAGACACATTATATGACCACCTTGGTAGCCCTTCAGCACTGCCCAAGAATGGAGTGCTTATCTAATCACTCCCACTTTTCCTCTCGCTTATTCTTCCTAGCCAAGCTCTTGTTGAGACAAAAGGAACAAGACTTTCCATCTATATGTCTGCATGTGTGTATCTTTTCATTATATATATAGCATAGGATTATTTTGTACATTTGCTAAAGACAAGGTAAAAGTCAGGCTATGGAAATTTATTCTGAAATTTTTATTTAAAGTTTTATAGCTAAAAGAAACCCTGGAGTTCATTGAGTCCAACCAGCCCTCCAAGAGGAGATATAAAGTTGAAATCTGAGAGGCAAATGGCTTGCCCAAGTGCCCACAGGTGGGACCAGATCCACAGCGGTCTCGGTGATGGGCCCCATAGATGTCTCTTAAAGGAAGCATTTGTTGCTTCTTGTTGCCGGGAGGGCAGCTGGGTTGACAGATAGCTTTTGGCTGTCAGCCTCTGTAGGACTCACTTCAGCAGCATCACCAGGGATGGGCTTTCCTGGGGCATCGCAAATCCAGTGACTGATTGAGGTGGGAGTAGAAAAGCCCAGGCTTTTGACCTCATGTGGGACCCCTTAAAGGGCCATTTTAGCTTCAGAGTTCCCCATCGGGGAGGCTGAGGCTGTCAGGCAGTCAGTGCGCCTGCTTTCTCCCCAAGCTTTCTCTCCCCCTTTTCACAAATATTGATCCCAAGGACAATCTTCCTGCACCCCAACCTTCATCTCAGAGAGTGCTTCCGAGAGAACCCAGTCTTGAAAAAGAACTAAAACAAAAACTGTGTAAAATAAAAATGGTTTCTGCTAAAATGTCTACCTGGAAGTTCGTGTGTGTGTGTGTGTGTGTGTGTGTGTGTGTGTGTCTGTCTGTCCATGGTGTATGTGGGTTTTTTTTTTTAATTCAGAAGAAATGACAAGGCTGTATGACCAACAGGAAATAAACACACATGTATTTCAGGCCCATACTTACCTTAGAATTAATCTGATATTCAGAAGGGTCTACATAAATCATTATGCATATGTAAAATAGCCATACATCTTAAAATAGTCTCATAAACTTGACATTTGAAAGGAAATTCTAAATGTATAGCACATTTTCAACCACTTTGCAAAAAACTTAGTTATTTTCATCTCTCTCCTGCTGCTTCTATTTATATCCCACAAACATTACGTTGTAAGAGTATTGACACACTGACATTTAAAGTCTTTTCATTTTAAGCCATTCCTCTTTGAAGATTTCTCACCACCATCCCCTATCTACTTCCTCCTAAGAATGAAAATATCAGGAGATAAGGGAGTAAATAAAATAACTAAAAACAGAGGTGCATGTTTGATGAACAGATAGCATTTTTTGGTTATAGAAAAGGACAGACTGTTCCTTTCAAATACATGGCCATTTTAAAACTCTAGAAGGCCCTAAGTTTGTTTCTCAGGGAAAAATAATCAGGACAGAAAAGAAGAAAGGGAAAAAATCTTCAGAAATGAAAGTAGAGGAAGATATTTTAAAGTATCATACGTATTTTTGGAGAAAATATTAAACTGAAAGTTTAGTAAGTGTGATTTAAAAAGAACAGATTATGAAGGATTTCCCTATGTCTTTGGTATTACTGTTCACCTAAAACATATTGTAATACTGAGACACTTTCATATTTATTTTAAAATTGTTATTCTTATATTTTGTGTAGGCAAATTTATTTATAAGTATAATCATTTGGTGCCAAATCCTATCCTCCAAATGCCTAATGGAAATTCCACAGAATAAAGAAATGTAATAGTTTTGACAAAATTCACACAGAATAGAGGGGCGATGTTGATCTTCAGTACTTCTGCTAATAAGAACTAACATTTATGGAATAGTAACTGAGTGCCAGGCACTGGTATAAATACTTACATGTATTAACTCATTTACCTTTCAACATCATCACGTATGCAGGGCGCTTCACTTTACAGTTGTGCTATACTTTTGCACTTTACAGTTGAAGAAACTAAGGCAGAGATGAGTCTGGTCTGGAGGCCGTTGCTGCCTCTGATTCTGGTTTTGACTCTGCCACAACTTGTAACATGACCTTGAGCCTCCCTGTTTCAGACTGGCAGTTTCTCATCAGTAAATCAGGGACATGCCCTCACATGGTCTTAAGGGGATCTCTTCCTCTAAAATACCCTGATTTTGTGATTTTATAGAATACCCAAGTAAACTGGATTTTAGAATTCCTAAAATATTATCTGGAGTGTGTGTGTGTGTGTGTGTGTATGTAACAGAGAACAGGTAAGACTATTGTAAAGAAAACCTCAGCATTTGTCTGAAGGTGTAGAACAGGGTTGCCTGCAGAATTTGTCTTGGGAGTGATAAGTTAGTTTCAAGCAGGGAAGAATAAGAAATTGTGGTCGAGGGGGTCACTACTTCAAAAGAAAAAAAAATATTTAAGCTTAGAAGAGGGTAGGATGACTTAAAGGATGAGTGAGGGATGTAAAAGGGGAACTGAACAGCACATCATATTTCTCTTTTAGAAGACCATCTGCTGGAATTCTGAGCATGAGAACAAAGTGGGATTTGAAGGATCTGGAATAAATGAAGTGAAAGAAATGCTGAGAAATCTTTTGACTTAGCAATTTCCAGACAAGTGAAGGGAAGTCATGTGACTCGCCCTTCTGGTCCAACAAAAGCAGGCAGGTTCTTAGAGGACAAACTGTGCCAAGGGTTCTCTGGCTGAAAGAATGTGATTCAAGGACCATAATAATAGAGAGCCCCCAGCGAGGCGGGAGGTGGAGGTGCTGAGGGCAAGCATTCGGGCGCTCAGGAGCGGCAGCGAAGAGTACGGAGTCTGTTAGACGGAATGAAGCAGCAGCATGTAAATGAGAAAATTAAATAACATTAATAGAACATTAACACACTTGAGACCTATACATCATGCACTCCATGGCCTCCTCTTGCTGCACAAACACGGAGACCCAGAGAAGTGAAGATCAAGTGCTTTTGGAATCAATGAGTTGGAGATTAAAAACAGCATGAATTTTAGAAACAAGACTGATGCTCAGAAACGCTCTCTTAAAATATGGGAATAACTCCAGGAAGAAAAAAAAAAATGTCCTAGTGAAGGACCCAGGTGGTAATCCTTGGCCCATTAGCAAGTTGTTTCGAAGGTTATTCTGTTAATTTATCATGTCTTCTGAAACTGCTGATATATTTTTTTTATGGAAGAAATTATGACTCAAGCTGAATTAACAAGTTTGTCTACTTTTCTTATAATGTCTAACTTAGAGTAACATTAATAATAAAAAATGCAAGAATTAAAGCAAGAGAAAATGTATTTTTAAAAAAAACCTACCAAACAAATCCAGCAACCCTCCTTAGAGGAAAGCAGCAATGATATAAGGGCCTGAGAAGCCAAAGAAAAGGAATAGGAAATCTACCCATGGTTATTTTTAGCAGCTGTAATTTTAAAATTGTAAAATTGTATGTGTTAAAAGTAAAAATGAATTCGTCAGAATGGAAATTAAGATTCATCACTGAGAGAGAAAAATGATGCTATAAGTTTTCAGTGACAACATTTTAATCTAGCTGCTCGATTGATGATCTACTATAGTTCTCACTGCCTCACATTTTTTCAAAATGGCAAAATCTGCAAATAATAAAGTGCTTTGAAAGTGTTTTTTATGATTAGAAACTGAGGCTTTAAGCAGCGAGCCAGGCCGCAGGTTTTCTCACTTGCAGCCTGTATCGAGTCTACTGCACAGGTCCAAGGAATGTAGTTGTGGCACCTTTAGTTTCTTCTGTCTTAAATCAGATTGTTTCTCACTGCCTTTCTAAGAGGAGCCAGTTTCAATCCCTGCCTTTTGGCTCCAGATTTCATGAGTGCTCTTGAAATCATGAATTCCATGCACTTTAAGGAGGCCAGGAGCAAAGGGCATTGGAACAGAAAGAATTATTGGAACATCACCTTCTTCTGAACATTGGCCCCTGGCATGCAGGGCCCGGTGGGCAGCGTGGGTGCTGACGGACAGGGCCCGAGCAGGGAGAGGCAGTGGCTGACGTTCTTCCTTGAGGCTGCCCTCCACTGCCCTGGGATGTCTCCCGGTCAGGCAAGAGCACCCTCACACCGGCCTACAAAATACCAGCTGAAGAACTTTTCTTCAGAAAGGAGGTCTCTCCAGGTGGCTTTGAGGACCTAATTGGAATAAAGATCATAGGCAAAGGTTGTCGCCGGGATCTGAGCCATTTCAGCAAGTCAGAAGCCTTTTGGTGTATATGCTTTTGGAGCATAGTCTGTCATGCCCACCTTATGCCATTTGTGGCTCCCAGGTGGCCCTTGAGCCCATTTCGGGCAATAGCTACGCCGGTGCAGTCAACCTCTTCCCCATCGGAGAACAGGTCCAACGCACTGTAGAGGAATTTTGAGTTCCTTCTTTGCAGAGCTTACTATGAACTTCAAGTTTTTTGGAAAGTGGTTCAGAGCTCACATTGTTAGTTAACATTTCTCCCTCAAATTCATTTCATCTCCACCGTCACTTTCTTCAGCCACCATTATTGGACCTTCATTAAGTTCCAGTTTTACCTTAAATCTGTCCTCTTTCCTACCACCTGAAGAATGACCCCAATTCACCCATCCGCCTGTGAGCCCCCCATGCTCCCAGCCCTTCACTGCCCACCCTCATTCTCCGATGGGCCTCACGGCCCGCGGGCATCTGGGCCTCCCTATCCAGCCTCTCCCTTCGTACTCTGCTTCCCATCCACCATGCAGGTCTCCATTCATGTCCCGCTTGGGCCCGCCTCTCTCCATTCTGATTTGCAGCAAATTTTCAGATGTCAGGCCCCATGTCACGTCCTGTGGAAAGATTTCTCTGCGGAAAGACCCCTCACCTTGTGTTGAACACCCTCTGCTGGGCAAGTAGAGCCTTTTGCTCCTGCCTACAGCGACCTCAGCGGTGCCCCCACCAGAGTGGGAGCTCCTAGGGGCCAGGAGCTGGGTCTCATCCTTGAGTCCCCAGACCCTGGTCCAGGGCTTGACACTTGCAAGAGCTCAATACATGTTTGGGGAATGAAAGAAGGGTTTCACTGGCCCTGACAACTAGAGAGGAGGAGCTTCCTGCCATAATAGCAGATCTGGCCACTTCTCCCATTTTCCTTCCGTCACTGAGGCTAAGAGAGAGCCAGGACTCCCAGTCTCCTCTCGGCAGCCAGGAGGAGAGCCGGGAGAGGGGGCCTTTGTTCCTCCTCCAGATGGCTGGAGCTGGGATGGAGCCCAGCAGCTGTGTTTGGGTGGAAGGAGAGAGGGCAGATGGCCTGGTGTCTGTTTGCAGACAGCCCGAGAGGCCGCAGCCCTGGTGCAAGGCACTCTCTGAGGTGGACTCAACAGGGCAGTGGTGGAGTGGGGCAAACGCCAGGGGGGCTGCTGTGTTAGCATTCACTGTTCAGACACGGGCCTGCAGGATTTCGAGGCAGCAAAAAAGAGAATCCTTTAAACATAAGACCCTTGTATTTCTCGGGGTGGCTTTTAACGTTTCAATCTAAACAAAGCATTTCCTATATGAAAACTCTCTTAATTACTATCATTTAAAAATCGGTTTAATAAAAGCAAGCCTCATTAGGTTTCGATTTCGTTTTCTACAAATTTTGGCAGCCGTTGAATTATTCACCCAACCGGTACTGGTGGGAGCAGAGCAGAGTGAGTGAGTGGCGGGGTGTGTTTTGAGAGGTGGTGGTTTTTTTGTTGCTCAAAATTTTTAGAAGCAGAACAAAGACTAGTAATTTGTACCAGGGCAGCAGTCACATGCTTACAAACTTAGATCAGGAGCTCATTGGTATCTTCATATCATCAGGAAATTCTTTCATTAAAAAAAAAAAATGGGTACGATGCTTCGAGGACCAGGGCAAGCGCTGCGGGCAGTGCTGTCGGCACCTGGCTGGCCGCCCCTCGTCTCTTTATCCAAGGCCAGGCAGTCTGAAAAGCAAGGCACAGTGTCCCTCGACCTGGGGACACACGTGCATCTTCCCTAAGACGCCAGTGGGTAGTGGATGTGCTTATCAGACAGCCTTCTTCAGTCTGTGATTCTTTGATCATCCATTTTTATCATCTTTTCCCAAATTAAACATTCAAGCCATGACTTGAAATCACTTTTTAGTTTCTGCATGGTCAAACAGAGCGCTGAAAGACGGAGTTTCGTGGTGCTGTCACACAGCCTACGTATAAATTTTCCACCTCCCAAAAATAATTTAAAAAAAGAAAAAGGAATCTAATCGTATCAGAATCAACTGGGGGTGTCCCAGAGAGGAAAGTGGAATTCTCTTCTTTTCCTCCCATCACTCTGCCAGCCAGCCCTAAAATATACATCCCGCCTTCCTAGGCGGAGGAGACCCTTGAAAGCCTGAGCATTCTAATAGCCATGGTTCTTTAAGGCATCTATAACAGAGCCGGGGCGGAAGGAAGTCTGATTTTCTTTCTTGTTTCTGACACTTTAGTGTCTTCTCAGTAATTGTTCTTGGCTGAAGACAGGCTTTCACCTACTCTGTCCAACATGGACGCCACCAGCTACTTACGGTTATTAGGATAAAAATGTGAAGTAAATAAAATTACATAAAATGAAATATTCATTCCTTTAGTCACATTAGCCATATTACCCGTGCTCGGTAAGCACATGCTGCTGGTGGCCGCCATATTGGACAGTAGGCGCGGGCTGCTCGTGGCCGCCATATTGGACTGTAGGCACGGGCTGCTCGTGGCCGTCATATTGGACAGTAGGCGCGGGCTGCTCGTGGCCGCCATATTG
>JAQQAC010020790.1:9618920-9815363 GCA_029783875.1 Phataginus tricuspis
CGGGCTGCTCGTGGCCGCCATATTGCTCAGCAGGCACGGGCTGCTCGTGGCCGCCATATTGGACAGCAGGCACGGGCTGCTTGTGGCCGCCATATTGGACAGTAGGCACGGGCTGCTCGTGGCCGCTATATTGAACAGTAGGCACATGGTGCTCGTGGCCGTCATATTGGACAGCAGGCGCGGGCTGCTCGTGGTCGCCATATTGGACAGTCGGCACGGGCTGCTCGTGGCCGCCATATTGCTCAGTAGGCACGGGCTGCTCATGGCCGCCATATTTGACAGTAGGCACGCGCTGCTCGTGGCCACCATATTGAACAGTACAGATGCAAAGCACTTCCATCCTGATGGAAAGTTCTATGGGCTAGCACTGCTTACAACTATTTAACTAGCCTGTTTGCTTCGGCATTAATTCAGGCTTGCTTGATTTTATGACTGAATTGACCTATGGTTTGAATTTATTAATCAGTTCAGTTGGGCTGACTGTGCACTCAGCCCCTGTTGAGATAACAGAAGTGTTTTGTTCCATGAAATGGCAATGGTAATAGTGAAAGGATGAACAATAGTAATAGCTGACATTGAGCACTTTTGATCCAGGCACCATGCTAAGCACTTAATCTATGTCATCTCATGATTACATAGTATATATTATAACTCTGTTATTATCCCAATTTAACCGAGGAAAATTAATAGCAGAAGGGGAAAGAGTCTTTAACCTCCATCTAACCCAGCCCTCTCATTTGATAGCCTCAGACCCTAGAATCAGACTGCCTGGGTTCAGGTGAGTAGCCTTGGGCAAGTAACCCTCTTTGTACCTCAGTTTACTCGTCCATAAAATGGACGAAATAGTAAGTTCTATCTTACAGATTGTGAAAATTGAACATGAATGTTTCAGGTAAATTATTAAGAACCTATTGTTAATTTCTTTGGTTATCCAAGATAACGAAAATCTAGGAAGAATAACAACATGCCCAGGGTCTTACAGCTAATACTCTTTCCGTTATATCAAATGAACCTCTCTTACATAGAAGTCACACTACACCCTCCCTTCTGCCTTCTCACATGATTTTAAATATCCTGCCCCGTTTTAACATAACCCCTTGGGGCAGCCAACTTCCGGTGTCATGAGTGACATGGGCCCTCTTCCATTGGCAAAGTGGTAATGATGGGCCTGTGGAAGCCGCCCAATTTCCATGGCTGTCTAGATTGTTGATACTTGGAGAATAACCTAGATGATCTCCAAGGTCTGTCACTCCCAATGTTCTCAAAGGATTTAACTAAGAAAGCGAAGGCAGGTTTCCCTATTAGGTAAAAGAGAATAAATCTTTTGACCTAGTTGTTTACACCCAAGATAAAATTCCTTAAGATTTTCTTTGGTAGGATAATAATTAAGGAAGAAAAAAATGAGAAAGGGTTAAAAAAGATACTTCACTAGACTGGCCCAATCCAGGTGGCCTCCTATAAGGTGGAGTTTATGGCATAAGCCTCAGTCAGGCCTCAGCCATCTGCTCGCGGGCCTGTTAGAGCCGTCCCAAGTCCCAGGCGCGGCCTGAGATACTGTCTTTGGTTCACTCTTGTACTGACCCAAGATGCTCATGTTAACAGTCCTTTCCTTAAGAGGACATCAACTCTCTGAGCTTTCACACATCTGTCTGCTCTTCACTTGGAAATTCAAGAGCTAAAGAAAAAAAATTCTCTTCCACATCAGCACCAAGAATGGCTGGGCAGCTCTGAGTAGCTCTTTGTTTTTTTTATCTTTTGGACACCAAACATATAATTCATAGTATTTTCCCCTTCTTATTGGCCTCTAGGAAGCTCAGGACCAAATTTGCATCCTGTTTCTAGCAAGTATACTGTTCAATAAAGCATATGTTTGGTATATAATCCCTACTCTTGATAGTTTTTTCACATTTTTTTTCCTGTCTTTTGATTCTTCAATCCTGGATATAGGATATAAATAATGTATTTGTATTATAGGATTCAGGATATAGGATATAAATAAAGATCTATGGTGTCCTTTCAGGATCTGGAGAAAATCCCTGGGCATCCTGTAAGACTATAGTACTTTATCCTCCATTTACCCCATGGTCCTAAGCACATGGTCTGGTGAAAATCATGTCTGGACTTGCCTCCCCTTATCTCTCAACATTTCGCCCCACCCCTTAAGATCCAATCACCAAGGTCCCCATGGTTGAACAAACCCTAAGCCTTAAAAATGTGCTTCCTCACCCACGAGCTGCTGCTCTCTGCTCAGAGGCAGCCATTCTCTCTTTCAGCTATTAAAACCTCTTGCATGGGCCCGTGTCTCCTGAGTCGTGCTGGGGTAAGGAGGGTCACAGCGAGATACCCTTTCACATCCCAGTGTATTTAGTTATCTCCAAAAGGCTTAGGTCTTTCTTCTCATTTCTCAATTGGGGAAAAAATATAATTTGTGGACACCATTGATGTGTTGTCTGTGGTGTGATGGCATTTGGAGTGTTGCACAGGGTGTGCTGTGCAGGAAAGGGGTAAAACCAAGAGAAAGCACTAGTTAGAAGAAGAAAGAAAAAAAGGGGGAAATCCTAAATATAAAAGGAATGTGGGGCGTTGGTTTAGAGACACTGCAGATAAATTTGTCTGCATTATTGTTTTTCCCCAATCCAGTCTGGAGTACCAGCCAGCCCCATTTGGCACAGGTATCCCGGCAGGCCTTCTGCAATGCAGTTTTCGAATCTATTTTAAGTGTCCTATAGAAGAGACTCTCAAGCTGTAAACTGCCCACAGATCATTGGAATTATCAAAATGATTCTGATTCAGTAGGTCTGGGATGGGGCATGATATTCTGTATTTTAACAATCTGCCAAGTGATGTAGATGCTGCTTCTCTGAGGTCCTCACTTTGGAGAGCAAACCAGACGACTTTCATGGCAGCAGTTGGCAATCGGGGATCTCTGGACTCAGGAATCTTCTTCCAGTCTTGCTGGGGTGGTTTAAACTCAGTTTCTTTCCAAGCAGGTGCATAGGGCCAAAAATGCTTCTTGAGAACAACCTTGGCACAGCCTACCTCCA
Source organism: Phataginus tricuspis (assembly GCA_029783875.1). Lineage (NCBI taxonomy): Eukaryota > Metazoa > Chordata > Mammalia > Pholidota > Manidae > Phataginus > Phataginus tricuspis. The sequence continues at coordinate 9,621,965 of JAQQAC010020790.1, forward strand.
CTTAGGTGGGCTATCTCCAGACCCTTACAAGGCAAGGTAACCCTTCGGGGGGCTAGCATTCACATCTCCCTCTTGCTCTTTCCTGCTATGTTAGCTGGCAAGGTCTACCCTCTGGAAGTGGGGGAGGGAAAAGCCTTGAATCCAGAATATGTAAAGAACTCTTACAAATCAAGAATAAAATTAAAAGATGCTCAACACAAATAGTTATTTGGGAAACAAATCAAAACTACAGTGAGACACCACTTCATACCCACTAGGATGGCTATTAAAAAAAAAAGAATATCAAGTGTTAGGAAGAATGTGGAGAAATTATAGCCCTCGAGAATTGCCGATGATGATGTAAAATGGTGCAGCCACTTTGAAGAACAGTCTGGCAGTTCCACAGAATGTTAAACATAGAGTTACTATATAACCCAGCAATTCTACTCCTAGGTATATACCCCCTAGCCAAAAAATGAAAATATATGTCTACAAATAAGCTTGTGCGCACATGTTCATAGATGCATTATTTATAATGGCCAAAAAGTGGGAACAACCCAGATGCCCACCAACTGATGAATGGATGAAAAATGGAGAATATTCATGCCAGGGAATCGCCTTAGTTCATTCAGGCTGCTACAACAAAATACCAAAGACTGGGTCGTTTACACAACAAACGTTTATTTCCCACAGCTCTAGAGGTTGGGAAGTCCAAGGGCAAGGCACCGACAAATTCGGTGTCTGGGGAGATCCCACTTCCTGGTTCATCACAGCCATCTTCTTGCTGTGTCCTCACGTGGCAGAAGGGAGAAGAGAGTTCTCTGAGGTCTCCCAGAGTTTAGGGCATTAATTCTATTCATTAGGGTGCCACCCTCTAGACGTCACTACCCTCAAAGGTTCTAATTCTTAATACCATCACGTTGAGAGTTAGGATTTCAACATATGAATCTGGGGGCACATAAATATTTGGTCCATTCCAGGAATGTTATTTGGCAATAAAAAGGGATGAGAAAATGTCATATGCCACAGCATGGGTGAGCCTTGAAAACATTATGTGAACTGAAAGAAGCCAGCCAGAAAAGCCCGCAGAATGTACGATTCCATTTATATGAAATACCCAAAACAGGCAAATCCAGAAAGACAGAAAACAGATTAATGGTTGCCAGGAGCAGGGAGAGATAGAATACAGAATGGAGAGTGACCGCTACTGGATACAAAGTGTCTTTTGGGGATGATAAAAATATTCTAATTTGATTACACAACTCAGTGAATATCCTAAAAACCACTGAATTGTATGCTTTAAATGGGTAAATAGTATGTGAATTATATCTCAATAAAGTTGATACAGATCTTGTAGGGGTAGAGAGGTGGGGTGGGGGAGTGTGTCTTGAGAAAGCCTTCCATCCAGGCTCAGGACTCCGCCCCCTTAGGGCTTTGGGCTTCCTCTTCCCCCTGTAGGAAACCCTCTCAGGTTATCATGTGCCCTCTCAGGTCTTGGTAATATAGCTGTATTTAAAGCAATCTCATCCCAGCTTAGTCTTTCTAGTATCTTTTCAGTATGCATGTCACCGTTGATTACCTCCTCTGCTCTTATTTACTTAATATCTTTCTTTAAATTGACTTGGTTTTTACCTAAATATACACTTCAAAAGGAATCTTGTATCATTACTGTGAATGGAAAACCAATATTATTTGCCCTAATACTTAAAGTAATGTCAAAATAAGTGCCATGAAAACCAATATCATTAACTTCTAGTTTGATCCCGTTGCTTGACAAGAGCTATGAGCCCGGGTCTATTCTTATTAGAAAGATGTTAATACTTCAAGCGAAAACTTCCCTCCTGATTTAATCAGATGGATTGGAGGATAATTTAAAAAGGAATAAATTTCTCAGCATGTTATTCAACGTTCTGTATTAGAGAGCCCTTGTACTATTTTATGTACCCCCATGGTGCACACCGCACGCTGGGGATCACGTTTAACAGTGTACAACACACTGCCTTGGCAATGACCTGTGATCCTCAAAATCCTACTTATCTTCGGAACAGAGTCAAGAACCGTTCGGCTCCTGACCTTCCCGATGACCAGAGTGCCTTTCCTTAGAACTGTCGATATGCAACAACCCTAGCCATCCAGGGCAGAGTTCTGTCTCAGCTTCACCCTCATTCTCTACCCTGCAAACATCCCCTGCACTTCTTATTCTCCAGTTGTTTCCCTCTGTCCCATCATTCTCCATCCCTCTGAGTTGTCCTGGGGATTACTGCTTAGACTGGTTTGGATTCAGTTAAAAAAAAAAAAGTGGCAACAGCAGAAGACGGAAGGCCTGGAGGAGTGGCCAGGGTGTCTCTCACCCCACTCCCTTCTGGCTGGGTGAGCTAGTTCTGGCAGTATCCTCACCCCTCCCACTGTGGTACCTGCAGAGCACCCTATCCCCATGGTTCTAGCTCCAACCGGCTTTTATGAACATTATTCCTCACGTCGCTCTCTCAGGCCTAGTGGCAAAAATGAGGTCCTGCTGCTGCTGAATCAACAATGGTTTAACATTCCTTGTTTGAGTCCCTCCATCCTGTGAACACTTAGCAATAATTTCTTATTAAAATACCTTCCTGTGAACCATCTACGCTGGGGAAATTTTTGTTTCTTGCCAAATGCTAAGTGATCAGATGGAAACTTACTTGTCACTGCATTTACTTTTGTACATTACCTATTCAAAAAATCCAAAAATAGAAACAGTAAATCAGAGAAATAATAATATGACACATCAAAATTTGTGGAAAACAGCTAAAGCAATGCCTGGAGGTTTAAAAGAAGCTTTTAGCTTTAAAAGAAGTTTGAAAATTAATGAGCAAAAAATCCAGACCCTCGAAAAAGTACTCACTAAATTATTCCATTTATGTGAAATTCAAGAAGAAAATGGTGTGCTTCATTTTATAGCAGTTCATCTGAAATGTACAAAAAAGTCGCACGTGTGTAGTACATGGAGTAAAATCATCTCTGCACTTTAAGTAAATGGACATAACCAGAGAAATCAATTACACTGACGATCTGAGAGAGACGCCTTATACTCTAATCACTGTTTAATGGGGGAGGCTGAGTAGGAGCGTGATGTTATTAGAAATTCATTGAAGCCAAAAAATAAAATAAAAGCCCTCAGCAAACATTACATACCAAACCCCTGTGGTGGAATAATATTTTAAGGTATTAAATGCTGGGCCCCCACCCCAGCCCCAGGATTTTCCCAGGGCCCTTCCTCCCACTCAAGCTCGCTCAATGCACTGTGCCTCAGGGTAGGATTGACACAATGGGGAGGGAAAGAAGCCTTTGTGGTTCTAAAAGCTTAGCCCCCAGCAGGGACCAGAAAGAGCACAGGGCATAAGACAAAAGATTCCAAAGAACACAAAATAACTCAGTGCCAGTTTTTCCCACCCTCAAAACTAGCTTTACAAAATTCCCTGGGTTCAGGGAGAGAGGACTGGAGGACAAGCATAAAAGGCTGGGCCCTGGAAGAGGCGTCCTGCACCCCCTACCCTGGGCTGCATCCTGTGGGTGGAGGTGGGGAGAATGACAGAGACCGCAGACAGGTTTGAGGGACCCAAGTGCAGAGCCCTCTATTCTTACTTTCCCATTGGAAACTGAAGGGTGATGCGCCTCCCAGTTTATCCTGCCCTGGGGAGGAAGCAGGGCTGTAACTCCAGGGGGAAAATCCCAGGGCAAAATACCTTTGAAACTGAAATCAGTCAAAAGGAGAAATAAAGTTTAAGAAACCCGTTTATTGCTTACAAGCAGTCACAGTGTCTGTCTCTTGACCAGGGTGCAGCCAGAGAGAAGAGCTCCACCCAATTTCTCAGGTCCAGATAAACCCTCGCAGGCCCTGGTAATTACCTATTGATTGTAGATGGCCGAATTCTCTCCACCCCTTGGAAACACCTTTTGATATGCAGATGAACTAAAGCCAGGTGAGAGATTCTAGAAATATTGCAATTTTACCCACAAGGAGCAATGAATGAAAATGGCTATGGGGGTGTCTGGGTGGATGGGCTTGTGGCAGCCTCTTAGAATTCCCTCATACTCCCAAGCAGAAAAGGGAGTTGACCAGAAAGTGGGCCTAGAGAGAGAAGCAAAAAGGGCCACACTTGGAGAGACCCAGAGGTATGAGATAACAGCACACGTGTGAGCCAGGGAGCAGAGGGAATGCTGTGCATCTAAGCACATGCCATGCTAGTAGACGGTTACCCAGAGTCAGAGGTCTCTTCCCAAGGCTACAGCATAACATGAGCTTCCTGGAACTTCGACTAGGACTCAGAAAACAGGGGAAAGCTTGAACTGATTGAGATTAGGTTTCTGCCAGTAGACAGCATGAGAGCTAAAAATACAGATGCCGTTAAAGAAAAACAAAGAAAATTATGTTTCTTGCCTAGTAGGTATATGCCCTGCGGTTTGTATACTCCATGCTTTTTCAGAGTCCCAGCTCCTGGTTTGTTGGGTATCCTAATTATCTGCTCAGCATATTTATGCAGAGACTCTGGGTTTCCTTGTGCAAAATCCCCTCACCACTTCCAGCTCTAGGGCCCTGTGAAGCAGCATGGAATGGGAGGGGTGGTCTCACTTACATTTAGGATGTATGGTAACAAAAAAGTATCAACACTTAAGAATTTTCAAATTTCCTCTCCCGAGCTCATTAAAGTGGATTCTGCCTTTCCCTCTTTCAGCATTAATCATTCTGGTGCCCTCTGAGAGAGTTCTTCCCTTGCAGAGAGGTTCTCCAGAGGCTTTTGTACAGCAGAACTGAGAAGCAAAAGGGAAGGTAAAAGACTGAGGGAATCTCATGAGCCCTGGCCAAGGAGTTTGTTAGGTTGGGGTGGGGAGCTGCAGGATGCAGAGTGTGAAGCAAGAGGATGGATAGGAAAAGGTAGCTTTACAAACGATAGCCATAAACTTGGCATTGTCTTTACTGTGTTTGGGGAATAAAATCTCCAGATATTTTAGATGGCTGAGACTGTACCCGCTGTTGGCTACAGTTTCCATGCGATCGTAATGATGTAACAGCCAGAGCTCTTAATGGTCAGCAACCGTAAGCCTAACCAACAGTAAGTCTGGTGAATTTAAGCCTGACTGTCCCATATTGATAAGGTTTTGGGTAGCTCACAGAAAGTGAAGGGCAGCGGGAGAACTGGATTTGGGACGATACCTCTAGAATGATCCTACAACCTCGCCACCAGTCTTCTCACAGGTTTTGTCATGTGCTGCATCTCAGTTCTCCTTTCCTTCACCAACTTTGGTTCCAAGTGTGGGGTGGGTGTGTCTGAGAGGGCAAGTCAGGTCCTGAGCCTGAGATGGGGGGAAGTGCTACAACTGTCATTTTCAGCTTTGTGATGGGTAGTGCGCCCACTGATACCTTGACCCAAAATGACATCAGAAGAGGTCATAGACTGGGGACCCAGAAGGGTGGCACTTGCCTGCCACTGAGGTTAGCTACCTCATAAGCCCTGACGGTGGGCACTAGGTTTATTCTCTGGTGCTTGTCAAGAATTCAGGTCCTTGGTCCCTTCCTCTGAGCTACTGAATGGGAACCTATGAGAACAGAGACCCGAAACTGCTGTTTTCAACCAGCATCCCAAGTGATTTTTCTTTACCTCAGGCTTTAATATATACTCCCGTCAGCTTATATTAGACCAATAATTACTCTAAAATTACACATATGTTGGAAACTGTTGCCTTCCCACCCAGGTAGCTGAAACAAAAAGGTGTAATTTTCTATAAGAAAAGTTGTCCAGTCTGTGGCTTTAGAGTATACCAGACATTGGTTTGAATCCCAATTCCAACCTGCAGAGCTCTGCAAGTTTAGAAAAGATACTTCGTCCCTCTGAGCCTCAGTTGCTTCTGTGAAATGGGATAACAACAGTATGAATCTGTATTGTTTAAGGCAAGACGGGCGATGCTGCTGTAACAACCAGTCCAAAGTCTTAATGGCTTAATGTAGTAAAAGGTTATTTCTTGTTCCACCACGGGGTGCAGATGGGTGGCTTTCCTGGGCAGCACTCTGAACATTTGGGCTCCATTCATCAGGTGCAACTTGGAGTCCTTTTTCTGGCAGTTGTGTGGATGCAGAAGAGAGAGCAAAAAGGACAGTTGGATATTATATTACCGAGCTGGAAGGGGGCATGTAACTTCTGCTTATACTCAATCTGCTGGAAGTCTGGTATGACCAGCTTGACTTCAAGGGAGTCTGGGAAATGCCATGAAACACAGATTTCATGCAACACCAATGGTTTCAGCCACATCCATCTCATAACATTGTTGCAAGGACTAAATGAGCAGTATGTGTGAAAACCCTAGAGATATTATTTTCATTCCATTTAATCTAGATTCTCTTGGTTTTTGTTTCTGCTTTAAGTGAGGAAAATGCCAGATCGCAGTTTCATGGTTTTATTTACCACAAATGAAACACACTCACCACAAATTAATAACACATGAGCTATCAATTCATTTGCTTTGCTGTGCGGCCTGGTGTTGGGATTGGCGGCTCTGACGGCCAGCTGGGCTGCTCTTTCCACAGTGGCTTTGTGGGTTTTGGAGGAAATACTGTTGCACAATCTCAGCACCATAAGGTCAGCAGCACTACCAGCTTTGTGATGTTGTGGACTAGGAGCTTCTGTGAGCCATGGGCAACACGTGCTTAGTTTTCTTGGTATTCCTATAACCACTGCTGGCCGTTGCGACCTGGCCCCTGAATCGTCTCTGTAACCTGTTGTCAATGCCTCTGGGCTTCCACCAATTACACTTACTTTTTCACATTTCGATCTGACTGTCCGTTTTGGTGATCTTGGGTTTCACGGGGGTTCAGAGGGCAACGATAATTCTGAGTAAAAGGTGCCTGATGTCTCAGTAGGCAGCGCCCAGGAGGAGAGAGGGGCAGGTGATTTTCGTAATTGTTCTCAGGAAAATAACTTTGGACCCAAAACGAATAGACTTTCGCTGTAGAAAAACTCTGTAGGGCACATAAGCAAAAGAATAAACTAAAGTCCCCTATAATCCTACCACCTAGAGAGTGATAGCTATTAAAATATGAGACTTTTATTTCCTTTTAAAAAAATAAGAATTTATTTTGCACATCATAAGTTTTGTTTTGTTTTGTTTTTAAACATAGTGCTATAGCACAACCCTCTTAGGTTGTTATTACATACTTTTCCACATCACTGTATTCAATATCTATGTGGTAGTGAGTGTCACGGATGTACTAAAATAATTTTTAAACATTGTTTAAACCAATTGTTGGGCATTCTTACTACTATAATCAACACTGTGTTGAACTTTTTACACTGAGTCCTTGTGCTTATCCTTGGCTATTTCATTATTAACCTGTTTTTTTCCACTTCCTTTAGCTTTCTTGTGTTGGAGCTAGACATGCGTAGTAGAGAACACCTGGCTGGTTACGCGGGTCACTTAGTCAGCCATGCAAACAGGAACCGGTGGAACAGGTTGTGTTTCCTGCTATAAAAACCAGCCAACCCTAGCTTTGACTCTTGAAATTATTCCCATTCCCTGGAGATTATGTCCCCAGCTCAGACATTCTCTGGCATACATAGCGAGGGAACAGGTTTATGCATTATCTCATATTCTTAAGAGAATACACTGTCATCTTTGCCTGAGTCAAGAGGAGCCCCTGGCAGCCGGGCTGTGTTACTATTTATACAACATGGTTTATACATATTAGAGGGTGCCAAATATATTAAGTTGATGAGAGTCACTTGCATACAATGCATATGAGATCAGGATTTGAAGTCCTTTTTTTTTGTACAATAAATCTTCTTATATTACGTAAAATGTACAGATTAGCTTCCAAACAGAATTTTTAAAAATCTGGCAAAAATACTTCCTAAGAACTGTACCTTTCCTGTTGGATCTTTCTTATGCTTACCTCTGGCTAAATGGGTCTCAGACAGAGGTTGGTGAAGCCCTTAAAGGACTGTGCCACCCACTATTTTTAAAATGCTGCAGCTCCTTGATTGCACACCGGATGAAGCCCCCTTAACACATACGGTTCCTTGTCCTGCCAAGTCTGGACTCAAACCTTCCTCTGGAGGTTTACCTCCTGTCTGTCACTCCTTTCTTAGAGTTTCACATTTTTAAAAATCATAATTGGTGTAAATATCTGGCTCTACCTCCCTGTAACTTTTCTTTTTAGCCATAAGATCCTGTCCCTCTCCTCTGCCTACATCTAAGAATCTAGTGCCTTGCATACAGTAGGCAATCAATGTTTGTGATAAATAACAGCTAGCATATGATAAGAACTATTATTATGCCCATTTTATAGATAAGGAAACTAAGGCACAGAGATTAAATAACTGGCCCAGGGTTACAACAAGCAATAGGTGGCAGAACCGGGATTTAAGTCTCCAAAATCCTGGTTCTTAGCCTACAGTGAAATTCACTGTGGAATAACTGGTATTAATTATGTCATTGAGAGAGAGACAGTGTGTGGAAGTACTTCAGTTTTTTCTTGATAGATGCACAGGTTACCTTGACTGGTTACTACTTCTTTTAAACTCTGTTTTCATCTCTTAGTAGCTTTGTGAGTTTGGGGAAGTTATTTAAATTGTATAATCCTCTTTTCTCTTATCTGTAAAATATGGATAAAAGTGGCCCCATCTTGATAAGGTTATAGTGAACATTAAGTGTTATAGTCTTTATTAAGTGCCTAGCATATCATAAGAGCTCAATAAATACTGTATACACATAGCTGTTATTACCAGATCATAAAATGTACTTAACTACTATTTGCCATCCTGGAGTGAATATTTCAAATGCCTCAGCAAATGGGCCATTTGTTCCCATCACCCGCTCTGAGCATGAGTCAGGGCACTATTGTGCCCTGGTCACACAACACGAATATGAAATGACAAGGTCTCTAATCCACCTCGAAGGCCTCCTGCAATGTGTTCTTCACCAGCCACCTCTGTCCCAGTGTCCAGGGCAACTTTGGTGGATGGAACTTTGGTGTCACACTGCACAACAGCTCCTGGGGACCCTCTAGTTCCAACATTTCATAAGTCAAAGATTAAGGCCTCTTCCAGACCTCAGGCAGTCGTGAGAACTCAGGAGCAGAGCAAGGGTTGGAGAGAGCTCCACCCACACCCAGGAAAGAGCTCTCCCTTCAACCTATCGGCCAGTAAGACACCAGCATACAGCATCCACCCCACAAGCCTGGGCTCAGAGACTAAGTTCTTACTGGGTTCTTCTCCCACCAGGAGGGAGCTGGGTGAGATTTGCCCATAACCTCATATCTCCTCTTGTTTTATTTCTGTAGGTCTAGACAGCTGTGCCCTGAAAATATAGCTCTGACTAAAAGAAATATGATCTCTTTTATTTCATCACCAAATCTCCAAGTTAAAGCCTAAAGCAAGCTGGCCTTCTGAAAAGGTAAGGGAGAAAGGAGCCAGCAAGACTTAGAAGGGTGCTGGGAAAAAGTGAGAGGCGGAGCGAGCAGAGAAGGTTCTCCAAGACAAGGCAGCAACCGGCCATGGCACTGACGACACCGGTAGATACAGGGCCCCGAGCCTGCACAAGTGGGGGGCTCAGCTCCTCCACCTCTAGCCCCAGCCTACAGTCAGCCTCAAGTATTGGTTAGACTTTATTGGAAGAAAGCATTTGGGGTATATATACTGTAATCTGCCTGGGATCACGGAAGTCCATAGAGGACTCTGGGAGGCGCAGTGTTGCCTAGTCTTTTCAGATGAAGTGGTCCCTGGGAGGGTGCATAGACACACAGAATGGTAGTGTTAGAAGGAAGCTACCCAGCTGGGCCCAGACATTTTATCTGGAGTGGGAGTGGGGGGAGGGGATACTAAGGGTCAGAGTGAATCCATTTGTCCAAGGTCACAAAGGTAATTTGTGGCAGAACATGACTGCTAGCCCGTTGTTCTATTGTGTCTCCCTTATAATGACACTTTCCGCCTCCTGCAGCTGACACCCACAGCCCTTCCATCCTACCCACTATTTATGCCTAAAGTGACGCAGGCTGCAGGTCGGAGTGCTGCAGAGTGGCAAAGGTGATATATGACAGAGTTTCCTGGGAAATCCCATCGTGGCTGCTTTTCTGCTCACTTGTGGAAATCAATTTCCTTTTGGATCCTGTATATGGAGTTAATTTTCCACCCAAAGGAGAGAGAACAGAGCTCCGAGACCACAGTGAGAAACTTCCAGAACTACACCACTTAGGAAGAAATTTCAGGTAATTAAACAAGATACCAAACACTTGATAGCCATTCTTCTTAGCTATACATGGCTAATGATTATCAACATTTTCTTCTCAAGAAAATAAAGAGAATGGTTGTCCGAATGTTTCTTTTATTGGGTACCTACTGTGTACGGGTAGTATTATTCAATCCTCAACAACACCATCAGGTAGTTACTACCATTCTCATTTTAAATAAGGGGAAATTGAGGCACAAAAAGGTTAAATAATTTGTCCCAAGTCATGCAAGTGGTAAATAGTCTGACTCTGGAACCTGATTCTTCATCATGCTTTTGTTAATTCTCTTGTAAAACTCTGAATATTTCTTGCTACATGGCATGGTTCAGTCATCCTCATCAAGTTCTGTTCTCTTTATCAAACTGAAATGCCTTTCCAGGTATTACTGTATATCAGCACTAAAACCAAATCTGTTTGTAACAGTTGAGATGCTGGTGTTCAGTTAATTTTTAGTCCTTACAAAATATTGATTTGGCAAGACTTCTTTTCTGCCTGAATGTGCTACATGCTACATAACCAATGTTAGCATGTTGGTTTATTTCTTCCTTGTCAGTTTCCTTTTTATTTAACATGTGTAGAAGAGGAAAGAGTTTCTCTTCCACCCTTTTATATTCTGTGTCTGGAACTCTGCAAATAAAACTGACAAAGGACAGATTAACAGGAGGGAAAAAAAATGGAGTTTATTTATGTGTGCAATGCTCATACATCCTGGAGAACTCAGTAATCAGTAACTCAAAGGGGTGGCTGGGATTGGAGGCTTATATACCATCTTAACAAAGGATCATATATCTGGAGAAAAGTGCATGACAAAGGGAAATGGGTTTGGGATCCTGAGTGTGGTAAATTGTGGGAAGGTAAATATAGGGGGGTAGCTAAGGGAACATAGGAGTGATTTCAGTAAGATGTGTTTGTGCAGACCCATCTCGGTGCCAACTTTCTGTCTCCAGGCTGTTCTCCTGGTCCAGGAGACAAGAGGGAGAACATCTTCACAAAGGACCATTTATGTCCTGCTTGTAGGCAGATAGGGGGAAGGCAAAGACCTTTCTGTGTTTTCTGCTTTAATTGCTTTTGGCCCCAAACAGTTTTCATGCCAAAATGACTTATTTTAGGGTGGCATAGTCAGGTCCCCTTCACATGGTAAAAATTGCAGAGCACATTCAATTTCTTAACTGCATCCTCCCTCCTTGTTACATAATGTATTGTTTTGTGTGGCTTTGTAGCCTTTATAACTACATCTTTCAATGACTAAATAATATTTCATTGAGTAGAACTTTCATTATTTGCTCATGATGATAAATAAATAGGACACATAAAGCCTTACTATGAAATATTTTGGCTGATCCTAAATTCCTCACATTAGCAGTAAACTGCAGTACTCCATCTTTTCTTTACTTACCAGATATATTTTATTCTAGGTTAACAGAATTTTAATTCTCTTAAGGAGGCTCAAAGCATGGTTTATATCTTTATGAGTTTTAGGAAGGAAGAGTTTAAGGAAATGTCACTGGGCCATGAGCCAACACAGAAGTCTCAGTGAGCTCGGTAAGCAACAGGAAAAGGCCTGAATAAATCAGCAGCAACACGAGGAACAAGTTGCCACACTGACCAAGAGAATATGTACAAGTGACTTAGGAAGGTCAGAAACATCCCCAAGTCTCAGTGTACCAGCTGGAGAGACAACTCTCACATCCCAGGGAACACTGGCTACTCACCCACACAGGAACAGTTTTTCTGTGATTGACAAGTTCATCATCTTTGGGGCATTCTCAGTTCTTTGAAAAAATCAAAATACACAGCATACACACACACACACACACACACACACACACACACACACAATCCAGAAATGACAATTTTCCTCGTCACTGGTGTAGCAGGTGTGGGATACCTGGGAGTTAGGCGGCGGGCAGGAAGACCTCAATTAGGATCTCAGCCTTATTGCTTTTCCCCAATAAGACTATTACACAACACGGCTCTCTCTGTCTTCTCACATGTGAAATAGGAATCTCATTTAAAGGAATGATTAAATGGATTTTTTTAAAAGACATTAAAAACCACAAAACAGTACATAAATGTTAGCTCTTGGGTATTGTTAAGGCATATTATATATCATTACCCATCTTGGGGCCTGAGGTTTTGAAGTGATTCCATACTCATAGTCTGGTATTTTGTTGTCCCTTAACAGGGTGGTTTGAGATTTTAAAATGTGAAATATTGATAAAGGCTTTAATATCTCCTGCTATAGGAAATTCAGAAGAAGAAGTGGGATTTCCCCCTACCTGTCCCAGGGGTGGTCACCATCGGAACTGCATGCCTCCCGGGGTCTGAGCAGCTTTCTTGCTGATAGGAGCCCAGAAGACTCCCCACCCTTGCTCCTCGGCTGGGGACGTGGGAGCCTATTTTGCTCAGTTGCTTATCCGCCGGACCCCTTGGATACATGTAGACATGTGAACTTGTGAACTGTTCTGGGAAGTCGTGATCAAACCCTGACAATCTCTCTCACCACCTTGCCCGCTCACACAGCAAACTTAGTTGCCAGATTCTTCGGTTCTGTTCTTTCAGTTGAATGTCTCCTCGCTAGTCCTGCTGTTACCTGCTGCTTTTGCTATTATAACCACCTATTTGGCCCCCCTGTTTCTAGTTTTCCCTCATTTCGATCCATTCTACAATTCAATCCAGTGCAAGAGATTGATTATATTCCTAGAATAATGTCACATTTTGCCTCAAAATAACCTGCTGTCTCCAAATTGCTTCACGAAGTAAGTACAAACTCTTCTATCATGATATTCAAGGCTCTCTACCAAATGTTCATGTAGCAGAGACAGCTAATTTGTCCTCTTCTTCCTTCCTAATAAAAGACGCTCTTTCCCTGCTGACTGTTAACCAGGCCTATGGCTGCTCTGAAAAAGGACTGTATTTCTCAGCCTCCTTTTTAGTTAGGTGTGGCCATGTGACTTAACGCCGCCAGTGAGATCTATGAAGTAACTACGCACCTTCTGGAAAATACCTTAGGGGAAGACCCATGCCTTTTGCCCTCCCTCTCCTCCTTCCTGCTGGCTGGGATGTAGAAGTGCTGGCGGAAACTCAAGCAGCCATCTCGAGTTTAGATGGAAGCCACATGCCAAAGATGACAGACACTGGTTCCCTGACCCTGAGAAGCACCACATAAGTGCTCCACTGAATTAACTATCTCAGAGCTTCATTTATACAGAAAGATATAAACTTCTATCTTAATTGTTTTTTTGTGTTGCGGTAATAATTGATATACAAAAAAACGACACACGTTTAATGTTGTATAATTTGGTGAGTCTGGGCATATGCATACATTCATGAAACCCTCACTGCAGTCACAGTAACAGACATGTCCATCATCTCCAAAAGTTTAATTGTACCTTTTTGTTGGGTGTTGTAAGAACACTTAACATGAGATCTAGCCCCAACAAATTTTTAAGTGTGCAGGCACAATGGCGTACAGCAGATCTCTATAACTTATTTGTCTTGCATAACTGAAACTTTATACTCATTATACCATTTTGAGCAACTCCCCATTTTCCTCTCCTCCTGACCCATGGAAACCACCATTCTATTCTCTGCTTCTGAATTTGATCACTTTAGATACCTTGTATACATGGAATTACGCAGTATGTGTCTTTCTGGCCTACGTAGTTGAACATAACATCCTCCAGGTTCATCTATTATTGTCAGGTATGCCAAGATTTTCTTCTTTTTTAAGGCTGAATAATATTCCACTGTATGAATACACCATATTTTCCACTGTATGAATGCACCATATTTTCTTTATCCATTCTTTGTTGATGGGAATTTGGGTTATTGCCAATGTATTGGCTATTGTGAAGAGTGCTGCAGTGCATTGGGAGTAGATATCTCTTCAAGATCCTAATTTCAATTCTTTTGGGTAAATACCCAGAAGTGGGAATTGCTGTCTAAATATGCATTTTAAATAACAAATTTATTGAGATAGAATTCACATACTATAAATTTCACCCTTTAAAAGTGACATCTCATAGATATGTCCCTTACCCTTTGGATCCATAACATTTTTGTTTACTTATTACAGATAGCCTTGTTTTATAATTATGTGCCTGTCACATCTCCTTTACTCAGATCCTACAGTACCTGGCACTTTTAGGAGCTCAGTTGTTTATTTGTTAACTTAAGACTTTGTGCTGATTATATTTGTGAACATATGAAAATAATGGTTAAATTCAAATTCTAAGATGAGCAAAAATCAAACATATTTGAGAAAACTGTGTATAGTTTGACTATTCCTAGAAAACGGGTATATTATTCAAGGCAACACATTGAATTTAAAGAAGTTTAGCACCATTAACAATGGTTGCAGAACTGGACCTTAATTAATAAATTTGTTAATGTTTTCATTATGCAGATTTTAGCCAGGGTCCTGACACAGAAAAAAAATGGGGTATTTCTTAGGGTTAATAAATCTTAACCCCATTTTGCAAAGGAGGAGACTAAATCCCAGAATAAAAAGTATTCATTCAGGAAATGGTACCTCATTACTAGATTTTACTTAAAGATTTTAATCATTACCAGTTTCTGGAGCTATGAGGATCTTCCTTCTTCTACACCAACCATCACTCCTCAAAATGTGGTCTGTGGACTATAGATGCTCGGTTAACATATGGATTCTGGGCCCCCATCAATGCCTGTGATTTAGAGTTTCTGGGAATGGGGCTCTGGAATCTGTATTTTTAATAAGCATCTCATAATATTTTTATGCACATTGGAGTTTGAGAACCTCAACTCTCTCTAATTAACAATACATTAAACCAGAGAATCCCAGCCCTGGCTGAGCATCAGAAGTTCCAGTGGAACTTGAATGAGTCTATTCCCACTACCAGAGCTCCTGAGGCAGCCAGTTTTGAACACTATTCCATTCTAGTCTCACTCAACTAAGGCTCAACTTAGTTCAGAGGTTTTGAGTAATTATTCAGTGGATTATGCATTTGGGTGAAAGATCAATAATCTGAAAGATCACCTAAGGCACTGAATTGATATCTGAAAATAGATAAGATTCCTTTATGTTCTTCATGCTAAGCCATCCCTGCTATGGAAGAAAGTTGGAATGCTGTATTTTGGAAAGATTTTCAATGTGATTATGTTGACTTCCCAAAAGACCACCAGAAAAAAATTGTTAATCAGGAAAAACTAGACTTCTTAGCCTTATTCTAGTAAAAGCAAATGGTACGGCTACAGGTTAGTTTGTGTCTCGGAAGCACAGAGTCAGGGGAGGAGGTTATAGGATTTTAGGACCTGGGATGGAAGACTTTAAGGCAAAGTTTAGAAAGCAGGAAACTGTTTGGGATTGGGAAGCATTTACACACAACAGCTTTGGATTGTGGGGCAT
The DNA here is from genome assembly GCA_029783875.1 of Phataginus tricuspis. Taxonomy (NCBI): domain Eukaryota; kingdom Metazoa; phylum Chordata; class Mammalia; order Pholidota; family Manidae; genus Phataginus; species Phataginus tricuspis. The sequence continues at coordinate 9,637,585 of JAQQAC010020790.1, forward strand.
GTGAAGAAGAGGGCCTCGAAGCGAGTCTGCATGAGCAACCTGTTACTCAGTGTCTTGCCCGTGGGTTTCAGCCCCAGGCAAGCTCACTCTGGATTCAGTGGGACTGCAAAATGACAATGGAGCTTGGGGGTAAAGTGTTTATACCCAGTTTTATTCTTGTGGTGACAGGTCAAGTGCTAGAATTCTGTCTGCTTCGGGGCAAGCTGCTTGTAGCAAGCTGGTCTCTGCCTCTGGGCCTCTCTGTCCCCTTAACCATCTCAGTCTCTGTCTTGGGCACTGCCACCACTCCAATCTCTGCTCTCCTGCAGCCGTGCAGCCCAGAGCACTGGGTGGAGCTCCTCACATAGAGTCAATAATAGCCTTGCCTCCTTAAACATGTGCAGAACACTTATATTAGCCTACAGCTGGGCAAAATAATCTACTGCAAAGCCTATTTTATAATAAAGCATTGAGTAGCTCATATAATTTATTGAATACTCTATTGAAGGTGAAAACCAGAATGGTGGTGTGGGTCCAGAATGGTTGCAGGCATGTAGGTTGTTTAGCCTCATGGATCACTTGGCTTCCTGGGAGCTGCGGCTTCCTGCCCCTGTCCAGCATCACCCGAGGATACCATGCCGAGGATATCAGTAGCCCTGGAAAAGATCAAAATTCAAAACTGAAAGTACAGTTTCTATTGAATGCATATTGCTTTTGCACCTCACAAGTTGAAAAATCACCAAGTTGAACCATGGTAAGACAGAAACCATCTGCAACTGACATATAACGTATTAGTCCAAAGTATACAATACAGTTATTTGATATGTATGTAAGGTGTAACATGGCACTGTTACAGATTTAGTTAACATCAATCACCTCACATAGTTAAACATTTTTTCTTATAATGACAACTTTTAAGATATACTCTTTTTACAATTTTCAAATATACAATATTGTTAACTATAGAATGCTTTCTATCTTTACACTTGATGGTTCCAGATCACCAAGGTCATCTAGTGTCAGTAAAGGTGGAGGTTTGTATTCCTCTGTTGTCACTGTTGTTCTTCACTAATAATTTTAGGGGAGATTTATGAGGAAAGAAAGGGGCAGTAAGGGCTGTGCTTTGTTAAGCATTGTTGAAGCCCGAAGTCCTCACTTAGCCATTTTTGACTTCAGCAACTAGTTACGAACTAGGAAGATGTACATGATGTTTATCAAAATGAAGAAAGCCAGGAGTAAAAGAGGTTTGGGAAGAACCCTGTGATTCTGTTTTGTGTTTGGTTTTGGTTTTGTTAATTCTGAGACACCTGTTGACATTTTAATTGGAGATATTGAATTAACAGATACATGATTTGGGGATTTTAAGAAGAAAAGGATATTTATTTAGAGCCATCAAATCATATGTGATTATCCAGATAGCATGTGTAGTGAAGGGAAGAGAGGTAGTGCAAGCCCAACTTAAATGTCAAGCAGGAAAGGAGAACCCGGCAGAAGAGGACTGAAAAGGAGCTGTTAGTGAGAGGCAGAAAAACGACAGAGTGTGGTGTCAGGGAGGCCTGGAAGGAAAAGTGTTTCAAGGAGGAGTTCACCTGTGTTGTGATATGAACAGAAAGATGGCTGTTGGTCTGCTGGCATGGGGGCAGTTAGTGACCTTGAGCAGAACAGCCTCAGTGGAGTCACAGAGACGCTTGAGAGGAGGGGCCTGAGGAGACAGTGTGAGGGAGCAAGCCGGACGGAGGCGGCAGACGACACCTCGCCAGCGCCCTTACCTGGGTGTCTTCTGCATCACTGTATCTTTAGCAAAACTCACAGTCATACATGAAATACGTGTTGATTGGGTGAATGAATGAATCTGGCCCAAATGCTCACACAGTCCTAGGATCTTCCTAAAATGTGTTCTTCCATGGCCTTCCACCCTGTGCTTGAGACAGACAAGCCACTGTCCTTACCCTCGCTGTCATTCAGCCTTTCCCAACCTAATTTTCTTCTTCTTTCCATTAGAACCTGATCTCAGAAAGTAAGCAATCAGGGAGATCTAACTCTAGAACAAAAACTTGTACATCATCTGTGATTGTAACTAGGTAACTTATTAATCCGTCTTGGCAAAAGAAACAGAGAAAGTAGTTAAGGGTAGTAGTATTGTTTTAAAATGTTAACTTAGTGTTTAGATGATAAACATCAGTCAAATAACAGTGAAAAAAGGGGGAAACAACTTGATAGCAAGAAAGGAAGAAAGAGGACCCCATATCGGTCATCTACATTTTAGTGTATCTGAGCATAAGGAATGATGCTAATGTTGAGGCATAGTAACAAACTAAAGCTTCAGAATCAGTGCCAGGCAAACTCAGTACTAATCATAATCATGTCCAATATGCAGGGAGCACCGAAATGAATTCATCTGGACAGAAATTTAGAATCTGACCTTTCTTAGAACCTGACACTGTCTCCTTTCAGAAGGCTGTAAGGGGCTAGACACTGACCTAATGGATTTTACATCCTTCCTACTGCCTCCAGGCTTAGAGTGTCTTCAGTAATTCCTGTGTTCCTTTTGCCTACAGCATATTATGTCTGATAGGAATTCAGCCCCACAGGGATGTAAAATTTAGGTAACTGGACTCTTAGACAATGATTAGTTTGTGTCAGGCCCGTGAGGTGGGGCTCAGACAAAACTCCCTTTTGTGTACGGTTAGGGTGGGGTGATGAAAGGTGGGAAAAATGGGAAGAAGTTGCAGAAGAAAATGTAGTGTGTGAAAAACATCTCTGTGAGACTGTCCCTTTGACCAGTGTTTCTTTCCTCGCTCCCTTGGTGCAACGCTACTGGGCAGTTGTTGCCCATTTAAAATTATTGGGTATTATTGAATGTTGTCCCTAATTGTGGCAACAAAAAAACCTTGATGTCTCCACTAAATGGACATCAGAATTAGACCAAATAAAGATTTTTTAAGGGGTGTGGGAAAGTGAGCTGGGGACATTTCATACTTGCATGAAACCACTAACACAGCGTTGCCATAAATGCACGTCAGAAATACACGTTCTAGTAGCCTCATTAAAAATGGATGAAAAGAAACAGGTGACAAAGGTTTTAATAATATACTTTAAATAATATACTTTATTTAAATCAATATATCCAAAGTATTATCATTTCAAAATGTAATTAATATAAAAGCTCATTGAGATAGTTGACATTTTTGCTTATGTGCTAAGTCTTTGAAACACGGTGTGTACTGTATTCTAGAACATACCAAGTGGGACTAGTCACATGTCAAGTGTGGAATGTGGCCAGTAGCTCCTATATTGGACAGCACAGTTCTTAAATCATTTATTACCAAAGCGAAGTAAAGGGCTGTGACTAGAATGTGTAATCTTCAGGTCAAATATTGGTTTATTGGAAACATTCTTAGGTAAAGCAGGTTTATTTTCCAACAAGAATTGTGCCGTTGAGCTGAGAAACTCTGGTGGGCCTTGGAGGCCACTGAAACAGGCTTTCTGCCTGAAGGAACAGCCCCGCCAGCTATAAAATCTTGGGTATTTTCCTTTCCTGAGGCATCTAGTGTGTCTCCTCACTTCACAAATTAAGACTTTTATTTTCTCAATTTCCAACGTGTCCTGCGTAGCAACTAAGATGTATGAGTCTCTTGGAAATCTCTGGAATTTCAATGGAATTCCATTGGTGGTGTGTTGATAAGCAAAGCAGAACAGATTTCATCTGCTCTCTGGAGTGCATGAGACTGAACCCAGATACAACTAATTTCTGCATTAATGGAACAAGCATGAACTCAAATAACGTGTTCCTTTGCTCCCCGATACATTAGGCTTCTTGGGATCCCAAATGCATTACCATGGCAGGGGACAGGAGGATGGGGACTGCTTCCACTCTAGACCAGCTGGCTTCTCCTGTTCTATGACTGTCTTTGCAGCCTGTGTCGTGCCTTCTTCCATGATATTCACAAATAGGACCAAGAGGCATTTGTGAAGACTGAAATGCACACAGAAACCCCATCCTGGACTTTCTTTCAGAGGATCAGATGGCATTTTTTTGTTCCCATGAAGGATGGCACCTTGAGATTTTCCAAGCTGAACTAAGTCTGCAGACAAACGTCCTGCTCGTTGTCAAATCCCCAGCTCAGGCCGTGGACACCACCACACCTCGTTCGTCTGCTTCCCAGCAGTCCTCTCCAGCAAGCCTCTCACACTTCTGGAAAGGTGACATTTTAGCAGTCTGTTTATAAAACTGCCAAAGGAACATTTATCATGAGGTGTAAACAGAAGAGGCCCTGGAGAGGAATGTTTCTCACCAGGTTTTTCAGACCCTGAAACATGCCTCCCAGACCCCTTGGGCACCTCCTGTTATCCCGCACAGCTCTGCAAATATCAGAGGAGCACATTTCAGGAGAACAGGGGTTCTGGAAGGCAGACACAAGCCGAGTGAAGTCGGGCTGGGGAGTCTAGTGCGGTTAGGCATGTCGGAGGTCCCCACAACTGTGTCCATGGAGTTATTAAAAGAACATGCTGAGGAGAAACTTTTCTGATTACAGCAGGAGACAGGAGTTCAAGAGGTCAAGGAACTGCTGAGTTACCATTCCCCTGGCTGACTGTAGTTGCCCCTGGCATTATATTACATTTTGACAGTCTGCCCATGACCGAAAAACAGACAGGCACTGCCTTCAACAAGATGGTGATAAATCACTTGTCCAGGAGCAGTGGCCACTGTAGCAAAGACTTAGGAGCATTGTGCAATTTTTCTCTGCTGACTTATCCAGCTTGCTGTCTGCCAACTTGTTTGAACCTTTTTGGGGAAATACCAGAATCAGAAGATAATGTCCTTAATAGAAGCTACCATTAGAACATTACTCATTAACAGAGAAAACCTGAAGATAATCAGCAAGATCTGGCTGCAGCCACTGAAGCCAGACAGATATGGAGCCTGTGGTCTCATTCCCCAGAGGGCACAGGCCCTCCATGACACCCTTAGGAAACTGGGGGAAATAAACTCTGATGGACCACCACTGGCCCAGATGCCTTTCCGTCCCCCTCCATCCTGCCCGCATTCCCTCCCTCCTTCCCTCTCACCTCTTTTTCTCTCTCTTTCTTCTCTCTGCTCTTGGTCTTTCTCTTTCTCTCAACCAGCAAATGGAAATGGAGATGATTGACAAGCTAGAGGGAGTAAGACAAATCCCATGGCATCCTGGGGAAGGAAAGAGACAGACACCTTGGCCCTGTGGAAATTAAAAGCTGTTCGGAGGAACAGCTGGGGCAGGAGGTGGGTAAAGGACTGAGGTAAGTCCCACATGGACCTATTTATTTACGCAACTGCTTCCTTCCTAGGCTGAGGGCATCTTGAAGGCAAAACCTATGTGTTGGGTCTCCTTTTAAAGCAGTTTTATTTTGTTCTCCTTGTGAAAAATTGGAAAACACAAAATTATGTAGCTTTTATAATAGCAACTGGAACACCATGGCATGCAATAAAATTGTGTGCGTTGGAGAGGGAGGAAGGAAGGAAAGGAGAAGTCAGGGATGCAGATAACTGTGACATCAATCTGCTCGTTAGAATGTACATAATTCAGCAGTGCCACGTGGGGCCATGCGTCGGGAGGTGCTAACATAGCTCAGAGAGTGGGGCCCAGGCTCAGAGGCTGCCTGCGGCTCTGGCTACCACCCTGCTTTTCACCCCAGGAGTTTATCAGGCGGTGTAAAGTGAAGCAAAGGACTGGGATAACTTAACTTGGAGAACAGAAGCCTTGAGGACAACTTAAAAATTACTACAGGACTATTATTTCCACTGTAAAAAGTAATATATATTTATTAGAGACAAATTGAAAAATATAAATGAACCCCTTGGAGTTCCAACCCTGCGGACGCTTTGGCATATTTCCCCCAGGTGTGTTTCGTTGTACGTTTTTGTGTTTTTTCTTTTCCGTCCTTGGGACTGTGCTTCATCCGGGAAGGGTCGTGATTCACCCGTGATGATGAAACCTATGCAGTACTGAGGACGAACTAGCACTGGAAAAGACACAGTGAAGAGCATATAAGTGCCAAAAAATATTGCACCCAGGGTAGGCAAGACACAATCGAAGAGCATATAAATGCCAAAAAATATTGCACCCAGGGCAGGCAGGCATTGTTTCACGCAACCTTTGTGGCAGCAGTAAAAATGTGCATGGGTGTCCTGGGTCAGGACGCAAAGTGAACCGCTTACTGAACTGCTTTCTGTGGGTTGGGGTCATAAGGCTTGGCAAACACTGTACAATACTCCTTTCTGCTTATTCCACTGGCCGATTTAATAGAAAAATGGTTATATGTGATTATATATGTTGTAATTACTAATCTAATATGATTTATCTAATTTTTCTCCTATTGCTGGGCAATTAGGTCACTTCACTATTATAAATAATACGAAAATAAAAATTTTTCTACATAGTTTTCTTCTTTAAAGATTAACTCCCCAAAGTGAAATGATTATATTAAAGGATATGAACATGTTTATGTGTATCAGAGATGCAATTTAGTAGACGACGTAACTCAGAAATGCAGTCTGTAAATTTCTTCACTTTTTATAACTGAACTTAACTAGCCCCCAGTTCTCTGTTTCTCCTCCTAAGTAGAAAACTTAATCACATCCTTTCAAGGTAAATTAATTCCGCTAGTTTAAAATTCCATTTGTTCTTAGTAATATTCCATCGCCTCGGGATTATTGTTCCTTCCTGTGGCGCCCACTGAGTTGCCGCTGAGCCCAGGTGCAGCTCCAGAGAGGTGCACATCCGGGCCGGTCGTCAGCTGGCTTTGCTGACGTGCCCTGACGTGTGAGCGCTCCCACCAGCTCTGGGGCATCACTGTGTGCTGCATCTACTTCCGTGGCTTTGGGCAATTGGTCCACACCCTGCCTTCTCCTGCCCCAACCAGGTAGTCTCTCCCAGTCTGTATTCCTTACTAGCACTGCTGCCCCATCCCAGGATCTCAGAACCGCTCAGCTCTTTCCCCTGAACCAGCCAGGTCATGCGGGAGTCTGTGAAGCTACCCGCAGGCTCATCTGCAACACCTCCTCTGCTTTTGCCGCCTGAACATTCGAGTGCCTATTGTCAGCGTGGCCTCTCCCCGAAGCCAGGCAATGGTATAGCTTCTGCTCCGGGATTCTTCTAAATTTATCTGAAAGGTTTCCATTATTCCAGTTTGTTCAGCCATGGAGCTGTGCGGTTTGAATCTCCCTTCAAGGAAAAGACTTGCTATTGAGATGCTAGAATGTTTTTAGCTAATTTGCCCCCCTTCAGGCTCTTTGTCTGCTTTTGGACTGAGGCCGCACTCTTCCTAGGTGGGGCCCAGGCAGTAACTGAGCGCTTTGCCATGTCTGCCCAACGTGGAACTCTTCTAAGGGGCGACTTCTGTTCCAGAGATGCTCTCCGGCTGCCAGAGACTTTATCAGATTTGCACTGCAGTCTGAGCCCCTCCCTGCCCTGTCTCCCACCCTCCATCTTTCGCAGGTGCTGCTTCTTCCCCAGTCCCCTCCCCCATGCACTCCTAACATCTTCCAGAATGGCCCCTCCTCCTTTTCCAGGAGCCGTCAGCATCTAGAGCTTATACACGTTCCTCCAATTCTCCTTTTCTTAACCTGGTCATACTTCCCTTGGTGAGAAAATGGATTTGGTATCATCTTCCCTTTCTATGCTATACATTCCCTGCTTCTATTACTCCAGGGCCTCCTCCTTGGGGAGCATCCCTGCATGCTGGACATGTTTGGTACTTCCCCTGTCAGTGCACATGGAATCCTTTGAATCACCCACTCTATTTTACAGATGCAGAAGGTCAGATTCAAAGTCACTGAGATGCTTCCTAAAGCATTCCTGAAGAGCAAGTGCAAAATGAAGTACAGAGGATCCAGCTAGCAGGAAGGGGCGCTGATTTTCTTTCCTTTTTAAAAGAATTTCCTGCATTGACTGAACCTTTAGCTGGCCATTAGTGTCTAACTTACATGACTGTTGACTGTTATATTAGGAGATTAATTTCTGGAACTTCATAGATGTAGGAGGGCTCTTGATTGAATATTCCTTCAGGACAGCTCAGAATTTACTGATGAAGAAAGGCCTCAGGGAACTGCTAATCATCATAATAACTTTGATTTAAAAATTAGGGAAATGTAGTTTACAAATTACACAAAGAAGGAGCCTAATTGGTGTTTGAGTTAATGAATGAGTTGATATCTAGGATAGAGGAAATCCAATAGCAAAGAAAAAATACCTTGAAGGTGTCCATCTGTCCCAGTATCTATGAGCTCTACAACCATAAGGTGAGCATGCCATAATGGACTGAGATACACTGGTATCAGATGAAGCCCCAAGGAATTGATGGAAACGGGTTCTTTTGCACAGATGGCCTATCAGTTGTTGGGGAAACTGAAGGGAAACAAAGAAGACAGTCATGGGCTGGAAGTGTGGAGCTGGTATTCCACAGGTAGAAGCAGATCTCCGAGTCCAGGATCTGCACACATCAGCTGTTTATTGTTTAAGCAGTAGTAAGCTGGAGACAGGCTTCTAGGACCGTACTTCTCAAAATCTAATGTGCATCTTTTGTACAGATTCTGATTCCTTAGTTCTGGATGAGAGCTTAGACTCTACATTTTTAATAGCTCCTAGGGGACTCCATGGATGCTGTGAGTCCAGGGGCCATGCTTTGAGTTCCAATAACTTAGGAAATGCTCAGCGTGCTCCATTCATAATGCCAGAGGCACAGACACTATTTTAACAGTTTATTCTCCTTCCCATCCACAGCCCACATTTTAAAAGATTCTGTGAGAGTTCAAGAGCAGCTGACAATGTGCACTTTGGATTTTCTTGTTGAGAAAAATTAACAAGCAGTAAACACAAGCCAATCATAGCCTGCTGCAGCTTTGTTTGTGTGAAGACATCGCTTCTCCTACCTAGACAAATATTTCCCAAGTGAGGGTTGTGTGCCACTAAGATAATTTTATTTGATTGGTAAACATGGCATTAAATGACCTTGAATCATAAGGCTATTATTCTCTTTCCAGGCCTCTTTCAACCCTCCTGAGTCTTTCAAGGAGAACATCTCTACTGGGTGCCAGTATGTCTTTGAACACTTGCGTCTTTCCTTGTATTAGGATGTGATTGGTTGCTAGCTACAGAAAAACCATCTCAAAATGTTCTCTGTAACTCAAAGAACCTAGAGGCTGGGAGGGAAGAGCTCTCCCTGGTCTGCTTGGCTAGCCCTGGAGCCCCAGTGGGCCGGCCTCTCGCCTAGCTGGCAACAGCGCTTTGGGTGGCTGGGGCTCCGGGCCTTGCAATTTGTACGGAACATTGGCCCCAGTCAATATCCAGAGGGAAAGATGCATTCTCTTCCAGGGGCGCCCAAAAGGAGAAAACCTTTTTTCCCAAAATCTCTGGAAAATTTCCCCCTCATGTTTCGTGAGCACAAATTGGTTCTCATGGCCTTTCCCGAACAATCTCAATGGTCAAGAGTAGCCCTAAGTGTTAGGCCTGGGTCCCTGGCAAGGAGGCTGCCTGCTGAGTGGTTAAAATAAGATTCTTCCCATTCTCTTGTTTATGGAAAGAGTGCTCGCCTCTGGCTGGATGCCTTTGGGCAAGCAACACATCTGGCTTGGTTTGAAAAATGTGGGGAATGTTTGGTTTTGATTTTTTTTCAGTTGCCTTCTCTTGATGCAAACGGTACTGATTCACACTTGCAATAAGACATTTTGGTTTTTATTATATTTCAGTTTTAAAATGTAATTTAGAGAAAAAACTTAATTAAAACTAGAACATGATATATGAATGTGGCAAAAATGATGAAGGTGATAAGAAAATGAGAATTTGAGAAACATCATTAAGGTCTTACTTCCAGCTAACAGATATTTGGACCTTCTAAAGAAGGTAAGTCTAAGGGACATCATGTAGTCTGACGGGTTCCCAACCCAAGAGGGATGTCTTAGTCTATTTGGGACGCTATAACAAAATAGCACATACTGGGTGGTTTATAAACAACAGAAATTTATTCGCACAGCTCTGGAGGCTGGAAGGCCAACATCAGGTTGCCAGCATGGCAAGGTGAGGGCTCTCTTCCAGTCACTAACTTCTCTGTTTTATTTTCACATGGTGGAAGGCGGGAGTTCTCTTGGGCCTCTTTTATAAGGGCATTACTCTCATTCATGAGAGCTCTGACCTCATGAACTATTCACCTCCCAAAGGCCCTCACTCCTAACGCCATCACATGGGGGTTAGGATTTCAACATATGAATTTGAGGGGGTGCAAACATTCAGACCACAGCAGTAGATTAGAATCACATAGGAGTTTTGGTAAAATAAACATCTGAGCCCCAGCCTCCAAAGATTACAAATGGTCTCCCATGGGGTCTGGGTATATGTATTTTTTAAACTTCACAGACTATTCTAATGTATAGCCAAAGTGAGAACAATTGCTGAGAACTTCAGAGAATCCTTTCAAAAAAGCAAGTGTAAGAGCATCTTAAGTTTGGTTTGGCTCATTGCTAAGTTGTCTCCATCCCAGAAATGCCTTGGCTTCTATTTGTAACTACTATCAATCTAGCCAAAAAGAACATAAAGTTGTACCTGTTGGCCAGAAAGCAAAGGGGGCAAAGAGTTTTACAAGAGATGAATATAGCACATTTTGAAAATACTGCTTCTCGAGTAGTGGTCTCACAATAATTTGCAAGGATAGTTATAAACACAAGATGTTAATTTTGGATTGTGATGTCTGTAATGAATGATTTTGGGGAAAAAGTATACATTAATGCTTGGGATATTTGAAAATTATTTTGAAAAATCGATGGCCATTTTGTGATTATTTCTTGGTGATATAAAATATTAATCTAAGGGTATACAGCTTCAAACTTCATATGTGCATCTGCTCCAGATTTTAGCTAGGTGTTTGAAAATGAGTATAGTCAACAAGAGACCAGTTATTATGGTTCCAACATGTAATCACTGTCAAATTCATTTGAAAGGTCATATATTTATGCAGGAGTGCTTTTCTGCTGCTTATGGCATTTACAAAATTAGGAGCCTCCCTCTTCACTAGCCAACAGTAAGATCAATGTAATTTAGGAGGTTGTTAATCTTCTCCTTCCACATTTCCTCCTCATGAAATTCAACCTGTATGTTTGGTCCTCCTGTGTAAGGAGTTGACATGTTTAATCTAACGACCTGGTAGCATCAACGAACGTTAACAAAGGGGCTTTGAGCTCTTTGTAAGAGCTGAAGGTGAAAAGACAATGAAGGTCCACAGCATTAGAAGGAAGCTGGGCTGAGTGAGGCCTGACACAACTTTAATGTATCTTCTGTAACTCTGAAAGGTGCCCGCTTTGCTAAGGAGGTTCCTGTAATGGCCCTCGTGCTGGACCAGGCATGAATGATGGACCATCAGACAGAAGAGAATCCATCTGACCATTTACCCCACTTCCCATTCTGCTCATGCTTTTTTACATCTAACATTTATTTATTCAACAGATATTTATCAAGGACCTGCATGTGCCAGCCTTGGGCACTGAGGGAACCAGTGTGGCTACAGACATCCCCTTGGAGGTCCAAGTCGGGCCAGAAGGTAAGCCCTGGATCTCCAACTAGAGAGCTCTTAGGAGAATGACACTGATGCTGTTTCAGAAGGACTGAACTATTAGGTCACAACGAGCAAGTAAACCTTAGATTGAAAGGCTAAGCGAAAAGTCTTTCGGATGATGTCAGAGTAATTTTTCTCTGGAGTTCTGTCCTGTGACCAGGTTGTTCTTCACTAGGTACCTCACTGACTCACATTCTGCTTCCTCTCTCTGCCCTCAGCCTCTACAGCACTTGGCCCGCCCTGCACCAGCCTCATAAACCGTCATTGGCACCTGACAGCCTGCTCGGCCTGGGCCCTTTTTCCAGGAGCCCATGGCCGTGGGGTGGTTCTCATCTTTGTTGCAAGCCATTGCCATTGAAACTTATTTACTATTCCTGCACAGTATCTGAGTCTCACTTTTTCCACTTAAACATTCCACACTGAAAAAGAAAAGGGTTCACCCAAAATTTTTGCTTTAAGAATTAAAACAATAGGATGATAATTCAAAACCTAAATCATTTGTGTTCCTTGATGCAACAGTAAGTCTACACATGGCCTTATACCATGACACACAGATACCCTTGGACATTGAAACTGACAAATAATATGACTGTCGAGCATCAATAATGTTCCTACTATAGTGGTACCAGGAGGATGTATTATATAGGTTATTTCAAGTTGTAAGGCAAGTCTTTGAGCCCGGCTTCCTTTGAAGTGTGATAACACATAAACATAATACTTAATTCCAGAGAAAACCCATGCACTGGCACCTGCCAACTAGCCAAGTTGCATTGTGTGTGTGTGTGTGTGTGTGTGTGTGTGTTTCATAGACTGTTACCTTTATCCCAATCTTGTTTGTTGATCAATGTCCATTTAAATGCCTGTTTTAACTAGATTTTTAAAACAAAATATTTATTTGCTATTCACCAAAGACAAATATCCCTTGAAAGCCAGAACAGAAAGTGACAGCTCAGAGGGGCTAAGGAGTGGGGCCTGACACAATTTCCCTTTAATTTATTTGTACTGATGATTTTGATGCCAGGGTTCTTGTTTGCGGAGTCAAAGAATGAATTTAGCAAACACCCAAGGTAGGAGAGCCAGGGAGAGGCTTTTACTAAGAGATACAGTGAGAGGACAGAGCTCCCGGCTCTCGCCAGGAGAGGACAAGGGAGCCCGTAGTTGTGTGTTGTCTAGGGGTTTTATAGGCAGTTGAGGATTTTTGGGAACTGGATAAAAGGCTTAGGTGTGTAGACTTGTTAAGTGGTTCCTGAATATTTAGAATTAACTTAAACTTCCTGCTCTGATTTCCTCCTGAGATACCGGCATCTTGGTCCCGGAGCATATCAAACAGGGCCGCCTGCCCAGCCCCCAAGGTGGACTGAGTTATTGTCTGTTTGCCAAAGAGTAAGTTAAGAATCTTACTTCTTAAATTCCTGGGTGTTAAAATGCAATCTTATCTTTAAGGTGGAATCCTTCCTGCCTTTTGCTATGCTGTTTTTGGCTGGGCCTGCATGCTACATAAGTTGCCCAGTTTGCAAATCACCTCTTCAGGTGTGAAGGAGGATAGACAGCACACAGGCCTGGGCCTTTAGCATGCTAAAGTGAACTTTACACACGATCACAAATGATTAGCATAATAAAAACATGTACTACTCTTCTTATCTGGGGAACATTAACTGATCTCACTGAAGAATGACCCTAGAGCTTAATGTTTAACACAGAGTTTTGGTAGGGGGTTTCCTTGCATGTAGTTACATTGCTCTGACTGTAAATATCCTGCCTTGCTCTTTCCAGAGGCCCTCCCCCTGCTCTGACTACACCCACGGTCCCTGTCTCAGTTTCATGGTTACGCTTGTGGGCAGAGTCAGAAAAGGAAGAAGTCATGCAAAATAAACTGTTACCTCTCAAGTTATTTTTTCTTTTCATTTTAATTTAACATTAGAGATTATAACCCAAACAAAATGGTGTGTTTTTTTTTCCTTCCTACTTAAAAGCACTCTCTCCTAATTGATGCTTAAATCTTACAATGACCACAGGGATGCATTTTGTTTGCATCCATGTAAGCTGCCTTCATTTAAAGAGTTCAATGTTATAGTCCTGGAGGGCAATTAATTTATTTAGTTGCCTTTGGACAAAATGGTTCTTGGGTACTTTAGAGGAATATTGATCATTCAGCCCACTAAACTATTTGCAGAAAGGCAGATGAAACCACTTCGTGCCTTTCATAAAAATCCTTTCAATTACAGTTGAAAGAGTTTTATTTATACCTACCAATACTGCCTTTTATGTCTGTTTTACTCTCTGCAGAGTTTATCTTCACTCCATCATATCTTTAAATAGCATAGGTCATAGTGATTTTGGTCAAACTCATGAGGAGCTATAGGACTCCCATGGGAGACAGTTTCAGTTCCTTTTTGAGATAGTCATTAGAGCTGTCCCCAACGGCTGCAGCTCTCCCTCCTTCCAGATTCATAGTCGGATTGCACTTCCTGGCCCCCAGGAGGTTGGGAGTGTTCGTAAGATTTGCTATCATGGGAAGATGGATGTGGAAGTGGTGTGTGTCCCTTCCAGCCAGAAGGTTTAGGGGCCAGTGTGTGCTTTACCACATTCTCTTTTCCCACCACCACGATGACCAGCCACGATCCAGAGAGCAGGCTCTTCAGCCTTGGTGCCAGAGAGAGGAGTATAAAGAGATGGAGCAAAGCACCTACTGCCATTTGATGGACATGTGACATAATTATAAACCTTTGCTCTTTTAAACCATTAAGATTTGGGGGCTGTTTATTACTGCAGCATAACCTATACTCTCCTATTGCATCTGTTTTTTTAATTCTGTCTTATAAGTGCCAACTAAAAGGGAATTTAGAAGTCACAATAACCAAATCTCTTATCTTTTATCTAAATGGAGCCAATTAATTAAAGTTCTCTATTTATGGAATGATTGACTCAGTCTCTTCTCACTCTCAGCAATATTTTCATTCTTAAATAGCAGGAGAAATCATGTGAGCTTTTGGGTGACAAATGGCCATTGCCCCTTGCATTTTGAGATTCGGGTTTAATGCCAGTTTTATTGTTAGAGAACACCTGGCCCTGAGCAAGTCATCACTTTCTAGGCCTCTGTTTCCCTACTGTGGAGACGGCAGATATCAGAGTGGAAGAACCGGCTGAGCCCACGGTCTCTTCCCGCAATAACTTCCTGTGCTTAGGGCATAGTTCACAGAAATCAGTAGGACAATTAGGTAGAACCCAGAACTTGAGTCTTTAAGAACGTCTCCTATTTTCTGAAAAGTGTTACTAAAACCTAAAGCAATGTGTTATAAGACTGTATCTTCTTATGAGAGGGACCTAAAACGAAAGAGGATTTTCAAAGAAATGAAGGAGTGTTGGAACTGGGGGTCAAGGGGGTCGTTTTGTCTATTTATTTTTAGTGAATGTTTGACTGAGGTATAATCTACATATGGACAGATGCACAAGTCATAGGGAAAGAGCTTGTTGAATTTTTACAAAGTGAATGCACTCTTGTAACCATCACCCACACACTCTCCTTGTCACTAGTCCCTGACACAGTGTTCCCACCATCCTGACTTCCACTAGGTGATTTCTAAAAGCAGAGATTAGTTTTGCTGTTTTTTAACTCCATTTAAGAATACCAACTGTACCTTTGGTGTCTTCCTTCCTTCATTTAACGGTTTATTCATCCGTGTTCCTGCATGAAGATGCATTTTGCTCATTGCCATATATTTACCACACTGCCAAGGATTAACCACAGTCCTTCCATTCCATGGTGATGGGCACTTGGGATGTTTCCAGGTTTGGGCTATTATTAATAATGGGCATTTTAGTGCATGTCTTTGGGTTGATATTATTTCCTTGTAATTTTAGGTTTAGGGTTCAGGAGGTAGACATCCTTAGACCTAAGTAAGGAAATCTAACTCTATGGCAAAAGATTACGTTTTAGAGCATCTCCCAAGGGAAGGAGGAGAGAAGGCAGTTTTGTGGAGCAGGAAGAAGGGAGAGAAGGAGGAAGGGAGGGAGGGAAGTGGGGAGGGAGAGAGGGACAAAGGGAAGGGGGGGGCCCTGTGGAGCTAGAGGAGTGAGTGTCGCTGAGCTCTTCTGCTCCTTGCAGGAAGGCATTTGGCCCTGTGGCTTAACATTTGAGCCTGCAGGCAATGGCACCACATTTTCTGGAGTAGCATTATGTCAAAGTAGGGAGTCAGCAAAAAGGGTAGATTCTTACGAGAAAATATCCTGCCTAGACTTGCTATTCAGAATTGAAGGAATCTTGTAAACAAACATAATATGTCAAATACTAAATGAAAATTGCATTAAAACTCATAAGGGAAGGGAGAGTGCGAGCAATTGCCAATTCACTGATTCCATTTTTTGACAGATTTGCACCCCCACTCACTCCATTCCAATTTGGGGTGTGTAATCATGTTAAAAAATGATAGTTGACCCTTAAGCGTGACATTTTCTTATTTCTTTTCTCCATAAAACCATGAAATGAGGAGATAATAAATAAGAGGCAGCATGCCCGTCCGTTCAAAAGTCATACTTGTTTTCATTGCTGAAATCTGGGGCTTTTCTTTGGCTTCCTGGAATGCGAAAGCCTTCTCTTGTCAAACCCATCCCATTTCACCCTCAGTTTCCAGGCCCTCACTTTAGTCCTGTATTTCTTTACACATGCTTTGATGAGTTAATCCACCAGTTTTTTGACCAAAAGAAAGCAATTGTTTAATTAAATGGATATGATGTCTTGAGTACTTCCTTCGTGTGCATGCTCTCTTATGTTCCTTAGAGTTTTTCGTATTATTATCCCTGTTTTGCAGATGAGAAAACCGAGGCTCAGTGAGGGCAAGACCTGTGGCTTAAAAGATATAAAAGCAGTATGTAGACATAAGTCTGCTCTTCTTCGTCTTTCCCCTGGGGTATGTCTGTTCTGGGACTTACACTCTCCACCCAACACTGCAGAGATTTAACAAGCGGTACTGATTTCCTTAGAGCACGGGTTCTTTTTTTTTTTTTTTAAGGTATTGATACACACTATTAGGAAAGTGTCACATGAAAAAACAATGTGGTTACTACATTTACCCATATTATCAAGTCCCCACCCATACCCCAATGCAGTCACTGTCCATCAGTGTAGTAAGATGCCAGAGAGTCACTGTTTGCCTTCTCCGGAGCACAGGTTCTTACCAGAAGGTTTCTGGAAGGCTGTTTTGTACTCCAGGGGGCATTTGGCAGTGTCTGAAGACAACTGGAGGGAGGAGTACGCCACCAAAACCTAGCGAGTAGAGGCCAGGGGTACAGCTAAACTCCTTCCAACACAGAGGACAGCCCCACAGCAAAGAATTACCCCATGTAAGTGTCACAGTACCGAGGCTGAGAAGCCTGCCTTACAGAGCGTTCACACATCATAATGATGTCCATTAAGTGTCAAAGAGTGACAAACTGCATTCGAAGAGGACAAGGAAGGATAGTTGAAAGTACATCAAGAGTCAGAAGACGATCCGTTTTCTAGTCCCAGGTCCGTTGTTAGCGAGCCTTAGAGCTTTATGAAAATTGACTCTCTAATCCTCATTTGCCGTGTGAGTAAATAGGTGATCACTGTATCTGTCTTATCTATTCATTTATTATTTATTAACTCATCAAATTTTTATTTATTACCCACTACATGCCAGACACTGTGTTAGATACTGGTTAGGCAACAATAGACATAGCCCCTGCCTTCGAGTAACTTGGTGGGAAACAGAGATAAGTAGAACTATAAGGTACTCTGGGAATGTAGAGAAGGGAAACCTAATCTAGCTGTGGGTACTCAAAGAAGCAGCATCTGAGCTGACAATAGGAGAACAAGAAGTTAGGTCGGCAAAGGAGAAGGGAAGAAAGTAGAGGGCACAGTATCTGAAAAAGGCTGGAAGTGATAAAAAGCATGGAACTGAAAAATCAAGGAACTGAAGGATGTGCAGTATGACCTGAGCGTTACATGAGAAGGAAGGAAAGAGGTGTGCCTGGGGAAGGAAGCCAAAGTCAGCTCTTGGAGGGTTTTGTGGGCCAGGGTAAGAAAGAGATAGAAACTTTAGCCTGTGGCAAAGGGAAGAAAATGAAAAGTTTTCAAAGCAAGGGGATGACATGATCAGATTTGAGTTTTGGGAAGATCATTTAGGCTGCAGAGTGAAAAATGGATTCTAATCACTCCAGGGACTGGGAGGCCCGGTGGGAGTTCACTGGTGCTGTCCCAGCAAGAGGTCGTGGTGGGCTCACGTGTGGCAGAGGCAATGGGACAGACGGAAGTGAGTGCATTTAAGAGAAGACCAATTGATTCCTGCTACTGAGGGGTTGACAAGATATCCCTGTTTTAGGGCAGCAAAGTTCCTAGAATGAGGCATGATTGCCACGGCTATGTCCAGAAGCTGGAAGCATCTGCAGACATCTCACCAGACCAGGTTCTGTGCAGTGCAGGGCCTCTGTCTTGGTCTCGTTAGAGTGGCATCTTTATGGTGTCTGACTGGCAAGGCCCAAGTCACATGTCTGTACTCAAACTGCAAGGATGTTGGGAAAGTGAGTATCTGGCTTCTCCCTGGGAAGAACACCTTAAACTTAAGAAGGATATTTAAGAAAGAAAGACAAATATGCCCTATAGTGGGAAGTGTTTTGTTTGGAAAGATTTATTAAAGCTTATTTAGTAAGCAAACCTAAAAATACTTTTAAAATTTAAAATATTCTTTCTCCTAAAATCCCCCACTTCTCAGAATCCATTCCATAGAAGTAAAATTATCCATATATAAGAGCATATATGCATAGGGATATTATAGTAGCATTTTTCTTTGGGGCAAAAATTTGGTAACAAAGTGAATGTCTTTTAACTGAGCATTATGCATTCCTGCCATTAAATATGTTGTCAGTAAAAGTACTGAGTTAAAGCCAAACCAGTTGGGACTGGGATTCTATGAAAGGCTGCAAGGGACATGCTGGGCACCTCAGATAGTAATCTCTTCATATTTAGCACAGATCTGGATTCCTACCATCTTCCAGGAAATGAGAAGGGTAGAAGTTTTTCTACTGGTTTGCTCCTTCTTCTTATTCAATACCCTTACCCAGATTCAATTTCTGCATATTTAATTCAAAACCACTACTTCACTCCAGAATGAAGTAGCCACTGGTAACCAGGAAGGTATCAGTCTTTGGATTACCCAGCTTCCTACAGAAGTCTGAATCCTGGCCTTAGACTCAACCCTACATCACCTTTGGGCCAAGCAGGCTCTGCAACTCAACCCCATGCTGCAGGAAGCAAGGTCCTCACAGAGAAAAACCTGAAATAAATCTCTGGGTCTGAGCAGAAACTCTTGTACCTACAATTTCCTGACTCCATGGGTAACAGCTTGGCTGGAACAGCTTGGTGGTCTGTCTTAGGTTCCGGGCTGCTGTAACAAAATACCAAAGACAGGCTGGCTGAAACAATGGTAATTTATTTTCTCACAGTCTGGGGGCTGGGAAGTTCAAGACTGATACGCCAGCAGATTTGGGTCCTTGCGAGGGCTCTCTTCCTGGCTTGCAGACAGCTGCCTTTTCCCCCGTATCCTCACACTGTAGAGAGAGGAAGCTCTGGTGTCTTTTCCTCTTTTTATAAGGGTAGTAATTCCATTATGCTGGTTCCACCCTGATGGGCTCATCTAAGCCTAATTAACTCCCAAAGGTCTCACCTTTAAACATTGCATGTGAGGGCTTCAGCATATCAATTTGGGAGGACACGCATGTTCAGTCCATAGCAGGTCTCTGAGGCATTATGGTATGGCTGCCAAGGACATAGGCTCTGGGGCCAGACCGAATCCTGGTTCTTCCATGTGTCAGCCATGTGACCTAAGTGTCTATTTCATAAGGTTGTTATAAGAATAAATTAGTTAATGCATGGAATATGGCTGTATAGTAGTGCCTTCAACATTCAAAGTGCTTAATGAATATGATTGTCATCATTGCCTTTTGGATCCAAGTATGTCTTAAACGAGTCCCTTCCCAAAATACTTAACTTGGTCAAAGTAGCCCAGCAGGTTTCCTTCTACCCCAGCCTTTGGGTGAAACTCCCAGTTTAAAAACAGGAGAAAGCTGTATTTATTACACAATCAATATTACAGTAGTGGAAATCCCAAAGGACATGGCTGGAATTCCTGGGTGTAGCAGAAGGAGGGAGGAATTTCAGAAGCCGTCTATAGCCATCCCAGCTGGGGTATGATATGGAGGGTGCTCTACCCCAGTACTGTTCTGTACTTGCAATGATGTTATCTTCCATTTTTAAAAGGTCTATTTAACCATTATGATTTGTGGCTTCCTTCAAAGCTAAGTATAGACCAAAACATAACAATGCAAACTGGCTCGTGCTGAGCAGAAATGAGTAGTGTTCGCACCAAATTATCTTGTAAGCTTTAATAACTTCTTTAATTTCTCTCATATTTTCTGTCATATTGTATACCTGTTCCAGCAGTACCCATTTTGTCCTTCTTAAACTGGCTTTCCCCTGCTGGGAAAATGACCAAATTACTCTGCTCCTGTCCTCCTGCCACACCTCTTGTTTTTTTATTTTCAGCTTCCATTCTGGGCTTGTAACCAATTTAGCAGTTGTTGATCATGGTGAGAGGCTATAACTGGGTCAGTACTGGAGATGGAATGACTTGTCGGAACATTTTATTAGAGGAAAACCATGTCCAAGACATAGGGAGAGAGAATGAGCAGGATAGTACATTCACGCTGTACTTGCTTGGGAACGAATAGAATGGGTTCCCAAGTAGAGTTATCTTGGGTCATTTTCTTCGACTGCATGACACATTATTCCTATTTTGTTATGTTTTGTTTTTAAGCTTCAGATTTGCCTTTTACAGAAGATAGGGAAGTTCCCTGTCTGGGTTGAGGTATGGACACTGTGTTTAGACTGTAACCTCTCAGAAAGAGCAAAATATCAATGCTCAACATGTCATGGGAACTCAGAAACATGAATTAAAATCTAGAGGCAGACAGAAAGAGGTATGCTTGAAAAAGACAGGTATGCTTGAAAACGGGTTACCATATGGCTGCTTTTACAGATTATATGTAGCCACGTCTGTGTCTGTATTTGGATCTTCCTACCAATAGGAGATGGTCTGGACATTTCAAAGTGCCAATATAAGAAGGGTGCGTAATGGGAGCTGAAGCTTAGGATGAAAGGAAAAGGAAAGGCCTGCTTTCTTGCTGGGATGTGAGGGGCGCTGGGGTGCCTTCTAGGGAAATCTGAGATTGTCCTCTACCCACATTCTCTCCAGACCCAAGTCCCTACAGTCCCTTGAGCAATCTGTGTTCTTTAGGACCTCTGTGCCTTTGTTTTCTCTTCCTGAAGCATCTCTTCCTAGTGGGCCCTGACGGTCCCCAGCCAGACCCCTCTCACATGGTGCCAGTGATGCTAGGATTCTTGTTTGCAGAGTTAAAGAATGAACTTAGCAAACACTCAAGGTAGGAGAGCCAGGGGGGAGGCTTTTATTTAAAGATAAAGTGAGAAGACAGAGCTCCTGGCTCATGCCAGGAGGGGGCATGAAAACCTGGTGGTGCCTTGTCTAGGGGGTTTATAGGCAGTTGAGGATTTCCAGGAGGTGATAAAGGGCTTAGGGGTGTGGACTTGTTAAGTGGTCCCAGAGTATTTAAAATTAACTTAACACAAGAAATTTACTTCTCTGATTTCTCCCTGAGATACCAGCATTTTGATCTGGGAGCATATCAAACAAGACTGCCTGCCCAGCCCCCAAGGTGGGCTGAGCTATTGTCTCTTTGCTAAAGACTAAGTTAAGAATCTTACTTCTTAACTTCCTGGGTTTTTAAAATGCAATTTTATCTCTAAGATGGAATCCTTCCTGCCTTTTGCTATGTTTTTTATGGCTGTGCTTGCTTGCCATTATTAATTGTCCAGATTGCAAATCATCTCATCAGGTCTGAAGGAGGAAAGACAGCCCATAGGCCTGGGCCTTTAGCATGCTAAAGTGAATCTTACACATGATTACAAATGATTAGCATAATAAAAACATGGGCTACTTTCCTTTATCTGGGGAATATGAACTGATCTCACTGAAGAATGACTCTAGAGCTTAATGTTTAATGTGGAGTTTTGGAAGGGGGTTTCCTTGCATGTTGTTACACTGCTCTGACTGTAATTATCTTGCCTTGCTTTTTCCAGAGGCCCTCACCTCACTCTGACTGCACCCATGGTCCCTGTCTCACCAAATCTTCTCTCAACTAGAAGTAATCCCCTCTTCTTTTGCATTCCCCTAGCACTCTGTCCATGCTCCCGTCTGACACCACTTACTCACCACACTCCAGCATCCATGCCTCCTCTAAAATCATACCCTGAGTAAGGGGTTTGGGAGAATTTATTTGGGAAGAGATCTTCATCAATACTGGGAGGGAATAGAAAGTGAAACAAGAAAGGAGAAAGCTATTCAAAGGTGTTTTAATGAACAGGTTAAATGTTCATGTGAATGACTGCAGCTTAACCTCTTCCGAGATACTCTGGGAGTCTGGGTGGTAAGAAGCTCCTACTGAAGGGCAAGGAATGTCACCCTCATTGATTGTGAGTTGTTCCGGAAATGTTAGCTCTCTGACATTTCTGGTCTGCCTTTAGGTGCTCAGGTGCTCCAAGGCTAAAGAATGCCTTCCTATGGAGAGATACGGGAACTGTCCAAAGTGGGAGGAGTGGGTATAAACTTGACAAGGACAGCCTGCTGCAATGACTGACAGTTGTATAAGCTCTCTGAAGTCAGGGAATGAATTTTACTCATCTTTATACACCAAAATACCCAACATTCAACCTTACGCCTAGTAGATGTTTAAACACGGTTAAGTAAATGAAGTTGATTAATAGTTAATATATCTGATGAACCAATAATACATTCAGCAAATATATATATTGAAATACCTACTCTGTGACAGACAGTAATCAAATGGGCCTTGTCCCTACCCTTGCGACATGAGAGTCTCGATAAAGAGACATGAGAGTAAAGATAAGTAATAAACAAATAATTACAATGTGAATGGTGAGAATATTGACTGACACCATCAATGCACTTATCACCCATTGGTACAAAAGCTATCATTTGATTAGACTTTCATTTTCTATGAAGGGGGAGTTTATTTCTCCCGTAGAGAATAGAAACAGAAATAACTGATGAATTTTTTGCTGGTGTGATTTCATATTCTAGGTTGAATGACCCTGGATTTGAAATAGACATAAAAGGAAATGCTAAGGAGCTGTAGCAATACAACTGCTGATTCCTTTCTACTTTTTATTTGAAAAATTATCCATTAAAATAGCTATGTAAATTCTTGGTTCAAAAAAGTATATTTCTTGCCTTGCCTGATAAATAATTATTCAGTGAACGGTAAAAGGCAGCTCAGAAAAGGAAAGAAAAAATGCCCCCCAAAAGTGGGCTTGTCTGTACCAATTCAATTTGAGTTGAAGAAGGAGCAGTGTAACTGTGGGTAAAATGTCAGTGTTTCCAGAATCTCTTGCCTGGCCTTAGTGCATCTCCATAGCAATAGGTGTTTCCAAGGGGTGGAGAGAAGTAGTCCATCTTCACATCAACAGGTAATTGCAAGGGGAAGCCGGAGAGGTTGGGTGGGGCCTCTTTTTGCAGTCAGATCATGAGAGACACCCGCAAGCAGAAGTGGAAGACTGCTTGTAAGCAGTAAACGGGTTTCTCCCACTTAATTTCTCCCTTTGACTGATTTTGGTTTCATAGGTCATTTGCCCTGGGCTGGGAGACAGATTTTGTGCCCTCCACCCATCTCGGAGTTACAATAACCAACAGAATTTTTTACCACAGCACTGTAGTTTTCTAGAACTTTAAAAAAGAATACCTCTGAGGACTTCTGGCACGGCACTTACAGAGCTTGGCATTTACTGAAATGAACTGAAAAATTATGTCCACACACAACAATCTTAAACTGCACACAAATGTTTATAACAGCTTTATTCATAACTGCTAAACCTTGGAAGCAACCAATATGTCCTTCGATAGGTGAGTGGATAACAAACTGTAGTACATCCAGATGACAAAATATTATTCGATGCTAAAATGAAATGAGTTATCAAAGCATGAAATGACACGGAGATAACTTAAATACATATTACTAAGTGAAAGAAGCTGATCTGAAAAGGTTACCTACTGTCAAACTCCAACTCTATGACATGCTGGAAAGGCAAAATTGTGAAGACAGTAAAAAGACCAGTGGTTGTGGTTGCCAGGGTTTGTGGAGAGAAGGATGAGTCGGTGGAGCACAGAGGGTTTTTAGGGCAGTGAAACTATTCTGTATGATATTACAGTGATAGGGTAGGTATATGTGACTATGTATTTGCCAAAACCCATAGATAATGCAACACCAAAAGTAAGCCCTAATGTAAATTGGGGACTTTAGGTGATAATGATGTGGCTGTGCAAGTTCACTGATTATAACAAATGTCCCACTGTGGTGCAGGGTGCTGATAGTTGGGGAGGTTGTGCACGTGTGGACAGGGAGTATATGAGATCTCTCTATATACTTTCTGCTCAATATTGCTGTGAACCTAAAAGTGCTCTAAAAAATAAATTTTATTAATTAAAAATGGATTGAATTGTTAGAAACACAAACCAGTATTTGCCAAATTAAAAAAGACTTCCCTTTTTGAATCATGGTACAACTAATTAACTTTTGGGGGACATAATCTGACATGAGAATTCATGGTGCCTTTTTACATTTATATTTAAACTACATATAATTTAATAAAGTACTTATTATGGATTCTACTGCCAGTCACTTTGACAAGTACTATTGAGAAATATTAATCTTAAAATACATAGTTCAGAGATGCTAGATCATCTTTATTCATGAAATTATGTTCCCAGAAACAGTCTAGATTTCATTTACACAGTTCGTGCTTCCCTGCATCTCATTCCCACATTTGTATTCTCTGCCTCCCTTCCTAAGCATTCTAAGGCCCCCACACAATGGTACATAATTTGCAATATACTGACACAGAATAGTCCTAAATTGCTTTGGAGTTAAAGCTCAGAGTATGTATCACTGGGAAATTCTTAAACTATTTATACTTTATTCTAAATAGAGATAATAACTGTTTTACCAGTCTTATCTATCAACAAAAGAAATTTTATCCATAGGGAGATTAGGCAACTGAATGATGGTCTTGTACCACATTCTGAAAGAGTATGAGAATGTAGCAAATCTGAGGGCCCACTCTCACCTAACTTCTTCCATTCAGAGAATATTTCATTGATACTGATGGCTTCTCCTGCAATAACACACAATTATAAAAAAAAAAAAAACAACCCTCAATAACACACACATTTCTTGGAAAAGTTGGATCACCAAGACTTTTGTGTTGTTTATCTTTTTTCTCCCTACTTTGTCTTTCATGAGCATGCATTATGGATGTAATAAAAGCCTTTTTTAAGGGCAGGATATTTGTGTGTTTGAAAAGGCTCTGGGTACTCAGGAACTCTTAACCACTTGTGCTCTGTGGTTGCCTCTGGAAGTCTGGGAAGCCCGTGGGCCTCTTCCAGGAGTAAATCTGCTCTAGAAGAAGAAATGGCTGTTGATCTGAATAGCATGTAAACCTGAAGTCACACCCTGAACTGATACAGAGAAATGAATGAATGAGTGAATGAAAGAGTACACAACAAAGGAAAGGAAGCTGGAAAAGGATTTTCATGAAGTTCAGGAAAAGCTTCTGATGGAATGTCTGCTGCTTTAGTACAACAAATGCCCTTTTTGGTGGTCAAGTCCATCTTTTGCATCAAATGAGTATTCCAAATAAATAAGCATTCCAATCAGGACACTTAAATATATATCTCCACTTTCCACAAGGGTGGTTTAATTTGCAGATATTCACAGAAGAGAGGTTAGACTCCGACAGATGATATCATTCCAAGTGTGTCCCCCCCACTTGGGGCTGTCCAGCTCTCCCAGCCCACCACCATCAAAGGCCCTGCCTAGGGGCTGATGGCTAAGTGCATCGGTATGACCTGGCCCTGGCATTTGGCAGAAGCCCAGATCATCTGGGGGTAAGGCAGAAATTCACAATGAGAAAGTTACTTGTGGCTTGAATTAGAGATCCTGCCAATTAAAGCTTTTAACATTTTTTACAAGCAACCCCCAGTGATTCAGTCATTCTCATCACCAGCTTTAATGGATGGCAGGCTAACACAGCAGATGACTGACCCAGCTCACTGCAAACACTACCAAAAATCAGATACTCTTTCTTCTCTAAAAAGCTCCCTTTGCTATTGACAGGGACTGGATCAAGAAAGTTTAAAGAAGTGTTTTTATTTAAAAAATGCATAAATGCTGTTTTTAGCAGAACTTACCCATTGCTTGTTTTTGCCTTTTTGTCGCTAAAGATGAAGAGAACCACATCCTGGGGTCTCATCATTGGCTGGGCAGCAAGAGCAGAAATAGCCCTGGTTAAAATCTCTACTTACTATGTGACTCTAAGCAAACCACGTGACCTCTCTGTCCCCATCCCTCATCTGTGCAATGGGGATTTAACACCCAGCACAGAGGTTTCATCCTGATTCAAAGGGGGGACCTACTCAGTGCCTGAGTGTCCTTGCCACTATTCAGAGGTGTGATGACAAGGGGCTGTATGTATGCAGGTAACTGATGTATTTATGTACCTATCATGCATATATATATGAGCCAACAGTTAAGAACTGAAAAATTGCATATAAAAATTTCAGATTTCCTGTGTATTTAGAAAGTAAAACCAAAGATCTGGCAACATGGAACTGAGTCTGAGAGACAGCTGCCTGTTCACTCACTTCCAGTCCGCGCAACCCCACCACTTCCTGGACCACTTCACTTATTCTGTGACCAGCGATGGTGCCATTTGCTATCTGCACCTCTCCACCCAACCTGTACCACAGGTCTTGTGGCAAGAAGTCTTCAGAAAGGAAGCAAATTCCAGTTTTAATGGACTGGGTGGGGTAGGTCAGTATTTACTTTCATTGAGAGTCTCTCAACTTGTTGAGCAGTTAAACTTGGGAGAGAGGGATTCAGAGAAAATGAATTAAATTAAAATCTTTAAAGTAAAAATTGTTTTTGGCCTAAGCCTGTTCAAGAAGTCCCTCTGCCCTTCTCCACAGTTGCCTGGCTAAGCAGATGGTGGTGTTGGGAGGATGAAACTATGACAGTGCTTCTCTACCAGGGCGACTCCATCCTTAGAGAGTGTGTTGGTAACTTATGAGACTTTTTTTGGTTCCCACAATGATTAGAGGGACCTGCATATAATGGCTAGGACTAGGGTGATAGATCCCAGACAATATGCAGGAAAATCCCCCACAATAAAGGATTTCCCATACCTCCCATAACTTTCAAATGTCCTACCAGATATTCATGTAGATGAAAAATGTATTTATAACTATCGGGACTTAGAACCCGACTCCATTATACACACAAATATAAAGTGTTCTCAGACACTTTTAATTAGCACTGAATTTTCCAGGAAATCACATACTGTGCAAATCTAGGGAAGAGTGTACTTCCTTTGTTCAGAAAGGTACCAAGAGTCGGTCTCTGTTTCAGGAACTACCTGAAGGCATCATTGGTCTATGTCCATGACAATTCAGCTGCATCAGCGTGCTGTGTAGATGCCTCATTCGGGGTGTTTTTAACCTATAGTGGCAAATATTTGATTCCTTCATTATGGATCGTGTAGGGAAAATTTGTACTTCGTTGGAAAACTGCACTCTCTACAACCCCCCGGGGTATCTGATTCTCATTCCAACAGGAGCCCTTCTACAGCTCTGTGAAACAGTGTAAAATCTTTTCTGTCTGTAGCCATGCATATTCTGTCCTGTCTGGTAAAGGCTGACTTGACCTCTCTTCCCCACTGTTGAAGAAACTAGTTTTGCCTCCATTTGTACATTCATGCAAATATTCCTGATTTATAAATGTGTCCATTCTTTGGTTTTTCTCTTGAACCCGATTATAATATTTGCCTGGTTTGTCAGTATGGGTTAAGTAAAACACATACATATACTTATTTTTATATCTTGATAAGAATCATGATTTTACCTGTTCACTTGTTTTTTAGGTGATCTTTCAAGTAGTCTTGTCTGGCTATCTGCAAACTGAGATACATATTTTATTGAAAATTATTTTCCTTTTGGTTCTTCTTATATAACAGGGTGTTATATTTATTTTTAATGTGTCACATCCAAATTTCATTATTTCAGAATAATAGGAAGGGTGTTCAGACATTTGTTATAAAAGGGAGCATAGGGCCTAAAGGAGTTGGAATCACAGATCCCATGAGAAATTCTCTGAATAAGCCCACATGCATAACTGACCAGCTTGAGTCATTATTTTCCCCAGCCAGACTGAAAGTTCTAGAGCTCCAAGCCATTTAAAACAACTGCTAACCTTTGAATCGTTTCGGGAACCACCGTTCTTCCCCCCAACTCTAGCTGGGGTTGGATAGTACTGTCACAAAGCAGGCATTTATGAGTGCCACTGACCCAAATTCCTGTTATGGTATCTTCCCGCAGGTCATCAGAAGCCAAGAGTCTTGCAGACAGACTGCATTGGCTGGCCATGACAGGTAATATCAGAAAAGATTAAATGAAAGCACCTTCCCCTGTTGCCCTTCCTTGATTCATATGTTTTCATCCCAAGATGAGAACACCCCACAGACTTCTCATTGCCTAGGTAGCCTCCAGGGGTTTCTGATCCCTGCAGTAAGTCTTAGGCCTAGCTATTGCAATGCATTCATCTGATGTCACATTTTGGAATCCAAAAAGGGTAGGATTTCAGGCTGAAATTGCTTTAAGATCCAGAAGAAACAGTGAAGTGGCTTACCCATCTCGATGCCATAAATTTCACCCCTAGCTGCTGGCTGAGAATATCTTCAGCTGACAATGATGAATGAAAGAGAAAAAAGATCCACTCCTGGTTGTCTACTACTAAAATATCCTTATTTCAAGATATTGCTCTTCTTTTTATTAAATAAACATATTTATCCCCAAGAAAGTACAGGAGAGCTTGGCAAACAAAAATAAACTTTAGAAAATTTATAAGCCTAGTTTATATATTGCTTTATTTAGAGGATAATTCTCACATATTTTTTTCTTCCACCTACCAAAAAGAACATGCATAATAAATGAAACTAAGCTTGGCAGGAAATCCACCAATAAGGTTAAAGTGTAGGCAGGATAGCAAATCTCCATATGGATATCCAGGAGTTTGCTCTTGTTTCAAAACCAATTGACTTCCATATATCTGAATATGCCTCTGTGAAGAGGCGAACAGAAGGAAATCCCAGCAACTTAGATGTTCCCATCCCCATCCTGAAGATACGTCCTCTGGGTACTCACGTTTAGGGTCATTTAAAATATAGGAGTAAAGCTAAGACTAGGTAGGGGTCCAAGCTAGTGAGCAAGTCCTGTGGGAACCACAGTCCTGCGCTGCCTGAATTCAAACTCTGGCACCATCACTCACAAACTCTACGACTTTGGGTGAGATACAACACTTTCCTAAGCCTCTATTCCTTCACCTGTAAAATAATGACAGCACAAACTGCTATATAGCATTACATATTGTAAATATGTTTGAGATGACTATATTTGATAACCCATAAAAAATTCCCACATTGTGTCTGGCATTATTATAATTATAAAACATTTAAGACTCAAGTTTTTAAAGTACCATAAATTGACAGGGGTGGGTGAAGGAGTGCAGATAAAAGGGAGAATATCATTTTAGAGGTCAATGATTTTAAAAGAGCAGCTCCTCCAAAGAAGAGATAAGGAAATAAGACAAGGCCTCTGAAAGAGCTAGAAATTTTTGTTTTCCAGCATGTATGAACTTGGTTTTCCCCAGGGCTTTACTATTTTCTTGCTATAAGTCCTCTACCAAAGACCGTACTAGGGAGGACTCCAAACCACATTGGGGAAAGGATAGCTTTTCTGTTGATTCCATTAGGATTAATTAAAAATAGAATTACCATATGATCTAGCAATTCTGCTTCTGAGTACATATCCAAAAGAATTGAAAGCAGAGTCTTAAAGAGATATTTGCACACCTCCGTTCATAGCAGCATTGTTCACAACAGCCAAGAGATAGAAGCAATTCAACGGTCCATCACAGATAAGTGCATAAACAAAATGTGATATATACATACAATGGAATATTATTCAGCCTTAAAAAGGAAGTAAATCCTGTCACATGCTACAAAATGGATGAAGCTTGAGGACATAATGCTAAGTGAAGTAAGCCAGTCACAAAAAGGCAAATACGGTATGATTGCACTTATATGATATAGCTGAAGTTGTCTAATTCATAGAGACAGAAAGTAGTATGGTGGTTGCCTGGGTCTGGGGGAGGGAAAAAGGGGGAGCTGTTGTTTGATGGGTACAGAGTTTCAGTTTTGCAAGATGAAAAATTCTGGAGATTGTTTCACAGTGATGTGAATATACTTAACACTGCTGACCTGTACACTTTAAAGTGGTTAAAACGGTACATCTTTCTTTTAGCACAATAAAAAAATGAAGAAAGTTAAATGAGAAGTACGTGAGGGATCTGGGAGGGTGCTTAGCATGAAACAAATACACATTAAACACTGCTAGTAGCTATTAAGGGGGTTATCAAATGCTAGTCCTCCAAAATGGTTCTTTCCCTACCACCCCCTCCCCAGCCTTCTCCCCACAGTCACAAGATATTCCTTCTCAATCTGTGCTTGCATTCTGTCATGTTTCATGGCTAAGTGTGCACCTTTATACACCAAAGGCAGAAGCAGTGAGTTACTGAATATTGTGTTTCCTGCTGACTTCTAACCAGTACCATGCATACAATATGGGAGCACTTTTTAAAAAATAAAGGGTTTTTCCTGTCTATTATGAGTATAGAATATCACTGAAACAGAAAATTTACACAACAGTAAAGCAGGAAGCAGGAAAGAAAAATCATCCAAAGTCCCACCACTTAAAAGCAATCCCAGTTAATATTTGTTTTGTTTTGTTTTAGTAACTATTTCCTGAATTAAACAGAGTGAAAATAAAATGCTAACTGCCTTAAAAGGAAGGTAAGAAATGAATGTTCAAGTAAATTTGGAAATTGTTTTCCTTGAGAATATTTCAGGGTAGGTTGAGGAATCCGGTAGCAAAGAGCTTGACAGGGAACTTGGGATAAAAGAGGTAGCATAGCTATGATAATACAAAGATAGCTCTTTTGGTGAATATTTGTTGGTTGCAGTCAGCTCTGGCAACTAAAGCAGACAGATGAATTAACTGGTGTCAAAGTATAATTTTCAAAAATCTGAAACATGACTCTCCTATCCAATGATGTGGTGTATGTGTCAAAAATTTATTTAACTAACTAATGAGGGAGTCCTTAGGATGGAAAAACTGGTTCAAAGGAGGATACATTAGATTGATGTATACATAGCCAGTAAAAGACAGGATGCTGGCATTAAATTCCTAAATTAGACATAAAAAAGCCAAAGCAATACAACTACAGACTCTATGGATACCCATTCCCCTAGACAAAAATGATTTGCATTTCTATGCGACAAAAATCATGTGCAACTTAATTAGTTAATACGAAATCTTTAAGAAATGGGGCCCTGATCAATAGTCCTCTGTCGGCCAAAGTTCCTTCTCTACGTGTCACCCGACCCTTGGGCGGGCCTGTTGGACAGTTCTCAGGTACAGCATTGAAAGGCAGGCAGTCATCCATCCTCTTGCCTTATTTCCAAAGGTTTGATCATTTCTCTAAACTGGGAGGTTCAAGTCACTGGGTACTCATTACTGACAAGTATTGAATATGTACCAAGAGCCAGGCCTGTGCTAAATGCTTTCTATGCGATGTCTCATTGGATTCTCACAGTACCCCTGCTAGTAAGGACTATCATTCTTGCAAATTACAGGTGAGCATTCTAAAGTGCAGAAAGTTGCATAATTTCCCCCAAGAGGATATGACTGACAAAGGGGCCAGGCTCTGATGGGCTCAGCTCTTTCTGACCAGCCCACATTCCAAACAGGGGTCTCCCAATGGGATGTGGACTCACCAGAAGGTAACCGTGAAAAGGAATTGGGTGCAGAGAAAACAGAGCAGAATTTTCATTGAGGATGACTTAAATGCCCCTTCTCTACCACTCCTGTCATATGTATGCTTTAGGGTGTATATGAGCATAGTAGTGCACATGAAGTTTCTGAATGGATCAGCACGCATGCTTTAGTGGGACACAATCAAAAAGGTCTGGAGCCTTCAGCTATACAGCCGTTCAGGTCATCAGGACTGCGGTTTCCATGCATTTTCACATTGGCTACAGGCTGTTGCTCTAATCTGACTCACTTCTCTAATCTGAATCAGCTTGTTTTCTCAAAGATTTTGGTGTCCATCTTGGTGCAGGGAGAGTCTCCCACCTTCTTGCAGCTTGAGGGATGCAGCATTTTCACCTCTAGAGAAATTAGGAGGTGCTTGCAGGCAGCGTGGTGTTCTTTCTGTGTGCTTGCTGGGAAGTCCTGGAGAAGGCAAAATCTACTTAGTCCTCCCCTTTGTCCTTGGCTCTGGGCTCTCTGAGAGTGGAGGGAGGGGAAGTTAGCCATGGAGTGGAGAGTGATTCACACATGATTCTCAGTTTCCTACTCAGGGCTTTAGAAATCACATTGGTGGGTGACTAAAGTGCTCTGAAGATGAAAGAAAGTAAATGACCAAGTCCAAGCTTTCAACTAAAAATCAAAGGGCAGTACAGGCTGGAAACAGAGTCCACAAGAATTAAGGAGATTTACTTCTGGAGCAAAGTGCCAGCATTACTCCCAAAGCCAAACTGAGGAAATGCTTGGAGCTTTTGGGCAAAGCACCCCAAGTGTGCTATAACATAAGTATTATTGGGCATTTTCTGAAATTACTAGTTACACTCACTTGAATAAATGCTCCTAAATGCAATTAAGAATGCATTATATGTTAACTTCATGGATGAGCTAAGAAAAATACTCATTATCTTGTCTCTTTGAGAGATACTACACACATTTAGAAGCTTTGTGTTCTTGCCACAGTGGTAGGGGACAAACAAGGAGGGGAGAACCACAGCCCCCCAGCCAGCAGGGGTGCCTCTTCACCCTGCCACCTGCACATAGACTGCGCACCCCTGCCACTATCCCCAGTGGGGAAGCCTGTGCTGAGAACGCCGTGTGTGGCGACGCTGGGCAACACACTTCCAGCATCGTCCCAAATGCACCCCCCAAAACAGATGGCCTTCAGGGATCCCCAGGCAGTGGCTCCTGGGAGAGTGTGGTCCCAGGAAAAAGGAAGAGGCCTCAAAAAGGGCAAAAAAACCTGTTTTTTTTTGTTGTTGTTGTTGCCTCCTGGCTTCCCAGTGGAGCCTCTCAAACCAACTCTCACTCTTCCTAGGTGAACGAGGTATAAGCCCTTCTGCCGCTTCAGGTTTGTCTCCATATGAGCTCTGGGTTTCAACTTTGATGGCCAGCTGTGGGGCAGTGGTAATCACAAGTGAAAATTCTATCTCCAGACCAGAAGAGAATCAAGCCCATATCACAGCTACAGATGTGCAGGGGGGCCAATTTGCCTTGGATGCAAACTCTGATGTTTTATAAACACTGGATGTGGTTCACTTTGGAAGCTGTCAATTATTGCCACAAAACCCATCTTTCTTAGCAAGAAATAGACACGGAAACCTCATTTCTGACACTTTCAGGAATGTTCATGCCATTCTGCCAAAGAGTAGCACTTATTTTGAAAAGAAAACCACTCCCATCCTTTTCTGCTATAAGTGACCCATTGTCACGTGAGGAAGCCCAGGTATACACTGTCCAACCCTGCTGGGCCCTGCCGCAAGCCCGCGGCAGGCCCAGCCACAGCCCAATGGGAGGTGAGTCAGAAATAATGTAGGCCACTCTGGGCTTCACTTCCCTTTCTGGTAACGCTGTTATGGCTTGTCCCGAGTGCCCGAGGCCTCCCCTTGTCTCCTTCCCCTTGGCCTAATACCCTCTTCTGATGCCCTCCGTCCGGGATCCTTCCAGGATGTGGTGCAAAGCCATGAAAAGAGCATTGGCTTCACAGTCAGACATGCCTAGGTTAGGTTTCCATGCTAGGATGCACCACACTGGTTCGTGACCTTGGAGATGTTTCTACCCTCTCATCCTCGATTTCCTCACCTGCGAAACAGGGATAAAGATCTAATATGTAAAGTTGTTGTGAGAACTTAAGGAAAAGATATTTGTCTAACACCTATCACAACACTTGGCATGTACTAGGCGCCCATGAATCAGAGTTCTCACTCCAAGCTGTACCTTAGAATCACCTGGGGCACTTTTCAAAGATACCTATGCTCAAGACCCATGACATAGGGATTTAACTTAATTGTTAACTTTTAAAGATTTAAATGTGGATCTCATATATAGCCAGGGTCACACACCACTGTCATAAATGTTCCTTCCTCTCTACCTTGCTTTGGCCAGTCCTCCTAGGAACTGAGTTCTGCTCCCAAACTGACTCCATGCCTGCATGACTCAGGACAGGCCACTCCAGGTCCAGAAGCTCGGTAATATATTCATGTTATCCTCTGGTACATGTTTACTGTTCCTGCCACACACTGAGTTCCTTCCATTAAGCAAGTACTTTTAAAATATGTTTTCTCAATAAATCTTAATTTATCCCTATGAGATAAATTATATTATTGCTCCCATTTTACAGAATAAGAAGTTGAGACTCATAAATGTATATTCATTCTTTCAACAAATATTCATTGCATGGCAACTGCTCTCACTGGTGAGATGCAAAGTGATATATACCAAAGTGATCCTTTCAGGTGAATGAGCTTGAGAAGGGAGGGCCTCAGGCACTCGGGACAAGCCGTAACAGCGTCACCAGATAGGAGAGGTGAAGTCCAGAGGGGCCTACATTATTTCTGACTCGCCTCCCGTTGGGCTGCGGCTGGGCCTGCTGTAGGCGCGGTGGCAGGGCCCAGCAGGGCTGGACAGTGTATACCTGGGCTTCCTCACCTGGCATGAACTTGCCCAGGGCTGAAACCCACTGGCAAGACAACATGGTACTGGATAGTGAGCATATAACAGGGTGGAAAGAGGTTTTTATCTTTATAGAGTCACACACAATAAATTAAAATCACATCTATGTGACTTGCTGGCTTTGATTTCCGCAAGTCTCTTGTCCCTCTTGGGTCCTTTAAGGTGACTCATCACATCACACTAAGGGTTTGTACTGTTAGGACATGGCCTCCTGGATGCCATGAACATTAATACTTTCACATTCTTTCATGAGCTTAAGAAGTAAGCCATTAAACTCTCAGGTTTTGTCATTCCATCATAGGTGCCCAGCATTCCCCCACCTCACCCCCCAGCCACACTCTGCCCCTGGCCGGATTAAGGGTGGCCCAGGGGTCAAGCACGGGAAAGGGCTTTGACCTAAGGCACTGAGATTTAAAGGACACAAAATGTGTAAATAATGTTTGGAATGCTTAACATCTATTTAGCAAGAGTGATGGTTTAAAGTGGGAAGCTGCCAGATGGTGTGCACTGTTAATAATGTCCATCTGTGAGCCACGTCATGAATTATGAAATTGATGTGGAGAACATCTCCCGCTGTCTGCCCCAGGTGCGGCGGTTTCCTCACAGCTCTGGGGTCGGGTATCGGGTACCGGCTGAGGAGCAAGGTGCTTCAAAATAATACTATATAACATTTTTACATAATAATATAAAAACACTCAATGCTAATTTTTTTAAAGGTTACAAAATATTTGTGGCACCTGGAGGGCCATGTCAGAACTTCCTGCTTCAAATAACAGCCCACCTTTAGGAGCATGGAGAAGCCTCGCGGTAGGCAGGAGTGCTGTCTCCAGTGTTGTGTCTGGTCAGCTTTTGACCTCTGCCCTGGTTCTGGTGGCCCTAGTTTCTGAGCTTCTCAACCCTCAGCCTGGGCTCCTCACGAGGGCCTCAGGTTCTCTCGCATTAAAGGCATTTGCTCCTGCTTCTCCACCTTGACCCTGCACACTGCCCCCACCTGATGTCACAACTGCAGAAGACAGGTGTTCCCACCTTCCTCCGCAGTCCCTCAGGACCAGATCATCTGGGTGCCTAGTCTAAATTCTCTGACAGAAGAGGGAACTAGACACTGAGAAGATTTCTGAAATCAGGGAGGCCCTGTTTCTTTATCTATAAAGATACCTCACTGAGGAGTTATGTCAAGATTCATGTCAAGCGCTTGGTAGAGGGTGGTGAAGGGGGCAGAGCAGAGCACCCCTCAGCCACAGAGCTGGGACAGTCTGCTGTCCCCATATCCCCAAGCACACTCCTTCCCTTGGCCTTTGTCTCACCTGCAGGGAACGCCCTCCCCCTGCTCCCCTCAAAGCCCTAACTCAGCACTTTCCCTGTGAAGCCTCTTTGCTTTCACACCCACAATGGTCCTCCCTTCTCAGAATCCCTACAGGTACAGCATGAACCTGACTGTATTTTGCCTTGTGCTGCTCTCAGTTGTCTTCACATGTGCTTATCTTGGCTCTCAAATAAGTTAGAAAATCTGCGAGCCCTCTACATCTTTGCACCTTGTCCCATGGCGTGTCTGACCCAGAGTTGGGAAGACAGAGGGAACATAATTATTCCTATTCACTGTGCACTGCATCTTGTCCTAGTTTATCAGTACTGGTCCCTAGCCCTCACAGTGTAGCAGAATCACCTGGGAAACTTTAAAATATACAGATTCTCAGGCCCTACTCCCAGAGATTCTGCTTCAATTGGTCTGGGCAGCCTACCTTTGGGTATTTGTTTAAAAGTTTCCCCAGTGATTCTAATGTGCAGCTGAGAGCAAACATCACTGCACTGTATGAACCAGGATGACTCTGTCTTCAGCTGTGCCTAATTCTTCATGCCGCTTCAATTTGTCTTCTGGCTGCACTTACTCCATATTTCAAATCGTATATTACACGTTAAATTGCAACCCTCCGCTCCTTTCTGATATAACACACGAGGAATCATCTTTAGGCAAGTGAAAACTTTCCACATTACATCACTGGGCAGAGAGTCAAGCTGTAAAAAACCAGCCAAGTAATTCCCTTCAAAGTGAGACTCTCATTAATCAAGGAGCTGTCCTCCACACACCTGCATGAAGCCAGGTAGTCACCAGTTGTGACATTCTACTCCCTTCCCCCAAATAAATCAGACAGGAGAGTGAGCAGACAATAAAGACCAAAGGCACCTTTATGGCTTGGGGTCATCAGTAAGTAATGGTAAGAGAACAGGAAATGGGGAAAAAGCAAGGATGGTGAATTGATAAGGCTAGTATGATAAAATGATTTAATGGCAAATACATGAAAGTCAATTAATGAGGCTTTGATGGCATTTACAAATTTCATTTGTCTTGAGTATTGCAGTGAATGAAAACCTTTTTTTTTTAAATTAAGGTATTCTTCTGGAAAACTTTTAAGAATATTCTATTTTGAACACTTTCTGCTAACAAGACAAGAAAGAGTTCTGAGAAATATTTTTCTCATTTGCCTCCTTTTGGTTTACTGCAGTTTTAATTACTGGTGAAGTGAAACCATGAGGTGAAAAGGAAAAAGCCAACGGCCCATAGAATTCTTAAGCATCTAAGGTGCTTTTTAGTGTAAAATTTTTGCAAGATGGTTAAAACAAAGAATGCAAGGAAATTATGAGGAAGTGTACACTATATCAATGGAATTATGTCTAAATTATGTTTTTCAAAAATTTCTGTCAGGTACCAGTGAGTTTTTAATTTCTGTGTCAGATTCATTTTCTTAACAACTGCTTTAAGGGAGCTCTGTCAACCTATTCAGAACCAAGAGAGCTATTGTAATTTGTTATAAACTGTGGAGCTGCTTTGCTGATGATCTATCACAGTACTTCAACTTTTTATCTGCAATGTACAATTAAACTGATGCTAGAATTCAATAGCTGTCTTCTGCATCTATGCATTCATTTCATGAGCAAAATTTTCATTATTCATGAATATTTGGCATTGAATGGATTACTATTTTCTTGCAAATCATTGGAAGATGTTGCTTTTATTAAAATTTGCCATTTTCTTCTACAGAAAAGCCCACTAGGTGACATACAGTGCTCATACACCCAGAGCTTTTACACATTTTAATTCCTTTTCCTAAAATAAACAGAGGCCAAGGATCCTCAACACTGACAAAAATCTTCCAGTATGAAAGAATAGGGCCCCAACACAAATATACAGACTAAAGGAATGTAGATCAATGAGAAATAATGAAGAGCAGAAGAAAACATCGAAACACTTAGAATTCATACCTCTGGGAGGAAAAAGAAGGTATTGCATCCATTAAATCAAACCTGAGGAAAAGCATACAACCAAATAGCAAGGAAGAGCTCATGGAAATTAAAATACGATAGCCCAAATGAAAAGTTCAGTGAAGAATGGGGTGTTAAAGCCAAGGAAATCTACTACAAGGTGAACGAAAAAATGTAAACAAATGAAAAGAAAAGAGAAGAAAAGATAAAAACTAACCCAGGAGGTCCAACAACCACTGCTACTCCAGGAAAAGGGAAAACAAGGGGTGCATGGTTGGAAGAAGGAGGAAATTATACAAAAATTTTCCAGAACTGAAGGATGTGAGTTTTATTTGGAAATGGATAGACCCCAGGAAGTCAACCTCAGTGAGGACAGAGGGTGTGTGTGCTGGAGGAGGTGGGGCAGGGTGGGGGAGGAGACCCCCAAACTAAGGTAAATCATTCAAAAATTTCATAACACCAGGTATAAGAAAAGATCTTAAAGGATCTGGTGATTATTTCTTTCAAGTTCACGTTTAGTGGAACAGAGAATCAAAATGGCTTTAGTTTTATCAGCAGCAACACTAGATACTAGAAGACAAGGGAGAAATGTCATCAAAATTCTAAGAGGACTCAAAAATTTAACTTATTCAGCCTTTTTTAGGAAACCATCAAAAAATATACATACCAGCAAAAACAGGAAATGAACTAAGAAATAAGAAATCACTGAATCGTAGAAACAAGAGATCGTCCCAGAAAGAGAGGAAAGAAAGGTCCAAGGCCAACATCTGTGGCCAGATTGGAGCAGGTCAGAAATCTTTGGAAGTTCTTCAGGAATAAAATATATATATATATATATATAAAATATAAAAAATATATATCAATTTCCAAAATGGAGCTTCAAATTGACATTCCTTTTAGTAATGATTGAGAGTTCGTTCCAGTTGCTCCATATCCTTGCTAACACTTTATATTATCAAATTTGTTTTGTTTTAATTTTAGCCATCAGGTAGGTATGTACCGGTATCTCATCACCATTTTTATTTGCATTTCTGTAATGACTAATGATGTTGGGTACCTTCCATTGGTTTACTGACCATTTGGAATCTTCCTTTTGTCTATTCAAACCTTTTGCCTATCACTTAAATGGTGTTATCTTTTTTCTTATTTTATTTGTAGAAATTATTTTATAGATATACTGAATATAAATCCTCTGACAGGTTTGCCTTTATACTCTATTAAAGGTATCTTTTGATGGACAGGAGCTATTTATAAAGTGCAACTTCTCAGACTTTTCCTTTATGATTAGTACTTTTTAATATCCTATTAATGTTGGAGTTTTCAATCCCAAATTGGGATTATTCTGTACACACTTTTAACAAAAATTTTTAAAACTTACCAGTGTATTGCAAAGCATTTGGCATCATAATACTTCTTCAAGAACACTTTTTAAAATAGCTACCTAGTATCCCATTGTATGAATGTGCATTCCTCATGTAACTCAACACTTAACGCTTGTATATGCAGATTGTTTTATTTAAATAAAACTATAAAATTAATGAGTGCATTTCAAATCAGAAATCCAAGGTTTTAAAATCCCAGTTCGACTGATTCAACCTTCATTACCCAAGGAGTATATACAGAGCACCTAATATTTCCTCAGCATTGTATTGAATATGCTGGAGGTTACAAGAGAAAACCTCAGGTGAGATCTGTCCCAAAGAAGTGAAATATATGTGGTGACCCCTAACTTTACCCGTTTAGCAATACGTAATAATTTATAGTTCAGTTGCTAATAACTATACACGGAATAGGAAGAAGGGCGGGGAAAAGCAACATGGGAGGAGGCTGGAATAGTTGGCTTCAAGAAAGAAACAAGTCTTGAAGCTTCATCACATGTGCAGGCGAGCGTTCCACAGTGCGGGGACTAGTCAATGCTGCGGAATCAGGAATAAGCAGCGTGTGTCTGGAAGACAGAGGAGTCACTCTAGACCTAAGGTAAGGATAAATATTAATGAGTTAGATGTAGCAAATAAGAATGGATAATAAAGATGAAGCCACAATGAGGGCTTTGCCATGAGTATTTGGATTTGATTCTAAAGGCTATAGGTCCACTGTGGTTGGAAGTGAGGAGTTGGGGTGGATGTGAGGCTGGAAGCCGGGCTGTCAAGCAGTTTCAGTGAACTCCTTCAGGTTAGTGATGGGGTGGGGAGAGTGGGGTCAGAATGAATGACAGATTAACATTTATAGGAATAATCCAAGGGCCAGGTGATGTTATAAAATTTACAGCGGATACAATTTTAAAAAGAAACAGAAAATGGATATTTGCCACCATGGCCTTCTTTCTGATTCTAATAACCTAGACATTTCAAAAAGAAATGAAAAATCTTAATAATAATTATTGAGAGCTCTCTGAGGAATGTTTTCTCTAAAGAACTTCTCTATACACAGGAATAGTTATGATTCTTGGAAATCTGTCACTTCTTGGGAATAAGAGAAAAATAAAATTCATTGAACAATGCTTTTCCTCACATTAGTCAAGTGCTTTACCTACACAGAGAAGCATTAGAGCACAGTAGTCTGGGTCCAATTCTAGCTATGCCGTGCTAAACAAGTCATTTAACCTCTTTAAACAGTTTCCTCATCTGTAAAATGGAAAGAAGAATAATTAGAAAAATCACTATCACATAATAAACGCCAGTTATTATTATCCTAGTCTATGAAGTGGATGTTATTATTTTTATAGATTCATTAATTAAAATATTGGCTGCATAGAGCTAATTTATATTGGAAAGAATACCGTCATTTATTATAGTGGCAAATAAGGAGTTGACAGATGTTGTAACAACTAATGAGCAATGGGAACTTTGATCGAAGGCACTTTCTGGACAGAGCCCCATTCCCTGGCTTTGTGTCTATTATAACCACAGCATTATTAATAGTAATAAAGTGCTTGGTTTCTATAAAGCTAGGACTTGGAAACAAAGCCAAGTGACATATGTATATATTTATTTAATGGTGGGAGACCCGGCACATTTGGCGACAGGCGTAGTGTTCCACTCAGTGGGATGAAATGCGTGCCTCATGCCAGCTTCTTTAGAGGGACTGTTATCCGTCACAGCTGTAATGTTCCCTTCAGAGAGCTCCCACCGGAATGGAAAAGGCGCACTCGCAATTTATATAGAAAAGCCAACCCACGTTTGGCTTTGAAAATTCACTGGGAAAACTGTATGCGGTCTCTTAGTTATTCATGGACATGCTCTGGCCTCTGATGGAAGTGCTGCGGTTTCGTTTGTTATCATCACAGTAAAATTAGAAAGCAGCAAAGAAAAATTAAAGGACAGCCATGTAGACACCTCCTAGCCGACAATCATTATGCATGTAAGGTTTCATGGTTCAGTTGTCACGTAAAAATAGTCATAATTCACACAGCCCTGTGTTTGGAGTGCACAAACTGGCCTTCCCCCGGACTGTCCAGCCCTGCCCCCACCTTCCTTTGGTGAAATTATGTAGCCATCCACGACCCTAGGAAAATTCAGCATACCCTGCAGAGATACTGTGGTCTGGGACGCATAGGCACCCTGAGCCCCAAAGCAGTACTATTTATGTGAACTGAATTGGAACATCTCTTAACATCTAAAGAAATGGTGTAACTGAAAATAGAAATGTGCAAATTACTTTACAGTGGGATCTTGATTCAAAAGGAATATTGTCTCCAGTTACCTTGCAGCCAGAATGGTTTCCCACCCCTTAGTTAGATAGGTGCCTAAAGCTGAAAACTGAGATTTCCCAAATAACGTATTATCTCACATCTGCAGAAGGATGGTGTGCTATTCTAAAAGCACATTCACATACACCCTCACATCTGATCTTCACAAGAAATGAGAGAGGGAGACCAGGCCATCATCACTACTCCTATTTTACAGATGCAGGCACCAAAGTCCAGAAAGATGAACTCGTTTATGCCATATCTCACAACTAGGAGGAGCAGAAGTGAGGCTCAAATCCAGTGCCCCGTAAAGAGTACCGTCCAATACTTACACCACTTTCCTGAAGTGCATTCTGCAAGGAAAACAGGGTGCTTTTTTTGCCTTTAATGATGAGTTAAACCTTTAAGTGATAAAGAATACAAATAAGTAGTTTCTTTTAGTCCTAGCCAGAAAAGCAAGCATGATACTGGATTTCTTAAATATGAAATATATAAGAAGGTGATGCTGTCAGTTTGTTGGTTGATTTTTCCCCATGGAATCAGTTTTGTACTCATTTTGGTTCAACCAACCTTGAACTGAGCAGTCGCTACAGCAAGCAATGTGGTAGACATTGAAGACACACAGTGTCCTTTGTGGAGACAGGCAAGCAAATAGCTAATAGCTCACAGTATTCTAAAGGCCGTGGTAGAGAAACACACACAGGATGCTAGGGAAGCCCAGAGAAGTTGGTTATGTCAACTAAGAAAGAATTTTTGCAGAAGGAAGCCTCTAAGATTAATTTTGAAGGCTGAGTAGGAGTTCTCCAAGAAAAGAACAGGAGAAAGGAATTCTAGTAACATTCAGAGACACAGAGATAGAAGAACAGGAATAAATACAGTTTCCTGAGAGACAGAGGAAAGAGGGAGGAGGTCATTTTGAAAAGGAAAGGAATGGAATCGTCACAATACCTAATGCTCACAGACAGCTTCCCACGCGCAGGCACTGTTCTAAGCACTTCACACATTCAGATACATTTAATCCTCACAACTCCCCTGGGAGGTCGGAGCGATCATCAGCCCCGATTTTGCAAACAGACATTGGAGGCACCAAAATATTAAGCAAGGTGGCCACTACGCCATGGTTCGGGGACTTTCTAGGGGCTTTTAACACTTTACTAGACCGCCTTTCAAAAAATGTGTGCTGGGGAAAGAGGGACATGGAGACGGAGGACATACAGCCTTTCCAAAGACAGAAAGAGAGATGAGCAAAGTTAGGAAAGCCTGTAAACTTTGGAAAAAACTAAACCAATTGAGGGACTTTATATTTCAGAGAAGCGGGCTGAGCAGGTGGTATGGTCAGCCAGCCTTCATGCCGGCCGGGCGCCTGACGAATGTTCTGACTAGTCCGAATCTTTCCAGGTTGTGAGGGCAGCACATGAGGAAGGCACGTGGGTGTGTTGGAATGCATAAATCCTTGATTGCAGATGTTTTCAATAAATATTGACTAATAACAAATCATATTTAGTGCTACAAGTAAGATTAATAAAATTAACTGGAAACATATTTAATGTTAGCATAGTTATGGTTCACGGCTAACGGGCAAAAATTCAATGAGTAAAGAGTTTTATACATTTTCTCTTCTCTTTTGTAAGGACTTCCGTGGAGATGAAGCTACCAAGAAGTTTCAAGTCAAATCTGCAGTCCACTTCTGACAAGGAGAAACACAACTTTGTGATATTTTAATTGCTATTAAGTATTACATTTAACATTTAAATTGTTATTATATATTAAAATTGTCCTATTTTAATGTGTCATCTTGCTCTCGTTTTATTGTATTTTTCAGTGCTCATTTCCTCTTCATATCCACAGTTTCCTTTTTAAAAATGTTATTGCACTATATGTACCTTTGAAAATGACCACAGATTCTTTTGCAATGAGGTAAAGTATAATTAAATACATACATGAACCAGATGTTACTTGAAGATGCCTTGGAGATTTAGTTAAAAATAGTTTACCCCCAACCCAAAGACCTCAAATTATCCCCATGATTTCCACTCTCCTATGGGCCGTGCCAGTTCAGGCCCATTTATTCATTATTTTACTCAAGTCTTCAACAAGTATTTATTGACCACCTACTACATCCCAGGCATTATCATAGGCAGTAGCAACACACTGGTGAAAACCACAGGTGGAATTTACAGTCTAGTAGGTGGGAAGCAGGTAAATAAGCAAACACGAGTAAAGGAAGAAAGTGAATGAAAGAGTTTTATAGCTAAAAGTTTGATGAAGAAAATGAAACAGGGTTGTGTGAGGTCCCATAATGTAGAGGGGCAAGTAATCAGTTTTCCCTGAGGAGCCTGGAAAGTCCTCCCTGAAAGGTGCCCACTGACTGGGACCTGAATGGCCCGCTTTGTGGCTTGCAGGTCTGAGGGAGGAGTCCAGGCACAGGGAACCGGCAGGACCTGGGCTTTGAGGCCAGGCTGAACTCGACACGCT
Organism: Phataginus tricuspis; assembly: GCA_029783875.1. NCBI lineage: Eukaryota > Metazoa > Chordata > Mammalia > Pholidota > Manidae > Phataginus > Phataginus tricuspis. The sequence continues at coordinate 9,681,595 of JAQQAC010020790.1, forward strand.
GAAGATGCAGGGAAGCCTGTGTGGCTGAGGTTAGTTGCACTTGGGAAAGAAGGGCTGAGAGAGGGCTGAGCAGCGGGCAGGGTCGGATCACAAAGGGCTTTGTACAAACCAAAGAAAGAGATGGGGGTTTATCCTTAGTGGGGTTCTGAGGGAATCTGCTTTATGATTTTTAGACAACTTTTTCTGTTTTGGGGAGAGAAGATTGTACAGAAGCAGGAGATCTTTAGAAGGTTCTTGCAGTTGTCCAAGGGACAAATTGTGGCTGCTGGAACTCCAGCAAGGTGTTACACACATGGATAGGAGATAGAGGTGGGTTTGGTTTTAGAGATGCTGTGAGAGATCAAACCCCATCTCTCCCATCCTCAATCCCCATCTCTCCCCTCACTGACTTCTCTATGAAGTTCAATTGCAACAAGGTTATAAATTTATAATTTTACTTAAGATTTGTAGGACCTGGGGGAGGAGCTCACTTTGGGGAATATGTGGGATCTTCCAGGGGGCCCTTTTATCTCATTCTGCCCCTTTTAAGAGCCCATGTGACCTTCCTGCCTATGCAATCGCCCCAACATGTAATCCTGTCCCAATTGCCAGCTCCTCAGAGGGAGCAAGCCCCTTTGCCCAGGACCAGTTTAAGATCGTTGCAAACATATTAAATCATATGGCAACCCATCCGCATTCCACATCCAATATTATTTACATGTGGGTTGACTTATGGCTGACTAGGTGATATGCTGTTATGGTTTGCAGGACTTTAATTAGACATTTATTTTATGACTTACTTTTCTGTTGCCTAATCAAGTTTTTTTTTTTTTCAGGCCTCAAACACTGTACAGGCAATCGCAAAACCTGTCACCTCTGCGCCTGTGGAGTTTCATAATTCAAACAGCCGTGACCAGAGCTGTCTGTGCGGCCCGGGCTCGCCGGCGTTCTGGTGAGTGACATCGTCTCCATGCCACCGCACATGCACACGGAAGTGGCGTCAGCCGCTGCAGCGTCCGCAGGTTTCCAAGACACCACCTACAATGTGCGCATCCCCCTCTCCACACTCCCCTCCTTGCAAGGCCCCAGGGCCCACAGGGCTTCCGGGGCTGCCTGCCTTCCTCACACGTGCAGGTTTCTCTTCGCCCCCACACTCCATTCCCAGGACCTTGGGCCTGGAAGGGTCAACCCAGAGCTTGAGGCAGCAGAAATCCTGGGCCCTGGGTTTTCCACGGCTGACCCGGGGCCACGGCAGGGAAGCTGCTTGGAAGGCGGGCTGGGCCCAGTGGATCCCAGCAGGGCAGCCTCACCGGTGTACTGCCGCTCCAGCAGCTGCTGCCGTCTGCGCGGAGGAGCCGCCCAGGCCACCCAACCCCTGGCATGTCCCCATACCTGTCCTCCCCGCCTTCCTCCTCCTCGCAGAGGCAAGGGGTCCTCCGCACGTGTGCAGACCTCTGAAACTGCGACAGCAGGTGGGGGGCTGAACACGCTAGCTCCGGAGCCAGACTGCGGGGGCTCGAGTACCAGTTCTGTGCTTAATCACCCGTGGGCCCTGGGCGTATTTTGTAACACGCCTGTGCCTCAGTTTCCTCAGTTGTAAATGGGATGGAAGTTCCTACTTCACCAGGTTGTGAAGTTTCCTGCAAAGTAGCTAGCATATGATAAAGACTCCATAAATTCTTAGTTATTATAATTTTAAAGAAGTTTATAGAGTTAAGTGAAAAGCATCTGTATCCATGACTATGTTTGTAACCCCATTTGTAAGCAATGTCAAAATTCTAAATTTGAGGTCCTTTGTGAATATTTGTCTCCAGGCCAAATGCTTTTTCTATTCCCTTTCTGACCTCGACTCCCACCCTCATTCATATGTTAAAATGGCTAGAGCAGATGAATTAATAGATTCGACTTCCTGGCTCTCTGATTTCAAATTAGATTAACAGAGTTTCTTAGGTCTTTAATTCTATAATTGGGTGACAGATAAATAGCTTAAAATGCAAACTTGGAGGGAGAAAGTGCAAGGCTAAAACTCCCTGGTCCTCTAAACAATTGAAGTCAGACCAGTCCTGGAGGAGACGAAGACCTGCAGGTCCCAGTCGAAAGAGAAGTGTGGGGAGGAAAGGCAAGCTTCCCTTACGGCACAATTTTGCTTGAACTCATCTTGTTTGTATGTTCAGTATAAGCTGTGTGTAAGACCAGCAAGGAGTGGATGATTTTCAACCAAATAGTACTTCACGGTGACAGACATGACCCTAAGTGAAAGCAGCCCATACTGTAGGAGCCTGAGAGGGGTGCAAAGTTCACATTGCCCCACAATTTCCCCTGCACACCCAGTGCTGTGAAGGGCTTTGTGGCTGCTACCCAGGGGAAGTTGCTCACAGAACTTTAAAAACAGGGGCCTTGGCGGCTATCCGTGAAGCCCAGATGAAAGACTACCTAGAGTCGCGCCGACTGGCTGACCTTTCAAAAGTCCTTTTATCCTTGAGAGTCTCTGATTTTGATGTAGTGCTGAATATTTTTCAACGTCCTATCAAGAAAAGTCAGTAAGTAGGTGAAAAACAAGTTCTGGTTCTGCACTAATTCCCTCATACATTTTTTAAAGGTTAAAAAAAAAAGGGATAAGCATTGTAGTTGCTCAATAAATTAGAATTCCAACAAGATAAGAAATTTAAATTTTTCTACTTTGCAAATCTGAGAGTTCAAAATTCCTATAAAGGAATACTTGGGCTGGGAGCTACCATTTTTTTAAATAGAGACAAGTCATTGTTGCTAAGATCCTAGGAGAAACACAGTGTGTTTTCGTTGAGTGAATGAGTTACAGAGAAACACAGCTTTCCACGTCTTAATGTTAATTATTTTGGAGTTAATAAAGTCAATGAATAATGATGACAACTTAAAAAAATAGCTTATTTATCAATGCACTTTGTCACGGCTATCTACTGCTGTGTGACAAACCGCTATGCATGTAATAGCTTAAAACAATATTTTATTATTTCTTAGGATTTTATGACTTGATTGGGCTCAGCTGGATGGTTCTTCTTCGCCACACAGTGTCAGCTGGGGCTGGAATGTCCGCGATGGATGGCTGCCTGCAGCCTCAGCTGGGATGGCTGGAACAGCTCGGGTTTCACTGGGCATTTCTCCTTCCAGGCCAGGGGTTCCCCCCAACAGGATGGCCTAACTTCTTGATATGGTGACTCAGGTCTCTAAGAGCAACTGTCCCAAATGGACAAGCTCCTATGCGTATGTGTAAGCATTTATTAAGTCTCTGCTTCCATACCACTTGCTGGTATCCCATTGGCCAAAGCAAAGTGTCCAGGCAAATCCAGAGTCAATGTGGGAGGGCTTCAATACCCATGGGCTTAAATCCTGGGAGGCCTGGTTCCTTTGGGGCCACCAGTGTAACAGAACAGTGCTGCACCTGTGTCAGACATTCCACATCAACGTATCCGCTTTAAAAATCAAAACCACCCTATAAAGTGTATACTACTTAGAATCTTCATTCCAAGATGAGAAAACCAAGGCAAAGAAAGGTTATTGATTTTATTGCCGGAAGTCACACTGATAAGACGTGACAGAGCTGGGATAGAAACTCTCTAACCCTGGAGCCTGAACTCACAAGCCCGAAGGCCCAAGCACAGAATAGGAAACGATCAGCTTCTAAAAGTAAATGATATCTCGGAAATATCTAGGGAATATTTGATTTAAAGGTTTACACATTCAATGGCATTCTTTCCAACGGAGGTCATATGCATCTTACCTCCTAAAAGAATTGTAAACCAAGAGAGGTTAGAGCCCTAGCTTAATGAGTTCTCTTGACCTAGGGTAGAATTTTTCTTCTCTTTGAGTCACTCAGCGACTTAATTTCCTCAACTGTAAAATAGGAATGATAATAATATCTAACTTGCAGGATGGTGGTGAGGGTTAAATGAGATAATATAGTGAGTATAAAGTTCCTAGGGTGCTCTTAATGCATAGGATGTGCTCAGAGCCATGTATGAGTGTGCATGCTGGACACGCTGACCGTGGTGGGGAGCAGATTTTAGAGGATTCATGATCTTCCACATGAGCTCGCTGGAGAATGATTAGGGCAGTGAATTTTAACGAAAGCATAGCCTGTTTTGCCTGCCCACAGCTGGGAAGCATGGTCCAGAACAGGGTGGGAGAAATTACTTGTCTGGAACACCCAACTTAGGAACAACAGAAAAATAGACACCAGGGTGTCTGGAAAACTCATGCCGGTATCCTCACAGAATTAGTCTTACTAATCCAACCTGACGTAACCAGGCTCTCCTACCTGCAAAATTAATCCAGCTCTAAGAATAATCTTTTTTGGGCATCCCCCAAATTCGGAGAGTCTTATACGAGCCCGGTAAAGATCAATTCTTTCGTCCTGGTCCCCTTCTAGTAGAGGCAACTATTTTGTCTCTAGTGAAGATGTGGAAAAAGGAAGAAAAGAAAAACCAATTCGTCATGGGTAACTTTCCAAACCTTAGTTTCCATTGTCTGGTTATGCCAGCAGCTGTCTGCCGGTTGTGAGGCAATTTACAGCCTGAAGAAACAGGACTCCACATTTCTTCCTTTGGGGCCTGAATGATGGCTTTTTCCATCGTATTATGGTCACAGCTCTATACATGAGTTATGGCAGCTTTAAATTACAGCCACAATATTATGGGAAAAATGATAAATCCCTCACTGCCTCTTTTATCTCCAAAGCAGTTGGGAAATGAGGAGGAGGCCACTTACCCAAAAGGAATAAAATGTGGTGGGGGATGCGTCTGGGTCAGTAGAGGCAGCTGGCAGCAGGCTTTCCTGAAATGCTCTCTAATGCTAACGCACCACACAAATCTCTCTCTCCCAGATACAGGAGGAAGGGCGAAGTGAAGGAGGATAAGTGAGGAAAATTTTTAAATCTGCTCATTTTACTTAGGTAACTGAAGGTATATTGCCCATACACTGATCTCTGAGGACTCAGCTATACCCTCCCAAGGCCTAGTTTTTGTTCTTTTTAGGGAAGATTTCCATAATTCATTAAATGTGTGTGTCTCACTATCTCACATGCCTGAGTCATCCCTGAGTGTGGTATCTCAGTACTGTGGTGTGGTATCTATCTTAGTAGCTGTGTGAATTCGTGTACAGTTATTTGACCTCATTGAGCTCAGTTTTGTAATCTGGGAAGTGGACATAATGACACTTCCATCACCACAGTGTTACTGGGGAACTGAATGCAGTTGTTTGCATCCTCCTTCCTCTCGCCCTTCTTCCGGAGTCCGAGTCGGTTCTGCATCCCACCTCCTTCTGAGACGGCTTCCCTTCTCTCCGCTCTCTGACTGATGAGTCGTCTTTCCCCTGAACCGAGACGGGAGCTCCAACAGCAGTCCCTACCTCGGAAGGAAAGGGCCCTTCAGAGGGCTTGCTGATCGTTCTCTGCCTCAAGTCCTCTGCTTATCCACATTGTCTACAGCAGAAGCACCCGAGTGTCTGCGACCTGGCCCTGCCGACCGCCCCCCACCTCGCTCTGCACACGGAGGTCCTGACTTAGTGAGGCGGTCAGCTGGTGGAGAACAAAAGCTGTTTGTCAGATGGCAGAATTGAAGATCCAAAAGATTCTTGCAACTGTGTGGTCATGAGCATGAGCAGTGGCCAAAGCTGAGATTTTTGGTTGAAGTGTTTGTATGGAATTTGTATTTGGGCCTCCTGTCTTTGTCCTTGGAAGACCTTTAGCGGCCAAGCCTGATTTCTGAACAAATGCATTTCCTTGTATTCTTTCCCCAACTTAAGAATTCAATTATGATTTATTCTGTTAATTATAACTGTTATGTTATAACTGTTAAATTATAACTTCATTATAATTTTAAAAAATGGAAAAGGAAAACAAGCCATACTTTCTTGATTTGATTAGAAAATTCCACGGAATTCTAGTTCTGGGAAGAGACAAAGTACTTTGGAGCCTAGGGGAGTCAACTCAGTAAGTGACAGCTCGGGCAAAGCTGTGTGGCGCAGTGATGACCTTGGGGTACAACACCCTCACTCCCCGTGTCTCCTTCAGTGGTGTTAGTGTTAGCAGGGCTTCACTCCCAGTATTTTAAGGAAAAAAACAAAACCATTTGCATTTTTATTTTTAAATTATTTTCAGGCCTTTATATTCTACATAGAAGAGAATCAGCCGCTGAAGGACAACTTTGAAAATCACACAAGACACAATAGACTTTTACTCAGCGATAAAAAGGGACAAATTACTAACACATGCAGAACCATGGGTGGCTCTCAAAAGCATCAGGCTAAGTGGAAGAAGCTAAATACAGAAGGTTGCACGCTGCATGACTCCATTTACACGACATTCTGGAAAGGCAAAACTGCAGGGACAGAAATCAGATCAGAGAGTGCAGAGAACGGGGGGTGGGAAAGGGGAATGACTACAAAGGGGCATGAAGGAATTTGGGGGGCCAATGGAGCTGATCTGTGTCTTGATTATGGTGTTGTTGCAAGACTGTCAACCCTCATCTAACTGTACATCTAGAAAGGTAAATTTTACTGTATGCAAGTCATATCTCAGTAAACCTCAAACACACACACACATTCACAATGATCCCGCCAGGACTGGTTAGAATCAGAATTTAAGAAATGGCCAATTGGATTTTGCCTGTGTTTAAGGTACTGGGGCAGATTTTGTTTGTAAAAAGGGTTCTGCTGCTAAAAATGTTTGGAAACCACTGGATAAGATTAATACCTGTGGGCCAGCTGAGATTTCTTAAGAGAATAACGCTTACTTTGTATTGCTTTTTCCAAAATGTACTTTACTATATACAAGACAGAAACCAGAGGAAGGAAAAAAAAAAAAGACTGTATATATTTGCTTTCCCTGAGTAATTCCCAAAGGGTTTTCTGTCCCTAGAATTTAGCCTTAACAAGAATGCTGTGCTCTCTAAATATAGCAGCAAAGGTTTGGAAGCCATCTATCTTTGCCAGCCTGGATAGGCCAGCTAATAGACACCCCTCAGGGTGAACAGATGCCAGGCAGCGAGGCCTTTGTTCAGCCCCAAGGAGCACCCAAAGGGCTTTCCTCCCCCAACACAGCCAGGGGAGCACAGCAATCAGAGGACTTTGTAAAGTTCTGCAAGCCTGTGAAGGTGACTGAAAAAATCATCCCTAAGCTGGGGTTTGACTCCAGGTACCAGGCCGCTCTCCTGAATTCCGGTTGTGTAACACTCCCATCAGAAGGCCCTTCCACGAGGCAAGCACCCCTCTTTTACCAGCCCCCCCTCTGCTTGCCGTTGCCCTCCCCCAGGACCTCTCCCTTTCCTGACGGAGCCCTGAGGGTGTTGGTGTTTATGAAAACTGTTAGGGTTTGCTGATAAATACTGGGACTCAGGGTGATCATTGGAAGACAAAATTCCTTGCCCAATCATCTAGACTCCCTGTGTCATCCCTCCTTACCAGGATGTGCCCTAACCGGGCTCTTTCTCCGCCCTCCAGACCTCCCTCATTGGCTGCTGGAAGCCTCCATCCCTACGGCTCCCGTCGGGCTCCTCCTCCTCCCAGATGCCTGGCAGCTCCCTGTCCTGTCTACTCCAGGGCTAGGCGGGCAGCAGCTTCCCTCCATGGCCAGTTTCCACAGGCCTCACCGCGGGCTGTTGCTCACCTGACCCTGTCCACATCTGTGTGACGAGTCCTTTCTTACATTCTTTTCAGTTAAACCCTTTCATTGTTGAATCTTGATTTCTGTTGGGAGAGTGACCATCCCACCTCCCCGTTCCCAAATTCTGGAAGGACTTCTCGGTGCCCTTAGGATAAAATCCACACTCCTTCGTGCCCACGCCCCTGACATGATCTCCTACTATGGTCCTCTGGTCTGTTAGGCTCCGTTCTGTTTGAACTCCTTCCCACCTGGGCCCTTTGCACCTGCCATTCCTGATCAGGAATGTTCTCTTCCCCATAAGTTTGTGCCCCTGCCACCTTCTCATTAGAGTGACAGATCAGATGTCACCTCTTCAGAAAGGCCTTTCCAAGCTGCTGTAGGGAAGTAGCCCTCCTCTCTATCTCATTACCCTATTTTACTTTCTCAAACTCCTATCACTGTCTAAAATTACATGAATTATATTTGTGATCCTGTTTGTTGCCTGTCTCTCCTCCACGCTAATGTCAGCTCTGTCTGATTTGTCACTGTAGCTGTCAAGGTTACAGAAAGAAAGCCCTGGTGACGCACTCCAACTGAGTAACATCAGAAGATTTTAATAAAGGAATCATTTTAAAAAATGAAGGCAGCAAACGGTTGTGCAATAAATACCCGGCCGCTTGTAACACTAAGGTAACCCGTGTCTGCCGGAACTCTGAGAGGGGAGCAGCGTGGAGAGGGCTGCCTGGTGATGGAAGCTGTGGCCTTTAGTGGCAAACCCACAACAGCCCGGCAGGGAGGCGGGTTTGCAGGTCACTCTCTCCCCTACCTTCTGATCTCCTGCCAGGGCCTCCCATGATCTGATGGGAAGTTGGGGGGCAGTCCGTACAGGTCTGCTTCCCGGCATGCGGAGCAAGTAAAGAAGGTGAAAGAGTACATCTGAGGAAGTGAAGACGCGCAGCACAGCCACTGGATTTGCTAGGCTCAGATGGTGCCTGACATCAGGCCCATGTCATTTTATAACTGCAGCAGCACCGTTTACCTAGAGCTGTGCAACAGGGCAGCCCGCCTGGCAGCAGGATCTCAGAGAAGGTGATATGGAATGAATCCATGTATTCCTGTGGGTTTGCCTCTAGGCTCGGGTGTCTGGTGGGGAACATTAACTCCCTCCTCAACATGGGACAATCAGGACAGATAAAGAGTCCCTTGATAGTGGGCTTCCTGAATAAGGCCACCAAGATCTCACCCACGGCCCTATAAGGTGGAGAAAGAAAAGTCCTATGGCTGGTAGGCTGTGTGTCCTGTGCCAAGGACATTTCTGAAGTTGGAGAACAATCTCTATTTATATGCAGTGTGGAAACAGGAGCTTGTTTTGCATTGTGTTCGGAGGCAGAGAGGAATCAGGTAGCAAGCTGGCAACATTTCTGATTTTTAAGGCATGCAGAGCTCTCCAGACTTTGTGGGCGTAGGAACGAGCTCACCCATCTACAGGATGAGCGGTTGAATGCAGAGAGGCCAAGTCATTATACACGGCTGCCATCATCTTGTAGCTAGGTGTGGAGTTCCTGTGGTGACCTGTAGGGGGAAGGCATAACTAAGTGGATTTTTAATCAGACCCCCTTCAGTGCCCACTACCTATGGGAAATGGAACAAATTCACAACAAAGTGAAGACAGAAGGTTTGCTTTGGACAGTAGACAGAAGTGGAGCCATAGATGCATGACGGAGAACCATTTACAAGGGGGAGTGTTTTACATTACTAAGGGTAGAGTGGGAGACACTTGTCAAAGGGTTTGAACACTGAGCTGGAGAATAACATGACGAGATGAAAACTGCAGCCAGAACAATTTTCGCCGTTTCCTTACTGTAGGGCAGGTTGAAAGAGGAAGTGATCTGGGACAGCTGTAAAAATGGAGAGGCGGGGGCAGACAGGACAGACTCCCGGGGTCCATAGCTCCGTTCCCTGGCTATGCCTGACAGCTGCACTGTGCCATTTATTCCAGAAACAACGGAGCTGCAAACAGCTGTGAGAGCTGTGCTGCAGCATTTACCTGGCAAATTTAATTTCCCGGCACACCTTTCTGTTTGATCCATTCCGTATCATTTGCGTAGAATAATGTTTTGGCATTGCTTTCGGTGGCTATGGTGCTAGCTGTGTTACAAAAGGAAAACGAATCACCAGCACGTGTTCATTTCTTGTAGGAATTCTGCCTCCCGTGGGGCATGCTGCTGCCCGCTTGTTGATCGATGACACACTGATCCACCACAAAAGGAAGAAAACCAGCAACTCCGTGTTCTCGAGGGCCATTAACTTCAAACCAACCCAATGCTGAACTTGTTCTTTCTTGTCATGAACCACCCTGAGGCACCAGCTGACGATTAAGAAAGGTACTTTCTATATGGACTTTGCGCTTGATAAATAGGCTTTTCACTTATTCAGCATTGATGGAACCCTTTGGTGCTGGGCAGGGAAGGTAGATATCAAGAGGGGGCAGATGCTCCTGAGGGGCTCACAGTCTGCTGCGTGGGGACACAGTCATGTCATGGGACCTATTAGGAGACACTGCTGCCGGAGGCTGGGGCTGGGGGCGTCAAGGAAAGTGTTAAGGTGTCTCCGTTTGCCTCTCAGATGCACCCTCCGCTTGCTCTGTGCCATTCTACTTCCTCACCATCCTCCCACCTCCAGTCTGCCCGCTTTCTTCCATGTCCCCCACCCTGATAAGTTCCTGCTCTCAGCCCCCCGGGGCCGGCTTGAAAGGCCTGCATCAGTGAGCTCCTGTGCCTCCGGCCTCCAGTTGGGGCTGGTCCGTGGGGCACCCTAGCAAAGATAAGGCTGGGGGTCAATTCTCTGGGATCCCTTCTGTCAGGATCATGGCAGAGTGGCTGTATCCGCCCCTGAAGGACACAGCTCCTGTCAGGCAGCCTTTACCATACAGCCCTTTCCTCTGGGGTCTACTAACCTTCTCTCCCCTGGCCCTCTATAGCTCCTGGGATGGTAACAGTACTCCCAGCCACTGTTCTTTTAAACCACTTTGTGGTTTCCTAAAACCCTGCTCACACCTTTATCACTAGTCCCTTTACTAATTCTCCCAGTTACTAAGGATACCGTGCCATCCCCTTCCTGCTGGATCCTGACAGTCATGGAAGACTTCCAGAGAGAGGTGACACCTGAGCTGAGTGTGGAATGGTGAGCACACTTATTTGGTGAAGGGGGGAAAGGGCCCAGTCAGGAGCAACAAGCAGCCCATGCAAAACACAGAGAGAAGAGGGCTCACAGGACGCTCAGAAGCCAGCGCAGGACGCCTGACTCTCCTTCTCCTTCAGCCCCAACCTCCTGGACACCGAGGACGCCAAGCCCTGTCCATCCTAATTCCTCACCATCTCTCCGACCTTTTCTGCTTCTCTCCCTATCCAGCACCCTAATAAATTCTTGCTGCGGTTATACGCCAGCTTTGCAATCATTCTTATATCCCTGTGAAAAACCCTTTGCTGTCGCCTCATAGCCTTCCGAGTAAATGCAAACTGCTGGACAGGGACCTCCTGTCCCTCAGCCCTCGAGGATCCGGGCGCTGCCGGCTTGTCTCCTGCCCGAGCCGCACTGAGCCCGCGCCCCAGTGCCACACGGAGCTCCCTCTGCCTTCCCACTCCACCTCCCTCCTGTCCTCTAGGCTCTCTCTCCTCGTCCCACAGGAAGCCTCTGGCTTTGCCCATCTGTCCTCGGTGCCCAGTCCTTCTCCCTTTGCCATGTCCTGTGCTCCCATAGTGCCCCACGCTTTTCTCTATCAAAGTCCGACTCACAAAATGCATGAGGTTCCTTTTGCTCCTCTGTCTCTACTCTAAGATGTGGGCTTCTAAAGACGGGATGGATCTTATTTTCCTTATATTCAGGCATACTGCACAGAGCAGTGCACATAGTAAGTGCTCAATTAGTGTTACTGGCTAATGACATAACTGCAACTAATTTACCAGGGGCGGAATGTGGTGAGCAAGGGAAAGAAAAGAGAAGGTAAATGAGGTGGGGATGGAGGCAAGCAGGGTCCATATGAGAACAGACACCATAGGCCAGGGCTTTATCCTAGGGCAGTTGGGGGCCAGGGAGGGTCTTAAGCAGGGGTGAGGGTCAGATCAGGTGTGCATCTCATGCAGCTCTCTCGGGCAGCACCAGTGAGTCAGACAACCATGGAAGATGAAGATGGTAGTGATGGGGCAAGAGGCATGCCAGCCTTTGCCTAGACAGGGCAGAGTGAATGGAGGGCTCCCAAGTGGAAATTCTTTGAGTCCATGGGGATGAGTAGCTGTGGCATAAATGCAGAGGCAGAGAGGGGCAGGCGTACTTCCGGCCAGGGACTTAACTGGCCATCCACAAAACATGGAGCTACTTACTATATCTCAGCCCGCAGCCCAGAAGCCTACAAACTCAACTTGTAGCATGAGGGTTAAGAGCACAGGCTTTGACATCAGATGAAGCTTCACAAGGATAGAGACTTCGGTTTGTCCACTGCTATTTCTCAGCATCCAGGACAATGCCTGGCACATAGCAGATGCTCAAGAAATATTTATGCAATGAATGAAATCCCAGGTCCACCACTTACTAACCATGTGACTTCGGCTTTTTTTTTTCTTAAATTTTTGTCCCTGTATGCCTTAGTTACTTTTTCCATAAAACAAGAAATAATTATAGTAACTAACAGAGGGCTGGCATGATGATTACATGAGAATAATACATGTAAGCAGATTGCTTGAACTATGGCAAGCTCTCACAGAATAGCGCAGAAGTGAAAAACCCTGGCCAACCCCAGAAAGAGAATTTCCCTCTAGAATTCCACTTCTTTGCCCTTAGCTTTCAAAACACAAACGGGCAACTTACCCATTAGACACAGGGCCTTCAAAAATGTTTTATTTCTTTTAAAATCAGAAGAAAAAGGAATAAAATAATAATGAATATGTAATAATAAATCTGGCCAGTTGTGTCATCTTTATATCAGTGCAGTTATAAAATCTGATTTTAAACTTTTTTAAAGGGCTTAGAGCCCATGAAAGTCATAATGTGTCATTCTTTCTCTCCTTGTCCTGCTCTTGTTATTCCAATGGATCATTTGATTCAAAACTTGATTTTAAAAGCAGCTACGAAGCCAGACTGAGAGGGGCTTCCCGAGATTGGGTGCCCGCCAGGTGCAGTGCCGGGTAAAGAAGAGGCAATGAGTGAGGAGTATAAAAAGATGGAATAACCCAGAGAGAAGTACTGTGTCCTCACACAGCTGATGATGTGGGTGGGTGGGAAGCTCCTAACACATGACCCCAGCATGACGAGCTCTGTGTGTGTGCAGGAAGGTGACACGGCCCTGTGACATCATGTCATCTTCCAAGTCAGGAGCCTAAAGCTAAAAAAAATTTTTCTTAACACATAAATAATAAGACATAGTACAGGAGAGGTATGGTTTTCCATCTTGACATTCGTATGTATTATGTCAGAATTCATCTTGATTTTGCTGCAACACCTCATACATAATCTCAAAAGAAAAATAATAATGTGTGAAGTGTGAGGACATCATGGGCTTTACAACATGAGTATTCAGATAAAATTTCAACCCTCTGGGCAAACAGGAAAATAGAAGGAAATTGTCAGAATACTTCTACAGGTGTTCAGTCACCTCTGGGATGGAGTGCAATCAAAACTGGCTACAGTTAACTTCTGGGGGATGGACTTGTGAGTTACTTTATCTTCTTTTTTGCTTATCTCTATTTTCTTCTGCTTTTACAATGAACACTGCATATTTCATCTCTAAAAATCAATACAATTTTTCAAACCCAATCATACAAGTTACAGTGTTACACACTGAGGAATTTCTTGCAAGAAACAATTTGAGGTACGTGGTAGGGCTGTTTGCAAACTGAAAAACTGAAATAAGCTAAATATCAACACAGGATTGATTAAACACATTTTAGTCTACCCTTAAATGGTCATTAAAAATTATTATTTAGATTTATATTTATTGATGTGGAAGACATTCACATTGTATTGTTGAATATAATGTAAAAAAATGTCTAAAAGGGTATATATGACTTAATTCCTTTTTTAACTTAAAATGCCCTTTTTAAGGCTAGAAAAGATATATGTTAAAATATCAGCAGTGTTAGAAATACAGGTAACTGTTTCTTCTCTATATCTTTCTTTCCAGTCCTTTTTTTTAACTGCCTCTTTTTATTCTTTATTCTTTCCTAACCAGGAAAAAACTATTTCTACCTTTTAAATTAGAATCCAAGAAGATTGTCAGATGTCCATTAGACAAAGTTTTAAGAAACATTTCCCCTGAACATTTCTTTCATTGAAATTCAATGTGATTTTGAGAAATAAAACAAAACAAAAGCTGTTGCCACAGCTTTGACATCGCCAAGATTTTACCAAATCATTTCCCCATCAGACCTGCTTCTCCTCCCTGCTTCACTCATCATGACCATTTTTGAGTTCAGAAACTCAGACACTTGTTTCCCAAATCAATGGGTTGCAATGGCTATGACAGCCTCATGGCAAAACTGAGGTTATGTTTTGGATGGGCTGAGGGGAAAGGCATGCCAGGCAGGGGGAATGGTGTGAACAAAGGTGAGGAGGTGAGGCTCTACACACTGTCTTTGCAAAACAGGGACGAGACCCTGGGGAACAAGTGGAGAGTTCGGGAGGGGGATGGCGGGAAGTACAATAAAGTGGGCCAGATTAGAGGACCTTCAATATCAGACTGAGGTGTCCTCGGGTTATCTAAGAGGCGATGGGGCCGTCATTGGGTTTTTGAGTAGTGAAAAGACAAGAGGTAATTGAAATTTTAGAAATTTCGAGCTGAACTCAAAAAGTTTAATTTTACTGTTGCTCTTCATATCAGGGATGAGAAGAGTCTGGATTAAGACAGAAGCAATGAGAGAGAGGAAAGAGCGACCAGTGAGAGCTCTTCTGCAGTAGTCAGGGTTCTCTAAAGAAACAGAACCAATAGAATATGGGTTTTTTATTATATTATTTATAATTATTAAATAATATAAGTACATATGTTTATTTATGTTTATATTATATATTTATTATGAGGAATTGGCTCATATGGTTATAGAAACTGACAAATCCCAAGATCTGCAAGTTGGGGACCCAGGAGAGCTGAGGGCATGAGTTCAAGCAAGACTCAGGAAGAGTTTAAGTCCAAAGTTCAAGTTCAAGTCCAAAGTTCAAGTTCAAGTCCAAAGTTAGGAAAAGACCAACGTTCCTAGGACGCGTCCCTCTTACTCCGGCGGGTTTGAGCGAGTCAGGCCTTCAGCTGATTGGATGGGGCCCACCACGTTGGGATGGGACTCCGTGCTCACTTTACCAGTTCAATTTGCTCTGCCAATTTAAATGTCAATCTCATCCAGAAACGCTCTCACAGACACATCCAGAATAATATTTAACCAAATGTCTGGGCACCCTGTGACCCAGTCAAGATGACATAAAAATTAACCATTATACTTTCTAAAGAAAAAAATTTATCATTTGCATTCAGGATGTTCACCTGCAAGGAGGATGCCTGCAGGTTTCTTACCTCGGGAAGACACACCCCCTGACGTCTCAGACGCAGGCCTGACACTTCCATCCCACAAGGGCAAAGTCTGAGCGGTCGACCATTGAGCCATGGGGCAGACCTCACGGTGGTGGCTGTCAGCCAGAAGCACAGGCTTATCTGTCCAGACACGCCTCAGGACATCCCACCAAGCAGGTGTTACTGTCATGTTCTCTTCCTATCCAACTTCAAGATGAGAAAACCCAAGGAGAGGAACATTTAAGTAACTTGCTAAAAGACTCACAGCTATTAAGTGCCAAAGTCAGGACCAAGAGGGGAAATAAACTCTTGAGCACCCACCACAGGTTGGGCAACGGGCCAAGTGCTCAGGCTATCGTTGTTAATCCTTTAGTAACCCTCGAGGCTATTATTATCCCTATTTTATTGATGAAGAAACAGATTTACAGAGATTAGGAGTCTCACCCAAGGTGGGCAGATAACTCAGGATTGGAGTTCATGTCTATTTGGTTCTAAAGCTCTAATGCTCAGTTCACTGGTGTAGGACAAATCACACAAACACAGAGGAAAATATTAAAAACAACCAAGGACAGTGAATGAATTCAGACTGAATGACTGGAATAAATGAGCCAAGAAATTCTGATTCAGTCTTTGGTATCTATAAGGATAAAGTCCATTGCCCCACTGCTTAGCCCTGCAGTTCATCTCAGGCCTGTCTCCTCAGCCAAGACCTAGTGGGTTTCTTCTTCCATCCCACATTCAGGCTTGTGTGGAACCCATACTCAGGGCTGCTTGGAACCGAGAAGGGCTGGACATTTTTTGATCACAAGAGAGAACTCAGTGTTAGCAAACTGAAAGCAGAAAGCCCAACTGTCAGATATACTTAGACTTTGTACGATGCCTCTTCCCTTAAAAACCACGCAGCCCTGATTCACCGGCTGCCTGACTAATTAGCGCAATGTTCTTTGGACACACAGAGCTCAGAAGCCTCCACCAACCAAAGTAAGATCAGCTCTTCGGCATCGCTTCTTCCTCTCTGGCAGAACACATCTGAATGGAAGGCTCTGTGGCCACGATGAAGAAACAAAAGAACTAGAAGTTTACTGGGGAATTCGGTTCATCTTTTCTGCTGGTTTCACTCCTGTGTGATGTTGCAGGGAAGGGACAAGAAACTAAAAACAAATTGGATTCATTGGGACCATTTGGTTCAGGTTTACACTGAAATAAAACATTTGTTTCATCCCTTTCCTACATTTACCTGGTTTCCTGGAGATTCTGTTTATGATCCTAGTGTCTCACTACCCCAAATTTTAAAATTCCACAAAAACACAACTAATCTCAGTGAAAACACAATTGACCTCAGTGAAAGGTATTCTGACCCAGTAAATGATGGTTTTCTATCCCCTATCCCCTTAGCCAAGTAACATTATCCACATTTGTCTGTACTTTCCCCATAAATGTGATCGAAGGCTGTCTATGACCCCCAAGAGGAAATATTTCGTCTTCTCACACCATACCTCTGATCCGGCACTTAAATCCATGCAGAGAGGGCCTCTGTGAGACTAGAGATCATAGAACTGCATGCTTTAAGGGAGTGTTGTCTCTGCACACTCCTCTCTCTCCAGCTGATTTGCCTAGTCCCTGAGGGTAGGGGCCGTGTCCGGGGTACCTCAGAGCCCCCACGTGGAATCTACTTGGGGCAGGCATTTAGCTCAGAGGTTAGAAGTTCCAGCCCAAGAGAGCAGGTCAGGGAGCAGTCGGGGTGGTATCAAGGGAAAGGGAAGCCCAGTGTAGAGGAACACCTACAACTCGGGAAGAGGGTGCTCCTGCCCGTGATAGCCTGACTCAGATGCGAGTCTGCCACCACGTCCCAGAGGCGCAGGAACACAGCCCAGAGCGGTGTCGGGTGGCTGCAGCGGGGAGAGGAGGCAGCTAACGAACTGGCTAAAGGGCTCAAAGAAAACACAGCAAGTTGTGCCTGCCACTCCCGGCCGAGGACTGATAGGCCTTGGAAACAACTGGTGAGGTGTCAGTAATTGCCAAACGCCCTCTGCCCCTTGACTGTGGGTGGCACTGATCTCTGACACAGTCTGTAAGTCCTGGCAGGCTTTGAGAGGGCAGAAAAATCACTTGCCTTTGCGTCGGTATTTCCATATTTAAGATGCTTGTCTCAGCTGTTATTCTGGAAACAGTGTCACAACGAAGCTAAGAGTGCTTCTCTATGGTGTTCCTTTGTAGTTGACACTCTGTGTTGTAAACGACACTTTTTTGTTCTTTGTTTCAAGAGGTGACCCATCTAGATAGTTGGTTGTGGTAATGATTATAAAGCAGAAGGATTATTTAATTTGTATTTAAGCAAGAAGCCACAATCACTGATCTTCATTTTGAAAAGTACCATGCTTGTTGCAAAAACCCTACATTTTGTGGAATGCTTGGTGGTAAGGGTGGCTCCAGAATTCCCACACAGGAGGTGCTCAGAAGTCTGACATGCTTGGAAATAGAGGAAGAGGCTGGAAGCTGCATTTCATTGCACCTTTCATAACACTGAGCTAACCTCAGTTGTCCATTATCAAAAAATGAGAGGAGACTGAAGTCCCCCAAACTAAAACCTCCCTCTCCCTGCCCCTGAGGCTTCACTGCTTCGCTTAACCCTGTATTTCATCAAGATCCAGTGTTTTCCACCAAGCTCCTCCCAAGTAAATATTATTTACTTTTAGCATTTGACTCTCAGATCAACTTTGCTGATTTTCAATATGTTTATTTCAACCTTCAATTTAAACAGCAATAAGAGTTATCCTTGACACCCCTCTTTGGAACCCACCCTCTCTTCTGCATCCCCCACAGCCACAGCCTGAAATTAGGCCCCCATCGTCTCTCTGCTAGACTATTGTAAATACTCCCACCTTCCCTGCATTCATCCTGCTGCCTGAAGGGACTCTCTGAATGGGTAGGGGAACAGATCACTCCCCTTCTTTAGTAGTTCTCCGCAGTGTCCAATCGGACTTCCTTAGCATGGCATCTCTAGGCTTTTATAATGTGACAACCCCTGCCTACCATTTTTAGGAAAATTAAAATGATTCTTTCTGTTGTTGTGGAGATTAACCGTGTAGGGAAGGCCTTTGTAGAGGGCCTCCCTGATTAGAGTCTTCTGAACACACTTAAGCATTTTGCAGCCGCCCCAGATGACTTCCGCTTGCAGGGAGCGATCCCCGCCCAAGAAATAATGACCATCATTGGATTCTGCCCACAGATGAACTCTCCAAGGGGCTTCCCAAGGACAGCCCTGCAAGGGAGCACGGGGCGGGTCAAATCAGGGGTGGTCACGTGGCATTCCGTTTCTAGGTGATTGCCTTTACGTTGACGGCAGGCAAACGTTTAGAAATACTTTTTCATGTTCCGAAAGCTTTGAAGAACTAAAATATGAACAGCCCATCTAATGACCAGCATTATTCAGAAGCTCTTGACTCAAGGACAAGCCTATTAAACAAATAAAAGAAAGAATTGCATGTGGCCCGCTTGAGCCCAGAGCTGTTGCGGCATCGGGTTGTCCACAAAGATGACTTGTGCACTTTACCTCGCACTTGGCAGCTGAGACCGAGAGGGATACTTCCTCTGTGGGCCTTGGGATGGTGCCGATGACGTGTGAAAGATGAGTGGAGGTGGGGGCAGGCACACTCCAACCCTGAGGGCGAGGCCTACGCTGGCCTGAGAACCAGCCAAGTTGGAAGGGGCCAGCCCTTGGCAAGATGCCCAAGGAAAGACATGGAGCTTCTCTCCTGGGCCACAGCCTCCTGTCTGGGGCCCCTCCGGGACACCTCATCAGAGGGATGTGGAGACAAGGGCGACACTGCAAGTCGCAGAGCGGACTCCAAATCCCTTTAGCTCTATAATCTCACGCAGGGATTGTCAAACGACATACGGCCTGTGAGGCAAATCCAGGCTACTGCCTAATCTTGTAAATAAAGTTTTATTGGAACCTATAACCACTCTAGTGCATTGATCAATTGTCTATGGCTGCTTTTATACCACAGCAGCAGAGCTGAGCAGCTGCAACAGAGACCATACAGTTCTCAAAGATTAAAACATTTATTATCTGATTCTTTACAAAAAGAGTTTGCAGACCCTTGGCCCAGAGCAACTGACTTAACCTCATTTTCTTTATCTATAAAATGTCACTAATAACAGTATTCCAAATTTTTTTATGGTAATGCCAGTAAGTGTCAAATAAAAATAAATATGCACACGTAGAAAACTCTAGGTTAAAACGACATTGGGTTTCTTTACTGTCAGCCCTGTCAGAGACTTTAAGAAGACAGTAAGGGAATGTGCCCTGCGTTTCCCAAATAAACTTAACCTTGGAATCCCTGTTGTCATAGAGTAATATACAAGAGGGTGGGGTGCACATGCCTGAAGGGCATGCAAAAACTCCCCAGGGGATACAGATAGTTTAAAAGGAATAAAATGGAAACTGCCATATCTATTTAATTCCAGGTATTTTCTTTCACAAAACTAATCCACCTGAAAATAAGGCTGCCTTCCCACTACTGTGGCCTTTTCCCCGTAAGAGAGAGGCTGGCCTCTCACTCACCCCGAATCTTACCATGAAGCCTTGCACTGGGGTCCAAGGGCCCTGGACTGCCTGCTTCTTTAATCATGAAACCCTTAGCATCCCCTATCTTATCTAGTATTTTGTTAAGCCTGAAGCTTTGAGTTAGTACAGTTTGGGGAATGCAGAGCATAACGGACAGTACTTTGAGATGCTCTGAATTCAAAACAGCTGAAGTGTGCAGGTTTGTGATGTATCTTCTTTAGCCTATAACTGGGATGTTTCCTGAGACCAAATTTTTTTAGATAACACCAAAGAAAACTCATGGGCAAAAGCTTTCCATCATGTCTTTCATATTCGATTCTCTTTATTCAATAAACTAGTTAAAATTTGCTTTCTCTAATCATATTATGAAATATGCCGGTGGTGATCAATCCTCACCTGATTTCATGTTATCACCTTTTATATTTACTACTATTAATAAAACAATACATCTTTAAACTTACCATGAAAAATTTTAGATGTTAACTTAAAAATGTATACAAGGGTATATGATTTTTCAAAATTCACTTAGGGGAGCAGGCAAGCGAAAACGTTCAGAGACCTGTGTCCTGCAGGAGCAGCTTTCTCCACACTCTCCGGGAAGCATGCAGTTAGACAATGTATGTGAAGCCATTCAGAGGCCAGACGCGCAGCAGCCGCTCCGTGACTGTCAGTCCTCTCCTCCAGGCGTCCTTCCGCAGCCGGTTTGACCAGGGCATGCCTGCTCTCTCCCCTCTCCAGAAGTCCAAACTTGTTCTCAGGAAAGGTTAGGTGAACGAGGTCGTAAGAGATAACTGATTTAACTTAGGGGGCATGCTCTCACTTCACTCAGCATTTGCAATCTACCACTGGACAAAACACAAGCCCTTGGAAGAGAAAGGGCCGTGCTGGGGAGCTTCTCTGGCATCAGGCCGGCCGCTGAGAGGGCTGCCTATTTGTGCAGCTTTCCTTTGCAGGTGACTTTCCACTGGGACGAAGGGTGCTGCTTGGGACCCCACCCAAGAGGGGCTCAGAACACTAGCAGCCTCAGGATGTGGCTCTGGCCCCTGGGAGGCTGAGGCCGGTGGGGGGCTCCTCATCTCAAGAGCACATTCCCTCTGGAAAGATCACCCTGGGAGGCCTTCCCCCAGGAACACTTCTGCGCCTTCCTCTGCCGCCACCCACATTCAGCCAGCTTGTGGTATTTGGGGCTGACTTACATTCTCAGAAGTTAGAGAACAAGCTGGAAGAGTCAGTTTTGTTTCTCTAACCTCACAGATGAATTCGACAAAGTGTTTAGCTGGTACAAGAAATTCTGACCTACCTCCCACCCTTTTGGGAAAGCCCAAGAGCAAACCGAACACTGTGTGAGGACATTCTCAGCACTCACCGTCTGAGCATCATTATGGCCTTGCACAGCCTGTGTGCAGTTTTTGGTGAGGGCTGCTGCTTCCGAAGAGAAGCCCCTGCCCAGAGAGACTGATCCAAATAATATTTCAAGTCACCATCCCTAGAGAAGCCAAGGCGATGTCTTTTCTCAAAGATCCGATTCCTGAATTTGAGGCCTTTGTAGCCCACTGTCACTTCTCCTTCCCTTCACTAATGTATCAATTAAGACTATGTTGAAAAGCAAATACAGAAAATCCCTTTCAAATTAGATCAAAAATAATAGTAATAATTAGCAATAATAATAAACGATTCATTCCTGTATTTGAAATCCAGTGGTAACTGATGTGTCAGGTCAGGCTTTATCCAGCAGCTCAGATAATGCCACTAAAGTCCTCACGCCTGCCTTGCCACCGCAGAGGTGTCAGCCTCGGGCTTCACGTGATATGGACCTGCAGCCCACCTGGCCCCACACCCTCCACCCCATGGCTATAGCAGCTGTAGGCCTCACATAATTCACACTCCATTACCCAGGAAAAAAAGCCCTATTAAATAGGAAAGAAAAGGATTTATTTCCAAAAGCCCTAGCAAGTATTTTATTTCTTACTGTCTCCAGTTGGTTTATGTGCCCAGGAAGCAATCACTAGATTAAGCCAACCAGGACCAACTCCTGTTGTGGGACTAGAGTAAACCCCACAAACCATCGGTAGCCCCAGATTATTCCCCACCTTGAGACCATCTCTTTGTTAAATATGACAAACCTGGTCATGAGTGTTATTCTGACTGATCTTCTGAACTCTTGACCTTCACCTTGACATGACCTTCAAGGTAGAGCCCCTCCTTTGGGCCTCCTGACAGACACCCTGGCTTCTAAATTTCTGTCTCTACTGGACCCAGTGTGGGTCACTGATCCCAGACTAGGGCCTCCATTGCCTGCCCCAGCGTTGAGATGAAGATCTACCCGGTTCCCTCCTCTTGCTTCTCCCAAAGAGCTCTTCCTCTGTCGAATAGCCTTGGAGCCTGCCATCTAGTACAGTGAGGGAGTGTTAAGGGGAGTGATGGGTCCATAGCTCCATTACTCTAAACACTTAGCATAAACACAACAAACCATCCTAGTCTCTTCCAGGCCAGCCCCTCTTAGTCCCTTCCAGGTAGCTGCCTTGCTTCTCGCTCCAGACCTGGTGACGGGAAGTACTGATGATGAACATGATCTCTGCTCTTCCACTAAGGGCCTCTCCGTCCGGTCAACTGTTTGCATTTATCTCTAGGCAGCCTATTGAGAGGTTAGCTCTAACCAAGATAGGAGGGGAATGAGTCCCTGAGGGTATGACAGAGATACTCCTGTGGACTCCCTTTCTTCCTTGCAGGCGCCTGGATTCATGAATGTCTGTTTGCCCCATCGGGGCCCACTGCCCATCCCTGTGTGCAGCACCCCAGCCCGCATGCAACTGCACCCAGACTTCACTCCTTGGCCACATCAGAGCTCAGGCTAAAATGCCCACGCTAAAGCTTCCTCTGACCCTGGCCAACGGCCAGCCAACCATGCGGACAACTCACTGTGTTTGTGCTACTTCTGTGAGCTGCATGACTGACCTGTCACCCCCCGTGCAGGTGCTCTGTGTACCTGCCTGAAAAGCTGCCTACCCTCCCCAGCCCCGATCACTGCCCAGGCTCTGTTACACATGAGTCCTTGCCTCTCTGAGCTCCTTGTCCACCCCTTGACTTTGGAACATGGGCAGCCTCCCAGGCACAGTGGTACCCAGGATTCTGGCAGTAGGAATTCCCTAAACCAGCCTCCTGTTTAGTCTACACTGCTCTTCTCAGGTGGACCTCCAGTCCCCGTCAGCACGTCCAGCTCTCTTTCCAGGCCTTGTCACTTGGTTTCCCTCCTAAAGGCCACAGTGTTTCATTAAAACTTCACTTTCTACTTTCTTTACCCATATCCTCACCCTAAACCTGCAAGGTACCCTGCTGAAGAAAAAGATTTCGCCTCTCCCATTTAACATTTAATGTCCAAGGAGTGTCCTTTCCTCTAATCATTAACATATTTTAAAATCCAGCTTTGTATCTTTCACTGCACCTCCCTGCTCTGGGCTCAGCAGTCCCCAGACTGCAAGGCTGTCTCCTCATCTGTTCCCCACCGTCCCTCTGCTTTGCACAAAAGATATTCTAGACTTTTGAGAGGCTAACCATTTCATTTTCCTTCCTTTGCATTGAGTCCTTGGGTATCCTTTTTATACATCTGTGTCACTATGGGTGGGCATCTCCTTTTATCCAAACGAAATATTTGGATAAAAACAAACGTCATGGACGCTACTCTTTCTGAAACTCCAGGCACAGAAGTGGGTTCATGCAGTACAACTCCAGGCTGGGGAAAACATTCTTAGCAGAATGCGTGCCAGGAGATAGACTGTCAGGAAGGGAGTGTGGTAACATTCTATAAAGGACTGAGGAGTTGGGGTGAGGGGAGGGAGTGGGCATGCGGGGCATGTTGCCTGCCCACCAGGGGTGGCTACACATGAGCCTGACAGTCTGCACCTGATGCCTGTGACCATGGGCAGGACTGGAGGCAGCTGACTCAGCCAGCGATGCCTCTCCAGAACCTCTTCCGCCTGGTGCTCTCTGGGTGCACTGGCAACATCCTTGAACCTCAAGTGAACAACTGTCTGACCTTCCCCATGCCGCCTCCCTTCTCCTGCAACAGCCGGAATGGAAGACTCAAGGCAAAAAGTTCCACTAGCCTTGAGAAGAGTAAAAGCAAAACAAAAAAACTCTGCCAGCCCAGAATGATGTTCAACTATCTCCCAACCTGTTTGTCAGTCAACATTCACACAACTCTCCACATTCACGGCTGGGTAGTTGAGAGCAGTTAATAATTAGCAGTCAGAACAGACGAGGCTTCCACTGACAGTTTTTCGGTCTCACTAAATCCACGGTGAGCTTGCCGAGGGCTGAAACCCATCGGCAAGAGCCTGAATGAATAAACACCAGCCCCATTTCCTGCAGGCCTTCTGCGCAACCACAAGACTGAGCCCAAAACTGCATTAGCCCCTGCCGGCCTATCGGACCCGAGTCAACAGTCCCTTCTCATGGACACTCCATTTCTCCTTTCCTCTCCTGGGCCCCAGCAGACACGACGAACAAACCAAAGCCTGAATAAGGGAGGGTGCCAATGCTTACTTGAACATTCAAAGATCAATGCAATTATAAACATCTTTGTACTTTCAACTGACTATTTCATTATTAATGTGAAATTAAAACCCATCTGAGCTCTTACAATCTGGTACGTGTTCTGTAATCGTATTTATTGCTACGGCCCTGATATTGAGCACTTGGGAACAGATACAATGAATAAAGAATGTTGCAGGTCTTGGGCTTGATGACTTACAAGTCAGACAAGCATGGGGCTGGATGCAGCTTTGCTGTTCGTTAGAACCACTTACACTCTCCGAGCCTCCACTTCTGTATCAGTAAAAGCAAGAGTAATCATACTGGCCATGTAGGTTTGTTCTGAGGATTAAAGGAAATAAGATTTGAAAAAGGCCTAATATAACATTTGAAAATACAGCACCTCACCAACAAACAGTAGATAGTATCCCTCTGTGTCTTGCCAGTGGGTTTCAGCCCCAGACAAGTTCACTATGGATTCAATGAGCCCGAAAAAATGACAGTGGAATGTTCTTGGGGTGAAAGGGTTTATACCAAACTTTATTCCCACGGTGGCAGGTCAGTCACTAGAATTCCGTCCACTCAAAGTGAGTCTGCATGCAGCAAGCCGGTCTCTGCCTCTGGGCCTCTCTGCCCCCGCAGCTGCCTCAGTCTCTGTCCTTGGCGCTGCCACCACTCCGATCTCTGCTCTTCGGCAGCAGTGCCACTGTGTCGCCCAGAGCACTGGGAGGAGTTTTTATATAGAGTCAATAACAGTGTACTGCCCAAAAGTGTGTAGTGTGCTAGCCGACCAGGGCCAGGTGAGAACCCTGGCCATAGGAACCTTCACTTTACCCACAGTATGTTACATTCAAGTTGCAGCATGAGGTAATCAGAAGATCCAGATAAACAGAGTGACTCTTCCAAAGCCTTTTCTTCCTTTCTGTAGTCAGGGTCCACTGAGCACCTACACTGTACCAGACACCATTCTAGAAGCAGGAAATACAGCAAAGAACCAGACAGGCAAGCCCCAGCCCTCCTGGAGGTTACCTGTCAGTGGCGGAGAGGCAACAATAGAAAAGGAAATAACAAGGTAACTTGAGATATTCACGTGCTGGGAAGAAAATTAAACAGGGTGACAGGTGGGTTAGTGGGGACGGCCTCTCTCATAGGATAATTGAAGTGACACCTGCCAGAGAAAAGAGCCAAAGGAATATACAGGAGAAATATCCTGAGGAAATATAAGTACCAAGGGGCAAAGTGGGAGCGAGCCTGGCCTCTTGGGAGACAGAATGAAGGCAGGTGTTCCAGGAGAGCAAAGGGAGAGGGGGACAGTATGCAGTGAGGATGGATTCGAGGTCCTTCTCAGCTCTGCCCCCAGCAAGCTGCTTCACCTTGGATAACACTCCTAAGCTCTCGGAGCCTCCGTTTTGCCATCTGTGAAATGGGGTGGGAAGGGATTAGCCTTGATAATGTTAAGGTCCTTTCAACTTTACGATTTGAATAGGATATAGATTGAATGCCATGTGACTCTTTCTATGACAACACTAGAGTCAAATATAACTCTTACAGACTGCCTGACTTGGTAAGTATACTGATCTTTAGGCAACGTGACCCATACAACCAACCAGGCCCCAAGATGGAGAGCCCTTTCCTCCCCTTAGCTCCAAGCATCCTTTGAATTACTTGTGACTAACAGCTCAGCTGACCACAGGTTGTTTTTGCTTCCTGGTGGCAAACCCCTGGTAGCTCACAGTGGGTACCGTGAACCTAGTTTTAAACTGTTTTTATTTGTTCCATACTGTGTTCGTGGAATTTTTTTCAAACAACTGAGGAGCATCTATCAACCCACACAGCTGGGTACAGGAAAGCTTCAGGACACTTTCTACTTTGTTCAATAGCATTAACTCATGTGGAAAATCATCCCGAATAGTCAAAATGAGTGTCAAATTGCTCTTTTAAGTCTTCATCATCTGGATATTAAAGCAACTTCGACTATATTCTAGTTCCATCTCTAGGGATTTAACATGCAGTTGATCCACCCCCAGGGCAAACGTACACTTAGGAAATGATAAGCCACCCACCTTCGTCACTGGTGACATAGCTCATTCAAAGTCAGCAGGGACTGTGACAACTAAGTGACACTCCAAGCCGCGCAGATCAAGAGGGCTGGCCGTCACCACGGCTCTAGTATAACCGATTTGCACCCAAACTATCCTGGCCAAAGAGTGAGTCATTGGCCTACTTTTAAAGGCATCTATTTTTCAAGCCCTTGTAACTTCCTTGGTAAGCTGTTCCAGAACTTAAACAACAAAACCTTTCCAAGTTCTTTCTTATTCCCAGTGTGAATCCCTCATACTTCTTTCTAGGTTATTCCCTCCAATGATGCAGCGGCCACTCTTAGTACATTCCCCTTTTAAAACTACTCACGATAAGAAGCAACACACGCAGCCCTCACTGGTGTAGGTTCTTTACAGACCCTCCACTCAAGCCTCACAACGAGCCCAGGTGGCACATACTGTTCTAAATTCCACTTCACAAATGAGAAAACTGAGGGCCAGAGGCTAAACGAAGGCAAAGCTGGCCTCTGAACCCATATGCCACCCGAGCCCAGGGCCCATGCTTTCAGCCACTGCACCATTTCGCCTCACATAATTAAAATATCTCTCTGGGAGGTTATGCACGAATCTACCTCTTTTATATTTAAGTGATTCATGTAGAGAAACCAGAATCATTTTTATTTTTCTCTCCTTGTTTAATTAATAAACGTAATCATTTCCTTCTTACTATAAATGGAAGCCCGAGAGCTGTGCTTTGTCTCGAAAGTTTCAGAAAGGGTCTTTGACTTGTTCGCACTTCATCACTGTGGAGAAAAAGCGTTGCCGGGCCACAGTAAGATGCTGGGTCTCCCGCTCACCACCTAACCGTTTCAGAAAACACAACGCAGCCCTGGAGTTACGGCAGGAATTCCGCCCGCCCGCTGTGTGAGCGCAGGAGGCTGCAAAGTGAACTGCATAGCTGAGGCTGCTGAAGGGGATCGGAGAACCCAGGCGATGTGTTGTTCAAGTTGACAGAGAAGGTTTGGGGGCCCACTGCCTTTCCCCCCTCATTAAAGTAACTGCTCCAAGCAGAGAGGTAATATCAACCGATACCTATCTACCTATCGATGTATCTCTCTGTCGACCCACATATATTATAGACTACACACACCCACACAATGCTTTTTTATTTTCCTTATAGTAGCCACTGGGATAATTTTCTGTTTATCTTCCCGAGACTCCATCATAGATGGAAATGAAAGGTCTGCTCTCCTAATTGGCTACTTCCCCAGCAAACTGCTGAACCAGAAATATAACATAGAGAATGCACATAATTTAAATATATAAAATAGTCTACCCATTATCCATCTATCTTTCTATCATCTATCATCTATCATCTATCTATCTATAATGGACATGTATTTCAGACCACAAACTTAGTGGTATAAAATATGGAACTTTATTTTGTTTCCTAATAACCAAACTCAGTACATTTTATGCAGAAACCATCTCAGTCAAGAAAGGTTTCTCCGTCCCTCCCGTCTAAGGTGCTGAGGGAGAACTGTGTGTCCAGACATTGGGTCGGTGGTGGCTTCGGGTCTGGGTCATCGTCCGTCCAGTCAGTGATGGATACCCATCCCAGGAGTGAGGCACCCTCAGTCCTGTCTGGTCTCCCACTGCCCACACAGGGTGGCTGCAAGGTTCCCAGGATCCTGCTATTTCAGAGGCCGGTCCTGGCCGCCATGCTGCCCTGGGCACAGAAGCTCTGGGAGGCTGCTGGGGCTGTGGACCTGGCACTCTAGCACATAGAGGGGTGTTCCAGGGAACCCCCATTTGGGCTTCCTCCCCAGCCCTTGAGGGAATTGGAGGGACAAGGGAGTACACACACCACTCTCAGGTCCTATGATCTCATCTGGTATGTTTTTTACCCTCCTCCTCACCTTCTGCCCACATCTTCAGCCTGGAGGAGGGAGCAGTGCTTGGAAACCCCCTCACAAGTCACACCAGAGTGGCTAACCTCCACACCAGTTCTCTACTTTTCTTTCTCCCCCTAATCTGTGGATTTTGGGGGAATGACAAGTTGAAGGGAAGACTCACTCTTTCTCATTAGGTTTGTTCTACGCCCTGAGAACTTGCACTTTTGAAAGCCAGAAGCCTTTTTCCTGCAATAATTACTTGAGGCAAAGAGGTCTGTATTCCATTGACACAAGGAGGCAGTGGGAAATAGAACACAAGAGACACTGGTCTTTCCATCCAGTCACACGCACTCATTGGCAGTATATAATATATGCCTACTATATGTATCCCCAACATGATGTATGCATACATGTACTTAATTCACATGAATTATATTTACACATATAGTCAGGACTCACCCATGTGGTTTTGGACCATGAAATATCGTTCTTGGGAAAAATTAATCCATTGGTGAAACTTCTACCCAATTGTTAAATATTTAAGTCATAGGCATTTTAGATTTATAATTTAGGGTTTGTAGAATGTTAGGAGAAATGGAGAATCAGAAGAGAATAGGTAGATGATAGATTTCTCATCACCAATTGCAGAAGCAAGAATTTCTGACTCAAGCCCTCTGTAATAATCAACTTACTGTAACCCCAGCCATGTTATTTAGTTTAACAGTCTCATTGCATCATCAATGAGAGTTTAAAAAGTACTCCACTACATGGCAAACATAAGATAGCAAATTTCAAATAATGAGTTGATTGTGCGTGAGGTTTAAAATACTGGCTTATTCATGATTAAGACGTTTTAGAGCACCCATCAGACAATAAAGAATTCCTAGTCCTTGCTCAGATGCCACATTCACTATGCTTTTCTTGGTATGAAATTGCCTTCAAGCTAGACTCAGAAACACTTAGAAAAATATCAGATCATATAGGATATTTTCTATACAAACTGTACGTAAAAGAAGTTGAAAAAGAAGAAACATCAATCTTTGATTGGATTTGTCACATCTTTAAGTTACTGCTACTATTCTAGCAAGAATTTAACTTTAATCTCTACCTAAATATGCAAGGAGAAATATTCCTCCTATAAGTAAGGAGATGCAACATGGCAGTTCTTGATTACCTGTGCAGAGAGGACAGCTATTTAGAGAAAAGATGCCCCCATTTTTCTGACTAGCTTGAACCTTGAGAGGACAATATTCCACGTCCAGTTGTTAGAAGGGAGACTGTTTTTGTTCCTGGTTGTGTAAACATATTGTCACTGCAAACCCCAAATAATAAGATTCTTAGGAAATTTGAATTCTCAGGGAAAACATATTCTCAGGGTTTACCTGGGAAGTACAATACGCTGAATCCTGAGAGAAGAAGCCTGAGATAAGGGTTGCCGAATTTAACAAGCAAAAATACAGGATGCCCAGTTAAATTTGAATTTCAGGTAAATAGTAAAAATAAGTAAATCCTAAATATTGCATGGAACAACCCTATCAAGGTGGAAGCATGTGAAGTCAGGAAGTGGCCACTGCTTACCAACCAAAAGAGTAACTTCACCCTTGGCCACCCCAGCCTCAGAAAATGGTTTAGAACCAAATTCCACCAAATTCCCCCCTCAAGGTACTTTAAAAATGCAACTGGAAAACTACAACATGTATAAACATGAGCTACCTTGACATGAGCCTGAGCAGCTCGGCCCGGCATCCAAGGAAGAGCAAAGCGGGACACAGAGAGGAGCCAGGGGCGGGCAGCCGGCGGCTGTGTCTGCCAGGCCCGGCTGTGGCTTGTCTTTGAGTTATCTTAGGACACAAAATCTGTGCTGTGGAAGATCGTCTGTTTCTGTACTTTTGTATTTCCTTTTTTGGTCTTCTTGTACTTTCCCCTTATTTCTCAGTCAAGGTTCTTTTTGAAAATCCTTGCTTTTTCCTCTAGATCACTACCATCTAGGTCTGTGGACCTGATCCCCATCATCAATCCATCCCCTTTGTGACAACCGGAGGGCCTGTCTTTTTTAAAAGTTGTCTTTGTGGAGGTTTATTTTACATATAATAAACTTCATTAATTTTCTGTGCACAGTCCTACGGGTTTTGATTAGTGTATACAGTTACCTGACCGCCATGGCAATTGACAATATAGAACCTTCCCATCACACCAAGAAGTCTATTTGTGCACCTTTGCAGGCAATCCCTGCTCTCACACTGGAGCCTGGCAACCACTACCCTGCTTCTTATCACTACAGTCTTACCTTTGCTAGACTTTCATATAAATGGATCATATTGTATGCTGTCTTTTGGGTCCAGCTTTTTTCAGCTACTGTTACCCTTTTGACATTTGTCTGTGTTGTATCGTTTGTTCATTGCTTTATATAGATCTTCCACGTTTTGTTCACACTAAGTGTTTCATGGTGTTGCTGCTTGCACAAATGTTACTTTTTATTTCAATTTCTAGTCACTTATTGATAACATACAGAAAGAGATTTTTTTTCATATTACTGGATCCCATTTGGTCTGTAGTTTTCTTTTCTTAAAATGTCTTTGTCTGGTTTTGTTTTCAGGGTAAGACTGGCCTTATAAAATGGGTTGGAAAGCATCCTCTCCTCTTTTATTTTCTGACACACATTGTGTAGAATTGGCCTTACTTTTTCCTTTAAAGTTTGGTAGAATTCACCAGGATAGCCGTCTGGGACTGGAGTATTCGTAGAGGAAAGGTTTGTAATCATGGATTCAATTTATTTAATAGTTACAAGACTACTGAAATTATCTATTTCATGTTAGATGAGTTGTGGTAGTGTGTGCTTTTCAAGGAATTGGTTCTTGTCATCTAAGTTGTCAAGTGTATGCATATGGAGTTGTTACAGAAATTTATAGAACATTTCACACAATAGCAGAATGCACATTCTTATTAAGTACACGTGGAGCATTCATGAATAGACAGTTATAGAGAAAATCTATAGAGAAAACCATAGGGGGTTGTTCATAGTATTCCCTTATGATCCTTTTGATACCTTCAGGGTCTGTAGTGATTATTTCCTGTTTCATTCTTGATACTGGTGGTCTGTTTCTTCTCTCTTTTTGTGCCAGTCTTGCTGGAGGTTTGTCCATTTTATGGATTCATTTCAAAGAACTAGTTTTTCTTTCAGTGATTTTCTCTATTATTTTTCCATTTTAAATTTCACTCGTTGACGCTCTTATAAATATTTTCTTCCTTCTGCTCACTTTGGGTTTAATTTTCTGTCCTTTTTCTAGTTTCTTAAGCTAAAAGTTTAGAGATATTTCTTCTTAACATAAGTTTACAATTCTATGTATTTTCCTCTAAACACTATTTTAACTGATACTCTATGTTTTCATTTTCATTCACTCAAAACTATTTTGTAATATACCTTGTGATTTCTTCTTTGACTGGTGGGCTATTTAGTCTGTGCTGTTTAATTTCCAAATATGTGGGGATTTTCCAGATGTCTTTCTGTTATTGAGTTTTAGTTTAAATTTAGTTATGGACAGAGAACATACTTTGTGTGACTTCAACATTTTTTAATTCGTTAAGGTCTTTTTTATGGCCCAGAAAACTGTCTATTCATGAATGCTCCACGTGTACTTAATAAGAATGTGCATTCTGCTATTGTGTGAAATGTTCTATAAATATCCATTAAGTAAAATTTGTTGATACTATTTTCAGGCCTTCTATATTCTTTCTTTTATAAATATTTTTAATTGAAATATAATTTAATACCATAAAATTTACCTTTTTAATGTGTAAAGTTCAGTGGTCATTAGTATATTTACAAAGTTGTGTGACAATCACTACTAATTCTAGAACATTTTAATCACCCCAAAAGAAACCCCACACCTGTAGTAGTGTCACTTCTCCTTTGCCTTAAAACCACTAATCTACTTTCTGCATCAATAAACTTGCTTATTCTGGACATCTCATGTAAGTGGAGTCATGTGGCCTTTTGAGTCTAGCTTCTTTCATGAGCATAATGTTTCCAATGTTCATTCATGTAATAGGTATCAGAGCTTCATTCTTTTTTAAGGTTAAATAGCATTCCATTGTATGATACACAGTCAATCCTCCTTATTCACAGATTCCACATTTGTTAATTCACCTACTCACTAAAATGTATTTATAAACTCAAAACAAATACAGAGCTTTTGTGGTTATTTGCAGACATTTGCAGTGTAGCAAAAAATTAGAAGTCACCCTATACACATGTTCCCAGCTAAGTCAAAAAAGGCAGTGCTCTTGTAAAAATATAGGATGAACATATGTCAAAGATTTTATTCAAATCATTAATAAGGAAGCTAGTAAGAGGGCAAAGCTGGTGCAAAGAGCATGGAGGAACTGGATAATAAAATAATAGAAGAGATTGCTGGATTAGATACAAAACTGATTATAAAACTGTAATCTTTGAGGTTATCTTTTCTATAAGACAGAAATCATTTGCTGTGGGATACAAAATTAATATGCAGAAATCTGTGGCATTCCTATACACTAACAATGACCTAGCAGAGAGAGAAATCAGGAAAACAATTCCATTCAAAGTTGCATCAAAAAGAATAAAATACCTAGGAATAAACCTAACCAAAGAAGTGAAAGACCTATACTCTGAAAACTACAAGATACTCATGAGAGAAATTAAAGAAGATACCAATAAATGGAAACACATCCCATGCTCACTGATAGGAAGAATTAATATTGTCAAAATGGCCATCCTGCCTAAAGCAATCTACAGATTCAATGCAATTCCTATCAAAATACCAACAGCATTTTTCAACGAACTAGAGAAAAATCATTCTAAAATTCATATGGACCCAAAAAAGACCCCGAATAGCCAAAGCAATCCTGAGAAGGAAGAATAAAGCTGGGGGGATTATGCTCCCCAACTTCAAGCTTTACTACAAAGCCACAGTAATCAAGACAATTTGTTACTGGCACAAGAACAGACCCATAGACCAATGGAACAGACTAGAGAGACCAGATATAAACCCAAGCATATATGGTCAATTAATATATGATAAAGGAGCCATGGACATACAATGGGGAAATGACAGCCTCTTCAACAGCTGGTGTTGGCAAAACTGGACAGTTACTGCAAGAGAATGAAACCTCATTATTGTTTAACCCCATACACAAAAGTAAACTCGAAATGGATCAAGGACCTGAATGTAAGTCATGAAACCATAAAACTCTTAGAAGACAACATAGGCAAAAATTTCCTGAATATAACCATGAGCAACTTCTTCCTGAACACATCTCCTTGAGCAAGGGAAACAAAAGCAAAAGTGAACTCATGGGACTACATCAAACTAAAAAGTTTCTGTATGACAAAGGACACCATCAACAGAACAAAAAGGCATCCTACAGTATGGGAGAATATATTCATAAATGACATATCTGATAAGGGGTTAACATCCAAAATATATAAAGAACTTAGATGCCTCTACACCCAAAAAGCAAATAACCCGATTAAAAAATGGTCAGAGGATATGAAGAGAGAGTTCTCCAAAGAAGAAATTCAGATGGCCAACAGACATATGAAAAGATGCTCCACATCACTAATCATCAGGGAAATGCAAATTAAAACCACAATGAGATATCACCTCACACCAGTAAGGATGGCCACCATCCAAAAGACTAAGAACAACAAATGCTGGCAAGGATGTGGAGAAAGGGGAACCCTCCTACACTGCTGGTGGGAATGTAAGCTAGTTCAATCATTGTGGAAAGCAATATGGAGGTTCCTCAAAAAACTCAAAATACAAATACCATTTGACCCGGGAATCCCACTCCTTGGAATTTACCCAAAGAATACAACTTCTCAGATTCAAAAAGACATATACACCCCTATGTTTATTGCAGCACTTTTTACAATAGCCAAGATATGGAAGCAACCTAAGTGTCCATCAGTAGATAAATGGATAAAGAAGATGAGGTACATGTACAAAATGAATACTATTCAGCCATAAGAAAGAAACAAATCCTACCATTTGCAAAACATGGATGGGGCTGGAGGATATTATGCTCAGTGAAATAAGCCAGGCGGAGAAAGACAAGTGCCAAATGATTTCCCTCATTTGTGGAGTATAACAACGAAGCAAAACTGAAGGAACAAAATAGTAGCCGACTCAGAGACTCCAAGAAGGAACTAGTGGTTACCAAAGGGGAGCGGTGTGGGAGGGCAGGTGGGGAGGGTAGGAGAAGGGGATTGTGGGGTATTATGTTTAGTACACAAGGTTTGGGGGGAATCACGGGGAAAACAGTGTAGCACAGAGAAGGCAAACAGTGAATCTGTTACATCTTACTACACTGATGGACAGTGACTACATTGGGGTATGGGTGGGGACATGATAATATGGGTAAAAGTAGTAACCACATTGTTTTTTCATATGAAACCTTCGTAAGAGTGTATATCAATAAAACCTTAATAAAAAAAAAAGAAATCATTTGCATCTTTTCCAGACAATAAAATCTACAAGTTAACATGTAATTTCACAAAGCCAGGGACCATTAAACTTTAGTAAAAAAAGGAGTGAAATGAAGACAATTCCTCTAGACAATTGAATACTCATTGGTGGGTTTCTTAAGTAACACTCCAGTGTGATATTGAAAGGCTGTGTGTACTCTCTTGGTCTTATTTCCAAGTTTTGGTTATTTTTCATAACAATACACTAGGAAACATATAATAATAGTATCAAGACCTTTGATAAGGGGTTTGTCCAGAATTTATGGAGCCTGTAGCTTATGTAATATTGGGGTCTCTCTTTTAAAAAAGGAATGCAAAATTTTTACATTTGCATATCTTAACAAAAATATATGAACACGAATACACATAGTTTATATTCTTCCAGGGCCTTGGAAGGGGCCACGCACAAAAGGGTCCCTGAGGCTTAAAGTGCAGTAGCTTTACATTAAGTTCCCCTGCATTTGACTATAGCATTATTTTAGTATAAAAATAATAAAGCATCTGGTGGGAAATAATTTTTTTACATTAATTCTCAACT
The DNA here is from genome assembly GCA_029783875.1 of Phataginus tricuspis. Taxonomy (NCBI): domain Eukaryota; kingdom Metazoa; phylum Chordata; class Mammalia; order Pholidota; family Manidae; genus Phataginus; species Phataginus tricuspis. The sequence goes on from JAQQAC010020790.1 coordinate 9,716,815, forward strand.
ATCTGTAATCAAGCATTTTAAATAATGTTTCACCGACTTAATTACCTGTTTTTTTTGAGTTTCGTAATATTGTGTATCACGAAGGATCATTCAGTTCACTATTGCAAGTTAACACATCAGTTGAATGAATTCTCCACAGCCTCGCAAATTGTCTTAAATGTCTTATGCCAGGAAATATATGCAGGCATTGAAATTTCACTAGCTAAGAAGGCATTAAGGACTAGTTTGAACAAAAGATTCATTCGTGTTTACTCCACATGTGACAGACTTAACGTTTTTAATGAATGTGTGTTCTTGCCAGACTTTCCCATCCCCATTACTAACAAGGCTCCCGCCTTCACCAGCTCAGTCACTTCCCACCATCAGGTTATGCCTTTACCACACTAGTTCTTCCACCTTTTGATGGAGACTTAGGGTAGGAGGTGGGGCCGGGGGGTGGTAAGGAGGAGAGAAGGGAGATGCAAGGAGAGTTTGAGAACACACATACAAATGTACTGAGCATTTACTATGTGCCAGGCATCATTCTGAGAGTTTCACATGGATTAACCTACCTGAGGCAGGTACTACTACTATTCTTATGTTACAAAAGAGGAAATAAAATGATGAAATAACTTTCCCAGGTAAAGCCAAAATCTATGTTTCTATCCCAGAGCAAAGTCACATTCAAAGAAAAGACAAAAGATTTTGTTTTTTCTTTACAGGTCCTTTGAAAACCTTACAGTCAAAGCACAGAGTTTGAATCCACTCATTAAAATCCAATGACCTCTCTTACTCTCCAATTCCCTGTGCATCTGGTTTCAAATGACCAAAACCCAACTCAGTATTTCTCAAGCCCAAGGGTTCTGTTGAGCTCTTGTAACTGGGAGAGACTTCTTCAGGCATGGCTGGCTCCAGCACCTCTAGTGATGCCATCAGAACTCTGTGTGTGTTTCTCTGCCTCTTGGGCTCTGCTTTCCTCTGGGATGGCTTTCTTCTACAGGCAGTTTCTCCCACACTGCTCGGGGAGATTGCCTCTGACTGCTGCAGGCTCACAGAATCCCTACATCTAGAATTCCCAGAGTAAAATAGACAATGTCACTCTCCTGATGTCCATACATCATGTCATAGGGAAGGCCAGTGCCCTAAAGGAGCTCAGATCTCAGATAAGGCCAAAGGGAGATGGGGAAGGTCATGCGGGAGCTCAGTCCTTCCAGGACCACGTGGAGTAGGAGAAACACAGTATGCCAAAGGAAGAAGAGGGTGCTAAGAAGGGGAAACAAATATTGGGTGAAATCAACAGACATCCATGGCATCCTGGAATGCTCTCCCTCCCTCTGCATCCCCAGAATTCCCCCTCCTTACATTTCTTCAGAAACTACCATCCTACACCCCAACAGCCCTGAATCTATCCACCCATGCCTCTTAACAGATTATATTTCTGCTTTGCCACTTCCCTCTTCTATGGCCTCTTTCTGAATTAGCAGTACATGTCAATCACTTACATTTTAATGTGCTTTTTTTCTCTAATGCACTGTCTTCCAATAATATTTGGATTTAAAGCCTAAGCAAGCAATTAAAACCTTTTTTTTCCCAGCTTAAATTAATTTTAACACAGGCAAATGGGGGGGGGGGCCGCCCAAGGCTCTCCTCTGCAATACACGGAAGTCCAGCAGATGTCCATTCTTTCCCATGCAGGTCATCGTCACACAGAGCCACTGATGTCAAGCCCTTCCACTGACCACAGAGCAGATCATCAAATAGGAAAACAGAATCTCACTGCCACCTGTAGACAGAGAATTCCTTCCACACACAGTCATAGGGTTTCTTTTAGGCCTGGGACACATGGGCCACTTCTCCTCAAGGGGATTTACAAGGACTCAGAATGATCTTACCTTCTCTGGTTACCCAAAACAAATAGTTGGCCCAACCACATTTCATCCAATGTCACCATATCTAAGCAGCCCTCTTGACTATTCCTGTGCAATTCTCTTTTTCTTTATCCTTCCTCTCTCACTTGTAGCAAAACCATTTTATAACCCCCCATCTTAGTCATTTTTGACCACTTAACGCTGCTTCTTTCATCTGCAGAGTAAATCTTTTGGACAAGGGCTGCTTACGGCAATAAAGGAGGGGAGAATTATATCTGCAGGATGGTGGCACAGCACCCCAGATGCTACAAACAGCAGGAGTAAATGAAACACGGCATTTCTTCTCCAACACTGAGCAGAGGAGGTTCTTATAAATGGACTAAGAGCTCGTGCTTAGAGCAGCAGCAGTGAAATCTCCACTGCTGGGCCAGCTTTTGGTTCTTAAATACATTCTGCCCACAGGTGGCCCAATGCTTTCTCCAAATTGTTTCTTGTCAACAAATGAACTCCCCCCTCATCCCTCACTTTTCACTCCAAAACATTTCAAGTTCTACCTCTACCCTGTAAGCAAAACAAAAGTATATTTCTAGTGAAAGGAAGCACTTTATATATTCCTTTATTTCTTCCTCGTTCTTCTGATTGGATCAGCTTTGGTTCATGAAGCAAACTTGTTCCCCAAGGAAAAGGCTTTGCTAATATAGGAATGCTAAACAATACACACCTTATCAGAGTTTATTTTTGTCATTCCGTTGGAGCCATTGGCTTCTATGGGCCTGTAATCAATAGGAGTTTGCTATTTCCTTATAGTAAAACACTTTGCTACAAAATACTGCCTTCCCTTCCTGTCTTCCTTAGGGCAACGTTTCTCTGTCAACAAATATCACTGTAGCTGGAGTCCCAGGACAACTTAGGTGTGTTTCCAGGAAAGTTCAGGCACGTCCAGGAACTTCCGGACACTGTGGATCAGTAAGAGGAGCCCATGCGTAGGTCTGTTTTCATGACGGTCCCAGGAGCCCATGGAAGGAAACTCCTAAAAGAGGGAGAATTGGTGTTGTGCACAAATGCGAGGGGAGGGTGACTTCCAGCTGCCCCCCACCCTTAGCTTTTCCCTGTACTTCCCTCTCCCCACCTCCTCTGGCTAGAGGTAGGGAGGTTGAAATACGAAAAAAAGAGAGCTTTTCACTAAAACCTCCATGAGGCTTTGAGAGGAGAAAGACGTGTAGCCTTGTGGCCTATGTTACAGAGTATAACACAAACGGGCAACACTGTGTTTTCCCCTTTTCACAGGGGGTAACCTGGGAACCCGACCTTGTCATCCGGAGCAGCGGAGAGCCGAAGCCACGCAGCACTTCGCCGTCTGGATGGAGAAGGCTGGGAAGGCATCCCAGGAGCAGCGCCCAAAGCCGCCGAGACGGGTTATGGCCGTGCCTCACCGAGGCTGCCGTGACCCTCAGTTATTTGGGAATAATTCGGTTGGGGGGATAGCGATGGGAAGGATGTGTAACCAGGATTCCTGTAATTATGGGATTAGAGGCTGAGTCAATAAAAACGAACATTATTACTATTTCTGTGACTCTGTTTCCTCTCAGGTTTGGTACAGGGGAATAGGAGAATCACAATTACGATAAAAATGCATTTGTTGAATTGTCTGTGGTTCCCCCGACCCCAAATATAATTTTGACTTTAAGCTACTCTGTTTTCTCATCCTGAATGAACTAACATTTGGCATCAGGCTCTGTAAGGTACACCATTGCCAAGAAGCGCCTAGAGGTGTGGAAAGGCGAGGTGGGTCCAGAGATTACAATGTTGGTTTCAAATAACAAGTACACCTGCCGTGGGGAAAAGCGAGCAGGTCACGCCTTTAGCCGAGCTCTTACTGGATGTCCCTTTTTTAAGACTGCCGTTGGGATGCCTGCAATTATTTGCATTTTTGCTATTGCTCCTGCCATTGGTGCAGCCAACCACTTTTGGGTGCAATTACCCCTCCTGGGAGCAATTACATATGAAAACAGCTCTGCACGTGCGGCTAATTGTGACAAAACAAAGGAGGCTGGGAGGATAATTGGGCTCTTCAAGTCACAACTCCAACTTCAAACCCGTGCCAGCTTCAAAAACACGGAGGAGCAGGCAGGGTCCTAACACTTACTCTGGGTGTTACGGGCTAGGCCATTCCTTCCACAATGTGTTCATGTATTTTTAGAGGATTAGAGGTGGATTTACTTAATTCAACAATAGTAACTCATTTCGGCTACTCACTGGCCTTTTGCTAACGTGGGTTCTAGCTACCAAGTCAAGCATTAGAGACCTCTGTTAAGCCCCCGACTCCAGGATAATGCCAGATTCTAATGAAATTCTGATTTCCTACAAAGAACACTGACACATCCGTCGCACTGAATTATAACATACACGCAGGTTTTCCCTCCCCTGTCTTTACTAGACCTGCCAACACAACCACTTCAGCCTTAGGATTGGGAATGACGGTTTAATGAGCTGACACGCAAGGTCTGATTACCAGGAGCAGCAGCCCCAGTTGGCAAAATGTATCAAGCATTCTGCACAAACCATCGCAGGGTTTCCAGGCAGCCCACATAACAGACAATTGTCATATTATACCCCGTTGCCTGCTTCAAATTAAGAAACGATTCATTTCATTAGAAATGAAAAATGGGAATGCATCGAAGTCCATCATCAGCCTGTATCCCTACTTTGATCAAATTCGCACATACACACCCATCCTGTACCCTTAGTTTTTCTTCTTTTTTTTTAGTAGGAGGTAGTTAAGCAGACAGGCTCTGGAGCCAGGCTGCCTCTATTTCCTCCTCTGTCAAATGAGGACAGCCCCTGCCTCATAGGGTTGTGACAGCGACTAAAAGAGCTAATATATGCAAACACATAGAAGAGTGCCCAGCACTCCATACATGTTGGCTATTTTTATCACTACCTATGATACTTTACTGCAATTATTTACTTCTAGATCTGTCTTCTCTCTGAATTGTTAAGAAAAACTATCCAAAACTCAAGATAACCATATAGCCTTTCAAGTTACACTCAAGCATTATTTGACACACAGGCCTAAGAGGAAAGTAACTTTGACTGACTACTTTCTATTCATTAGAGGCCAGAGTCTAGAAAGTTAGATGTTAATCTGTAGAAGACTGATCGGTTGCAAGTGATTTTTATCCAGTAAGAGGCAAACTATTTCTTTTCAATCAAAGTAAGCCAAACAGTAAGGTTTTTACATTGCTATAGGATGTTAACCAGTTTTATACTGAACTTTGCAACCTTATTCCAGCATTTTCTTTTTTTCCATTGACAAAATTAATCAGTTTTTCCTATCCTCTTTTGAACCAGTTTTGCTTTTGTTGATCCCCTCATTAGTGAATTAAATAAATCTTTGACACATGCTCACTATATATTTTTCTGAGATGTTTTTACCTTTTAAAAAAATATTTTTTGCCAGAAGCTCGGAGCTCCTTGCAGACAGGGCTCTCTCTTATTCAGCTTTGTGTCCTAATTCCTTGTTTCTCAAACTTTAATATGCATCCAAATTGACTGTGGATTCAGTAAGTCTGGGAGGAACCTCAACTTTGAGATTTCCAGCTGCGGCTGGCCTTGGCCCTGAGCATAATGCCTATCTGGACTTGGAAAACACAGCTGCTTAGAAAATGTATGTTTAAAATCCACCTATGTGGGCAAATGATACACCTTACTCTGTATGCCACCTACCTCCAATTCCTATCCTTTATTTTCACAACTTAAATGCAGTAACCGAGAGGATCTAATTTGGAAAGGGATACAATTAGTAAACCTTGCTTATCACAATGACCCAGTTAAACGAGAGGTTATGAGACGGTGATGAACGATAGGAGACGGTCCATGAGTAACAGGAAAAAGCAATTGGGTAGGATGTCAAAATTAAGCCACTGTGATGGTTATGGGACCCCCCCACAACACACAGAGATGCCCCAGGGCGGGGTTCTCAGCAAGAGGGTAACACTGCCCGACCTCATTCCCCAAAGGCCACGGGGATCCCCGCTCCTGCGATCTTAGGCTTCAGAGGAGTGAACCCTGGCTCACAAACACCGTGGGAACTCCTAACCTAGGGAATGGACTTAGTGTCCAGCTCCTATGTTTGGGGGGCACCCCACCTTCCCATGTCTCCGTGTGCACATAATTAACAGGTTGTAAACTCTCCCCTACTAGAAAAGTAAAATAAGCAGGCGCCTTTATATAAATCTAGGAAGAATTATGACTTTCTACCACAGTGATTCTGAACCCTGGCAGCACGTTAGAGTTGGGGAATGAGTAAAAACATGCCTCATCTCCAGGAAGAGTGAACAAGAAACGACTTTTTATCCATCTATTCATCTATTCGTTCATTCATTAATTTTTTTCAACCACTTATATGCTTACCCTGTGCCAGGCACTGTTCTAAGAGCTTTAGAAATATTGACCCACTTGATACACAGAACAACATATTCCCATTTTACAGAAGGAAACTGTCACATAAAGAAGCTAAATAACTTCCCAATGGCACAAATATTGTGTTAAGCCACTGATTAAGGGTTTTATTACAATGGTGAGGTTACCCTAACTAATACAGCGTCTCTATGTAGGTATTTTCTATTCAGACTTAAAGGACTAATTTTGCCAGGAAATTACAAAGCCCAGAATGGTGACTTCAAAGACACTGGAAGTGAAGTTCAAACACATCTCATATTTTGATGTGTCTTCGTTCAAATGTTTATGACAAGGATGAGATTATTTAGGTGGTGTAGAGGAGAATAATATGTTGATCTATAAAATCTCTTGTGCAATTCACTGTCTTTTAAATAAAATTAGTAAGTTCATCACTCAGATCCTGTCGCCTGAGTGGTCTTAGCTGTTAAATGAAGGATGGTGCTGATGAGTTTGGAAATACCTTCCAGCATCAGAATTAGGTGTCAACATATTAACTTCCCTTGTTGAGACCATCTCTACGTGGGAATTTTAACTTAGACTAGGATGAATAGCTTTTCATAAACAGCTCACAGACTCAAGGCCAAATTCAAGCCTCTGATCGCAATCTTAAGTGGGAACCTGGAGCAGAAGGCATGACAAGTGTAAAAATGTGAGCGAGCATATATACAGATGCCAGCTAAGATAAAAGCGTGGTAACTACACTTTAATTTGGTGGCTTTTTTTTAAATCACACACAGTGTAGGAGTCTATGATAAATAAAGTAATAAGTGAAATATTTTCCTTGGATGCAAAGATAGAGAGCTGCTGTGTCTTATTTCTCAGAGAAAGAGATCCGATCAGCTAAGATCATTTGACTTCCTCTCCCTTCCGTCACTTGCTGCTCCCCTTTGTTCCCTGTCCTGTCAAAGCCTCCTCGTTAGGGCCTCGGGCTCTCTAATTTTGCAGTTCCATCACTTGACATTGAATTCACCTTTCCTTTTGATGGGACCTGCTGCTTTCTATTTTCCCTTTTTCGACGCTGCAAAGATAAGAATCTCATTTCTTAATGAAAACAGACTTCGAGACAAAGTATATCAGGAATTGGTTTAACTGGCAAAGAAAAAAGAAAATTATTGAATGGGCTGGATAATTGATGCCCTGCCCGGCTCACCTTGAAATCTGGCATAACCATCACCCTTTTCCAGTCTCAGAACTGAACCCAAATCATTACTTTTTGAAGGTTTTGTGGCACAGACAAGCCCTGCAGGGGATGTGCAAATGGTGGTATTTACAAGGATCAGTGGAAACAACCTTGACTTGTGTCTGGTTTGAATTTAAACCAAACAGGAACAACCTTGGGTGAAACTAGAATCTGAAACCTAAGCAGAGCATTTTAAAGTTCTGTTCCATGTGTAGCCAAAACACTAACTGCTATTACTTTTATCAAACAGACTTAGTAGTCTCGAAAAATAAACAGATTTGAGAATTTAGTTTTACCCTTTGGACAATTTGGGTTCTTATTCATGCCACAAACTATATTTATATACCAAATCTTCTACTCTCTCTCTCCCTACCTCCTTTCCTTCAATCTTTCCCCCTCCCTTGTTACCTCTCTTCCTCCCAGATTCTCTTCCTCATCCCTCTTCTTTCTTCTTTACCTTTCATCAGGGCAGGGAGGTGGGCAGGGTGTCCTCCAAGGTTCAGCCTTCCTACCATTTCTTCCTTAAGAACCCAACCCATCCTCATGAATCCAACTCTTTATCTCTGTCTATGATTTCCACTTTCTGTCTCTAGTTCTATCCTTGCACCTAGATTCCAGGTCGACAGGACATATTAATACCAATGTTGCTGTAGCTTAACTTCAAGAAAGTTGCATCAATTCCTTCCCCCATTGAAAGGTGGTGCCTATTCTTTTTCCCCCTTGAATCCAGGGGGACTGTGACTGCTTTAACTAACAGGAGGTAGTGAATGTGATGCTGTGAGACTTCTAAGGCTAGTTGTAAGGCGACCTACAGCTTCCACTTGGGTCTCTTGGAACACTAGTTTTCGGAGAAGCCAGCCCTGGGGAAGCCAGCCACTGTGAAAGAATCCAACTACCCTGAGACTGCCATGATGTAAGGAAGCCCGTGGTAGCAACAGGGAGAAGCCATATGGAAACAGTGATGTCCAACCAGCCCCCAGATGGCCCAGACATCATGGCCCAAGCACCAGACACATGAATAAGGAAGCCATAAGCTAACTCACGCCTTAGCTGCCATCTGACTGCAACCCTATAAGGAAATCCCAAGTGAGAACTACCCAGTTGAACTTAATCAAGAACCCAGAACTAATAAGTGGTTGCTTTAAGCCACAAAGTTTCAGGGTGGTTTGCAATGCAGTAAGAAATAACTGGAAAAGATGTCTAACTTTCATTCAACTGTTGGCCTTTTCAATCACTTAACAACTGTTGAACACTTTATATATGCAGCAGCTTGCAAGATACTAGGTGTAGATAAAATGAGAGTTCCTATGGCCGGGATTCTCACCCGGCCCTGGTTGACGAGCTCACTGCACACCTGTGGGCAATACATGGCTGTTGACTCTATATAAAGAGCTCCACCCAGTGCTCTGGGCAACATGGTGGCATGGCTGTAAGGCCGCAGGAGAGCAGAGTAGAGGCTGGAGTGGTGGCAGCGCTGAGGACAGAGGCCCAGAGAACGGCTGTGCAGGACGACTGTGCAGAGAGGCCCAGAGGACAGCTGTGTGAGACGGCTGTGCAGGCAGAGAGGCCCAGAGAACGGTTGTGCAGACCGAGGGGCCCAGAGTCAGAAACCAGCTTGCTGCATGCAGACTCGCTCTGAGTGAATGGGATTTTAGTGACTGACCTGCCACCATGGAAATAAAGTTGGATATAACCCTTTCACCCCAAGAACGTTTTGCCGCCAATTTCTTTGGTCACATTGAATCCATAGTGAACTTGCCCAGGGCTGAAACCCATTGGCAAGACACTAGGAATAAGCAATGAATACGACACACCCAATTCTTGCTTCCATGGGGCTGACTGTCCTTTGTAAAGGAAGATACTGAACAAAAATTGGTAACCATTTTAAACTTCTAACACCTCCTCTCCTGCTCTCATGCTCAGCTGGTGGCTTTTCTTGTTTTTCATTGAGATACTAGAAATAATCAGGAAGGAACTCGTTCACTGACCTAGGATGTAGACTCCCAACCTTACCATTATCTGTGTAGAATTCTCTACCCAACTTTTCTCTTGTTTCTCTGAATAGGGTCCCCATAGGCCACCTGTCCACTCGAGCTCTGGATTCCATCTCCTTCATGGTGACTTCTCCACCACTCTCATCAGAAAGCAATTAAGCTCCAGGAGATTTCAACCAGGTCCTTGGCAAAGGAATCCATCCCTCCAGCCCTGATCCCTCCCCGGAACCACACACTGGTTATATACCAAGCCTCCTGCTTGGCCACTCAACTGAGGTACTAACTTAGGTATCTTACCAGGCACCTCAAAGTTAACATGACCGAAAGTTCAGATGTTTCTTCACAGGCTGTGCGCCCTCTCTCACATTGCTCTCTGTTCCAATAAATGGCCTCCTCACAATTCCACTCCTAAAACAGACCCATTGTCCTTGATTCCTCTCTTCCTCTCGCCCCACATTCAATCCAGCAAGCAGCTCTATTGACTCTACCTCCAACACACACCCTGAATCCACTCATTCCTCCTCAACTTCAGCTCCTTCCTCCTGGTCCAAGCCACCATCCTCCCTCTCGCACCAGATAGCTGAGATTTCAAGCCTCTTCATTTCCACTCTTGTCTCTTCACAATCCATCTTCCATACAGGATCCAGAGTATCTTTTAGAAACATAAATATATCATTTGACTCTTCTGTTTAATGGCTTCCCAAAGGCTTCCATTGCAGTTAGAAGGCTCCTATCTTTGTATTCTTATTTCTAAACTCTTTGTCCTTGTTCCATGTTCTGTCCTCTCAGAGTTCGTTTCACATGACTCTCGCCCTCATCCACTACATTCTAGCCATGGGGTCTTCCTTCACTCCTGGGACAGACCGAGCTCATGCTCACTTCAGGGCCTTTGCACCAGCTGCTGCCCCTGGTCTTGGCTCGGCTGACCCTTGCTGTTAATCCTTTCGCTCCAGTGTCTCCTAGACCACCAGCCTTCTATGACAGCACTCTATTTTAATTCTTTGCATAGCACTGATATCATTCATGTTTATGTATTCTTTTAATTCACCTTGCACCTAGAAAGTAAGCTCCATGAGTGCAGGGACCCCCTCAGCACCCAGAACGTTGCCTGTCCCATAGTAGGTAGTCAATAAATATTCAATCTGACCAAATGAACTAATTACCAGTGTGATGAGAATTATGAAGAGTGCCAGGTACTATGGAAGCATATAATGCAGGGACTCACCTAGTTTCCGAGGTGCATGTCAGGAACCATTTCCTTGAGAAGGCGGAAGTAAAGTGACAAGCAAAGGATGAAAAAGAGAAAGCCAGAAAAGCAGGGAAGTGGGGAGGAGAGCAGAGGGACCTGCAGAAAAATCCCGAGGACACAAAAAGCCCTGGCTCCTTGGAGATCTGAGAGAAGTTCTCAGGGAAGGAGGCTAGTGGGTCAGGCCCTCCAGGCCTTGTAGAAGCAAGCAGGCCCTGGAAGGGTTTTCGTGCTTACAGGTCACTCACTTTCATCCTGCCTAGACCTTGCTGACCTTCCTGCCAATTGGGAGTCTTCATGAATGTATCTCTTCCAGGGGCTGCCACATTCTCCCACAGGGGCCTGGAGCCCCGAGGTCACCCCTGCTCTTCTCGGTCAGAACTTTGTCCCCCCTGGGGTAACTCTTCAGTTGATCACCACTCACACCTGCCTCTCTTCAGCTCTGCGGTCTCCATTCCCACTGCTCACACAGTTCCCCAGACTTATTGTTGCAGACCCTCTGATTGCCTGCTAAAGACCCCCTGACTCCCACCCTCCCTGATCCCCACACACCAGTCCTACCAGCCTGTGGCCCCACAATAGATCTTTCTGGAAGTCTGATGGGAAATGGTGGGTGTTGGTGAGGATGTGAAGAAATGGGGACCTTCCTACACTATTGGTGGGAATGTGGGTTGCTGCAGTCACTGTGGAGGGCAGTGTGGAGGTTCCTCAAAGAACTGAAAATAGAAATACCATTCAACCCAGTAATTCCACTTCTAGGAATTTACCCAAAGAAAATTAAATCCCTGATTTGAAAAGATATATGCACCCCCTATATTTACAGCTACATTATTTACAGTAGCCAAGATACGGAAGCAACCTAGGTGTTCCTCAATGGATGAATGGATAAAGAAGGCATGGTATAGATAAACAATGGAATATTATTCAGCTGTTAAAAATAAGAAAGAAATCCTGCAATGTACAACAACATGGATAGATCTACAGGGTATTATGCTCATGGAAATAAGCCAGGTGGACAAAGACAAATACCATATGATTTCACTTATTTGATGGAATATAAAAACAAAGCAAAACGGAATGAACAAAAACAGCAGTAGACTTACAGACACTGAGAAGAGTCTAGTGGTTACCGTGGGGGAGTGGCTGGAGTGAGAGGGTAGGGAAGGCGAAGGGGGATAAAGGGGCACCACAATTCTCTGTCACAGTCTAAGTTGGTCGCAGGGGTAGTAGAGCATGAAGAATATAGTCTGTGATTCTGTTCGACTTTCTTTGTTGACAGTAACTGCCCTAGTGGGGGTGAGGATTTAATAATGTGGGTAACTGTTGAACCACTGTGTTGTATATTGGAAACCAATTAAGACTGTATATCAATGATACCGCAGTTAAAAAAAACAGATCTTTCTGGAAGTGGCTTTCATCAGAGAACATCTCCCACCAAATTCCTGAGCGGCTCCTTCATCCCAGCACCTTCCTCTCCTAGCCCCATCACCAGGCTCCACTCCTTCCACCCGACTCCATTTTCTGGTTCCCCTCCTGAAGAGGCTACTTCACAAGGCATGGAACACACCAAAATCATTCCCTCCTGTGTTTTTGCATATGTCCCAGGGTGACCTCCTCTCTTCTCTGAACAACATGAGTCCTCCTCCTTCATAAAGCCTCTGCCCGTCACTCAGTGCACGGCCATGGTTAAGAGCTCAGAGTCTGGGACCAGATCACACAGCCCCACTCCTCATTGGGCGGTGGGTCCACAGGCAAATCACTTAGCGTCTCTGTGCTTTGTTTCCTCATCTGCAAAATAAGAATCATAACACTATCCAAGTCATAGGGCAATTGTGAGGATTAAATGAGCTAATATACGTAAGTAAGTAGGACAGTGCCTGGTGCACCGAAAGCACTAAGAAGTATGTATTATTGTTGTTGCTCTCACTCCATCCTTTCTGTTCTATACTCACAAGGCATGCAGGATAGTCCATAACACAAATTTAATGCTTATTTTTATTTCCAATAATATTGTTCCCTATTCTTCCATGAGACCCTCGCCTTCCCCCCCCAACAGTTGGATTCTTATTTCCTTGAAGACGGAGAAACAATGAAGGCTGTGTTGTGTGCTAACTGCCCCAGGGAATGCTGAGTGAGGCTCCTGGTCCTCAAGCTGCTCTCAGACTAGCGGAAGGAGGCAGCTGTACCATCATTCCACACCCTGGGGTGTGGAAGTGTGGGAACAAGACAGGCAGGGGGGATGCGGGAGCGCGGGTGCCCGAGCTGCAGGCTGAATGGGGAGCAAGGATCGGGCCTATAAAGTAGGGGGTGGAGGAGATTGCAGGCAGTTCCCTCTGACGCACACAGCCTGAGCTGCCTCTTCGACGGCAGCACTAGCTCAACATCCAAAAAGCACCGAAAAGGATTTCAAAACTCTACTGAAGTTCTTAAAAATAGGCCTAAAGCAAGATACACCGCATAAGCCACAGAAAAGTATCCTAAAATCCCTCCTGAGCCATCCATGCTGAGCTCCCCAACAGCCACTCTGAAGCCTCTCCCGGCTCCTTTCCCCCCTCTCGGCAATCCCCCCTCCTCCTGGCCTGGCCCTCTCCCCTCCCAACTTCTGCTCGGCCCTCCCCTAAGCAGACACATTTAGCTGGTCTGGCCCTCCTTCACTTCATCCCTTATTCTCAGCAGCAACACAAAGCCAGGCTCCGGGGCTTCCTCAGAAAAGAAGGGGGAGGCTGCAAACATTTATCTTTCTCTGCCTTTTCTTTTACCGCAGCACAAACTCTCCCTAGAGAAAGCTTTGCGGTCCTCTGAAGACAGGCCGTCACATCAACCAGTTCACTTCCCAAGCTCATGACCCAGCCTGGCCCACCTCCCCAACCCTCCTGTCCTATTGGGTTGAGCCGATCTTCTCTGACAGCAGTGAAGGGTGGCGGTGGGGGTGGGGGATGCCGCGGCTGCGTGAGGAGTGGGTCCTTCAGAGTTTCTTCTAACACATGACTTCTGAATATTTTTTGAGCCTTACCGTAAGAAATGCATTTTATGTCACAGTCAAGTGCACACGTGCAAATGAGATAGAAGTTTAATAAAACATCACTTAACCTTTACTCTCTATTTTCTAGTCTATGTGTGTCATTTTAAAATGGGAATAATAATATAGGGATGCATACCAGATTATTTACAGATGAAATGATACGAGGTTTGGAACTGGCTTCAAACCAGTGGAGACAGAGGGCTGGGTGCAGATGGAACAAGACTGACCATGAGTCATCAAATTACTGTGACTGGGTGAGAGGCACAAGGCCATTCATTCTCCCGTTCTCTCTAATATTTTTATATTTGGTATCTTCCATAACAAAAAACTTAAAACAAAAATATTGGGCATGCCCCACTAAATTGATTTCACAATCCAGTGACAGCCCAGGGGCTACAGTTTGTAAAATCCCTTCTAGAAATCTAGGAGTCAGGAAATTTGAAAGTAGATGACAGGGAAACACGTCAACATCTAAATTTAATCTAATACATGCATACCCTGACGTCACCAAACAAAGTCTATTTCTTCTCGGACTGGGAGGTGGGATGTTTGCTGCGTTGCATTTCCCCCAGGATACGGCTGCTTATCAGATGTCCCTCTCTGCCCGAACAGAAACCTGCCCAGCAGTTATCTTCAAACCAAAGTCAGTTGCTCCTGAACTGAGATCTCCTGGACATCAGAGGATCTGTGCCTGATGCCTACAGCAATCTTGCCTATGGCCAACCCAGTCATTAGGGGACAACGTCTGTGACCAACGCCCTGCAGAGACTCTGAGAGGGCCCTGGACTGAGCATGAAAACCTGCACATGCCTCTTACACAAATAGCTGGCTCCTTAGGTAATGCCCGGATGCCTCCCCGGTGTTTTCTGAGGAATTGTACAATCATTCTATCCTCTTCTTCCTTTCTAACTAGTTTATGAAAGTGAGAATTCACATGGCCCTTTGGTTTGTGGACAAATGATAAGATTCTTCAGCATCTCTTGGTCACAAAGTGCTCTGAACTAGCTTTGACTCTCCTTCTGCAGAACAGTCCACTGCACTGTGCCAGGTGGACACTGCGGCTGCCCCTTGGGTCTGAAAGCTCACGTGGACCATTTCCCTGTTCCCTTTGGTATGCAGCTCCGGACTCTTCGTAGAGACCCCACTCTGGTGAAAAATCTTTCCAGAGCTGAAGCAATTCTGCCACAAAAAACAGAGGCTTCTAGGGTTTGAGTCCATAATGCTGACCCTGTAGACGGGCACTTGTCCCCACCAGAGGCCTGTCATCTATATAGCTGAAGGTTCTCTTCTCTCATCCCACCCATAATTTCTGTACTTTTGGATAGTAAATAATCCTGAGTGGTTTCCAGACCCCTATCATTGAAACCACCCAATGTTATCAGTATTTGTATGGATAAAAAGAACTAGTATGGAGGGGTAGGGAAAATGCACTGAAAATGATACAAAGAACCAAGGCAGTCCTGTGTGGTGTCTCTTTCAAGTAAACAAGAATGGATGGGATCATGACATCCATCTAGACATTGAGCTTTACCAGAAATACAGCCAGTTGTGCTTATTAGTAGGTCCTCCTGGAATGCTTTATAAAGTTTATATTTAAGAACAAGTTGCCAGCTGCTAGGGATATGATCTTCTTGTAGAGATTACTATCCTTATGAAATAAGACCAGCTCCTGGTTGAGGAAGGGTGAGCGGGGCTCATTGCCTATAATGCAGCAAGCATCTATAGCAGACAGCTATGCAGCTTATTCCGAGGCTGCCTCCACCACCCCAGCTCTCTGGAGTGTACTGTTTGGGCAGCGGAGACCTGCCTCAGAAGGGCCCTGACTGGCTGGCTTCTGACCATGTACCTGCAGTACCTGTTGACCTGTTAGATCTGCCGAGTAAGGATTGCTGCAAGACCCCAACATCATCATTCCTGGAAACCATCAGCAAAAAAGTTCAAGCCTAAGTCCTCCAAACCCAGATCAGGTACATGGGAAAGAAGGCCCCTAAATACACTATTGAATTATTCCTGGCTTATAAATGCATGGACTACGTTCTGGAAGAAATTACAAACTATTTCCACTCCCATAAAGTAGACTATAAAAAGTTTGCTGACATTCTTCGTAGAAACTTGCATACAAAGGTTAGAGATTCTGGTGCCAACCTTCTTCACTCTATTGGGAAATACAGCTGTCCACCATGGTGGGAAGACAGTGAACTCTCTTATTTTTCTTTTTACTGCAACCCCCTATGGGAGTCTATTCCCTAACTGTCCATTGAGCCACCACCTCCGGCTTCCTTGGAGATGTCCCCCCATTGCAGAACCCTCATGGAGCATGGGTTCCTCCAGCTGGCTAAAAGAAGGACTGAACCAGCATGGTGACTCTGAGGATTAAGACTCCACCCTCCAGTCAGTACACTGCACACACTCCGGAAGCTGCTTCTACAAGCCGTGACGCAGCTGCCCCTGCTGCTCCTAAGGTGGACAGTAGTCCCACCTTGCTGGTCAGAAACTGCGGCTCAGGGCTCTGGAGGCAGCAGGGAGGTCATAGTCCAGTCCTGTGGCTTCAGGAAACCCTGCTGTGCGCATTTTCCATCACTGTGGCGGGCACTTGCCAAATGGTGCTGCTGGATGACCCTGCAGAGGGACCCTCTGAGAGATGTCAGCCCAGCTGTGCACAGGAGCCCTCTGTGTCGTGGACACGGCTCATCTCCTGATATCTATATCTGGCTACCTTTCTTTTCTGGAATGGATTTGCACTGCAGAAACTGTGTCCATGGAGACTCAGGTTAAAAACAAAAAGAAAAAAACTACATCCAGCCTGTAAGCCAATGAGGGAGTGGACCCTCTCAAACTAGAGTAATATACGGGCTATCATGATAAAGTAAGGTTCTTTATCAGTGCAGCCAGCCCTGGATTGGACATTCCCCCAAAGACTGACTCTACAGTTTTAGAGTGGGTTCCACCATTGCCCTAGGATTCTGAGGTGCTGTTCCACAGGGAAGCTGCTGTACTAGGTCCATGCCATCTACTTTGCCCGTAAGCCCCTGGGTAGGCCCTCTTGGGGAAGGTGCCCTTGAAGGTCAGTTTGGGAGGATGTTTCACTCAGTGGGTTGCTGAGCCCTCAGCACCAAGGTCCAAGACATCTCCTCTCTCTGTTATCGGGTTGGCCACACAGAGTGGCTCAAACAGTAGGAGTAAGGCTGCAAGAGCTAAAACAGTAACTTATATTTCCTCCTTTGCCTTTGCAGCTCATGGTAGAGAATTGAAGACTCTTTTTCAATGGCCCTAGGAACTTTTATCTTTGTGGGCCTCTTCCTCCATAACAAATATTTCAAATTATATTTTACTGTGATACGGCTATCAAGGACAGTTATGTTAGCATCACATATTAAAACATTTTCTTCAACCTAAAAGGTTTTGTTCTTTTGACTTTAGAAGAAATTAGAGCATTTTTATGGACCCATAAAAATATTGTGGGTCATACCCACTGTGCCTGTTGGGCCGCACGGAGGTCAGTCTACAGGATGCATAGATGAAGGGCCAGAATATGGTACTCAGGAGATGGAGGTGTGCAAAAAATCCTTCACTGTGTTAACTTCCATCTGTCTACACTGCCCTGGGCTTCCTGCTCCCAGCCGTGACGATTTCTGAATCTCCAATATACTCTGAAGGATGGCAGAGTATATGTGAGGGAGCGTTATTTCCCACACACACAAGTCACCACAACACTAGAGGATTAGAGTGTCCAATTTTAAAGGAATATTTATTTAAGCCCACTAACAGAAATATCAAGAATAAATTTTGTCCTTTACTACAAACATTGCTGCAGATGTCCTAGCGTTAGTCATGAGAAAGATCGTAAAAGCTACCTTCAGAATCTGGGCTTCGTCATCATAATTATTTTTCAGCTGTTGATGAACTGAGCAGCCAGTCTTATGATCCACGGAGTCACAGATAGAAAGACATAAGATTGGCAATGGCTCCCACAAGATTTCACATTTGTCATTTTCAGAGTTTGTCATCAAGAGACACTTTATTACAATTCTCTTTGTCAGCATGATTCGAATCCACTTTTCCCTACCTTATTCTACAGGTCTACAGATGGTCAGAATCAAAGATGAAATCCTGAAAATTTCCTATTCTTTTAAAAAGATATTTTTAGTGCACTTCAACCTAACAGAGAGATGCCAAACAGTACATTCAGCAGTAGGCTGCACGTCCTTGAGCGAGGATGGAGTGTCACGAAACTAGAGAGATTAAGAACAGCTCTAATATTATCAGAACTAAGTGAAGTGAATTATTATTATAAGGGAGGAAAACTAACCTCCCTACCCTTCTAGGCCTTGCCTGAAACCCTGCAAAATAAAAAGATTACCAGGAGAAAAACAAATTTAATTACACACCTTCAGAGCACCACAAAGATGTGAGACCCAAAGGCAGCCAGACAATTAGGGCTGAGACAGCGTCAGGAGCTGCGGAAAGGGATTGGGGCCTGGGCTGCAAGGGGGGGAGGCAGTTCACAGGAAGGCCAGTTGCCCTGCCTTGCAGGTAAGCCACCCAGAGGACAAAGTTACCTCGGTGATCGCTCTCTTCCTGGCATAGGCCCCCTTCTCATTTCTTTTAGGCACATAAGGGGTAGGTAAAAAGCTTTCCTGACTCTGCTGGGTCTTAGCTGCCTTCAGCTCAAAATAATCCACATGCCAAAGTGATACAATCTGGGGTGGATTGTTCTCACCCCCAGCTTTATCTTAGGACAATACTAGGCAAACTACTGCTAGTCAAGGCAACCAAATCCAGCCCGCCACCTGTTTTTGTAGGACCCAGGAGATAAGAATGGTTTTTACATTTCTAAATGCTTAAAAAAAAAATACAAGGGAAGAATAATGTTTAGGGACATGTGAAATTCAACTTCAGTGTCCGTAAAGTTTAACTGGGACGCGACCATGCCATTCATTTACCGGTTGTCTGTGTCTGCTGTCATGCCGGAGGGCAGGGCTGAATATTTTTGACAGAGATCATGTCCCACAAAGCCTAAAATGTTTACTATCCAGCTCTTTACAGAAAATATTTGTTGATCCCTGTCTTACAGCGTAAGAAATCCTATACAGGATCAGGGCCACCGACTTTCTTCTAGTGATCACATTGCAGGAACACTTAGCCATGGATAATATTACCAGTCAGCCTCTGCTGACCTGGTACTGGGTGCCAGGCCCTGTGCTGGGTGTTTTTATCCATTATCTCATTTAATCTTCACAACAACCTGTAAAGATAGACAATGTCATGACCTCCATTTTATAGATAAGAAATACAGCTCAGGCGGTTAACTAATTTATCTCAAGTCTCTCTTAGCAAATCCCCCAAGAGGTATTCAAACCCAAAATCATCTTAACACCAAAGTTCTTACCCTTAACTATGGTGGCATTGTCACTCCCTGAGCCTTCCTTGGCACGACGGATGTTTGCCTCTAGTAACCCATCTCTGAGTAAAGACTTGCATAAAACCTACTAACTAGTGTACAGAGTAAAGCTTCCTCTTTTTCTGTCCTAATTTGTCCTTTCTTAACTTCACAAGGGTCTGGTAACTTGTTCTGGGTGAATCTGTGTTTATCCAGCCATAGCCTCTCCTATTGTGTGCTTTTGAGTCCCATCTGCTGCTAAGTCTTTTTTTTTCTATTTTCTTTTTTTTTTTTTCTTTTTGGTGGAGGCAAATTCTCTGAGCTCTGCATATGGAAGTCTCCTCTACTCTTCTTCAAGCCTGCTATTGTTTTGTTTTGTTTCTTGAAGTGCAATGACCAGAACAACACACGATATTCCCAGGTTCAGTGACCTGGCTGGATAGTGTTTATTTTCATTTCTTAATGATTCTTAGCATTCCATTGTTGTTTTGTTTCATCTTCTTGGGGCCACAGAAGCAAAAAAAGGCCTTGTTTTTAGGTTACAGTGACTTTCCAATGACATTCCTGGATCATAACTTTGTTAATTCAGATCTAAGGGTCCTATTATCTTGCTCACATTAGTTTTCTCTGAATGAGTATCATTTTCCTGCATTGTTCAAGATTTTTAGTTTTCATTCTCAAAGGAAAGGAACAGCACAAGTTCTGTGTGTGTGTGTGTGTGTGTGTGTGTGTGTGTGTGTGTGTGTACACGCATGTATGACTGTTTGCACCGGGGAAGACTAGCCAGTGAGGCAGAGGGCCTGAATTCCTTTACAGAAACCGGAGCTCCCAGACATCTCCCCAAGACACCAGATACGATCTAATCTCTGAACTGGAAGTCAGAAGACTGTTCCCATGATTCATGACTCTAGACACATCTTTTAACAATTAGGCCTTCACTTCACAGGGATGGAATTATCTGTCACTTGAGCTAGGTAGACAAAGGAGATCTTCTTTAAAGGCCCTCATTTCTTCCAAGGAATAAAAATAGTATTTTGATTTAGATACGTTTTTACTCCTGTCTTCTTAAATATATTTTCCAAAACGTATTTCTGCCAGGTACACAGGCAAATTTTTTGTAAGCATTATTTCAAATGCCTCAGCATAATTGCCAATGGGTAGTAAGAGGCTTGACCCTGACACATCTCCTGACACTGTATTTCCAGGCTTTCTGTGGTGATCAGTTTCACAGGCTGTGTGAATTAAGATAATGTCATTCATCAAACTGGAAGGGAAAGACTATATAATTCCTGCATGGCAATTTGTCTTGAGAATGAATATAGCTTTTTCAAAGTTTGCTTAAATGTTCTCATTATTTCTCTATCATACTCATGCTTATCCTGTCTAATCGGCTTGCTCCTTTATGTACTAATCTCACTCAGTTCCTTTTTAGAAAACCTAATGAAAATTTCATCCATCCTCACTATTCAACACATTCCCAATCCTATATTTGTTTGTTTTATTTTGTTTTGTTTTGTTTTGATTGATTGGTTCTCAGAAAAACAAGGTCAGAAGTGTTGGGAAGGAACTCGGTTCAGAGATGCAGAGAAGTTAGAGGGAAAAAAAGTCAAGAAAGCAAAGTAAATTTTATTTCACTCTGTACAGAGTAACAGAGAGGGCCTGCCTAAAGTCAGACAGGCAGGCTGCTAAAGAACACGATCCAAGTCTGGAGAATGGAATGAAATAGCAAAGTGACAAAGAAGCTCACTACTGGATGAGCACAGAGACAAAATGTGATAAGTTGAGCAGTGAGATGTTTTTATTTAAGCAAAAAGTACACACTCAAAGAAAGGGGAGTACAGGAAACCTTAGAGATGAGGCGTGCTTAAGGGTTTAGGGTGTGGAGTTTTATAGGGCTTTTCGGGTAGGGGTCAGCATAAGGCATGATGTATTCAGGTGATTCATAATTCCTTTGAAGTCTTGTCTTAATAATAGGGTTATTTAGGTCTGGATCTTAGCATTCTGTATTTACACAGGTTCACTTATATTTCAGAGGTCTATCTCTTGTTATGGTTACAAAATTACTTAATTGATTAAGGGGCTGGAAAAAGAAGAAGAACAGCATATAGGTTAAGTTAAAGAATAATCTGGGCCTTTTTCACAGGCTAAGTAGATTTTACAGTGGCATGACCCTTGTTTCATTGCCCCAATCTACCTTATGAGATAAGGCAGGGAAGTCCTCAACAGACAATCTTTGGCCTTGGAGGCCTGACAATTGGTACAATGAAGACATGGGCTGTGCTCTGATGTTTTTCTCTATCTGGGGAATTGTTCTTCATCTGGGGAATACCTGGCCATTCCAAGTCACTCCTGGCCTTTGAAACTTCAATTAATTAACTTATTAACTCTGTGAGTCCTTTCTGGCTCTCTGGTTTTATCTGGTTAATAATCTGAGTCCCTTTTAGTGGGCTTTCCTGGCTTCATTTTCTCTTGCCCCACTCATGTCTATCTTTCTGTCTAACAGAAGTATAAAAAATTGAAGTCCAGAAACTGCTTTTGTGGTAAGGTCCCCCAAGCATGTGGTACCCCTCAGCTGTGCTGGGAACACTTCCTCTCCCAAGGTGAGCATCACCTCTGCCCTGCCCTGAGTTCTCCCAGGTTCCCATCACCTTAAGACAACCAAAAAAAAAAAAGAGTGGTCTTCTCCTGCCCAATGTAATAAATATAAAATTTGAAAAACTAATAGTTAATCAGAATATTGCCTTAGAATTAATTTTTATAACTACTGTAACAAATATTATAAATTCATGTGTGAAGATAAACAAAACACAAATGAACACATTTTATTTGCTTATCAAGAAGCCAAACTAGAATCTCGTTTTACCCAGAACAAAGATTCTAAAATCAATGTGTAATCAAAAAATACATATAATCCAATGTACTCTAGAAAAGAAATAATATATCTCATCAAGCAGACAGTACATAGCTTTGCTTCTATAACTCTTTGCAATGTGTGCAGGGATGTACAGAATATAATAAAGAATACATATGACAAATACGTTTACAATATTTTAATTCCATGAGAAGGAGATAGTTGGACTCACAAAATACATGTATGTTGTGACTCCACTATGTCTCAGCCCCTCTGGGTAGTCATCATCATCATGTTAAAAATGTGCACGTAGCCATGGGTAGACACTCAAGACACTGAGATAATCACAGCCCTGCTCAGATCTCCTGTCACGTAGAGTCAATCTTAACCAAAGACAAAATGGTGCCAGCTAAGTCGGAAGGTATAATCTAACTATATTTCAAATGTCTCAAGATGATAGCAACCCGAACTTTTGGTACCTCGTGTGCATTTATTTTCTTGCTTTCCATATAATTTTCTAAGAGCAGCTAGTCCTTTCAGTCACCTCCTCATCTCTTTAACGTTCTGAGACAATAAGCACAGGCCTGGAGAAACTGCTTTCTTTGGCATTTCTTCCTGTGGCCCCTCCTTCCCAGCCCATGCTTCCATTGGCATGGATGTACTTCTGAGCTGGGTCTCTTCTGCTGCCTTTAAGCTAAATTCCACCAGCTCAGCTTCCCACGTGCTTTGTGAGTGGAGATTCCCCATTCCACCCCACCCACAAGAGACTAAGAATGTGGGAATGATTAACTCATATTCTTTTATTAGATGAGACAGAAAGAGAAAATGACAATTAGGTATTTATGTTCATAATTCACATACAAAAAGTCACCTGGATGAGATTACTATGTAGACACGATTAACTTCTGGACTGGTGAAGGGCCATCTTACATTTCTCAGGTGCTCAGAATTCTACAAAAAGGGGCTTGGCTTGCTTGGCTTTTTTAAACTGATAAAATTTTACCACTACAATGGCACCGACAGGCTATTGGTTTATTCACCCCGATGCAGATGTTGTATCACAGAGGCAGCCCACAGCCTCAGGGGACACTCCAAAGCATTTCTTGACGAAGTCCAGGGACACTGGATCCAGGTGACTGCAAGACTAGATTCAACCTAAAGCCACAAGCTGGCTTCAGTTTGGGAGCCCAGATGGAGAAGGGGGCTGCCACTCCCAGGCTCAAAACAGTCCTACAGGAGAAAGCCTGAGATTGGACCAAAGCCTGTTGAAAATAAGAACAACCCACCATGATTCAACCTTGTGTCTAGATTAAGAGCCCTAAACCTGGCCAGGCTGGAAAAGACAAATTAATGCTTTTAGCCATGTCAAAAAAAAAAATTGAGTCTCTAATCTTATAATTACCTATACTGAATAAAATTCTCTGGACCTGGATAAAAAATAGTATGTGATCTTGAGGTTTCTGTGCATGCAGCACGTGCAGTGAGTTGTCTGTGAGAGGCAGGAAAGGATGAAAGGTTAGGAATGCCAGGGTTGCACATTTAGAGAAGACCTTTATATCCCTTTTAAGAATCACAGAATGATAGCTATCACCTAGAGACACCACCCTAGCTGAGGAACTTTTAACACACCAAAACCCAAGTAACTAGAGACCTTAATTAGGAGAGTAGTTTGCAGATAGCCCTGGAAATAAAGGATTTTTACAGTCAACATTGGTATCTCCCTGTTTTATTAAAATACAGTATACATTTGACTACTTGTCAATTTAACAAGTAGTTAAATTTAAACAAATTTAAACAATTTCTCAACCGCAAAATACCACAAATTTTAAAAACAGAAAAAAGAGGGTAAAAACGCAACCTTGTGTTTGTCGTGTATCATTTAACCACAGGGCTAAGCGGATGTTCCCATTGCTGCATAGCACAGGGAGGCTGAATTGAAAGTTTGAGTCCTGCAAAACCAGAAGGGCTTGGCAAACACCTCAAACTTCCCACTGAAATTCCAGGATAGCCATATTTTAGAAAAAATAACTATGTATTCTGACTGGGGGATTTGCCCTAGGAATAAAGGCAAAACTGAAAGAGACCTGCTCTCATAAAGCATAAAACCCAAGTCCACAGAAACCCAAGGTGATGAATCAATAATGAAACTGATGTCTAGAACAAAAACCAACACTATTCAAAGAAAACGCAATCCATAGTCTCTATAACATGTCAATTCATGTGCCCAATATATATTTGAAAAAGTACTAGATAGGTTATATCAGTCTGGATCTAGTCAGGGAACAGAAACCACACAGTACTTTGAACAAAAAAAGTTTAATATTAATAACTATTAAATTATGATAGAAGAGTAAATATAAAGATTTAAAGAGAATTCAAAAGGGTACGCTGGGGCTGAGGAAGAGTACTTGAGGAAGAACAAACTTAGAAGGGGGTTCCCTTCCCAAAACTGGACTTCAGACCTCATTGGAGAAGGTGGGGTTGTAGTGCAATAGACAGCAGAGAAGTTCACCAGTTGCTCAACCTGGAACTAGTCCACATCAGTAGGCGGCACAGAACTACCTTCCAGCACTGCAAGTGGGTGCACAGAGGGAGCTAAGGGGTTAGGAGCCTGCTTGCTGGCAGAGCGGTGCAAGCTGAGGTGTGCAGATCCATGTTTGGAGGATTTAAGAAATAATTCTCTGAGGAGCAGGCAAACCAGGGCAGAGTCAGAGCATCATGGCAGCCCAAGGTCTGAAGCGTGGTGCTGTCTGCATCAGAAGACAATCAAAACCAATTCTCTGGTATGTAGGCAACAGAGAAGTGTGGGCAGCTGCACAAAGGGAATTGGGGCACTTTTCCCAGTACAAGGCCTGAAGTGTGCTATTGTCCTCATACAGCATGGTGGTCACCAGGCCTGGGGTAGACTGCCAGGTCACCAAATGACTATGTGTTCTAGGCACACACCTGAGGCAGGGCACCACTGGATGTTCCCCCCCACACACACATACTGATGGACTCGGCAGTAGGAGCAGGTGAAAATAACGCAGCATATCAGCACCAGGACACATGCCCTTCCTCCTGCAATGTGCCTCCAGTGTCCTCCACTAATAAAACTTAACATCATGCTCACTATATAGAAGAAATGCTTAAAAAGTCAATCCGTTTTCACAGAGCAGGTATTAAACAGGGAATATGGAATCAAAAGACACTAAATTGAGAACAGATATACATGCAAAGAAACAGGAAAAGGTGATGTATACTAAGAGGAGGAGAAGCCATAAACAGACCAACTGTGGAAATAAATGCTGGAATTAGCAGACAGAGACTTTGTAGCAGTTCTTATAAATATGTTCAAGGATTTAAAGAAACCGATGTCATAATAACTGAATGGATGGGGAATACCAGCAAAGAAATGGGCATTATAAACAAAGAACCAAATGGAAATTCTAGATCTAGAAATGAAATATCAGAATTAAAAAATTACTTAACAGCATATTTGAGGTTGGAAAAGAAAAGTCAATAAACTTGAAGACAGATTAATAGAAATGATCAAATCTGAAGAACAAACAGAAAAATCATTGAAAAAATAAAAAGATCCTCAGTGACCTATGGGACAATATCAAGGGATTGAATATATGTGTAATTGGAGTTTCACAAGGACAGAGATAGAAAATGGTGCAGAAAAATATTGAAGAAATAACAGTGAAAAATATCAGTTTAGACATCCAAGAGTCTCAGCAAACTCCAAGCAGGTAGATACAAAGAAAACAACATCTAGTAAACATCATAGTCGAACTGATGAAAACTAAAGATAAAGAGAAAATCTTGAAATCAGCTAGAAAAAAAAACCATATTACATACAGGAGAAAAACAACACAAATGACAGCTCACTTCTGATGGGGGTGGGAGGAGGGATGGAGGCCAGAGACAATGGAATAAGTTCAAAATTCTGAAAAGAAAATAAAAACTGTCAACCCAGACATCTTTAGATAAACAAAAGCTGAGAGAATTTGTCACTAACAGACATGTACTACAAGAAATATTAAAGGAAGTTTTTCTGGCTGAAGTGAAGAAGCATCAGACAGAAATTCAAACCTACGGGAAGGAATGAAGAACGCTGGAAATAGTAAATGTTTGGGTAAACCTAAAAGACCATTTTTCTTCTCTTATTTAAAAGACAACTGGTTGTTTAAAGCAAACACTTATGACCTTGTATTGTGAAGTTTAAAATCTACATAAATGTAAAACATGTGATAATAATGGCACAAAGGATGGGGTGGTAAAAATTAAATTGCACTGTTGCAAATTATACTTTGATGAAGTGGCAAAGTATTAACTCTAAACGGACTATGGTAAGTTAGGGTGCAGATTGCAATCCTTAGAGCAACTGATAAGTTACAGAGATATAGCTTCAAAATGGAGGAATCTAAATGGACTATTCAAATATATTTGATTAACTCATACAAAGGCAGAAAAAAGGAACAGAGGGTGTACAAATACAAAACAAATAGCAAAATGTAGACCTAAATTCAACTGTATCAATAACTACGTTAATTATAGATGGATTATATTCCTCAATTAAAAGGCAAAGAACTATTTTTTTATTAAGGTATTACTGATATACACTCTTATGAAGGTTTCACATGAAAAAACAATGTAGTTACTGCATTTACCCATATTATCAAGTCCCCACCCATACCCCAATGCAGTCACTGTCCATCAGTGTAGTAAGATGCCACAGATTCACTATTTACCTTCTCTGTGCTACACTGTCTTCTTCGTGACCCCCACACCGTGTGTACTAAACATAATACCCCTCAATCCCCTTCTCCCTCCCTCCCCACCCTCCCTCCCACACCCCTCCCCTTTGGTAACCGCTAGTCTCTTCTTGAAGTCTGTGAGTCTGCTGCTGTTTTGTTCCTTCAGTGTTGCTTCGTAGTTATGCTCCACAAATGAGGGAAATCATTTGGCACTTGTCTTTCTGCATCCATGTTGTTGCAAATGATAGGATTTGTTTCTTTCTTATGGCTGAGTAATATTTCATTGCATATATGTACCACATCTTCTTTATCCATTCATCTACTGATGGACACTTAGGTTGCTTCCATATCTTGGCTATTGTAAATAGTGCTGTGATAAACATAGGGGTGCGTATGTCTTTTTGAATCTGAGAACTTGTATTCTTTGGGTAAATTCCAAGGAGTGGGATTCCCAGGTCAAATGGTATTTCTATTTTTAGTTTTTTGAGGAACCTCCATATTGCTTTCCACATGGTTGAACTAGCTTACATTCCCACCAGCAGTGTAGGAGGGTTCCCCTTTCTCCACATCCTCGCCAGCATTTGCTGTTCTTAGTCTTTTCGATGCTGGACATCCTAACTGGTGTGAGGTGATATCTCATTGTGGTTTTAATATGCATTTCCCTGATGATTAGTGATGTGGGGCATCTTTTCATGTGCCTGTTGGCCATCTGAATTTCTTCTTTGGAGAAGTGTCTGTTCATATCCTCCACCCATTTTTTAATCTGATTATTTGGTTTTTGGGTGTGGGACATGTGAGTTCTTTATATATTTTGGATGTTAACCCCTTGTCAGATATGTTGTTTAGAAATATATTCTCCCACACTGTAGGATGCCTTTTTGTTCTGTTGGTGGTGTTCTTCGCTGTACAGAAGCTTTTTAGTTTGATGTAGTCCCATGTGTTCATTTTTGCTTTTGTTCCCCTTGCTCGAGGAAATGCATTCAGGAAGAAGTTGCTCATGTTTATATATTCAGGAGATTTTTGCCTATGTTTTCTTCTAAGAGTTTTATGGTTTCATGACTTACATTCAGGTCTTTGATCCATTTTGAGTTTACTTTTGTGTATAGGGTTAAACAATAATCCAGTTTCATTCTCTTGCATGTAGCTGTCCACTTTAAAAGGCAAAGAACTATTAAGCTGGATTTTAAAAGAGCAAGACCCAACTATATGCTTTCTGCAAGAGACGGGTTAACATCCAGTTTATCACTGAATGGATATTTCCTAATTTGCACATCATGTAATTGGAAATCTCCCTGGTTTTAACTAAATAAGATATTTGGTAATCCAATTAAACTGTTACAATTTCTTCTAACAACCCACTAAACAGATGGAATTTGGGGATCTCATGAGACAATCTTGTTTCTGCTGCTGCCAACTGATAACTTGTTCCCATGGCTTTCTGCTCCCTCCTTAACTGTATGCATTAATATATCATATTTAAACTTCAGACATGATCTAATACCTAAAACCACTTTAAAGCATACAAAATCATGGTTGAAATTCTAAGTCTTTAATGAAGACTGAAACGAACAAGTGTACAAATCAAATGATATGAGATTATATTGACCTAACAAGAATCAAATGCTCCTTTGGTTCAGCACTTCTTGCTAATTTAGAGAGGCAAGACGGAGTGGTCAGAGACAAGAGGGCACGGGGAGTGCAGAACACTTGGCTTTGACGCCTGTCACCCCCTCGTTCTGGCTGTGCGATAAATTAGCTAACTTCCGGTCTCCTCGCCTGCTGCCTTCTCCGTTTGGGATGTCTAGGAGCCAGACCGCTGAAGTCCAAATCAAACCACCTCCTTCTAACTAGGTAACTTTGGGCAAGTCACTTAATTTCTGTATGCCTCAGCTTCTTCATCTGTAAAATGAGTATAATAAACAGCACCAGTCTTACGCAGTTTAGGAGGACTGACTGGGTGAATATCTGTAGAGCACTTAGAACAACGCTTCCCACATAGAAAGCGTTATACAGCTGATAAAGAAAATAAATACCTTCCTTATTAGGTTCATCTAACAATTACGACGAGTCAAATAAATCACGTAGCACTATGTCTGACCACTGGTAGGTAATCAACGGTCGTTGCTGTTACTGTTAGTGGGGGTGCTATGGGTGATTTTTGCTAAACGTTAGCAGTTTCTTCCAAGTATACATATATCCTATCACGCCCTGGGGAGAAGTCTTTGTTTGCTAATTAATAATGAGTCGATGACTTCTATGCATTTTTATAGACTATATAATCAAGTATGAAAGTGGTGGTAAGGGAAAATAGGTTTGCAAAGAGACCCCTTTAGAAGTTAAAAGATAAAAAACAAAAAAATATGAATAAAAGCTGACTGTTGGGACAGTGATTGCAATGGGGGTATGTGGTGGGGACTTGATAATAGGGGGAGTCTAGTAACCATAATGTTACTCATATAATTGTGTATTAATAATAGCAAAATAAAAATAAAAAGTGACCTAAAAAAAAAAAAAGCTGACTATTGCTAACTGTCAACACTATTCAAAGCAAATGAAAATGTTAGTAAAAAGCTAAGGCTTTAGGAATTGTTCCTTTGGAGTGAGTATAATTAACGGAGGAGGAAATCAAGCTTTCAAAGACCCTCCTCTACAGTCTGCGAGCCAAAGCCCCCCTCAGAGCTTGTTAGAAATGCAGAATCTTGGGCCCTACCAGAATAAAAATTAACAAGATCCCCAGTTGATTCTTATGCAAATTACATTTGGGAAGCATTGTTGTAGTATATTTTCATTTTCCATGTTTTTCCCTGGAGTTTACTACATATTAATAATGAGATTTGGGTAATGCTGTGTCTCTTTAGGGTGATGCATTTTTCTCTAAAGATTTGCCAACTTTAAAATTTGACTACAAACATGATTTTATTATATCCTGGGGACAAATTTTTCTGATCAAATACCACTTCTGGTTTTATATGACAAATCAGAGTGGGAGGAGTCACCATGCCCGAAAATGTTGCTGGTATTTCTCAATTTTATTGCATGGGGGATGCATTTAAAAAAAAATCATCTCTAAATCACTAGAGTTAAGAATTTCATCACTTTTCACAGTTCATCCTTGTTCAGACTGAAGATGAGAAATGAAAGATGAAAACAGGTCCCCAGTTCATGCTGCTTCTGTTTCAGCACAATTACAACTCACTGACTTTTAAAATAGCATGTTTCAAGGCCAAATATTTTATTTGGATGTATCTAAAGAGCAAAAATATTTGTATTGAAACTCTGTGAGAAAACATTCTAGATATGAAACATCTGTTTTTGGTCATTTCGGTTGAAGACTAATATTTGCACAGGTCAGGGAGGCCCACGGTGATACTATGTTGTTCTAAGTCCAGTATTTCCGTGACGTGGGATTGGGTATCTGTATTCACTTCGTTTACGTGGTTCAAACATTCCCAACTTATTTGGGAATATGTATATCTACAAATATATAAAACTAACTTTCTTACTTTCTTCTTTTCTTGGGGGGGATAGAGAGTGGGGAGAGTCTAGGCGGGGACTTGACACAGCTATGGAAACACGCAGGGGCTCAGTATGAGGGGCAAAGCGCCTGGGAAGATTCAAGGCAGATGGGGGTCTCAGCCTGTGCACCTCTCTGGAGGGCTGTCATCACCAAGGGGACCTTTCACACCACCCCCTGGCCCAGTGGGGAGGTGACCAAGGGACCTGCCGTTGACTTTGGTGTGGGGAGTGAGGGCCATCCAGTCCCCACCTTTTGCAGAGTGTTCTGAGAGTTATACCCTTTCATTTAACTTTCCTTATGCAGGGAACTAGAGCCCAAGAACTTGTGATTAACCCTTTAGGCTTTCAACTCCGCTCACAATTGGAGTCACCTGGGGAAATTTAAGTTAGGGGTGCCCAAGTCTCACTCCCAGACATTCTAATTGAATTATTCTGAGGTTTGACCATGCTCTGAGATGTTTTAAAGCATCCCTGATGGCTGTGTGCCGTGAGAAGTCTTACTATAAACCTTAGGACTCACTCCTCTGTCCCTTCCTCAAGTCCCCAGGCCTGCCCGATTCTAATTCCCCTGATCATACAGTTCCTTCTCTCTCTCCCAAGAATTGCCACCTCTGCAACTTTCCAAGTCTGGGTCTTTCTGCCCGCAGTGAATGAATCCCCAGGCTCCTGTGTTTTAAAAATTGTTATGGGCTGAATTGTGTCCCTCCCAAATTCATATGTTAAAGGACCTCAGAATGTACTTAGAGACATAGCCTTTTAAAAAGTCATCAAGATAAAATGAGTTCATATGCGTGGACCCTGATCTAATGCGGTCAGTTTGTAAGAAGAGGAGATTGGGACACAGATAGGCCCAGAGAGAAAATCACATGAAGACAGGGAGAGGGAAGTGACAACTACAAGCCAAGGAGAGACCCTGACAAGAAATCAACCTTGCTGACACTTTGATCTCAGACTTCCAGCCTCCAGAACTGTAAGGAAACAAGTTTCTGTTGTTTAAGCCACTGTTGTACTTGTTATGGCAGGAAAGAGAAATCTTCCCAGTGCACGAGTTACCTGGTGAGTCATGGGCCTTCTCTCCCCAGATGTTGATTCTGCTGGGCATGTGGATTAGTCTTGAAATATTTGAGAGGGCTTTTTGCACAGAGAGGAACACCCACAATGCTCAGTGGATTGAGCGTTTAGGCATGGGTACAAAATTTGTTTAAATTCCCTTTAAACTGAAATTGCAAATCCGAATGATTGAGTCTTTTGAGCAGTTTAACACTTTAAATAGCAGACAAAATACCAAAGTACCAATAACAAAAATGTTATATTTATAACAAAATTATGACATTTAGCTTTAAATTATTCCAAATGTCAAATACCACATGTTGAATTTATTTCTTCATTAAAGTTGTTTTATACCTCCCTAGGATTATGGGTTCATTTATTTTGGCATCTTCTTAATGTTTCAGTAATAGTTTGATACCTTCCAGGTCACAATTCTCACCAGACCCCAAAACACACTGAGGTTCTGGATTTTCGGCCATTTCTTGGATGAAGCACAAAATTCAATTCTTCCAAATTGAATGATTCAAACCAAGCTACTAGTTATAATGTTGAGCCTCTTTTTCTTATTGTAAAACTTCCCTGTTAAGTTATTTAGACTTTTAAGTCCACTCTTCTCTCTAGATTTAAGTTCGTTATCAGAATTTAGTGTTTCCCTCTGAAAATAATGTATTCTAAGTCTCGGCCAAGATTATATAATGCATTGTCCTATATTGGGATAGATTGATCAGGTCTATTATGTTTATAAATAACACATGCATCTTTATTAATAATATTAACATTAGTGGAACCACTGGGATATTATTCCCTAGAAGTTGAGTCTGTGTTCTCAGTAACCCTCTTCAGTATATTTAGGGAATTTATCACCATGGAATACATTCCCAAGACCTTATTTTATTTGGCTATTGTGATTGACACCTGGTGCTGATTAATTGTTAGACACCCTTTCCATCTAATTAATCTATACTTTGTTAACTCATTAGTTATCTCATACCCCTTCATAGACTCCACTTGTTTCAATTAATTTATATTTTTATGCTGAAATCATCACAGCACGACTAATGCCTTAGCTTGAGTCATATGAAAAGCATCATCTAATTTATTAGTTAAACTTGGAAGGTGCCTTTTTAAAAAACTCCAACTAATCCAGGGCTTCTTCCCATCCTCATTCCAACCATGGCGGGCAGGGAGAAGGGCAGTCTTGGGTACACATGTGTGGCATCTTTTGTGATGAGTGCTGACTAGAAAGAGACAGGATGACATTTTTCTCCGTTGGCTGATTTTGGAAACCTCCAGAGAGGCTAAAAGCAAATTCAGATAGTCAGTTGGGACTTTGTGAGGTCAGACCCAAGCTGAGCTACTCTGGGGGTCATGCAACAAAGCATAGCCCCAAGTTGGGAGGAAGGTTCCCTTTGACCATGGTAATGATGAGAGTGATAGCAGCAATATTGATGACAGCCTTTCATTATCTACTTGTGCAGACCCCGTGCTCTCTCTATATACTATCTCATTTAATAGTCCTCAAAAGAGTCTTTTGAGCTAGGCGTTATTTATCTTTATTGTACAGATCAGGAAACTGCAGTTTAGTGAGATTAGGCAATATCCAGCAAGTAGTAGGGCACTGATTTGATCTAATTGCCAAATATGGTTTTTTTTAACTTAAACTTGTTATTAAAGGAAAACACACATACTGAAAAGTGTTATCATAAGTGTACAGATTAACAGATTATTGCAAAGTGAATAACCCATTATAAATAACCACTATGTGAATCAGGAAAATAGAACATTACCAGCATCCCAGAAATCTTCTTCACACTCCCTCTTGGTTGCCAGCCCCTCCTCCCTAAAGTTTAGCCACTACTATGATTTCTAACATCATAGATTAATTTTGTCTATTTTTCAACTCAATATAATCAAATCATATAGTATGTATTCTTTTGTGCATAACATATTTTATTAAACACTGTGTTGTAAGCTTTTATTCCTAACATTGTGTGCAATATCTCATTTATTACTTTACTGTAGAGTATTCTGTTGTTTGAATATAACACAATTTATTTATTCTACTATTGGTAGACATTTGAGCCATAATAAAAATGCTGCTATAGAGATGCTTGTCTTATGGTGCAAAAATATGTACATGCTTTTGTTGGATGTATACCTGTGGATGGAATGGATAGGCCTAGAATATGGGCATGTGCAGCTTTAGAATATTTCCAATGTATCACATCATATCAGGGAGTACATGATATCAACATGACTTATTATTGGTGATACTAACCTCAACCAGTGTTTAAGGTCACATCTGCCAGTTTTTCTACAGTGAAGTTATTATTCTTCCCATTCCATACTCTATTCGATAAAAGTGAGTCACTAAGTCCTGCCCACACTTAAGGGAGAGGGACTTAAGCTCCACCTCTTGGAGGAGGAGGATGAAAGACATTATAGGCTTATGTTAAAGCCACAGTAATTAATAAGCTGATAAATATTTGGGGGGACATACCTTCAGGCTCTGAAAATACCTTGTTTCTCCTAAAGTTTCATCCACTAATTTTAGCATTCATCAATGGATCTTGCTTGCAGTAGTTATTTTGTGTTTTTAATGGTAGTTAAACATTATGGTGTATTTTAATGGTAATTTTCAAATTCCTTCATTCCTTGTATATTTAGTACTTGCAATTCTTCTATAAGGAATATGTATCTTTTCTTCCTCATTTATTCATTTGTATCAGTATGGAGGCATGAAATTTATGTTTTGTGTTACAGTACTATCATAATTTAATTTTTTGCTCAAATTGTTCCAACTTTGGCCATTGGGAGCTTTCACTTAGTTCCTGTGTGCCTTTGAAATACCCCATCCTTTTTTTTTTTTTTTTTTTGAGCACTTTCTTTTCTTTCTTCTTAAACAGCTTTATTGAGGTACAATTTATGGACCATAAATTTCACCTGTTTTAAGGTTATATACATGTTCAGTTTTAGGAGATTACATGCTCACCACATTATACTGGGGATACATATCAATATGATTTTTAGCATATTTATAATATTGTGCAACCATTAGGGTAATTTAATTTTTGAATATTTCCATCACCCCAAAAAGAAATCTCATGTCCATTTGCATTCATTCTTCACCACTTTCAGCCCTAGGCAATCACTAATCTACTTTCTGTCTCTCTATATTGGTCTTTTATGGATACACTCTTACTTGCTGGCACACAATCCAGGCTCATATTGTGTTTTCCCTGCTCTAGCCCTAGGAACCACCATTTATTCAAGGAGCACTGGTTCTGTTTGTTGGAGAGCAATATTTACAAACCAAGATCTGGGTGCTGGGTGTGCTTATTGTTACTTGAGTATCATTATTTCCAGCTTCTCTCAGTGGACAGAGGTGGGAAATTATGCATGTATACTAAGCCATGTATACTCACATACCTGTACTTATTTCTGTTCTCTCTTTCCAAATACATACTAACTTACATACATAATTGTAAGTTAATGCTGATACCTGTGACTCTAATCCAGCATCACAGAGTTCATTCTAGCCTTTCTCCCTTGCTTATCTGTAATTTCTTCCTCTGACAGAGAGAAACCTGGTTCTCATTATTTACAACATAGTTGTTTACTTATTCAGTTTATATATGTGTGTGTGTATTGGGTTGATTGGTAACCTCCAAAAGACATGTCCATGTTCTAACCACTGGAAGCTGTGAATATAATCTTACTTTGGAAAATGGGTCTTTGCAGATGTAATTAAGTTAGGGATCTAAACAACTTATCTTGGATTATCTGGGTGGGCACCAATGACAAATGCCCTTATAGGAAACACACAGAAAAGACACATGGAAGAGGAGGGGCCATCTGAAGACAGAGGCAAAGATTAGAATGATGCAGCCACAAGTAAAGGACCACCTGAAATCACCAGAAAATCAGAGAAGCAAGGAAGGTTCCCCCGAGACCCTTCAGAGAGACTGTGGCCCTGGCAACACCTTGCTTTTGGACTTCTGATCTCCAGAACAACGAGAGAATAAATTTCTGTTGTTTTTAACCACCAAGCCTGTGGAATTTGCTACAGCATCCCTAGGAAACTAATACATTGGGTAAAATAGTTTAAAAATTGTTAACCATATGCCTCTGAGGAATAAATTTACCAACTAGAGTGAAGGGTGTGTATACAGTTCTTTCTGTCTGCCTTACAGTATCCAGTTAAATCACTGTTTTTCTCAGCTACCATGTCAACTCCATTAGTATAACCCTTTTGTGTGGCTTCTTCCATTGGGCATATAATGATTTTGAGATTCATTGTTGAATGTATCAAAAAAGTATTCCCTTTTATTGCTGAATAGTATTCCATAATATAGGTATACCACAAATTGCTAGTCCATACAGCTACTGATGGATATTTGGGGTTTTTCCAGTTTTTAGCAATTACAAATAAAGCAGCTAAGAACACTCTTATGCTAGTCTTTTTCTAGGCATTTGTTTTTTAATTATCTTATGTAATTACCTAGGAGTAGAGTAGCTGGGTCCTGTGACAGGTATATATTTAAATTTTTAAGAAACTGCCAAGCTGTTTTCCAGAGTGGTTATATTATTTTTCATTCCCATCGTCAGTGTATGAGAGTTCCAGTTATTCAAAAACAGAAAATTAAAACTTTTTGATAAAGTCCAATTTATCGATTTTTTCTTTCATGGTTCATACTCTTTGTATTCTAAGAACTCTTTGCCTAATTCAAAGTCACAAAGAGTTTCTCTTTTGTTTCTTCATTTAAGTTTAGAGTCCATTTCAAGTTAATTTTTGAAGAGAGTGAGGTTTGAGGGTAGAAGTTCATTGTTTGCATATAGATGTTCAATCATGCCAGCATATTTGTTGAAAAGACTATCTCCCCCACTACCCACCCACTTAATTACCTTGACATCTAGGTTGAAAAACCGACTGACCACACATAGGTCTATTTCTGGAGTCTATTCTGTTCCGTTGACCTTTATGTATATCCTCGTGCCAACATCGCATAGGCTGCAACTTGATAGCCAGTAGTAATCATCCTTTAGTTTTGTTCTTCTTCAATATTCTTTATAATTCTGGCCTTTTGCGTTTCCATATAAATCTTAGAATCAAATCAGTTTATCAACTCTTTGTCTCTGCCTCACCCTTGCTCCCTCACACACACACATACACACACACACACCACTCACTGCTGGGTTTTAAAAAACTTTTTTTCTTTTTTGAACTATGGCAAAAATACAGAAAAGTGCACCAGTCATAGGTATATAGTTTGATGAATTTTCAGAGTCAACATACCCATACAACCAGCACCCATCAAGAAACAGGACTATACCAGACCCCAAGGCACCCTTCAAACAATCCACCCCAAAAGGATACACTTTGAGTGTATTTATCCAAAAGGGTTCCAATTTCTCCACATTCTTGCCAACACTTTTTTCTGTTTTTTTCACAGTAGCCATCCTAATGGCTGTAAAATCATGCCACCGTGAATTTAATTCACTGGTCTCTAGTGACTGATGTAGTGAGCACCATCTCCTGTGGTTACTGGCCTTGGGAACCACTTCTGTAAAGTGCACATTCAAATCTTTGCCCACTTTCCTTACAAGATTGTCACTCCTTTTCTTATTGGTTTGCAGCCTATTTATATATCCTAAATGAATACTTTGCTAGACATAGGCTTTGCAAATATCCTCTCTTATTCTGTGGGCTGCTTTTTCTAGTAGGAGGAGAAACCTGTGGCTCGTGTTCATTCCATGACTTTGAAAATCAAACCACAGTCCCACCCATTCTTTAAGGTTTGAGGATAGTTGAACCTTTTATATGAAGCACGCTTTTATTACTTTTTTGTATCTCCAACCTCCATTAATTTTCTCCATCTCTGCCCTTTTAGAGTCCTTACTGTCTGATTTTGTGATCTAATGGTATACAACCCTTTGTCTCTTACATATTCTCCCAGCCATACTGCTTAACTTCTTTGTATGTGCTACTCTCCTAGACTTTAAATCAGAGACCAGGGACCTTCTTTTATATTATCCTTAACACATACCATTATGTACAACTATAACATGAGCTCAATACTTGTTACGTGATTTGAAAAATATTAATACTGCAAGGAATATCTGCTA
The DNA here is from genome assembly GCA_029783875.1 of Phataginus tricuspis. Taxonomy (NCBI): domain Eukaryota; kingdom Metazoa; phylum Chordata; class Mammalia; order Pholidota; family Manidae; genus Phataginus; species Phataginus tricuspis. The sequence continues at coordinate 9,754,230 of JAQQAC010020790.1, forward strand.
TCCACTAGGAATAATTGATAGCAGATAAATTGCTGAAATTAAATACATTGTGTTAGAGAGGTCTTGAAAACAGAGCCATGGGAGAATTCATTAAATAAGTCTAATCTACAACATGAAAGAATAGTTATTAGGAATGTTTCACTAACTGCCCTAGGTGTTACTCAGATTCCAGTCATTAACAATTCTGAGTACCCCCTTCATTGTCTACTTAGTCTAATTTGCTTACTCATCTCTAGAAACACTTACTTTTTACCTAGAATTGGTATAATTATCCTACTCTCCACTCATGTGTTAATGCTTTTGTTTTGCTTTTGGTCTTTTTGGTCAACGTACAACCATATCATGAGTCTGGATAAGCCTGAAATGGTAAGATAACATAAGGCATCAACGTGGTCTTTGAGAGTCTTGTTATATCCATGGTTAGCTCACTAATGCAGCTGGTGATAGTGATGTAAATGTTCTTCAAATGTGAAATGAATTTTTAAAACGTGTATTTTAGCATTCACTTTAAGAACCGATTTTAAATACAACATATCACTGTTCAATCTACACATTTAGTTCTCTAATCATCAGTATGTTTGTGGACCCAGAAGCAATGTTCTCTAGAAGTGAACTCTGAGCTTTATTAGAGGAAATAAAAAATTTTAAGCCTCATTTTAATACTTTTTTGGAAGACCACTTAGTTAAATTACATTGCTTGTTTTCTTGGACTGAGATCAAGAAAAATTTGATGTTCTCTCTTTACGGGGTGTTCTGATGGGGTGCTTGCCTTGCTCTCATGTATCAGATAACAAGACAAACAGTGTTTTTACAGGCTCTGTGCCCTTCACCTTGGAATTCTACAATGAACCTCTCAAATTCAAGTGTAATTTTCTTGGAATGAAATGCTCCACATATGATTCCAGAATCCTCTTTCTGCCTATAGTAAATCAGACAAAAAGAGTTGAAACATATAGGAAATTCTCTATCAGCTAGTGCAACATTTAGGAAGGTACATGAAATCCCTGAAGTCTTTGGGGAAAATTTAATGTCTTAATGCAACAAAATTGGTGGAGCAAATTCCCATGATATGGCTAATTCTGTCATTTTTACAATAGAGACACAGAAATATAGAGCAGTTCCACAAGTGCTTAACTCACTGTGGAAAAATAACACTGGATAAACCAGAATGATTAGGGATATGAGGTGGGGGAGGAAAATGGATGTTCTAGTTAGTATAGGGTTTGGTTGTACTTAACAGAAGCTGATTATAGTAACTTAACCAAATAGGGAGTTTATTTATTCAATGTAACAGGAGTGGAGTAGGCGGTGCAAGGCTGGGGAAGCCGCCGAGAAAGCTCATCTATTTCCCTCTCCTATTCTCCCACCCTTAGCATAGTCACAAATGGCTGTTCCACCTCAACACTGCATCACCTTCTGGACAAAAGAGAGGACAGGTTAAAAGCAGAAAGCTTATGCTGACTGAGCTATCCTTTTTGTTTTTGTTTAAATATCATGGAAAAAGCTTCCCATGAAGTAACTTCCATTTCAGCTTATCAGCCAATGGATGAATGATCACCATAAGCTGGCAGAGCATTTTTGGAGGTATTTTTAATTGGATTCGTTACCCCTCACCCAAACAAATTTATGATTCTGTTAGCAAGGAAAAACAGTAGACACTGGGTAGGCAAACCAGGCATGTCTAGCAAGTTTGATTAATTAAGTGCCATACTTTGTATTTTAAATCTTGCTGTTAGATGTTTTTCTAAAAATATATTCATCTATTTCCATGGCTTTGAAAGCTCACCAGCACACAGATCATAACTAAATTTTCTTTTAGTATTGCTCAATTTACTTGATTTTTTTAATAAGAGGACAATTTTTGATCCACCCACTTGATAGGCTACTGCATAGTAGTTACAAATAACAAATGATAGCAAAAGATTTGCACAATTGCCTCATGAAAGAGTGTCCAACTGAGTAACGAACATATTTAAAAGACGCTGATCTTTGTCATTGGGATATGAAAACTAAGGCCATAATAAATTATTATTACATAGCAAAATGTTTAAAATTAAAGAGATAACGTCAATTGTTGATGAAGATGTGGAGCAACTGAAACCTTCATACCTTGCTGGTGCTGGAGTAAAGGGGTATGATTTCTTTGGAATGTTGCTTGGTAATATCTATTAAACCTGAACCTATAAGCTGGCAATCCCACTCCTAGATATATATGCTTACCTCTGCTCATAAAAATACAGGCACAAAAGTGTTTGTATTCATAATAGCAAACACCTGAAGAAGCAAAAACCAAAAATGCACCAACAGTGGAATGGACAAATAAATTACAGAATAGCCACATAGTGGAATACTACATGGCCACGAGCATGAGTGTACAGTGTATGCAACAGTAGGGATGACTCTCAAAAACATGTATGAGCAAAAGAAGCCACGCACAGGCACCGAGGGACCTACTGTGTGAGTCCATTTACATAAAGTTCAATTATACGCAAAATTATTTTATGACTTCTAGGAAGTCAGAAAAGTATTTAAAATTCTGAGAGGAGAGTAGTGCCTGAAAACGGGCATGAAGAGGACCCTAGGGACCCTATTTCTTGATCTGGATGCTAGTTAATTGGGTGTGTTCATTTTGTGAGAATTCATCAAGGTATATATCCATGATCGGTTCGTTTTTCTGTACATGTGTTATATACTGCAATGAGAAGAAGAGAAGTTACAATCATATACTGCTGTTACGACGAAGATGTCCCATCTCCTGTTGAAGGCCAATTCTATCCAACTGTGCTTTGGATCCTCGGCTGCTTATTATTTTTTAAAAACTGTTCCAGAGCCCTGAGACATTATCTATCTTCCTTCTTCTACCTTTCATATTTCCTTCTCTACTAATGTCACCCACTAAGATGTAATCATGTTCAAGACTCTCCAGTTAAAGCAGCCACAACCTCTCCTACACCCGTATGTTCCCTTTGGCTGTTATCCTCTCTTTATTCTCTCCTTCACTGTCAAAATTCTTGAAGTCTCACATCCCTTGCCTTCCATTTTTTCCCCTTTATCCATTGCAGTGTGGTTTACTTCTTCACCATTCACCTAAATCTGTGTTTCCAATTTCTAAAACAGCCTCTCTGTTGCTAATTCAATGAACACCTTTCAATCCATCTCTTACTTGATTTCTTAGCATTACTTGCTACTCCTGGTCATTCCTACCATTGGGAAAACTGTTTTCCCAGGGCATTTATGACCTACTGGTTCCTAATTTCCCACCTAACTTCTCTGGCCATTCATTCTGTTTTCACTGTGAACTTATCTTCCTCTACTCATTTTTTAAATGTACCTTGAGTTCAGATGTCTCTTCTGAACTACAGAGCTACATATCTAAGTGCTATGCAACATTTTCACTTAGATGTCTCAGAGGTACTGAAAAGGCAATTAAGCTAACATTTTCCCCTTTTAATGTTGTGCATCTTTCCATATTCCTCTGACTTAGTAAATAGCACCAACCAGTACCCAAGCCTGAAACCTATGTTCAATCCATAGTTAATAAATAAAATGCAGGAGATGTAAAATTGAGGGTATGACTTCTCTTTTTGGCATCATGGCCAACTAGAAATCGTGGGGAATTATCCTGTTGCAAAACAGCTAGATACTGGATCAATAACAATTTTTTGACGTTTTGCTTGGCTCCCAGAAATTAGAAAAATCTTCAAAGACCCCTCCTCTCACCAAATAAAGATAAATAAATCTTGAGCAGAAACTAGAGCAGGGGTCTGTATGCAAGCTGGAGAGATGGGATTGGTGTGAGTGCAAAAGCTCTACATAAGGAGGTGAATCCGATACTCCTGCATTTAGGGGACACCATAAAAAGGGTTACCGTGGCTAGGTTGCTAGCACTGCTGGGCACATAGCAGAAGCTAATCATCTCTGAAACACTTTCCTCAATTTCAGTCATTAGAATTCCACATTAAGATCAAGGAAATATGAATTCAGGATCTAAGATCATCAAGTAAACAAGAAGGCAAGTCATTGTGGGTAAGAGAGAGAAAAAATAACACACAACTTATTCAGATATTGAGATTGTCAGATACAGAATATAGAATATCTAGGTAAGAAGTATTTAAAGGAATGAAGTTTTGAACCTCAAAGATGGGAGAGCAATAAGAGATTATCAGAAATAATGAAAAATCTGCATAACAATAAAATGGAACTCTGAAAATGAAAAATAGATTTTTAGAAATAAAAAAAATTCAATGTAGGGGTTTAATAACAGGCAAAACATAGTTGGAGAGTGAACTGGAATATCTGGCTGAAGAAATTACCCAGAAAGCATCACAGAGAGGTAAGAAGTGGAAAACAGGAGAGACGCTAAGAGCTAAGAGGTATGGAACAGAAAAGGAAAGGAAATATGTATTCTGAACCCTAATAGAACAGAGTAGCACTTAGGAAAAGGGATAATTGAAGAGAGAATGATACAGAATTTTCCAGAAATGAACATAGATATTAAAATACATTTTCCAAGTAGAGTAAAATAAACTTAGGTATAGATACATCATAGTGAAACTGTAAACAGCAAAGACAGCAAGATTCCAAAAACAACCACAGAAAAAGAACAGATCATCCACAAAAGTAAACCCTGCAATGACCAGAATTAGAATAAATGCAATACTATATTTAAAATGTCATTCTTGCATTGTAAATCCAACATAATTTTTAAGAACCAAAGTGACATAAAGTCATTTTCAGATAAACAAAAATAGAGAGTTTATCACCCAAAGTCTCCCATTAAAGGAGCTTGCAAAGATTTACTTCAGGAAGAAGGAAAGGGTCATAGAACAATGGTCTGAAATACAAGAAGTTTTGATAAGTGAACAAAATAGCCAATGTATATATATATAAATACATCTGTATAAATAAACATCTGTGTAAAATAATAGTCTGGAGAGGGCTGACCAGATTTAAAGTGTTCTAAGGCCCTTGGATTCTGGAGGGAGGGTTGAAGATACTACTTAATTTAAAGTTTTGTTCTACTAAATATGCATGGTAAAATTTCAAGGGTAACACTAAAATAGAAATTGAACACATATGTTGCAAATGAATAAGAAATTAAAGGATATGTGAAATTTACAAGAGACATCTAAAGTTTAAGGACAGGAAGAGAAAGAGAGAGAGATAAAGACAAAGACTGAGAGAGAGAGAGAAAGAGAGAGAGAAAGGGAGAAAAGGCAGGAAGGAGGGGAGGAAGGGAGAAGAGAGGAGGAGGAGGAGTGGGAACAGAAGGGGAAGGGGGAGGGAGAGACATCAGATAAATATCAATAAAAAAAGTTGGGATATTTACCTTAATATTTGACAAAATAGATTTTAAGACAAAAAGCTGTATTGGTGATAAAGAGGACCACAACTTCATGTAAAATTTAAGTTCATCAGAAAGAAAATAATAACAATTTTAACTTGGATGCCATTGAACAGCCTCAAGGCATAAAAAGCAAAAATTCACAGAGTTACAGGGTAAAATGGACAAACCCAGAATTGTAGGTACTTCTTGCTCTTTACTGTAATACCATAAATAAAATGAGTGAATACATTCAAAAGATAACATTTGTATTGCTTTGGGATTAAGAATGATTTTTTCCCATTTCTAAGTGTCTTGATTGTGGTGATAATTTTATAATTAAAACACTTTTTATGAAAAATGAAGTATGGAGGTGAAAAACAGGTAATCGAGGGCTTGAGGTACCTTTAAATAATTATGGTTTTACTGTATTTACTATATTTGGGGTAATTATATTCTATAGTTTTACCCTAATGTTTTCAGGTTGAATACATTTTAACAATTACAGCTTCACTTCTTGTTTCTTCATAGATGCTAAAATGTCAAATGACTTATTTATGGACTTAAAATGGCTCAGGCACTCCTTGACTGATACATTAAAGAATCTGATTTACCACATAATTTCTGTTTTCTTAAGTTAAAATAAAAATGTTTTTTGGAAGAATGGTCTCTGTCAATAAAGAAAGAGCACTCAAAATTCAAAAATTTAATAAAGCACTTAAAATTTAAATATGTTACTACTGATTGTCAATGGCTACATCAGTCTAGATACCTGGACATCAATAGATACCTGCTTCTGCCCAGACATCCCAATTATCACTGTAGTGATCAGTTGCCCTGAAAAAAGGTAGAGAAAGATACCAACTGGTAATTCTTTTTCTTTTGGTAATACTCTTTTGGACTTAATATTGCTATTTCTAAAACTCAGTGTTCTACCTCTACTTAGGCCTTTCAAAATATGTTGTGGTAAGCAACAATTATATGAAATAAGTATAGACCACTGTATACAAGTATAAAATAAGGCAGCTTGTTAGGAAGCTAGTTCTAAAGAAAATAGAAACAGGATTATTTTATCATAGTACAGATGTTCCTTGACTTAAGACAGGATTATGTCCTGATAAACCCATGGTAAGTCAAAAATGCACTTAATGCATCTCATCTACCGAACATCATAGTTTAGCCTAGCCTACCTTAAATGTACTCGAACGTTTAGTCTACACTTGGGCAAAATAATCTGACACAAAGTTTATTTTACAATCAGGTGTTGAATATCTCATGTAACTTATTGAATATTGTACTGAAAGTGAAAAACAGAATGGTTGTATGAGTGTAGAATGATTTTGAACGTATATTGGTTGTTTACCCTCATGATCGCGTGGGCTGATTGGGAGCTGTGCCTTCCTGCTGCTATACCCAGCATCACAAGAGAATACTGCCCACATCTAACTAGCCTGAGAAAGGATCTTAAGTCAAAATTCCAAGTACAGTTTTCACTGAATGCATATCACTTTTGCACCACTGTAAAGCTGAAAAATTGTTAAGTCAAATCATCTTAAGTTGGGGACCAACTGTACTGAAAACTGAGACAATAGATTCTCTTAGACCATAGCACCTAAAAATTTAAACTGTGAAACCTACTTAGTCTATAATACAGAATATATTTTTCATAGTTGTTTAAATGTTAGCAATATGGGGAAAGTAGAAACACTGTTGGAAAAGTAAAACAGTAATTTTTAAATGTATCATTACACTTTGAGAAATATAGGAAAATGATAGGAATTCTAAGTTCTTATGCATGTCTTACCCAGCAGGTGTGTTTTAGAATAGTTTGAGTTATGAATGTTTTACCCAGCAGGTGTGTTTTAGAATAGTTTGAGATTTGAACATCTAGAATATTCAGTTGGTTTAATCCTTTCGCTTAAAAGGATTTTCCTTTCCTTTAAAGACAACAAATAAAAGAGTAACAATGGAATGCAGTTATTTCTAACTCTTCGTTATAACAATAACAAGATAAGTCTAGAAATGAAACCGTAGAAACTTTTGAGATTTACAATAAAACACAATTTCAATATACTTCTTTAAACCATTATTTTATTTTTCCTTTCTCTCATTATCTTTAAATTTTTTGAAATGATAACGTGCATACCAAGAGCACAAATCATAATGGTACAGCTCAATTAATTCTCACAAAACGACCATATCTGTTTTATCATCACACTGTATCATTAACTTTTAAGGCGGTAAAAATGCTAAAATTGAACGATTAGAACCATCAACAGCCACCACAAAAAGGCACAGTAGTAAACAAAAATGAGCAAGTGTAACTAAATCAGGGGAGAGGTACACCTGCAAAAACAAAACAATTTTTGGCATACATTTTATACCACACAGGTATTCTGTATTATCAGAACGTGAGAAAATAACGTCTCAGTCTGACAGGTTCCTGACTTGGGGGGGTCTCCGGTGCTTTTCTTCCACTCTCTGCAGTAACTGTACATTTCAAAGCAAACAGCAGAAAAAAATACAAAACTTCAGAAACAATTAGATTGCTAAGCAACCTTTTGTGTCTTCTTCCCTTAGCTACATGTAATACTCCTGTCACAAACCGTGACCTTCCACGATAACTTAGAGTCGAAAATCAACGTTTCAACGTTTTAAATGAGCTTTCTTCTTTCCCTTGATTGGCAGATCATCTTGTTCACCTAAAGTTGAAATTGTTGCAGGATGTCTCCTAATTCCCCGTCTAGTCATATAACCCGTATTGTTAAAGTCGATCCGAGATTGAGACTCTAACCACCGTTTACCTTGCAAATACAAGCCATTCTCAGATCTGGGTCCCGAAATTACTTTCGCCTTCCAGAGCAGAAATGTTTCTATGCTCACTCAGGGAAACCTTTTCTTAGATTTAAAAAATTCTTTGTATTTCAGCGACTTCTCCAACCCACCAGTGACTTTCCCACTTAGCAACAAATAGTTGACATAGGTCGCTCTTGTCGGAATTCACGAGGAAATGAGCGCGATTAGCAACATTAAGGGGGTTCTTCCTGCCAAAGTATCCACAGAATGCGAGGAGGCCCCTGGTACCCAATGAAACAATGAAAGATTGGCAAAGCTCAGAAATGTTCCGGAGGCACGAACGCCAGTTCTGATTTCAGGTTGCCTGAGCAGCTTGGCTGCCTTTATGGCAGAGGGCAGAGGGTGCAGGGAAGAGGGTCCCCCTGGGGACTCCTGAGATCAGCGTGGGCGACCTTGCCGCGAGTCGCCCCCACCACAAAGAAGAGTAAACACTTTGCATCCCGTCACCAGGACAACTAGGAATCCGACATCGAGGCTCAAGATTCCGCGTCCCGAGTCAGCGGACGCAGAAGAGAGGGCATCACGGCCAGTCGCGGGGACTCCTAGGCGTCGCAGACGACGCCGTCCCCGGGGTGCCGAGTGCGACGGGGGAGACGCCCTCCTCGCGGGACCCGGGTCCGAGGCTCTGCCACCCACAGCAACCCGGCGGCACCCTGACTTCGCTGTTCGCACGTGGCCGTCGTGATTGTCCCGAGGCGGTATCCCTCCGCGCCCCCGCCTCCGTCTCCCCCTCCCTTCCCGGGACCCTCCGAGTCGTAGCGCCGCGGAAGGATCGCACGCACGCGTGCGCGCCCGCCTCGCCGGGGCTGCAGAGAGCCGAGGGCGCCGCGCGAGGGGCCGCCGCCGCCAGCACAGCCGCTTCGCCACCTCCCGCCGCTGGTTGGTTCCCCCACGGCTGCTGGCGGGCGGCCGGCCGGCCGGCACGCTCGGCGGCTTGCCGCTCCCCACCTTCCCCGGGACCTCCCCCCGCAGCTCCTCGGGGAGCGGGGCGGTCGGTGCCTGCGCAGAGCCGCCTCCTCCCCGCCCCCGCCCCGCCTCCCTCCGCGCCACAGCCGCCCGCCGCCGCCGCCGCCGCCGCCGCTGCTGCGCCTGCTGCTCCTCGCCGTCCCCGCTGCAGTGCGAAGGGCTCGAAGATGGCCGGTTGGCAGAGCTACGTGGATAACCTGATGTGCGATGGCTGCTGCCAGGAGGCCGCCATTGTCGGCTACTGCGACGCCAAGTACGTCTGGGCAGCCACGGCCGGGGGCGTCTTCCAGAGCATTACGGTGAGCACCGGCGGCGGCCCGTGTTCCCGTCCCCGAGCGGGGCCGGCCGGCCGTGGGGGCGCCGCGGCGCGGGCCCGGGCATGGAGAGGGCCGCGCCGGCAGGTGTGGAAGGCGGCCGGTGCCGAGGATGCGGCTGCCGGGCGGGCGGGGAGGCTGCGGCCCGGGGACGCCCCCTCTTCCGGGGCTGCGCTGACAGGCGGGGGCGGCGGCCCGGCCCCGCGGCCCCCTGCCAGCCCCTGACCGGCGTTCCCGGTGCGGGTCCGGGAGAAGCTGGGGGAGGGGGCACCTTTATCCCCGTGTGGCTTCCTCCGGGCCCCTAGAAGCCCTGAGGTCTGCTTTGCCCGTCCGGGGTGGAGGCGGGGGCCGGAGGTGCCGGACCGGGGCGCCCGCCTTTGCCCGACGGACCGCGCACCGCCTGCGCCGCGGGCTGTGGGAGGCGGCGGCTGCCCGGCGCCCGGGATCCTCGCGGCGACTTTGCGTAGGTTTGCGGGTGTCCAGGCCTCTAGGGCTTGAGAGAAATGTACGCCGACAACGTAGGTGGATTCGTGAATCTCGACTTCAGCTCTGGCTCCATAGGATTTTTTTTTTAATTCTCCAAGATGGCGAACTGCCATTGATTTCTCTCCTCCTATAGAGATTCATCGATATGCCGTTACCCCCAATTACGCAACATAGCTTTAAAAACGGGGGGTGTTTTTATGGAGCCTTCAACCCGCGAAGACCAAGGGGACACTTCACTTCTTCAAGTCCCTCCCTCTTCAGTGATGGTAGCATAAGGAACTAACGTAGATGTGTGCTTTACATTGCCTGATTTGGGGACCTGATGGTTTTGACTTGGTTGCCACTTATTTGGGGAATAATTGCCACTAGGTTTCCAATGCTGCTTTATTGTTTTGTCGCCTTCTGCGCAGGGCTCTTTCTTAAATCGCGACGGTCGTATCATGTATAGGAGGACCATTCCTTTAATGTCTTAGCCTCACGCTCCCTTGCCATCAAATGCCAAATTTTGGCCCCTTATTATGGGTGCTGCTAGTTATTCTGTACTACTTAACATGGTTTAAGTTCTGAGTAGGTAGAACTCAGGTCTTGACACCGATACTTTAAAGTCTCCTCTAATCGCAATGGACTACAAATTCTTACGGAGAATTGGCATCTGGTAATCAACTTTTCTTCCGCAGTCCTCTCGTCTTTGTGTGTGAGTTCCCGCTGTCTGGCTGGGAAGATTGCGGGAGAGGGCTTGGAAATGGCTGGGGCCTGCTATGACTCTGCAGTTCTGATGGGGGCGACGCCTTCCTTTTTATTCATGGAATGTTAGAATGCACGTTTTCTCCTTTCCGGTTCTGGTGGCTACCTCAGTTTCTTTCCCAGTCTCCCTCCATTTTCTTTATTTTACCATTGCCTACTGCAGTGCTACGGGCGGAATCCTCTTTGCATTTGCCCACAAAGAGAACTGATCACTGAGGTGGGAGGGAAAATGAAGTTGGAGAGATAAAGTAGCTAGAAAAAAGGAGGGAAGTATCAATCGGGGAATGTGCTGACGTCTAGGGCTTTAAGTTTACACTAGGGGAATATTTCAAGCTATTTGAAGCAGACTAGATGTGAACAGATCTGCTAAGCATGGGCTTTATATCAGGAGACTTTCAAACAACTTAAAAGTTGTATGCAACATGACTGACTGTAACGTGATTAAATGACTGACACACAGTTGTTGAAAGAGTTGATAGGTGAATCTTTACCATTACATAAACTTCAGGTACCAGCTGACTTGATTGTTTATAAATAACTCATGTTCGCAGTTTATCTGGTGTTACCAACCAACTAGTTGGGAGATTCTTTGCACACACTGGTCTTTAGTTAGACTAGTATTAACTGTGAAATCTTATTAGCTGATATAAAGCAATCACATAGGATTAAGTAACTGTTTAGGAAAGACTGAAACTTGATCTTACACTAACTAGTTGGACGTCTTATATTGGTAGTACAACTTGCCACACAATCTTTCCTGTTATATGAAGCCTTAAAGGAATTAACTACAACTTTGTTTTTTTTTTTCTTTTTTTGGTTGGGGGACCAGCCGGTAGAAATAGATATGATTGTAGGAAAAGACCGGGAAGGTTTCTTTACCAACGGCTTGACTCTTGGCGCAAAGAAGTGCTCAGTGATCAGAGATAGCCTATACGTCGATGGTGACTGCACAATGGACATCCGGACAAAGAGTCAAGGTGGAGAGCCAACATACAACGTTGCTGTCGGCAGAGCTGGTAGAGGTAAGGATAGTATTACTGGGTAAAAGTTGCACACCCCATTACAACTTATTAAGCAGTTCTGTTAACATTTTGAGTAAAAGTGTTAGTCCATAATGGCTATTAAAGTGGTTTTTGTGAACTGCCCAGCACTGAAGGGAGGCACTGCTATAAATTTACCTACTCTACAGCAGCTGCACAAACAGCCTAGCCCCAGAGATCCTGACTTTATTCTAAAATAGAACATTCATATCAACTCTTCAGTTACAGCTTTAGTAAACTGAAAATTAAATTGTCTCTTAAAACTCTTAACATGTCCAATGATGATCTTATGGGATATCCAGATTGCTAAGTCATTCAGATTGTTTGGTTACTTTAATCCTTTTGAGTCTCTGACCTTTGGATCTCTTTTCTTTCTTGCTTGAATTTTGATCATTCACTGCTCAGCATAAAAATGAAAAACTAACATTGGCTCATTTTTCTATTAGATACATTGCTGGGAAAGAAAGAATTAGAATGAGGGTTTTGGGAGTAAGTTGTCTTATTCACTAAAATATTTTGTAGTGTGGCTCTGGTCTAGATTTTGAAAAGTAGGAAATTATGTTTCATTGTACACTTGGTCAGAAATTCTGGTGTTTCATGACTTGTCAACACTGCAGAAATTCTTACTGAACTACATCAAGTCTCTATACTTTTTCAAAAGAAACTTTCAAAATTGAGGTTTATTAGGACATCTAATTGACTGACAAATAATTTAGGTGTGTTAGCCTATGTAAATATTTTGTAAATAAAGAGGGCTTGTGCACACATAGCTAATTTTAAGACCACATCATCATGTAAAGAAACTTGGAGCTGTTCTCGCTGTAATTTATTGCAGTGGTCCTACCAACTCTGTGCGATTGTCCTAAAGGTTACTCTTATTATGATGGGAGTTGATGCTTGTAAGTATTTCTCTAAGGAAAATTGGAGGACTGTGAAGTAGTAGACAAATCTCTCTAAACATTTGTTGAGCTTGATAAATATGTTAAAAAGCATCAACCATGTGACATAAAACCAAAAAGATTTTTTTCGTACTGTACAGCACTACTGACCTCTAGTGGCAGTGAATATAAAATACGATATATACATGTATTTGGGAGCTACACCTTTGAACTACATCATTGAAGAACCCGTTGTTGGAAATAGTAAACCTATTTTAGGATTTGAGACTTAGTTAAACACACAGCTAATACAGCAAGGATATCAGTAAGCACAAGCCTTAAGTTCTTTTAATAGGCACTTTTCTGAATGGCACTGAAAATGCTATTTAAAATTTGGTTTTCCTGTGGAAATAATAGACACATGTAGCCTCAGTGGTAAGACTTCATAATTTAGACCTAAGCATGTTAAATTTGAGGAGAATTTTGTAAATATTCGCCTAAGTTTTTTAAGTTTATATATTTTTGGAGCCAGTCTAGTTGTCATACAGTTTCTTGCCCTAAAAGATAAAATGACCACTTTTTTTCCTAGCCATGTAAAGATATTTTTTATAAAGTGCTCTAGCACTGAATGGGCTTCCAAGATGCAGTTAATAGTAGATTGCAATATTTTTAGCATATTACTAGTTTGAAAGTTTTCCTTTTTGGAGACCTACTTGACTTCAGTGTTCGACAGTTCATGGAAAACTAACTTAATGTTAACTTATTAATCGGGGTTCTATCTGCTAAAAACTTATGTGACTTTCTTGATTAACACTTCTTTTGAAACACTTTTCTTCTTTCTCTTTCAGTCTTGGTCTTTGTAATGGGAAAAGAAGGGGTCCATGGAGGCGGATTGAATAAGAAGGCATACTCAATGGCAAAATACTTGAGAGACTCTGGGTTCTAGCTTCTAGGCAGACTGTTAAGTATTAGGGGAAAATTGCTCTTAAACTTTCCTAGCTGTAAGCTTGAGTCTTAATTCTGGAAATTTTATTAGCAATGCAGGGTGATGGGGTCTGAACCTGTGTCTCCTTTGTATCCCTCTGTTGGTGGGGAAAGGTGTCTTTCTTTCTGCCCTCCCCCCCTTAAATAATTCTGTTCACTTTTGTTTTGTTTCCTTGTGTACTCCAGCATTGGTTATAGTCATGGGAAAGGAAGGTGTCCACGGAGGCACACTTAACAAGAAAGCATATGAACTGGCTTTATACCTGAGGAGGTCTGATGTGTAAGCAGCCTCTCCCCATCTACCTAGCAACTGTCTGCATCACCACCCTAATTATGGTCACAGTGCTACCAGACTATCATGGGTAGCTAATTTTTCTTTACCTATTTTCTAATGTCACAATTCCTGTTTGCCCAATGGATTATTTGTATGTTAACCACTGTATGTAACCAACCCTTATCTGGCAACTTAATTGCAGCACAATAATGATTTGCATGATACCTTGAAATTTGGGGGGTGGGGGCATGCCAAGTTGGGCATCACTTTGTCTTAGCAATTAATGGGATATTGATTACTAAAATAAGTTAATATTAAGCAAGGTGCCGGTTGTACAATCTCTAATTTGATCAATGTCTTTTCAGCACTTTGAGCATTGAATTAGCTCATTTAGTCTTCCTTTTGTAGCGCATGGTTGGGAGGGAAAAGTGCATGCATCTTTCCTTCACTCTTTTCCCACGCCCTCCCTTCGCACATATGGTATTTGGTTTGCTTCTATCTTCTTTTATGCAGTGCCTGGTTTATTTAACCAATTAATATTCCTTTTGTGGAGCTATTGAGAGCTGCAGTAGTTTGCTTTTAGTATTGTTGTTGCACTTGACAAACGTTTTTTCATACTGTCTGTAGGACATGTGAAGAGTGCAACTGCAAAACAAGAGCAAAAGGCACTTCCTCCCATAACCTCACAGTAACCATACTGATGAATCCCCAGGGACATTCCATCATTGCAATAGCTCACGTTTTTGTTCCTGTTTTTTTCTTTGCACACCAGCGGTACTCTTTAGTAAAATTGTAAAAGGCTGCCATTATGGACATTAGGTATCCCAACATAACCATCTGGAGTGTGTCCAGTTTGTTCTTCATAGGACCAATTTTTATTTGCAGCTTGAGTTTTTATATGAAGTTGCATTATTGTGGACTTGGCTGTCTTGTGATAAATTTTTTTCATATGTATTCTGTGCCATACTATTGTTAAAATGAACTGTTGCTATTGTGAGATGGATTTTAACTGACCTATTAAAGGTTTCTTTCGAATGGCACTACTTTAGGGACATTCTAGTATTTGCTTCTATTGTTTGGGCCTTGTGGATAATGTACAGATTTAAAAATGAATCTCGTTGCTGATTTGTCCATTTCTTTCCCTGCACTTTGTTACATCTGGGATACAGTCTAACTCATCTGATTTAATATGCATTTAAAAAAATGCCATAACTATTAAACACCTTGTTTACAGACAGATGAAATAAATTTATTCCAACCAAATGCTGTAGACTCTTGTTGTTTATATAAATTATTAGCTTAATGTTGTAGTTGATTTTTGACACATTAGGAATGTACAGAATAGGCCACATTCTGCTACAAGCCTAAAATCTTTAAAAAGTTAAGCTAATGGCCTACCCCATTTCCCAATAGTATTTACTATAAATTAAATGAGTGCCTGGGAATGTCATCTTCGTGGACTTTGGTCGCTTAAAAATGGCTTTCAGTCATTTCAGGCTCTTCTCTGGCTTATGAGAGGAAAACTGACTTATCCAATAGAAAGTAAGTGTTTTTTTCTTGTTGCTGATATCTAGATGTGAAATCTAGTGAGCAGTAAGGAGCCCAGTACAAAGAAGGGTTTCTCATTGTGGATTCTCCTGTGTTGAGCCGTCGTATGACTTCAGATTTGGAGGCTCTCTTGGCCGGCTGACGTCAGCCAGCTGCGACTCTCCCATAAGAGAAGACATTAGGCAGTATATAAGATAATTGGGATGTTCTTGCAACTTCTGGCATTGGGGTGGTATGTTAACTATGGTTATGTAATAGTCAAGGTTTGATCACAAGAGGTCGTAAGTCCCTGAGATGTACTGGACTTCAGTATGTACTGGAGTTCAGTATGTATGTTAATTTAGTACTGTTAGATAAATGATTACCATGAACTGTCAAGTAGAAGCTCAGAGCAAGGATGCTCAAAAGTTGGTGCGTCTATGTGAAACTGGAGACCTGGTTACAATGCAGATTCTGGGCTCTGGAGGTCCACCTTGGAGATGGAGATTCCCTAAACCCCAGAAGTCCTTTTAAGAACCATCAGTAGATCTGTCTGCTTTAAGTGGGCTGTATGCTACTTGGAGGAACAGTGGGTTAGGGAATGGGAATTAATCTCTTCATACTTAAAATAGTCTGCATAACTAAAAATTTTTTGACAGTGTTGTCAGGCATTAGTTCTGAAGTTAACTGTACACACGGGTGTAAAAGTATGTAAGATCGAGGATTTATGGCTACTTTGGTAGTTGGACATACCTTAGAAATTGTAAAACAAAATCCTCAGCTGCTTGACCTGTTAAAAAGTCCATGTTAGGAACAAAAGTTTGGTCCAGTGAAAATTTGGTGGTTGGGTGTGATGATTTGAGATTTTGCAGTAATACACACTCACACTTCAGTCACACTGTATCTAGAAAGTAGTGACCAGAATTTTGAAACCCTTAATGAACTTAAAAGTAGGTGGAGGGATGTGGGGGGTGGGGGTGTTTGGGTAGGGGAGATGTGATTAGAGGGCAGCTGTATCACTATTATAGTCAATCGCCCCCACCTATGATTTCATTAAAAAAACATAGAACTATATACACGCAAGTTTGTACTCAGTTCTAAGAATTTAACCTAAGCAAATGGAGCTATACAAATTCATCTATCAGAATGTCTGTCACACAGCATTAGTTAAAGTAACTAGGAGAACTACAACTTAACTTTCAGGGTTATGAATAAATGTATATCCAGAGGTTTTATAGTCATTTAAAACAATTCAGAAAGTGAAATTTCCCCTTATGTTACATTTCTTTTAAAATCTATTAAATTTTTTAACAACAAAAAGCTCACATACCTAGTGTACTTATTAATATGTTTTGCTCATTAACAATTTCAGGGCTGTATAGCAGTCTGCTGTAAGGATGTGCCATAATGTACATTGTTGGAATGAAGGATTCTGGCTACAGTTTTAACTTTTTGGGAGATTACTTAGTTGCTTGTGAGCAGTTACCTTGTATAAAATTCTGAGGTGATGTCTGTTTCGTCTGACCTAAATTCCCCTAGTCATTAGAACGTTACAGTAGTGTGTATATAAATAAGGCTAATGTGGGTATTACTACATTTGAACAAATACCTGCCAGTTCTTAAAGTGGAAAACATGTTTATTAACATTCAAACTCCCTTCATACAAGGTCATATAAAAACTTAGCATTTTCATTGTACATTAGGTATTATTTTTCTACATAGTTACAATGATGTATAATATAATTTAGCTTTTCATAATACATTGTTTAAATACATTAGTTCTGTTAAACATAAGCAATTATTTTCAGGTCTAATACTTGAACAGTTTCTTCTGTACATAGTTTAGCAGGGCTTATTAACATAAGATGCTCTTTATTAAGAGGTATATGATCTGAGTATTAACAGTTGCTGAAGTTTGGTAGTTTTACACAGCATTTTCTTTTGGTTTGATCATAACACAAAACTTGTTAAGGATACTGAAATTCAGTGAAGTCCAGAGACTTACTACTTTAGCTGATGAGTCAAATTCGTAACAACACTATAGTATTTTAAAACCTTTAAAAAAAACCTTTGAAATCTGCACACTTATATAGTCCACTCCTATCAGGATAAGACTACTTGGGAATAGAAAGGAAAAAGCCTTCTTTGTGGTGCTGATAGGAAAAATGCTAAGTTACTTTGTTGCCGCTCACTAATGGCAATTTGAGTAAATACCAGAATGATCATGTTCCAACTCAGTGACTCTACAGGTAACCTGATGGAGATGGGAGTTGGTTTAGCTCATGCTAGGTGGCCACGGCACTGACCTTGTGTGTGATAACACGAAACATTTGCATACCTGTGATCTAGGTCTTAGCTGAAAGCTATACTGAGGAAGTTTTCTAATGTTTTGGCTTTCTTTCATCCCAAAAGGAGAGCTGACTGGATGCCTGACTTCTAGCACCAGTCTATTATTAGTTATTAAGTGAAATGAAGTACACCCCTGCAGATAAATACCAGATCAAAAAAACCTGTTTCAGTAATCTGATTAAACTGTAGAAAGCTAAAAAGTAAGTTATTTCTACAGGAATCTCTGAAGGGAGCAAAAAAATCAAATTATATACGTAAATAAACATTTTAAAGGGAAATAACCCAATCACCCCTGAAGATCAAACAGTATTTGCTATGTTGTAGTCCCGCTCACCGTTGGGCTGCAGCTGCACCACCACACTACGTTCATTAATTTCATTTTCTGCATCACTACTGTCAGTATCTTCATTGTCATCTTCCTCATAGTCTGAAGATTCTGTCATGTTCTGATGTGAGTGGGATTCTGACAAAGCCCCAAATGACTGTGTGCTGACAGAAGCCAGAGGTCTAAGTAAAGGGGTGTGTTCTGACACTTCGTTGTCTTCTTGACTACTATCTGTGTCAGAGTCTGAATCGCCTTGAGAAGGAACAACTTTCTGCTTGCAGACTGGACAGGTTTTTTTGGTTTTAGTTAGCCAAGGGTCTACACATTTGCAATGATAAGCTGTTGAAGCAAAATAAACATCTTTTAGGTAATATATTGTGGTTGCAGAACAGTATTTTTAGTGTCTTACCATGTTTATTCATGTTCTAATCTATATGCATTCATACAACAAGAAGTTTGTAAATTTTTATAAATACTCCTCCGTATTTTAATGATGCCACTGCTTTGTGCCGGACCTGGCTTATGGTGTACTATTAACTATTTTCTCTCCTCCTCTAATATCAAACCTAAATACAACTCTATACATAAATTCAAAGCAGTATGTAATTATTTCATACCATGGGAACAGGGAAGAATTCTGAGCTTGTCTCCATCTTCATACTCATCCAAACAAATGGCACATACATCATACTCATCTCCTAAGACAGAAAACAGTAAGTAGATTAATTAAACAATATAGAGAAGTATTCTTTTCAGTCTTCTCAAGTTTGTTCTTCCTTGGTCAGTTATTTTAAATCCCTTACGATTTACTCATCTTCAGATGATACCTTCTGCTTATTTCTTTCAGATCAGATAGCTACTTCAAATTCAAGTTCAGGAGCCTGAAGCTTTCATTTAAAAAAAGCTTTTACATAGAATAAAAAATTAAAATGGATGTCATATTTGCCTTACCTTTGCAAAAGATTATTAAGAAATAATTCCACTAGTGTTTTATGTAACTACTGAAATACTAGCTTTGAAACATTTTATACCGTTGACAATAAAATTCCAGTATTTAGGTTTCTTAAAGTCTTGGGTCATTTTTAAATTAAAAATGGAAACATGTTGGAACATACTAAAATTTTTTAAAATTATATTAGTGAATAAAAACACATTTGGAATGACACTGAGCTTCAGATCTCTGTTGCAACATTTACTAGTTGGCAGGTTACTTTAGCTTTTGACATCCAGTTCTTTTACCTGCTAAAAAGATTTTGTCTACTAAGTAGTGACTCCATATAGCATCTTAACTACGCTGATGGACAGTGACTGCAATGGAGAGTGGGGAGGGCTTGATAATATGGGTGAATGTAGTAACCACAATGTTGCTCATGTGAAACCCTCATAAGACTGTATATCAATGATACCTTAAAAAAAAAAAAAACCCTCTACCTCAAGGGTTGTGAGCATGAAATAATGTGAGCAAAGCGCCAGGCACATAACATAGTCACTAAGTGGTATTAATATCAATGTTCTTTTAATTTCTTAGTGTTAAACTTACAATCACTTTTAGCAAGTTTATTAATTCATAGCTCTTTTTGGAATTCAGGTGCAGTTTTAAGTTTGAAGGAACTGGCAGTCTTACATACAGCAGCTTTTGAGTCAGTAGTGGCTCTGTGTAGTCTCAGTAACCATTGTGACTGCCTTCAATTCAGTGTTTTCCATTAAATGTATATGTTAGGTAAAAACTTAAAAAATCTCAGGGAACAAAAGACAGTTAGTCAGTGTCTGTCCCACATACAGAGTCACAATCTTACAGGTATGTCAGAAATAAAGCCCCTGTCTGGATAGATGGGCTGGATAAACATGACACCCAAAGAAGGAGCATGATAGTTCTACTCAAACAATCCTTTAGTCATTTAAAATAGCATATTCTGGAGTCCTAAATAGAAAGTTTAATAAAAATCACTAATTTTGTTCAGTATCTTGAATTTGGTTACTATATTATCAAATACATTCAAATACGTTCTACACAAGTACAAGGTTCTATGTTAGAACTAGAAGTTTATGTGGAGAATTTGGTTAAGATTGATGGTATGTATCTCAAACTATTAAAGGACTCCAATATATCTATAATTATCTGTAATTATACAGTTGATCCAATCACATGCACTTTGAGTACAGTTTTAATATATTAAGCAATTCAATCTCATAAAAATCAAACCCAGTCTTACGACTTTGTGAAAATGTGTATTAAAAACATACAGTTAACAGAACAGGAACAGACCGATCCAAAGCTGTACAAGATTTTATTTTATTAAGCCTCAGTTTATTAAGGTAAGGAGGTTATCTTGCATTATCCAGGTGGGCTCAATGTAATCACCAGGGTCCTTAAAAGTGCAAGAGGGGGGCAGAGCTGGAGGGAAATGAATGGTCAGGGGGATGCAATGTAACTGACTTTGAAGAGGAAGAGGAGGGTCACAAGCCAATGAATATGGTCACCTCTAGAAGCTAGAAAAGGCAAGGAAATGGATTTCCCCAGAAAAGAACACAGCCCTGCCAACTGAGACCTATGCCAGACTTCCTAGCTACAGAACTGTAAGGTAATACATTTGTGTTGTTTTAAGCCACTAAATTTGGGGTACTTTATTAAGCACAGCAATAGGAAATGAATACAGGTAGAATTTGGGTTAGCTCTAAATGTATGGAATGATACTTAGGAGGCACTGAGCTTTCCTATCCTTTGAATTGTTCCAATTGATTGATTTATATTGATCCCTCATATTTTCTAGCCACAGCACTCTGAAGATGACAAATCAGGAGTGAAAGGTGTGTCTGGACCAGACTAGAGTGTAGTGCTCTGTAGAGAATGAACCCCCACGGCCTAGATTTAGGATGAAATGGTAAAGCATTCTAAAGTTAGAATGCTTGCAGTTCGCATCCCAATCATTTTATTAATAGCTGTGTAACCTTGTGCAAGACACTTACCAATCTCTATGTTTCAACATTCTCAAAGGCAAAAACTATTAACATCCATGTCTTAGGATTGTAGATTAAAAGAGGTAATGCAAGTAGGATACTTTATATGGTATCTGGCACATACAGTACCTCTTAACCAATCTCCACCTGATAACTCTGGCCCAGCAGGCATACTGGCTCATGATGTGGTACGCTGTGGGCTGTGGCTAAGATGCTGCTCTCTGACACCCTCGTGTGCTTCTGTCCCATCAGATGAACTCTATATGCTTACAAAGTGTCAGCAGCAATGGCCACTGACCCTTTGTTGTACTTAGGGGAAATATGTAATTTAAGTATTCAGGAGCTCTTGAATTGTGAATGTAAAAGGCTTCTGGTTTTGTCTGAAAACTGGGTTGTGACTGTATTAGGAACACTTAATGAAAGCTAGTTGCTCCCAACCCCTCTTCTAGCCAAAATGTGAATAAATGAGGTATGGGCAAGAAATATAAAGGACTGAACAAATATATCAATAAAAAGCAAGAATGAAAGAATCCAATTTTTGTCCCATTTAAAAATACCTGAAGCTTTGCCATTCTTTATACTCACTTTTGTTTTTACTGAGCATGATTTATCTTGTGTTACCATCCTAAAAATACCTGAAACTAAAATGATAGAAAATGCAGCATATACCATGACAACATGGAAATCCCGTCAGTGGATTCATATATTCAAGACCATGGCCCAAACTCAAATGATTATTAGTGGGTTTATATTTATTTTTAAACTTAAAGGTAAATTTAAGGCAGACATGTATTATTTTTTAATTATTTACTTCAGAGTTTTAAAAATAACCAATGTGTCCACTGGTTCTGCTAGCGTAAGATAACAAGGCTATAACAAGTGCTAATAAATGTTAGTTTTGTTACTATAAGTACTATGCTATAAAGTTTTGTTGCTTAGTATAAACCAGTGGTTATCAGCTGGGGACAGCTGGGCCCCAGACATTTGGTGGTACCTGGGGGCATATCTGGTTTTCACAATGGGAAGCTGGTGCTGCTGGCACTGGTAGGCCAGGGATGCTGCTGAACACCTGCAGTGCTCTGCAGAGCCCATCAAACAGTTATCCCATCCATCTCAGTCAGTAGTGCTGAGGTTGAGAAATCCTGACATAAAACCCCTCCAGGCTTTCTCAAACAAAGAATTTACTAATTCATGAGTGGACAGATGGTCAGAAGTTCCAGGAGGTGAGATTCCTATCTGCTATGTGTGACAATATGGAAATACTTGGTCTGGAAGGTTTTGGCATTGTTACTTGAATAATGTTTCAAAAAAATTCGTGAAGGCACTTTTACAAAGTCCCATCAATCTTGGAATATTATAATATGAAAGTGAACAGAACTTTGATTTTTCCCCCCTCTGAACCTCTTCCTTCCTAGTTTTTTCCCCAACCATGGGTCATCAGGTACAGCAAAGGCACTGATGCATCAGAACAGGAATCACACAGACTTATGGCAGCTATTGCAGTGATTATCAGACCTGGGCATATCCTTGATCCCTCTTTTTGTTAAAAGACTGCATTCCGTCTGTCACCAGGTCCTATAAACTTTTATACATTAAGCATATTCTAAATCTGTCCCCTTCTCTGTATTTCTTCAGTTACTCTGGTCCACTAACCCTGATTACTGTAAGAGCCTCTCTTATTTTCCCTTCCATTCCTGCTCCATGTGTTTTTTCCACATAACAGCAAGGGTGATTTCTTTTTAAAATGTCAGTCCCATTTAAATATGTACCCATCTTCCTTAGAACAAACTCTTGAGCTCCCTATTACCTTCACAGAGCTATGTATGGTCTGACCCCTGCTTCCCTCTCTGTCTCATCTCACGCCTCTGTCTACCCCCTTTCACTCAGGCTTCAGCCATGTTGGCCGCCTTTCAGTCTTGAGCAAACTAATACGAAATTAAGTGTGAGCCGGCATTTAGCCATGTTAGGACAAAAACATTTAGACATAAAGTTAGATATAGGGAGAGGAATCACCATTTCTAGAGATGACTAAAACATGAGCTAGTTTGAAATAATCTAGTCATAATGCATACAAATTGCAGAGTTTGTTTGATTTTATAACAAACTAGTTCAGGGCATAAGTCAACCAGAATATATTTCCTCAAAGTACAAGATAAAAAGAGTGAACATTCAGTGCTAAACACACAGGTTTCATGAGAGGTAATGAATTAACATAATATGTTTTACCCAGGGAGGGTGTAGCATTGGATTCCTGAGCTTCAAAGCAAAAATTTGTTCTCATACAGAAAGTGCCTTGTCACTTACTCCCTACTTTACTCATAAAGAAAACAATGGCAGCTCTTCATAGCACTAGAAAAATCTATCTTCTGTTCTCCCCTCTTCTATAGAGTTCCGAAGAAATCTGAACAAAAGATAATAAAATATTTTTAAAGCCAGATTTACTTGAGAATTCTTCCTGATTACTTTTAAATCCTAAGGGAAGGAACTAATATTTACTTTTAAGGTTAAAGGCAGTTAAATGTAGTTATAAAAACTAAGCATGTCTTAATTGACAAATTAATTACAAAAATTAAGTATTGCTCCATTTTTATACAATCTGATACAATATGATATATCGCTTTTGTCCAATGTCTGAAGTAAAATCTTTCTCCTCCTTTATGTATTATCTTGAAAAATCTCAATGATTTAAGCTATAAAAAATGTTTGGTACCTTAAAATTTCAAATATGAAACCCATTTTTTTTATCATTTATATCTCAGGGATCTGGCTCCTTCACATATTGATGGTGTGGGGGAGCTCACTCTCACAGAGACTTCAGGGCTTAACAGAGGGACTGTTTAGTGAAAACAAGGATTTTTTCATCTGCTGTGAAATGGTGTGTGACAGTCCTTATGGTTACAGACCTGGAGAAATACATTAACTGAGTGACTCAGGAAACCACAGTTGCAATTGAAGAGCTATTTTTGAGGATAATAATGAGTAATGAAAAAATTTATAAGGAAGTTGGCTGCTTCAGAAGAAAACAACTAAACGGCTATTATTTTATGTGTGCTAGAAATGGCCAAGTCACTGTTGAAATCATTTAGTATTAATCCAAACATTTCTCACAGAGCTCCAAGGGTGGTCAGTAAGAAGATTTAAGATGATCATGTCCCCAGAGTATGGCGAACACCTGAGAGTGCTGACTGACCTTTAGATAATTCTAATTGTACCAGGGCCTCAAGTTCCTGGTTTCTGCGGGTTTGACAGGTTATGCCTATGGAAGATTTCCAAATGCTAAATTCTCTTTGGTTCATTGGCAAATATTTACAAAATACTGTAGATTCCTAATATTAACGTTTCCACTCCATTTTAAGCCTGCAAGAGAGTTCTTTTAAGACTTCCAAGGTCTGGTGCTATGACTCACTGGAGTGATGGGTACCCACAGAGGTGCCCTATACTTTCCTTCATGTTTTCAATCATCTAATACTTGTATCTACAATTACAAGGAAATTGCAACAATTTTTCTTCTTTCTAACATATATGGACACTTTGTCAAAACCACTAGAGTACACTAGAACATGCATAATAAATATGTCTTTCTTTCACTTTAGATGTCAAATCTCATGATAACCAAAACATTGTAACACAAAAATACAACTGGTTCAAACTTATGGTTACTGGAAAGAAATTTCAAGTGTAATATTTATAAAATTACATGTTTTTGTGCTGCTTCATGATTTTGGTGATCTTTTTCATCATGAAATGTTCAATGACTGAATTTTGGCAACACTAATATTTATGATATTTAAGGGGTTTTATTTTTGTAATAATAGCTACCATTTGTTGAGCTGTTGCTGTGTGCTAGGCACTGTTCTAAGCATTTTTCATACATTGATTTAAATCCCCCTCACCCCCACCTAATTAAGTATTGTTAGTCACATTCACACCTGAAGGAATCTGGGGGAGAAGTTAAGAAACTTGCACAGTCAGTAGGGGCGATCCAGGTCCAGCATGGGCTTAACCATGATGCCTGTGTGGTCTTCCAGCATGTGTATTTAGGGTTTCACATTTAAACAATCCCCTTTGATTCATAGTATAGAAAGGGTAAGAGGTGAAGAAATACTCTGAAGCTGCCACTTACTAGAAATTAAAATGTTTCTAATTTGTGAGAGCACTCCCTTTTTCTTCAGATCGCCACACATGGAAAAGGAGTTTTTTATCCTTATCTCCTATGGTTTCATATTGTTACAAACCATTTTACATAGTACAGAATAGCAGCTGTAATCTACAGCCTTAATTAAAGTTAAGCATTTCTTATATATTCGGATGATGAAATGAGAGTGTATGTCCAATCAGGAAACAACCAGGTGACTCCACTGAAGGAAAGAGCATTATGTTGGTAACTTGTTTTTTTTTTTTTAAATTAGCGAATTATTTCATTGAAACTAAGAATAAAATGACTGCTTTAGAGGCCATAAATAAATCCATTTAACAAACTTAAAATCTAAGTCTAAGCATTTATACTAGCTTTGGCCAAATTCTATTTTGGTTAATTTTTTTTTAGACCTAACTTTTCTCTATATTCTAAACAGCCACTCTGTAATACTCTTTACTGATTCTAACTTGGTTGCATTACGCAGGTAAACTACAATTGGACTCAAGATCTTTCCGAATAGAGGAGCAAGGAGAGTCAAAGAGTTGAAATTATCCTGAGGTGAAAAAATTAAAGGTGGATTTTAGAATGGTAAATATTGTGCCATACCTCAAGTATTTAAAAAACATTTTCTTGTATTAAGCACTAAAGATTTCGTTACTCTTTCTCCATTATTCCTTTTCAGGCCTTTAGGAAATCAGATGTACAACACCCTTCCAGAACCAATGTCAACAAATTTATGTCCTCAAATACTTGTATGTTCTACTTATTTTTCCTTTCCCCCACATAAAGGAATTAAAACAAAAAATCTGAGCAGCGTCAGGGTACACTTGGGGTTTAAAGTAGAGAAGTTATCGGGCCTTCATTATTTTTGCACAAAACTAATTACTTCTGGATAACTTCTGCCTGTTTACTAGATTGGGCTAATATTTATTACAATTCTCAATGTAGCAAAGGTAACAATAAAAAACAAAATTTTCTTCTAAAAAGGAATACAAATTGGTAAGAAAACACTAAGATGTAGGAGAAATGTGAACAAAGGAAAAGTTACAAGAGCAGAACTATAAATAGGTAATTTGTTAATACAGAATATGATGAAATGAGCATTCTCATATATTGCTGGTAGAAACTTTGGGAAATTAGTTCTATCTCAAAAATGTTCTTTCTCTTTGACATGGTGAGTTGAGGAGGAAGGTAAGTGCACGTGTATGTGGGGAGAAGACAAGAAGGAGAATGCGAAGAATTAAAGCCAGAAGACAATTTATTTTATCTTGAAATGGCAGTGACTGAAGAGGAAAGATAGGGTAGGGTGGTATTTACAAGTGTAGTGTTTGGAGTCAAGAATCCGAATTGCAGCCCTGCCACTTACCTTCACTTAGACTATGCACCTTCTCGGGTTGTTTATTTGATCTTTCTGAGCCTCATTTTATCTATTAGATGGTTGTGACAATACCTTTCTTAATCGTGCTGCTCTGAGACTAAATGTGATCATGTGTAAAAAGGACATGGTTTGCTTTTATACTATCTAATAGGTGTGTTATATGCTTACAAGATCTAAAAAGGAAAAGTAACCAAATTTTTATTGGGTGCAATGCCCATCCCAATCTCCATGAACTCATTTCATATAAATCACACTAACTTCTTCAGTTTGAAGTTAGTGGACCAACGGCACGGTTCTCCAGAGCAACCACAGCCACAGGCAAATGACAAAGGTCGAGGGCCACACTGCAAACCGACCTACAAGACAACTCTCAACCCCCTTTAGTCCATCTCAAAGCTGCAGAAAGACCCTGGGATCTCTCTTTCTGGACATGAAATAATAAAATAGTTAATCTTCCAATAGCTCAGGAACGCACTGATCTCTCAGGAGCCATAACCATGACAGTAACTCCTACCCAACTTGAAACCTCATTACTTTACTGTTTTGTGACATTATGAAAAGTATTCCCTTATTTTATTTGCTTTTTAAGAGTAAACTCAGAACCATTTTCCCTTTAAATAGTTCAACACAGAACAAATATCAACTAGCACTGGTTGGACTGAACTCTGGTTTTAGATTCTTAGGCTTTATGAGGAGATGGACTTAATGTTTAGTGTAGTACCAGGTATGGAGTAGGCTCCCAATAAATGTATGCAGAGTAACAAATGTTGCAAAGCATCTGTTGTTTTCATGATGGTTAATAAGGAAGCACCTACCTCTCACGTGGAACCTGCCACATGGACTCCCTGCTTCACTGTCAACACCTAGTCTATTCTCCATTTGCCACCATGAGGGATCCTTTTCCACAGTCATCTGAGCATGTCATTCTGCTCAAAACCCACCCAAGTTTTACCATCACACAATGAAATCACATGTTCTTACCACGGCATGATCTGGCTCCCCCCCCCCAATCTGATCTTGAACCACTCTCCCCCAGACCACTACATTCTAACCACAGGCTCTTTGTATTCTTCCCTGAATAAATCAAAGACTCTTTTGCCTCAAGGCCTCTTGTATTTGCTGTTCCTCTGCCTGCAACATTCTCCCCTTCCCAGTCCCCACCCTCCACTCTTAATTCTTTCACTTCATTTAGATCTCTGTTCAGTGTCCTTCTCAAAGAGGTCTTCCCTGTCTTATTTAAAATAGCATCCCACCTCTTCTCCTTCACTCATCATTTGCTTTCCTTCATGCACTTATTGCTACATGACTTTATTTCTTGTTTGCTCCCGTTGAGCTCCACAAAGGCAGGAGTTCGTTTTATTTACTGCTCTTTCCCTAGACCTAGCACAGTGCCTGGCACATAGTAAAAGTACTCAGTAAGTATTTACTGAAGGAATATATGAGAAACTATGCAAGTTATTCCCAGAAATCTTGATCTCTGCCTCCAACCGCTTAACCAAAGCACATAATTACATAGACCTAAAGCTAAATATTTTTATATAATGTCAATAAATTCTATCTAGACCCTAACTCAAGTAGTAAAACTGGCCGCAGATTTTACCATTGTAATTCAATGTTGAATATGCCAACCATCTCTCAAGGCAACAAAAGACAATATACAACAAAGTATTCTAAAGAATACAGTGTTTGCACAGTGGCAATATTAGAGACTGTGTCTACTGCTGAGCAGAAGGTGCCGCAGAAGGAGGAGCGCACTGTACCAGGAGATGTTGGAGAAGAGTTCTTAGAGAGGGACTAGAGTCAAGGCCTTTAGAGATAACCTGGATTTAGAAACCCTGAGGAAAAGACCCTGTCAGGAGAGTAAATAGTTGAAAAGCATTTGCAAAGAAGAAATAAACATGACAAAGTCAAAGTTATACAAGGTTAGAAATTGGGAGCAGTGGAAAGTAGGGTTGAATGAATATGGTGAAGCCAAATTATGAAAAGCAAATGAGGACTCTGATGAATACCAAAATGAGGACTCTGATGTGATCACTTAGGCAGTAGAGGCCAAGTGAAAACTTCAGCAGGAGAAGATGGATGCATGAAAATAACATCTAAAAATTCTTCAGTTTACTGAAGGGACTGGGGCCTGGGATGTAGAGGTGATCCTAGAGACAATGGGACTGATCTGTTTGGCAATCCCAAGATTGAAGTAATAAACTAATGGATTTGCACGATACAATCAACAAGAATGGAGAGAAATTATGAGATCCAATAATCATTTCAGAAGAATAAGCCAATGGATTTGGGGACTATACATGGTAATCAAAGGGGGTGGCTCAAAGATGACACATAATCTTAAGTGATGGCTGTTTCTTTCAAGTGCTTTATTTGACATTATTAACATATGTAAAAGGGATGGAAGTAAATTATATAAAAACTGGTAATTTTCTTTTTAAACTACAAATTGTTAATTCTGAGTATTAAAGAGATGGTTAGTATTTTCTAAGTTTATTTTATCCTGAAACAATGTGTAACTACTGCTAAAGACTAATTATAGTCTGAACAACATGTGCAGCTTATTTAGACTTCAGTGTGTCTGAAAGTTCTTATCTGCAAAGATAGAATATTCTTCACTGGACAATGCACTTTTTATTGTAATCTAAGAAATATAGTATTGTGATGGAAAGTCATACTTTCCATGAAAATATATATAAATAATATTTGCCCTATTTCCACTGGATTGGAAAATCCTTGAGAATGGGTGTCATAGTTCCTCAAAGTTTTCTAAAATCTCCATTATAATAACACATACACTGACATTTACTTGACAAATATGTGCCTGCTAGGCACCACAAACTGTACTAAAGCAGAACTTAAAGGACTCCAAGATAAACAAACAGAGAAAAGAATTAAAAAGCGAAAGAAACTACACGGAGGTATGTGGGGTAGCACAGAAGTGGCTCGTCATGCTAGAATGTAAGATGCAAGGAAGAGAACAGAGATGAGGCTTGGGGGTGTAATACGCAGGGGTCAGTTCATAAGGTCCCATGTCATGCTAAAGTAAAAGTTTGATTTTGTCTTTACATATAAATGATTCTCAGAATAAACCACAGAAGTTCTCTTGCTATATATAATTATGGTCAGTAAGTTCTCCAACAGCAGGCTGGTCAAGTATCTAATACCTGCCCTAAGTACTTCACTAAGATGTGTGGAAAAAATGCATTAGGTATTGCTCAAGTTGACTAAATGTAGAAGGCATAAGTTTTGGATATACTAAAATTGAAGAGTATATAGGTTATCCAGGCAGAGATGTCCATTAGTTAAATGAGTAGATGAGCCTGGAGCTTAGGAGAAAGGTCTAGGTGGGAGATAGGTATGGAACTCACCAGGGAACAGCTCACCAGGAAGAGGCAAGGGCTAAGGAGAAAATCTGACATAAAACCCAGAGATCTGTGCTTAGCACAGAAAACTTTTTAATGTTTGCTATTGTAAGTACACAGTGAGCCAAAGGGCAAATGGCAGCACAGGAGATTCCTACTGTACAGAAGAAGGAGACGGAGCATGCTGATGACTGACTACAGCAGGGCTCCTGAGGGCCCACGACCACCCAGACTGGGACATGTCATGCGCGAAGGGAAGTTCTTGATGGCAGTGAGTTGCAACTCAACATATAAATTCTATGGAAAAGCTGAGAATCTCTAGACCACAGCTTACCATTTTGGAGGGGGGGGGGGGAGGCAGAAACGGTAACCTAACTTTATATAAATGCTTCACTGCTTCTTTCAGAGTGTGGCCAAAATGGAACCATTTAATAAACATTTGTTGAATTACTAAAATACGTCACAAGATGATTAGCCTATGAAACTTGCTGATATCATACCATTTGGGGGAAAATATCTTTACATAAAAAGTCATAAAATAGGTTATGGATAAAGAAACCAAATGAGGCAATATATATGAAAACATTTCCCATTACAAGTACTAAACTAATTAATTTTACTGTTAGAAAAAAAACAGTAAATGAGAGCAATAACCATCCAGTAGGACACAAAAGAGACAGTTTGGTATAACAGCTTCAGATTTTTTTTTCCCCCACAGGTGTTGGGACATCCTGAATATATCCAACCAAGCCTGTGAGATTTCAAAGATCCATGGCTAATATGATACTGGACTTGCTTAGTTTTTGTCTACAATAATTTGTGTTTGCAAAGTCATGGTTTTGCATTTTTTCCTCACATCTTAGTGAAGTACTTAAGGCAGGTATTAGGTAGGTTAAGTAGGGTGCTCAAGGTCACACATCTAATCACTAAACAGAGCCAGATCTTTTGGATCCAAATCCTGTATTATTTTCACTGTACCATTCTGCTGACTTTGTCAAAATTAACTGCTAACTTCCTCACTGCTGTGAGGTGCATAAGAACTACTTAAATTATGTACATACCCACACCCCTCCAATAAATAATATAGCTTTTATACAAACTGATGGTTTATTTGTGGCGAAGGAAACCTAGGGACCAACTATTGGAAACGAAATGACTTGTGATTCCAGTGGAGTTTTGGAGCTCTCAATACTAAAATGGAATGATTCCTACAGGGAGAAAAGGTAATATAATTAACATTCCTCACTGACTTCTACTGGATTTCCCTTTGGACATAAGATCCAGTGAGAGTTGGTAGTTTCTAAAAAAACTCATTTTTTCTAAGTAGAGAAATTCTCAAACATACACAAAAGTATAATGAGGTACCATTTTACTATCTCATGTACCATCACTGAGTTTCAACAATTTTTAATCTACTATATTTGTTAAATCTACCTTCATCTATTTTTTTCTTGAAGTATTTTAAAGCAAATATGGAGACACACCATTTTGTCAACACACATTTTAGTGTAGATCTCTAAAAGACAAGGACTTTTTAAAAATAATCACAATACTATTATCACACCTAACAAAATACTTCCTTAATATTCAATACCTAAGATACATTCAGATTTCCTCAGCTGTCACAAAACCATCTTTTTTACAGATGATTTATTCAAACTAGAATACAAGCAGAGTCCAAACACTATGCTACATTAATCATTCTATGTTTAGACCAGAAATTTTACTGGTTCAATGGTATCTTACACAAATTAGGAAAAAAGGAGAAATTCCTCAAGGTACTATACTGCCCTCCCCCCCAAAATAATTGTTTTTGCAAATATAAAAATCTGAATGATAACCTCCTGGACTTGTGCAGTATACAGTCATGTACAATTGTATGTTGCATCCTGGATTCTAAATTGTTGGTGAGGTAACTTTCCACAAGTAAGAAAAAGTGGGTTGGATTTCTTTTGCTAAACTGGATTACTTCAGTCCTTAAATTCAAAAGGCATAAAGAACAGCAGTTTTCAACACTATCATTATCCTTTTACAGTGGTGAACCTGACAGGCTTTTCGTACTCTCAGACTGTGTAGATCCAAGCATCTGGACCAAGAAAAGAATTCAATTTTCAGGTTTTTGGCAAAGGAATAACTTTTGTTCTCTAATCCTATCCTATGTTCATGTGGAAACCATTTTGGTTTTATCCTTTTTATAAATTATGACAAAGGTTTTTATTTTCACAGATAATAACAACTATCAAAAGTGCATTTAGACTGCCAGGTCTAAGAGGAAATACCCCCATTCAGTAATTGGTTCTAAATGTCTCATAATTTGGCTTACAATGGAATAATCATAGGTTTGCTGAGAACAAAGTTTTGTACTGTCAAATCATTTGTGCAAATTAAAAACTACTGTCAATGGATCAATAAAATGGGGCATACGAGCAAAGGTTTTGGAACTCTGAAGCTGCTGCTGATAAGTTTAATATTTCTAGAGCCAGGGTAACTGAATGGTTAGAGATTTACCTGTAATTTGAGGCAATTAGTAAATATATGAATTTCTCCAAAAATTAACTGCCATGCTACATATGAATGTTTCTTAGAAATTAAAAATATTACAACCTATGCAAAGAAAATTATCTTCAAAATGTAGACTGATAACGAATTTTTTAAATGTGAGGCCTATCTCATTTTATATATTAAGAATTAAAAAAATGCATTAAGTCAAAATGTTTCCTAAACTATCTCCAATATGCTAATATTTAAAGGAACCCAGTGTGAGATCTCATGGTAGATTTTTTCAAACTACAAATAGGACAGTTCCTTTTTTATTTATATTCACTTGCATCTCCAATGTTTAGGTAGAACAATGTGTCTTTAGAGCACAGCAAGTCCCCATTATATATTTATTAAAGCATGGATAGATACTTAAATCAATTTTACTACATAAGTTACCTAAGGGCAGTATTTTTGAAATGCATTTTTGGAAAGCAATCTGCATAAATAATTAAATAATTTGTTGGTACTAAAGTTCTAACTGAAGACCTTATGTTAGACAAGTGGATATGCTCAGATCTAAAACTTTCTAAGGATACTGGATTGACCTGGAAATGTATAAAGTAACAGGAATTCTCATACCTTTCATAGGACGGCAAATTGGTATGAATACTTTGGAGATCATTTTGGCACCATGCAGCAAATCGGATGATATACATACCCTATGACTCCTAGGTAAATGAATGACGATCTAGAGATACAGACATATAGCCAAGGCGTAGAAGCTGAAGTAGCAGCGGGACTGGAAGGGCAGTGGGGAGACTGCCACTCTCTGGTCTGGCGTGGAAAGAGCTTGGGCACTGTCACTTCTGTGCTCACAACCAAGAAAAAATGCTGAACGACTGAAAATCAACAACTATTCTTAGATCTATTGAAGAACTGAGATCACAGAAAATACTGCTGGCCCAAAAATTGGACACATAGATTGGCAAATACAGAGAATAATCACAAGTTACTGGAGCAAAAAAAACTGTGGGAACCAGCACCAGCATAGAAAAACAAGCTGTAACTGCTAAATTACTAGAGGCTCAGTGTAGACAAGTCTGAAAGTTAAAAACTCTAGGGGTAGTTTTCTGGTCTAGCATATAAGGGTCTTAGAAGTTAATACCCTGTCCTAATAAGTGAAAAGCTGAGCAAACTGAAAAATCAATTCTTGGATCCATCAGAGAAATGAACTCACAGGCCAAACTGCATCTTCTCAAATTGGTGATAGAGACAGGTAGACCACTTATCAGAGCAGAAACCCCCTGAACAGAAACTTCCAAGGTTCAGTCCTGAGGCAGAAAAACCTGAACTATAATTGATGAATTGCCAGAGGCTCAGTTTGTACAAGTCACAGTTTAAAATTCCAGGGGAACCTGAACATTTTTGTGGGTTTTACCATATGGAATTCTACCAGTTTCTCAGTGAATATTGGAGAAAAAAAAAATCCCTGTTGGCTTCTGGCAGGGGAGAGAAAAGTAGCCATTTTGAAATGTGCCAGAGTACTGTGTTCTTAACAAGCCTGCCCTCAGGAAAAACTAACCATACTGCAACCTGCTGGGATTTTTATCAGGGAATAACCACATGGGATATGGGAAATATCCACCTCCTACCAACTCTAGCTGTCTATGTGAAGGAAGGGAAATACCCAACTCCAAACTCTCCATCCATAAGGTCTCACCAAAGGCTGGGAAAAAACTGTGTAACACTTAAAATTCACAGCCCAAAGCCCCAGGCTCACTAAAAGACTGACACATAATCACAGAACCACAGAATGCTTCCTATCTCCCCACACCTTATCACATCACCTTTCCTCTCACTGAGAACATCATGTCTGGCCTTCAACAAAAAATTAAAGGGATACTAAGGGGCAAAAAATTAGGTTAAAGAGACAGTAAGCATCAGAACCAAACTCAGATATGGCAGGGGTGCTGGAATTATCAGACCATGTATTTAAAACAACTGTGACTACACCAGTCTGTATGGCTATTATCAAAAAGACAAGAAATAACAATTGCTGGAAAGGATATGGAGAAAAAGGAACCCCCCTATACTGTTAGTGGGAAGAGGATAGAGGTTTCTCAAAAAATTAAAAAGAGCAATACCAGATGACCAAGTAATTCCACTTCTGGGTATTTATCTGAAGAAAACAAAGTCACTAATTCAAAAAGATATGTGTACTCCTATGTTTATTGTAGCCTTATTTACAATAGCCAAGATATGGAACCAACCTAAGTGCCGAGCAGATGACTGGATAAAGATGTGGTACATATACACAATGGAGTATTAGCCATAAAGAAGAGTGAAATGTTGCCATATGCAACAACGTGGATGGACCTATAGAGTATTACGCTAAGTGAAATAAGTCAGAGAATGACAAATACATATAATTTCACTTATATGTGGAATCTAAAAAAAAAACAGATATAGATTCATAAATACAGAAAACAAACTGGTGGTTGTCACAGAGGAGTGGGAGGACAGACAAAATAGATGAAAGGGGTAAAGAGGTACAAATTTCCAATTATAAAGAAAATGAGTCACAGGGATGACAAGTATAGCATAAGGAATATAGTCAATAATAGTATCTTTGTAGGATACAGACGGTAACTACAATTATTGTGGTGAGCATTTTGTAATGTATATTGTCAAATCACTATGTTTGTATACCCAAAACCAATATAATAATGTATATCAACTACACTTCTGTAAAAATTAAGTAAAATACCTCTGATAATATGCTAAGGGTCTAACAAAGTAGACATCATGATGGATAATGTAAGCAGAGAGATGAAAATTCTAAAAAGAATTAAGAAATGCTATCAATCAAAAAGACTAACAAATGAAGAATTACTTTGATAGGCTCCTTAGCAGACTGGACACAGCTGAGCAGATCTGAGCTTGAGAACATGTCAATAGGAATTTTCCAAAATGGAAAACAAAACAAAATGAAAGGACTGGAGGAAAAAAACAGAACATAATACCCATGAGCTTCTGTAGGGGAACTAAAAAAAAAAAAGGAGTAACATACACGTTATGGTAATACCAGAGGGAGAAGGAGAAAAGAGCAAAAACAGTATCTGAGGCAATAATGACTAATAATAATCCCCCCACATTAGTGTAAGACAGCAAACTGCAAATCCAGGAAGATCAGAAAACAGGCTGAAAAATGCCAAAACCACTGCGCCTAGACAAATCATATTCAAACTGCAGAAAATCAAAGACAAAAAAATAATCTTGGAAGAAGCTAGAGGGAAAAAATACCTTACCTATACAGGAACAAAGAAAAGAATTAACCTGACTTCTCAAAAACCATAAAAGCAAGAAGAGAGTGGAGTGATATATTTAGTAGTGAGGGAAAAAAACCCACCAATGTAAAATTCCATACCCTGCAAAATTATCCATCAAAAGTGAAAGAGAAGAGTGACATCAGCAATACAGCAGAACAGGAAACCCTAGATCTGCCTTCCACCAGCAGACACAGACTTAATAACAAACAGACCAAATGCCTCTGTGAGGAATCCAAAAAACAGTTAAAAGGTTCCCACATCTCAGGCAAGGGTGAAGCCAACAGCATCAAAGCCCAGTAAGAAAATTCAACATTGTCCACTCCCTCATGCCAGCGCCCCTCTTTCTTGGGATGACACATTTGGGAGGAAACCACCAACTTGTCTTCTACCTAGGAAAGGAAAGATCTATACACGAATGTATGTCTGATGCCAGAATTTTAGGGGAACTGCCCAAAGGAACAATTTCTGTCTTGAGGCATCCAAGTACTGACAATCATGCATTAGTCTGCAGTACTACAAAAACACACTAGGTGGAGCTCCAGTACTGCAATTTACTACAGCACTAGAAAGGCTGCAATACTGTATGCAGACACCATGGGGAGACACTGAGCAATAAACAGCAAATCTTTTGAAATGGGAGGTTACACACAAAAGTCAAGTGAGGACACACCCAGAAAAGTCTTGAGATGCTTCCAAACATCTAGGTATGCTGAAAGGAGAAAGTCCTCCCTGTTTGAAACCAGACTATGAAGTCTAAGAGAGCTGACTGATTCTTCAAATGCCCTTAAAAAATATATGAAATGTCAAAGAATTAAGAAATACTGTCAAAAAGATCCTCAGTGAATTAAAAGACAGTACAGATAGACAACAGTATAAGGAAAATGGTGCATGAAAATAAAAGATACCAACTATGACAAACCAAACAAATTCTGGAACTGAAGAATACAATAACTGAATTGAAAATTTTAATAGAGGAATTCAGAAGTAAACTTGACCAAGCAAAAGAAAAAAAATTTAGTGAATTTGAAGACAGGCCTTTTGAAATTAGGTAGAGAAGCAAAAGTAAAAAGAGACTGAAGAAAATTGAAGACAGCCTAAAGAATTTATGGGATTACCACCCAGCAAAGCAACATATCAATTACTGGAGTTCCAGAAGGAGAAGGAAGTGAAAGGGGCAGAGAACGTATCTGAAGAAATAATAACCAAAAATGTTCCCAATGTGGGGAGAGAAATGGACTTACAAATTAAAAACCAAAGAACTCTAACTAGGATAAGTCTAAAGAGACCTGTATCAAGACACAACATAATCAAACTGTCAAAAGTCACAGATAAAGAATCTTGAAAGTAGCTAAAGAAAAGCAACTCATCACATACAAAGGAATTCCTTTTGGATTATCAATGTTTCTCAGCAAGAAATTGTCAGACTAGAAGAGAGTAGGAAGGTATGTTTGAAGTACTGAGTGAAAATAATTGCCAACCAAGAATACTGTATCCAGCAAAAAATTTCCAGTAACAAGAAATTCAGACTTTGCCAGACTTAAAAAACAAAACAGAAAGTTCATCACCACCTGCCCTACAAAAATTGCAAGTGGAAGCAAAAGGACAATATATAGCAATATGTAACCATATGAAAATGTAAAATTGCCTCGTAAAGGTAGATATACAAATATAGAACCCTGTAGTATTGCAATTTAGGTAAGTCATAGAACATCTTGTATGGAATTTTTTTCAGCATAATATAAACCAATGTTAATGTGTATATGCAATATAAAAACAATTTGTGTAATAATACAAAATGGGAAGAGGTAAAGATGTAAAGGAGTTTTTAGATATGATCAAAGTTACCAGCTTAAAATGTACTGTATAACTGAAGATGTTTTATTTGCAATGGTAATCACAAAGAAAATATTGATAGAATATACATAAAGGGAAATGAAAAGGAAATCAAAACATGTCACTATAAAAAAATTAGTAAGACACAAAGAAAGTCAACATGAGAAGAAAAACACAAAAAGCTACAAGATACACAGGAAACAACAAAATGGCAATAATAAGACCTTCTCTATCAGTAATTACTTTAAATATAAATGGACTAAATGCACCAATTAAAACAGACTGATTGGCTAAATGGATAAAAAACAAGATCCAACTATACCCTATCTAAAAGAAATTCATCTTACCTCTAAGAACACATATAGGATATAAGTGAAAGGGTGGAAAAAGATATTCCATGCAGTGGGAGCCTAAGAGAGCAGGGGTGAGCCCACATATCAGATAAAACAGTTTAAGATAACTATCTCAAAGACAAAGACATTATGTAATTATTAATAAAGGGTCAGTTCACCAGAAGATACAATTATAAACATATACACAAATTAACATTAGAACTCCCAAATATATGAAGCAAACACTGACAAACTAAAGGTAGAAACAGAGAGCAACACAGTAGTAGTAGGAAACTTCAATACTCAACCTTCAGATATGGATAGAACCACCACACAGAAGTTAATAAGGAAACAGAGGATGGGAAGAACACTATCAACCAATTGTACCAAACAGACATATACAGAACATTCCAACCAATAAAAGCAGAATATACATTCTTCTCAAGAGCACATGGAACAAATATTCTCCAAGATAGACCATATGTTAGGCTCACAATATTAACAAATTTAAGAAGATTTAAGTTACACAGAGTACCTTCTCCAACACAAGAGAATGAAACTAGAAACCAGTAGAAGAAAACCAGGAAAATCCACATATATGTGGAAACTAAACACCACATTCTTAAATGGCTAATGGGCCAAAGAAGAAATCACAAAATTTAGAAAAGATCTGGAGACAAACGAAAATAAAAACAATATACCAAAACTTATGGGATACAGTGAAAGCAGTATTAAGGGAAGTTTATAGTAGCATAAATGTTTATATTTAAAGAATAAAGATCTCAAATCTACAACTTAACACCTCAAGGAAGGAAGAACAAACTAAACCCAAAGTACAGAAAGAAATAACGAAGATTAAAACAGAAATCAATGAAACAGGGAATTTAAAAAAAGAATAGGAAAAATGTCAATGAAACCAAGAGATGGTCTGCTAACACGACCAACAAAACTGACAAACCATTGACTAGAAAAACCAAGAAAAAATACAACTATTAACTAAAATTATAAATGAAAAAGGAGACATTACAACCGATGTCACAAAAATAAAAAGGATTAAAAGAGATTACTATGAACAATTATTCACCAAAAATTGGGTAACTAAGACTGAATCATGCAATAAAAAATCTGAGTTAACTAGTGAAGAGATTGAAGCAGTAATTAAAAACCTCCCAACAAAGAAAATCCCAGAGCCAGATGGCTTAATTAGTAAATTCTACCAAACGTTTAAAGAAGAATTAACATCAGTCCTTCCCAAACTCTATGAGGCCAGTATTATCTTGATACTAAAACCAGACAGACACAAGAAAATAATAAATCAAATTCCCTGTTGAATATTGATGCAAAATCCTAAACAAAATGTTATTAGACTGAATTCAACAGTACATTAAAATGATCATACACCATGACCAAGTGAGATTTATATATGGAATACAAGGATACATATGAAAAGCAACATCTAAAAATCATTTTATGCAATACACAATACTAACAAAATGAAGGACAGAACATGTGATCATCCAAACTAAAGAAAAAGCATTTGACAAAATTCAACACACTTCCATAATTAAAAAAAAAAAAAGCAAACATCTCAACAAATAGGAATACAAAGAAACTACCTCAACATAATGTATTAAACCATATATGAAAAGCCCACAGCTAATATCATATGCAACAGGAAAAGATCAGGAAAGGTCAAGGATGCCCAAAGTCCCAGCCAGAAGAATCAGACAAGAAAAGGAATAAACTGGAAAGGAAGAAGAAAGATTATCT
Organism: Phataginus tricuspis; assembly: GCA_029783875.1. NCBI lineage: Eukaryota > Metazoa > Chordata > Mammalia > Pholidota > Manidae > Phataginus > Phataginus tricuspis. The sequence goes on from JAQQAC010020790.1 coordinate 9,793,880, forward strand.
CGGTTTGCAGATGACTTGATCTTACTTGTAGGAAACCATAACAATTTCCAAGAAAGGTTGTTAGAATTAATAAATTAATTCAGCAAAGTTATGGGGTACAAATCAAAAATCAAAAATTGGTTGCACTTCTATACACTAACAATGACCAAACCCCAAAAGGAAACTAAGAAAACAATCCCATTTATTATAGCATCAAGACAGGTAAAATAATTAGAAATAAACAATCAAGGAGGCAAAAGACCTGTACCCTAGAAACTATAAAATACTGCTGAAAGAAACCAAAGCAGTTACTAATAAATGGAAAGATGTCTTGTGCTCAAGGACTGGAAGACTTGATATTATTAAAATGCCACACTATCCAAAGTGATTTAAATATTCAGTGCAATCTCCATCAAAATCAAAATGGTATTTTTTGCAGAAGTTGGAAAAAAAAATCTGAAAATTCATATGGAATCTCAAGGTACACCAAACAGTCAAAACAACCTTTAAAGAACAAAGTTGGAGGCCTCAAACTCTGATTTCAAATCTTACTATAAAGCAACAGTAATAAGATGGTGTACTGGCATAAAAATAGATATATAGACCAAAGAAAAGAACAGAGAACCCAAAAATGAACCCTTGCATATATGGTCAAATAATTTTTGACAAGCATTCCAAGACTGCACAATGGAGAAAGGACAGTCTTTTCAACAAATGGTGCTGGGGAAATTACATTTCCACATGCAAAAGAATGAAGTTGGGCCCATATATAAAAAATAACTCAAAATTGATTAAAGACCTAAACTAAAGACCTAAAACTCTTAAACTCCTAGAATAAAACAAGGAGGAAACCTCAAGACATTGGATTTGGCAGTGATTTCTTAGATATAACACCAAAAGTGCAGGCAACAAAGAATAGACAAAGAAAATAAAAATTACACCAAACTTAAGAACTTGTGTGCAATAAAGAAGAAAACAGAGTGAAAAGGCAACCTAGAAAATAACTGCAAATCATATATACACACACATATATATACATATGTGTATATATACATGTGTGTGTGCATATAAACTTCTACAACTTATCAGTGACAACAAAAACAATCCAATTAAAAATTAGGTAAAGGACATGAATAAACATTTCTCCAAAGAAGATATACAAATGGCACATAAAAAGATATATCATTAATCATTAGGAAAATGTAAATCAAAACCACAATGATCTTGTGGAGCAAATAGAAATTTCTGACAAGGATTCCTGCCTGGCCTTAATAGCGCCCACTGTATATATGCACACTAAGAGCCTGTTTGCACATCTGTGGGATGTTTACTGGAGATAGAGCAGCTGGTCAGTCACAGGAGTACTGGCCTAGGGGACGGGTGAAAAAGAAATACCCATCCTCTCCTCCCCTCAGTTCGTGGTACGAAATTGGTCAGGCGTCCAGCAGTCAGCAGAGACGTGCCCACAGAGTTCCTCCGGATGCTAGGGGCTGGGAAGGAGAGGGTCACCAGGAGAGTGGGGAGCAAGCAGTGCCATTGGAGCCCCAGTGCTCCTGGGAGCATTAAGTCCCAGCATTGGGAGCAAGGAACTTGAACAGCAGAGGAGGGAAGCCAGAATGGACAAGAGACTGACACCTACTGACATGAGAATAAAATCCCCTTTAAATCCTTAACTTCCTGCCCTTGCCTTTATTCAATCTCATCAAATCCACCAAATCCACAAGGAACTTGCCCCAGGTGGGGAATCCCCTCCTCTTGGAGCAACAGAGCTATACCCTCACACCAGTCAGGACAGTTACTATCAAAGAACAGAAAATGAGTGTTAGCAAGGATGTGGAAAAGTTAGAACATTTGTGTGTGGATGGTGGGAATGTAAAATAGCAGAATCATTATGGAAAACAGTACAGAAGTTCTCCCCAAAATTAAGAAAAGATTTATTACATCATCTAGCAATCCCAATTCTTAGTATATATCCAAAAGAATTCAAAGTAGGGTCTCCAAGGGATATATGCACACCCATACTCATAGCCTTATTCACAACAGTCAAGAGGCAGAAACAACCTAATGTCAATCAACAGATACATATATAAGGAAAATGTGCTATCATGCATACAACACAATTATTATGCAACCTTTAAAAAGAAGGAAATTCTGTCACATACATAACATGGATGTACCTAGAGGACAGTATGTTAAGCAAAATAAGCCAGTCACAAAACGACAAATAACATATTATTCCACTCATATGAAGTATATAAAGTATTCAAAAGCATAGAAATAGAAGGAAGAAAAGTGATTACTAAGAACTGGAGGAATGGGACAGGGGAAGTTAGTGTTAATGAGTATAGTTCCAGTGTTACAAGATAAAAATTCTAGAGCTCTATAGTACAACATTATAAATTTAACATTACACTTAAAAATGAATGGTAGGGATTCGATTCAAGATGGCGGCATGAGAGGTGCATTGGAGAACTCCTCCCAAAACCACAAATACTACAAAAATACAGTTAATTAATACAACTAACCCTAAAACAGCAAGAAGCAGGCTGAACCAGACTGCATACAGACCTCATAAAAAGAGCAGACCTCACGAAACAGGGTAACTTATGAAAGCCTTAATCCGGTGGGACCCAGGCCCTTCACCCACCCCAGCTCACCGGTGGGAGGAAGAGGAACGGAATGGAGAGGGGGTGGAAGCCTGGGACTGCTGAACACCTATCCTGGAGATCTGCTTTGTGAATGGAAGCCTGTATTGTGTGGTGCTCCAGGAGTTAGGGAGCACACACGGGCAGAGGATCTGGGAGACTAACATTCCGGCCGTTTGTGAAGGACGGGATCCATACCTGGCTGCTCTATGTCAGAGGAAGGGTGGGCTGTCTGAGAGGCTTCCTAGCAGCAAGACGGCTGCTGAAGGGGCAGGGTTTGCACAGAGATTGCTGCACAGGAGAAGAGAATGCTGCACAAGATTGTCTGGGTGCACTCTGCCCGAATGGTTCGGAACTTTGGGAGCTTCAGGTGCTCCATCCCCCTGGCTGCCTACTCAGCTCTGAGGCACCCCACTGTGACTCACAGCCTGCTGAGCCTTCCTACTGGCCTGCAAGCACCTACTTGCAAACTGGCAGTTACTACGCTGGTGTCAGGCCAGCCAGAGGGAGGCCCCGCCTACAACAGCTAGGGACGCAAAGTACAGAGGCTTACGCGTGTGTGCTTGGCCCACTGGCTCTGACACTGGAGACAGGCACTGCAGCTGGAAATCAGGAAACAGATTTTTCTTCCCCCCAGGCACCAGCTCTGCTCCCCTACGACCCCCAACCTCACTCTAGGGACTGAGCAGCTCCAGAGACTGAAATTTCTTCCGCACTAGTGGGCACCACACAGAAATATGAAATGTAAAAAGAACATGGTTCAGACCAAAATCTCACAAACCCCAGAAAAAGGGCCAAATGGACCTGAACTCACCAATCTTCCTGAAAGAGAGTTCAAAATAAAAAGTATAAAAATGCTTATGGAGGTACCGAAAAATACTCAAGAACTCAAGAGCGAATTTAAGTTGGAGATTCAATCATTAAGAAATTCCATATCTGAAATGCAACATACAATGGAGGGATTTAAAAGCAGATTAGATGTAGTAGAAGAGACGGTAAATGGAATAGAAATTAGAAGAGGAATAAAGAAGCTGAGGCAGAGAGAGAAAAAAAATTTCTAAGAATGAAAGAATATTGAGAGAATAGTGTGACCAAACCAAAAGCAACAATATTCACATTATAGGGGTACCTGAAGAAGAGAAAGAAAAAGGAATAGAAAGTGTTTTGAGGAGGTAATTGCTGAAAACTTCCCCAATCTGGGGAAGGAGATAGTCTGTTAAGCCATGGAGGTGCACAGATCTCCCAGCACAAAGCACCCAAGGAAGACAACATCAAGACATATAATAATTAAAATGGCAAAGATCAAGGATAAAGACAGACTTTTAAAAGCAGCAAGAGAGAGAAAAAAGATCACATACAAAGGAAAACCAATCAGGCTATCATAAGGCTTCTCAACAGAAACCTTACAGGCCAGAAGGGAGTGGCATGATATATTTAATGCAATGAAGCAGAAGGGCCTTGAACCAAGAATACTCTACCCAGCAAGGTTATCATTTAAATTTGAAGGAGGGATTAATCAATTTTCAGATAAGCAAAAGCTGAGAGAATTCACCTCCCACAAACTACCTCTACAGTGCATTTTGGACGGACTCCTATAGACGGAAGTATTCCTAAGGCTAAAGAGATGTCACCCAAGGGCTAGACAAAGAGTACAGAATATGATTCATGACATACAAAGAATGGTGAATGAAGAAAAAGGAGGAAAAAAAAAGAAGCTTTACGTTGTGTTTGTAATAGCATACAAAGTGAGGTAAATTAGACTGTTTGATACTAAGGGAATTATCCTTGAACCTTTGATAACCACGAATCTAAAGCCTGCAATGGCAATAAGTACATACCTATTGATAATCACCCTAAATGTAAATGGTCTGAATGCACAAATCAAAAGACATATACTAACAGAATGGATAAAAAAACAAGACCCATCTATATGCTGCCAATAAAGACTCGCTTCAAACCCAAAAACATACACAGACTGAAATAAAGGGATGGAAAAAGATATTTCATGCAACTAATAGTGAGAAAAAAAGTAGAAGTTGCAGTACTTGTATCAGACAAAATAGACTTCAAAACAAAGAAAGTCGTAAGAGACAAAGAAGGACATTACGTAACAATAAAGCAGTCAGTCCAACAAGAGGATATAACTATTATAAATAGCTATGCACCCAACACAGGATCACCTACATATGTGAAACAAATACTAACACAATTAAAGGGGAAATAGAATGCAATGCATTCATTTTAGGAGACTTCAACACACCACTCACTCCAAACGACAGATCAACCAGACAGAAAATAAATAAAGAGACAGAGGCACAGAACAACATATTAGAACAGATGGACCTAACGGACATCTACAGAACACTCCATCCAAAAGCAACAGATACACATTCTTCTCAAGTGCACATGGAACATTTTCAAGAATAGATCATATACTAGGCCACAAAAATAAGCTCAGTAAATTCAAAAAGATTGAAATTGTACCAACCAACTTCTCTGATCACAAGATCACAAAGGTATGAAACTAGAAATAAATTACACAAAGAAAACGAGAAAGCCCACAAACACATGGAGGCTTAATAACATGCTACTAAATAATCAGTGGAACAATGACCAAACAAAAACAGAGATCAAGCAATATATGGAGCCAAATGACAACAATAATTCAACAACACAAAATCTGTGGGGCACAGCAAAGGCCGTGTTAAGAGGGAAATATATTGCAATACAGGACTACCTCAGGAAAGAAGGAAGAAGGACTAAACTCACAATTAATGAAACTAGAAAAGGAAGAACAAATGAGGCCCAAAGTCAGTACAAGGAGGGACATAATAAAGATTAAAGCAGAAATAAATAAAATGGAGAAGAATAAAACAATAGAAAGAATAAATGAAAGCAGGAGATGAACTAGAGCAAATAGTTCTAAAATTTATATGAAACAACAAAAGACCCCAAATAGCCAAAGCAATCCTGAGAAGGAAGAATAAAGCTGGGGGGATTGTGCTCCCTGACTTCAAGCTCTACCACAAAGCCACAGTAATCAAGACAATTTGGTACTGGCACAAGAACAGACCCATAGACCAGTGGAACTGAATGGAGAGCCCAGATATAAACCCAACCATATATGGTCAATTAATATACGATAAAGGAGCCATGGACATACAATGGGGAAATAACAGCCTCTTCAACAGCTGGTATTGGCAAAATTGGACAGCTACGTGTAAGAGAATGAAATTGGATTCCTGTCTAACCCCATACACAAAAGTAAACTCAAAATGGATCAAAGAACTCAATGTAAGTCATGAAACCATAAAACTCTTAGAAAAAAATATAGGCAAAAATCTCTTGACATAAACATGAGCAACTTCTTCATGAACATATCTCCCCGGGCAAGGGAAACAAAAGCAAAAAATGAACAAGTGGGACTATATCTAACTAAAAATCTTCTGTACAGCAAAGGACACCACCAGTAGAACAAAAAGACATCCTACAGTATGGGAGAATATATTCATAAATGACATATCTGATAAGGGGTTGACATCCAAAATATATAAAGAGCTCAGGCACCTCAACAAACAAAAAGCAAATAAGCCAATTAAAAAATGGGCAGAGGAGCTGAACAGACACTTTTCCAAAGAAGAAATTCAGATGGCCAACAGGCACATGAAAAGATGCTCTACATTGCTAATCATTAGAGAAATGCAAATTAAAACCACAATGAGATATCACCTCACACCAGTTAGGATGGCCAACATCCAAAAGACAAACAACAACAAATGTTGGGGAGGATGTGAAGAAAGGGGAACCCTCCTACACTGCTGGTGGGGATATAAACTAGTTCAACCATTGTGGAGGTTCCTCAAAAAACTCAAAATAGAAATACCATTTGACCCAGGAATTCCACTCCTAGGAATTTACCCTAAGAATGCAGCAGCCTAGTTTGAAAAAGACATATGCACCCCTGTGTTTATCGCAGCACTGTTTACAATAGCCAAGATATGGAAGCAACCTAAGTGTCCATCAGTAGATGAATTGATAAAGAAGATGTTGTACATATTACACAATGGAATATTATTCAGCCGTAAGAAGAAAACAAATCCTACCATTTGCAACAGCATGGATGGAGCTAGAAGGTATTATGCTCAGTGAAATAAGCCAGGCAGAGAAAGACAAGTATCAAATGATTTCACTCATCTGTGGAGTATAAGAACAAAGGAAAAACTGAAGGAACAAAACAGCAGCAGACTCACAGAACCCAAGAATGGACTAACAGTTACCGAAGGGAAAGGGACTGGGGAAGATGCGTGAGAAGGGAAGGATAAGGGGGGAAAAGGGGCATTACGATTAGCACACATAATGCAGCGGCAGGGGACATGGGAAAGGCAGTATTTATAGAGAAGACAAGTAATGATTCTATAGCATCTCAATACGCTGATGGACAGTGACTGTAGTGTGGTATGTGAGGGGGACTTGATAATAGGGGGTCTAGTAACCATAATGTTATTCAAGTGATTGTACTTTAACGATACCAAAATAAAAATATATTAATATTATAAAAATAAAATGAATGTTAGTAAATTTAATGTTACATATTTTTCTAACCACAATAAAAAGATAAAATTTAAGCCAAAAAAAAAAATGAAGGTAAAACAGTCTTTCTCAGACCAACAAAAAACAGGACAAATTTGTTGCCAGTACACCTGCATTACAAGAAATGTTAAAAATTCCATAGACAGAAGGAAAAGGGTATGTCAGAAGCTCAAATATACATAACGAAAAGAAGAGCATTAGAGAAGGAATAAGTGAAGGTAAAATGAAAACTTAAATTTTTCTTAATTGAGCTAACAGATTATAGTTTGTTCAAAATAAGAACAGTAACAATGTATTCAATTAGGTCTGCTTATCGATGTTTATATGTTTACACATACATGAAATGAATGACAGCAACAATACAAGGGATGGTTGAAGGAGAAATTAGGAATATTTTGTTACTGTAGGTACTTCATTGCTTATGAAGCAGTACAGTATTTTAAAGTGCACTTAGATTATTTATAAACAATAATATAGTGAATGCTATACTGTACTACAGTACAGTGCAAACTCTAGGGCAACAAAGAAAAATAGGAGAAAGAATTATAATTAATGTACTGAGAGGAAACAGAACCATATCAAGTGCTCGATTAAAACCACAAAAGGCAGAAAAAGAATGGAAGACAAGAACAGGAGCAAAGAATGAGGGCAACAAAAAATAGTAACAAGCATGGTGTATGTTAACCCAACTCCACCAACAGTCACCTTAAATGTCAATGGGTCTAAATATACCAACTAGAAGAGATTACCAGAGTGGATCAAAAAATAAGGGAGAGCCAACCTGGGTGTTTATATGAAATCAATTTTAAATATAAAGACATTAAAAGTAAAGGGATGAAGAAAGGTGTACCATGCTGCTTTAGACTGAATGTTTGTGTCTCTGCCCTCAATTCATATTTTAAAGCCTAATCCCCAATGTGATGGTATTTGGTTGCGGTTGAGGGGAGCAGGGTTGGGAGGTGATTAGATCATAAGGGTAGAGCTCTCATGAATGGTATTGGTGACTTTATTAAAGAAGACTCCAGAGAGAGCTCCCTAACTCATTCTACCAGATGAGGACATAGTGAGAAGAAAGCTGTCTATGAACCACAAAGCAGGCCCTTACCAGACATCAGATCTGTGGGCCCCTTGATCTTGGACTTTCCAGGCTCCGTAACTGTGAGAAATAACTGTCTGTTAAGCCAGCCACTATTTGGTACTTTTGTCACAGCAGCTTGAACAGAGTAAGACAAATGCTAATAACACTAATAAAGAAAGCAAAGTAACTATATTAATTTCAGACAGAGCTGGCTTCAGAGCAAGGGGAGTTATCAGAGATAGAGAGGCATTACTTATAAAGGGATCAATACTGCAATACATAAATATCCTTAATATGCATGTGCCTAAAACAGAGCATCAAAAATACATAAGGTGAAAACTAATATAACTGCAAGGAGAAACAGGTGAATCCACTATTATAGTTGGAGACTTCAACACCCCTCTAATCAGAAATGGACAGATCCAGTAAGCAGAAAATGAGTAAGGATACAAATGAACCCAACAGCATCATCAATCAACTGGATAAAACTAACATACATCCAGTTAGAAGTAGACTATATATTCTTCCCAAGCCCATATGGAATATCCACCAAGATAATCACATTCTGAGCCATAAAACACACGTAAACAAAGTAAAAGACATTGGATAGTATCGCTTCTCAGACCACAGTGGGATTAAACTAGAAATCAGTATCAGAAGGAGGGCTGGAAAATTCCAAACTACTTGGAGATTAAATGACACACTTCAAAACAATACATGGATCAAGGGAAAAACCTTAAGAGAAATTTTTACTATTTTTAAATAAATGAAAATGAAAAATACAACTTATCCAAATTTGTGGAAAGCAATGCTTGAGGGAAATTCATAGCACTGGATGTATATATTAGGTAAGAATAAAGATCTAAAATCAATAATCTACACTTCCACCTTAGGAACTAGAAAAAGAAAGCACAAGAAATAACAATTAGAACAGGAATTAGGGAAATTAAAAATATGAGACCAATAAAGAGAGAAAAATCAATGAAACCAAAAGCTGGTTCTTTAAAGAAATCAATAATATTGATAAGCCTCTATGCAAGCTATGAAAAAAACAGAAAATAAAAATTATTAATATCAGAAATGAAAGCAAAGTAATTACTACTGATTCCATGTTTATTAAAAGGGTAATAAAGGAATAATGTGAAGAACTCTATGCTCACAAATTTGATGAAATGGACCAACCCTTGAAAGGTACAATCTAACAAGTCACAAGAGGGGAAAAACAGAAAATCTGAGTGGGCCTGTATCTTAGTAAAGAAACAGAATCAATAATAATCTACCAAAACAGAAAGCACTAGACCCAGATGGTCGCACAGGTGAATTCTACCAAACACTTAAGGAAGAAATGATACCAATACTTTACAATCTCTTCCAAAAAACAGAAGCAGAGGGAATACTTCCTAATTCATATTATGAGACCAGCATTGCCCCAATACAAAACCAAAGAGGTTTACAAGAAAGGAAAGTACTAATATCTCTCATGAACACAGATGATAAATTCTCAACAAAATATTAGCATATCAAACCCAACAGTGTATTAAAAAAATTATGTACCACAACCAAGTAGGATTCCCAATGGATCACAGATTCAACAAAATCCAAACCCCAGCACTTTTTTGACATTGACAAACCAATTAAAAAACTTATATGGAAAAGCAAAACACCAGAACAGCCAACACAATATTGAAGGACAATAAAGCTGAAGAACTGACACTTCAAGACCCCACTTCAAGACTCATTTATAGGCTACAATCATCAAGACAGTATGGAATTGGCGAAAGCATACATGTGTAGATAAATGGAAAAGAATAGAAAGCCCAGAAGTAGATAGATTCATACAAATGTAGTTGACTGCTATTTGACAATACAGCAAGGGAAAAAGAATAGCCTTTTTAACAAATGGTGCCAGAACAACTGGACATGTCAAAAAATGAATTTAGATAGAAGAGAATTTTATCAACATGATAAAGGGCATTTTTGAAAAACATACACCTAACATCATACTCAATGGTGAAAGACTTACAGCTTTCTTCCCAAGATCAGTAACAAGACCAGGATGCACACCTTCACCACTGCTATTCAATACTATACTGGAGGTTCTATCAGGGCAGTTGGAAAAGAAAGAGAAAGCAAAGGATTCTAAACTGAAAGGATAAACAGTGTATTTTAGTTAATAATGTATCAATATTTATTCATCAGTGGTAACAAATATACCACACTAATGAAAGATAATAATACTGGGGGCAATTGTAAGGAGGAGCAGCATTCTACTCAATTTTTCCACAAACCTAAAACTGCTCTGAAAATAAAATCTATTCAAAAACAAAATTTGTTTTAACAAAAGGCAGGGACACTGTATCATTCAAAATATCAATGTCATAAAAGACAAAGAAAGGTTGAAGAATAAGTTCATATTAAAGAAACCTGAAGAAATATGGTAACTACATGCAATAGATAATACTAGTCTGGACACTATACTGGGAGAAAAAAATGTTATAAAGGAACCTTTTTGGAACAACTGACAAAACCAGAAAAATGACAATAAATTAGACTAAAATAGTCCAATCAACAAATTTTCTGAAGTTGGTGACTTCAATGCAGCATGGTAAAAGAATCTCCTTATTTTTAAGAAATACACATGAAAACACTTCAAGATAAAGTATCATGATGTATGTAACTTACTCTCAAATCAATATTTTATATACATACATATATACATAAAGAGGGAAAGGGAGAGCAAAAATGATAAGGCAATGAACTGACTAGTGGCCTCCCAAAATTCATGTCCCATGGAACCTGTGAAAGTTACCTTATTTGGATATAGATTATTTTAGATGTAACCAAGTTAAAATTAGGTTATATAAAGTAGTTTAAGATTTGTAGAAAAACTGAGGTTGTACTGGATGTCCTTATAAAAAAGGGAAATATAGACACATTTCTACACAGACAGTGAAGAGAGGCATGTGAAGATGACTGGAGTTATGCTGCCACAAGCCAAGGAAAGACAAGGATTGCCAGCAACCACCAGAAACTAGAAAAGGCAAGGAAGGATCCTTTCCTAGAGCCTTAGGAAGGAAACAACCTTGCCAACAATTTGATTTTGGAATTCTAGTTTCTAGAACTGTGAGAAAATTTCTGTTGCCTTAAGCTATCTAGTTTGTGGTACATTCTTACGGCAACTCTATAGAAACTAATATAGTTAAGTAATAGGTGTATCTGGGTAAATGGTATATGGGTGTTCTTTGTACTATTCATGCAAGATATTCTCTTAACACAGTCTTTCTCAGAGCAAAAGTTTTTTAATTTTGAAGAAAAGTTTGGTTTTGGTTTTTTTATTTGAAATTATTTTCCAAAAGGTTAAAGAAGAATACAAGGTCAAGGATTTCAATACATTCCTCCAAAGACAGACAACTAGCCAATAAGCAAATGAGAAGATGCTCAACAGTATTAACCATAAGATATGCAAGTCAAAACCACAGTGAGACACAAGGTCACATCCATTAGTATGCCTATTATTAAAAAACAGAACATGACAAGCGTTGACAAGTAGGTAGAGAAATCAGAACCCTTGTGCACTGCTGGTGGGAATGTAAAATGATGCAACCACTATAGAAAATGGTAGGGTAATCCTCAAAAAAATATAACAGAGAATTACCATATCATCCAGCCATTACATTTCTGGATATATACCAAAAAGAAATGAATGAAGAAACTCAAACAGATAAGATATGTGTACACCCATATTTAGAGTAGCATTATTCACAATGGCCAAAATCAAGTATCCATCAACAGATGAATGGATAAACAGTATGTGGTATATACAGAATATTATGAATGTTCTTTAATCTTGAAAAGGAAAGAAATCCTGAAACATGGTACAACATGGTACAAACTTGAGGACATTATGCTAAGTGAAATAAGCCAGTCACTTACTATTCTACTTATGTGGAGTGACTGAAGTAGTCAAATTCATACAGAGAGTAGAACAGTAGTTACAATGGGATGGGGGGAGGAAGAAACGAGGTGTTACTGTTTACTGAGTACAGAGTTTCAGTTTGGGCTTTATAAAAAATTCTGGCGATGCATGGTGCTGATGGTTGCACAACAATGTGAATGTACCTAATGTCATCAAACTGCATACTTAAAAATGGTTAAAATAGCAAATTCCATGTTATGTATTTTACTACAAAAAAAAGTACAGTAGTTACGTTTTTATGTTTGAAGGTGGGATGGCACTGATAAGCTGATTTTAAATTTTATGTGGAAATACAAAGTGTTAAGAATAGCTAAAAACTGTTGAAGAAGAACAAAGTGGGAGGACTATCAGATACCAAAACTTAATGTACATCTATAGTAACTGAGATACTGTAAACCTGATGTAAGATTAAAGAGTAAGACCAAGAGGAGTCCTAAACAAACCAATACATACATGGACACTGGTTTATGTCAGAGATGACACTGCACAACAGTGTGTATTCTTAATAATTAGCTCTGGGACAACTGGGTGTCCTTATATAAAATATCAAATTGGAAACAACCTAAAGTGGACCTGCATTTTATACAATCAGTTCAGGTGGATTAAATATCCAAATATGAAAGGCTTTAAAACTATAAAGCTTGCAGAAGACAATATAATATCTATATGATCTTGGGTCAAGGAATAAGTTCTTTGAAAACATGCAAAAATATCACCATAAAAGAAAAGAACTTTAGTCCTGTGAAAAAATAAGACACAAACAAATAGACTTCAGTGAAAACATATAAAAACAGCAAAGGACTGAATTACTACACATAATTCCAGGACAGCGATTTTAAGAACATTCAAAGAATTCCTCCTACATATGGAAATGGGGCACGGAGGGAAGACAAGCCAACTAAAAACTGACATGAAAGGTACTTCATGAAAGTGAAAATCTAATGGGTAAATAAAAATACATACAGGTAGGACTTCCGGGAAGATGGCGGCGTAAGCAGGGCAGCAGAAATCTCCTCCCAACACTATATTTATCTATGAAAATACAGCAAATACAACTATTCCTAAAACAGAGACCAGAATACACAGGAAAGCGCCCAGCATGCAGCTACACCTGAGAGGACTCAGCACCACGCGAGGCAGAGCTATAAAGGGCCCTGCGGAGCGGCGCGGCCACGGCAGCGGAAGAGTGGAGCAACACTGCCACCTACAGCATCCCCACAGAATTCACTCCCAGTGGGCGTTCTTTTGTTGTTTGTTTGTTGCTTTTTGTTTTTTCTTCTCCTTCTTTTTTCTTTTCTTTTTTTTCTCCTTTTTTTTTTCTTTTTAAAGTTTTAAATAGCCCAGCTGACATAACGTGGCAACTACCAGCGACCACTTCCATAGCCATGAAAAGACAGAGGAATATGATCAAGACTGAGATCAACCAGACAACCCGAGAAGGAGCCTGAAGGGATGGAAATGCACAGTCTTCCTGAAAAAGAATTCAGAATAAAAGTGATAACCATGCTGATGGATCTACAGAGAAAAGTGCAGGAGCTGAGGGAGGAAGTGAGGGAAGTGAGGAAAGACAATGCAGAAAACAGACAAGCGATCGACGGGCTTAACAGCAGACTAGATGAGATGCAAGAGATTGTTAATAGAATAGAAATCAGAGAACAGGAACACAGAGAAGCCGAGGCAGAGAGAGATAAAAGGATCTCTAGGAATAAAAGAATATTAACAGAACTGTGTGACCAATCCAAACGGAACAATATTCGCATTAAAGGAGTACCAGAGGAAGAAGAGAGAGAAAAAGGGATAGAAAGTGTCTTTCAAGAGATAACTGCTGAAAACTTTCCCACGCTGGGGAAGGAAATAGTCTCGCAGTCCACGGAAGCCCACAGATCTCCCAACACAAGGGACCCAAGGAAGACAACACCAAGACACATACTAATTAAAATGGCAAAAATCAAAGATAAAGACAGAGTATTAAAGGCAGCTAGAGAGAGAAAAAAGATCACATACAAAGGAAAACCCATCAGACTATCATCAGACTTCTCAACAGAAACCTTACAGGCCAGAAGAGAATGGCATGATATATTTAACGTAATGAAACAGAAGGGCCTCGAACGAGGAACTTTGCATCCAGCACAATTATCATTTAAATATGACGAAGGGATTAAACAATTTCCAGACAAACGAAAGAAGAGAGAGTCTGCCTCTCATAAACCACCACTACAGGATATCTTAAATGGACTGCTCTAGAGGGAAGCACCCCTAAGGCGAAAAAGATGTCACCAGAGAAAATAAAATCATAGCAAAGAAAGCAGACCATCCAAATACTAACTAAAGGCAAAGAATAAAACACCTAATATATAAAGAATGGAGGAGGAAGAATAAGAAGGGAGAGATAAAGAAACATCAGACGGTGTTCACAATAACTTACCAAGAAAGTTAAGTTAGATTCTTAGATAGTAAAGAAACAACCCTTGAACCTTTGGTAACCCCGAATCTAAAGCCAGCAATGGCAATAAGTACCTATCAATAATCACCCTAAATGTAAACGGACTGAATGCACCAATCAAAAGACACAGAGTAACAGAGTGGATAAAAAAGCAAGACCCATCTATATGCTGCTTACAAGAGACTCACCTCAAACCCAAAGATATACACAGACGAAAAGTGAAGGGATCGAAAAAGATATTTCAGGCAAACAATAAAGAGAAAAAAGCAGGTGTTGCAGTACTTGTATCAGATAAAATAGACTTCAAAACGAAGAAAGTAGCAAGAGATAAAGAAGGACATTACATAATGATAAAGGGGTCAGTCCAACAAGAAGATATAACCATTATAAATATATATGCACCCAACACAGGAGCATCAGCATATGTGAAACAAATACTAACAGAAGTGAAGGACGAAAGGCAACAATGCAATTGTTTTAGGAGACTTTAACACACCACTCACTCCAAAGGACAGATCAACCAGACAGAGAATAAGTAAAGACACAGAGGCACTGAACAACACACTAGAACAGATGGACCTAACAGATATCTACAGAACTCTGCACCCAAAAGCAGCAGGATACACATTCTTCTCAAGTGCACATGGAACATTTTCCAGAATAGACCACATACTAGGCCACAATAAGAACCTTAGTAAATTAAAAAATATTGAAATCCTACCAACCAACTTCTCAGATCACAAAGGTATAAAACTAGAAATAAATTTTAGAAAGAAATCAAAAAGGCTCAAAAATACATGGAGACTGAACAACATTCTCCTAATTAATCAATGGGTTAACGACCAAATCAAAACAGAAATCAAAGAATATATGGAGACTAATGACAACAACACAAAGCCACAACTTCTGTGGGACGCAGCAAAGGCAGTTCTATGAGGAGAGTATATTGCAATCCAGGCCTATTTAGAGAAGGAAGAACATTCCCAAATGAACAGTCTAAAGACACAATTACTGAAATTGGAAAAAGAAGAACAGATGAGGCCCAAAGTCACCAGAACGAGGGACATAATAAAGGTAAGAGAAGAAATAAATAAAATTGAGAAGAATAAAACAATAGAAAAAAATCAATGAAACCAAGAGTTGGTTCTTTGAAAAAATAAACAAAATAGATAAACCCCTAGCCAGACTCATTAAGAGAAAAAGAGAATCTATACACATGAACAGAATCACAAATGAGAAAGGAAAAAATAATGACGGACCCCACAGAAATACAAAGAATTATAAGAGAATACTATGAGAATCTATATGCTAACAAGCTGGAAAACATAGAAGAACTGGACAACTTCTTAGAAAAATACAACCTTCCAAGATTGACCAAGCAAGAAACAGAAAAACTAAACAGACCAATCACCAGAAACAAAATTGAAGCAGTAATCAAAAAACTACCCAGGAACAAAACCCCCGGACCTGATGGATTCACCTCTGAATTCTATCAGACATACAGAGAAGAAATAACACCCATTCTCCTTAAAGTTTTCCAAAAAATAGAAGAGGAGGGAATACTTCCAAACTCATTCTATGAAGCCAGCATCACTCTAATACCAAAACCGGACAAAGACCTCACCAAAAAAAGAAAATCACAGACCAATATCCCTGATGAACGTAGATGCAAAAATACTCAAAAAAATATTAACAAATTGAATTCGAAATACATCAAGAGGATCATACACCATGATCAAGTGGGATTCATCCCAGGGATGCAAGGATGGTACAACATTCGAAAATCCATCAACATCATCCACCACATCAACAAAAAGAAGAACAAAAACCACATGATCATCTCGATAGATGCTGAAAAAGCATTTGACAAAATTCAGCATCCATTCATGATTAAAACTCTCAACAAAATGGGTATAGAGGGCAAGTAACTCAACATCATAAAGGCCATATATGACAAACCCACAGCTAACATCATACTTAACAGCGAGAAGCTGAAAGCTTTTCATCTAAGATCGGGAACAAGACAGGGGTGCCCACTCTCTCCACTGTTATTCAACATAGTACTGGAGGTCCTAGCCACGGCAATCAAACAAAACAGAGACATACAAGGCATACAGATTGGTAAAGAAGAAGTCAAATTGTCACTATTTGCAGATGACATGATACTGTACACAAAAAACCTTAAAGACTCCACTCCAAAACTACTAGAACTAATATCTGAATTCAGCAAAGTT
The DNA here is from genome assembly GCA_029783875.1 of Phataginus tricuspis. NCBI lineage: Eukaryota > Metazoa > Chordata > Mammalia > Pholidota > Manidae > Phataginus > Phataginus tricuspis. The sequence continues at coordinate 9,810,825 of JAQQAC010020790.1, forward strand.
GCAGGATATAAAATTAACACACACAAATCTGTTGCTTTCCTATACACTAACGATGAACTGACAGAAAGAGAAATCTGAAAAATAATTCCATTCACAATTGCATCAAAAAAGAATAAAATACCTAGGAATAAACCTAACGAAGGAAGTGAAAGACCTGTACTCTGAAAACTACAAGACACTCCTAAGAGAAATTAAATAGGACACTAACAAATGGAAATGCATCCCATGCTCTTGGCTAGGAAGAATAAATATTGTCAAAATGGCTATACTACCTAAAGCAATCTACAGATTCAATGCAATCTCTATCAAATTACCAACAGCTTTCTTCAATGAACTTGAACAAATAATTCTAAAATTCATATGGAACCAGAAAAGACCCCGAATAGCCAAAGCAATCCTGAGAAGAAGGAATCAAACGGGGAATTACGTTCCCTGACTTCAAGCTCTACTACAAAGTCACAGTAATCAAGACACTTTCGTATTGGCACAAAAACAGACCCACAGACCAGTGGAACAGAATAGAAAATCCAAACATTAACCCAAACATATACAGTCAATTAATATTTGATAAAGGAGCCTTGGATATACAATGGGGAGATGACAGCCTCTTTAGCAGCTGGTGTTGGAAAAACTGGACAGCTACATGTAAGAGAATGAAACTGGACTACTGTCTACCCCCTACGCAAAGGTAAACTCAAGGTGGATCAAAGACCTGAATATAAGACATGAAACCATAAAACTCTTAGAAAAAAACATAGGCAAAAATCTCTTGGACATAAACATGAGTGACTTCTTCATGAACATATTTTCCCGGGCAAGGGAAACAAAAGCAAAAATGAACAAGTGGGACTATATCAAGCTGAAAACTTCTTCACAGCAAAGGACACCATCAGTAGAACAAAAAGACATCCTACAATCTGGGAGAATATATTCATAAATGACGTATCTGATAAGGGGTTGACATCCAAAATATATAAAGAACTCATGCACCTTAACAAACAAAAAGCAAATAATCCAATTAAGAAATGGGCACAGGACATGCATGGACACTTCTCTAAAGAAGAAATGCAGGTGGCCAACAGGCATATGATAAGATGCTCCACATCGCTAAACATCCGAGAAATGCAGATTAAAACCACAATGAGATATCACCTCACACTAGTGAGGATGGCCAACATCCAAAACACAAACAACAACAAATATTGGCAAGGATGTGGAGAAAAGGGAACCCTCCTACACTGCTGGTGGGAATGCAAATTAGTTCAACCATTGTGGAAAGCAGTATGGAGGTTCCTCAAAAAACTCAAAATAGAAATACCATTTGACCCAGGAACTCCACTCCTAGGAATTGACTCTAAGAATGCAGCAGCCCAGTTTCAAAAAGATAGATGCACCCCTATGTTTATTGCAGCACTATTTACAATAGCCAAGAAATGGAAGCAACCTAAGTGCCCATCAGTAGATGAATGGATTAAGATGTGGTACATATACACAATGGAATATTATTCAGCCATAAGAATAAAACAAATCCTACCTTTTGCAACAACATGGATGGAGCTAGAGGGTATTATGATCAGTGAAATAAGCCAAGCTGAAAAAGACAAGTATCAAATGATTTCACTCATATGTGGAGTATAAAAACAAAGAAAAAAAATGAAGGAACAAAACAGCAGCAGACTCACAGAACCCAAGAACAGACTAATAGTTACCAAAGGGAAAGGGACTGGGGAAGATGGGTGGGAAGGGAGGGATAAGAGGGAAAAAGGGGCATTACGATTAGCAGATGTAATGTTGGGGGGGGCATGGGGAGGGCTGTACAACTCAGAGAAGACAATTAGTGATTCTATAGTATCTCATTACGCTGAGATAGTGACTGTAATGGGGTTGGTGGGGGGGACCTGATGAAGGGAGTAGAGTAATCACCATAATATTGCACATGTAATTGTAGATTAATGATATCAAAATAAATTATAAAAAAAATTTAAAAAATTAAAAAAATACAGTACATACAGGTATTTAATCTTGTTGGCAAGGAGAGAAATGTAAATTAAAGCCACTATGAAATATCTTTAAATTAAAGCCACTATGAAATACCCATCAGATTGGCTAAAATTTAAAACTCCATTAGTAGCAAAACATTGGTAAATATGGGGGACAACAGGAACAGTTATACACTGTCGGTGGGAATATAAATTGGTACCATGATCACTCTGGAAATGATTTGGCATTATCCAATAAAATTGAGACAGGCATATCCTATGATCCAGCTAATCTATCTCTACATAATTCCCTAAAGAAATTCATGCTCATAAACATCAGGATATATGTGTAAGAATATTCTTAAAAGCATGGTCTATAATGGCTCTAAACTGGGAAAAAAAAGTCCAAATGTCTATTAATAGTAAAATGGATAAATAAATCAACCTATTTATGCAACAGAATCGACGGAAATGAAATACCTATGCATGGAATAAAGTGGATAATTTCACCAAAAAAAACTGTTTAGTAAAAGGGATAAGACAAAAAAAATACAATTCAAAAATAGGAGAAATTCTAACATCATACTTAATAGCGAGAAGCTGAAAGCTTTTCATCTAAGATCGGGAACAAGACAGGGGTGCCCACTCTCTCCACTGTTATTCAACATAGTACTGGAGGTCCTAGCCACGGCAATCAGACAAAACAAAGACATACAAGGCATCCAGATTGGTAAAGAAGAAGTCAAATTGTCACTATTTGCAGATGACATGATACTGTATATAAAAAACCCTAAAGACTCCACTCCAAAACTACTAGAACTAATATCTGAATTCAGCAAAGTTGCAGGATATAAAATTAACACACAGAAATCTGTTGCTTTCCTATACACTAATGATGAGCTAACAGAAAGAGAAATCAGAAAAACAATTCCATTCACAATTGAACCTAAAAGAATAAAATACCTAGGAATAAACCTAACGAAGGAAGTGAAAGACCTGTACTCTGAAAACTACAAGACACTCCTAGGAGAAATTAAGGAAGACACTAACAAATGGAAATGCATCCCATGCTCTTGGCTAGGAAGAATAAATATTGTCAAAATGGCTATACTACCTAAAGCAATCTACAGATTCAACGCAATTCCTATCAAACTATCAACAGCTTTCTTCAATGAACTGGAAAACATAATTCTAAAATTCATATGGAACCAGAAAAGACCCCGAATAGCCAAAACAATCCTTAGAAGGAGGAATCAAATAGGGGGAATTATGCTCCCTGACTTCAAGCTCTACTACAAAGCCACAGTAATCAAGACAATTTGGTACTGGCACAAAAACAGACCCACAGACCAGTGGAACAGGATAGAAAATCCAAACATTAACCCAAACACCTACAGTCAATTAATATTTGATAAAGGAGCCCTGGATATACAATGGGGAGAAGACAGCCTCTTCAGCAGCTGGTGTTGGAAAAACTGGACAACTACATGTAAGAGAATGAAACTGGACTACTGTCTAACCCCATACACAAAGGTAAACTCAAGGTGGATCAAAGACCTGAATGTAAATCATGAAACCATAAAACTCTTAGAAAAAAACAGGCAAAAATCTCTTGGACATAAACATGAGCAACTTCTTCATGAACATATCCCTCCGTGCAAGGGAAAGAAAAGCAAAAATGAACAAATGGGACTATGTCAAGTTCAAAAGCTTCTGTACAGCAAAGGACACCATCAGTAGAACAAAAAGACATCCTACAATATGGGAAAATATATTCATAAATGATGTATCTGATAAGGGGTTGACATCCAAAATATATAAAGAACTCACGCACCTTAACAAACAAAAAGCAAATAACCCAATTAAGAAATGAGCACAGGACATGAATAGACACTTCTCTAAAGAAGAAATTCAGATGGCCAACAGGCACATGAAAAAATGCTCCACATCGCTAATCATCAGAGAAATGCAGATTAAAACCACAATGAGATATCACCTCACACCAGTGAGGATGGCCAACATCCAAAACACAAACAACAACAAATGTTGGCGAGGATGTGGAGAGAGGGGAACCCTCCTACACTGCTGGTGGGAATGCAAATTAGTTCAACCATTGTGGAAAGCAGTATGGAGGTTCCTCAAAAAAACTCAAAATAGAAATACCATATGACCCAGGAATCCCACTCCTAGGAATTTACCCCAAGAATGCAGCAGCCCAGTTTCAAAAAGACAGATGCACCCCTATGTTTATTGCAGCACTATTTACAATAGCCAAGAAATGGAAGCAACCTAAGTGCCCATCAGTAGATGAATGGATTAAGAAGATGTGGTACATATACACAATGGAATATTACGCAGCCATAAGAAAAAAACAAATCCTACCATTTGCAACAACATGGATGGAGCTGGAGGGTATTATGCTCAGTGAAATAAGCCAGGCCGAAAAAGACAAGTACCAAATGATCTCACTCATATGTGGAGTATAAGAACAAAGGAAAAAAAAAAAAAAAAAGAACTGAAGGAACAAAACAGCAGCAGACTCACAGAACCCAAGAACGGA
>JAQQAC010020790.1:9815463-9859416 GCA_029783875.1 Phataginus tricuspis
GCAGACATAGGGTGGGGGGGCACGGGGGGGGGACTGTACAGCTCAGAGAAGACAAGTAGTGATTCTCATCTCACTACGCTGATGGACAGTGACTGTAATAGGGTTGGTGGGGGGACCTGATGAAGGGGGTAGTTTAATCATCACAATATTGCTCATGTAATTGTAGGTTAATGATACTAAAATAAAATAAATTAAAAAAAAAACAAAAAAATAGGAGAAATTAAATCATATTGTTTTGGAATGTGGAAACAATTCACAGGGGGTGAAATAAAAAAGAAAAACAATGAAATGATTTTCATAAACCAAGTAGTGATTACTTCCAGTGAAGAGGAAAGGATAATGATCTAGAAGAGAGGGCCCAATAGTTTCTGGGGTGCTACTAATATCCTATTTCTTGAACTAGATGGTTCCAGAAACACATGTCTTACTAACTTTTATGTGTACACATTATACTTCACATTTTTAAAAAAGGGATGGGAAGAATAAATACCACTCCACACAGATGAACATGGCTAGAGAAAAAAATGTATTTGTGCTGTCTGGTTCATCACCATGAACCTTAAAGGGATGTTCAGGCTGCCAGGCAATTATATTTCCCTAGTCTATCTGCCTGCTTAGTCCTACAATATTTTATATTTCTCTGTTACTAAACTTCCAACTTCTCTCCCATCCTCATCTTCAATTGATCATTGTTACCTACTTCACTGAGAAAAATAGAAATAAAGAACACTCCCACAGACTCACAACCATAAATACGCATCAACCAGTATTTGACAACCGTACATTGCACCTTCCCTTAGCTTAACTCTCCATGCTACTAAGGCCAGTCCACCTATTTGTGTACCAGATTCCATCTCTTCTTGCTATCTCAAGGACATTATTACAGCAATACTCGTATCTGGCACCTGTATCAACAACTTCCTTCAACAAATATGCTTGTATTTCTTGACCCAGTTTCCCCCACCAGATACTACCTCATTTCTTTGTTCCTCTTTGTAGTTAAATTTCTTGAAAATTTCGTCTATAGTTATCTGTCTCCAATCCCTCTCCTCCATTCTCTCTTAAACCCACCACAATCAGGTTTCTGGCCTGACCACTCTGTCAAAACTGCTCATCAAGATAATCAATAACCTCTAATGGTCAAGTGTCAGCTGTCGTCTTACCTGTCTGTCAGGAGCACTGGACACAGGTTCTCCTCCCTGCTCCTTAACAGATCTGCGTCACTTGGTTTCTGGGAAGTTACACTCTTCTGCTTTTCCTCTTATCTAACGGGTCACTCCTGCTCAGCCTCTGCTGCTGATTCCCCTTCCTCCTCACTTAATGTTGCAATGCCCCAGAATGCCTTTGGTATTCTTCTGCCCATCAATACTCATTCTCTTGCTAATCTCATCATTTAAATACACTTTATACCAATATTTCCAGTTCAGACTTCTAAAAATAGACTCATTTATAATGTTTAATAGACATAAATTCTATATTATAAATTTTAAAACTGAAATTCCACATGTCCAAAGCTAATTTCCCAAAAGTTTCCCCAAACCTGCTCTACCATTGATTAACCATCCTTACTTCTACTTAAGTACGTAAAAGCCATTCTTCTTGTTGTTAAGACCAAAAAATCTGCAGTCAGCCTTGTTTCCTCTCCTTACATCAAAGTCCATTAATAAAACCAGGGTATTCCATCTTCCAAATATATCCAGAATTTAAGATTTCTCTGCCTCCTCCACTGCTCCCACTCTAGTCTAAGCCATATTCGTATGTCGCTTGGATTACTGCAATAACCTTCTCTCTAAGCTTTCTGCTTATACCCTTGACCCTCTAGACCCTATTCTTAACATAGCAACAGAAAGATCTTTTAGCATTTAATTTAGATTTTATGTTTCCTCTGCTTAAAATCCTACAATAGCTACTATCTTAGAGGAAAAGACATCTATTCCTAAATCAACTCCTCAAACCACTTCTGGTCTATGAATTTACTTAATACATATTGTATAGTGCAGGGCATTTTTATAAATGTATTAATATGATTCTTCCTTTTTTGTTATTAAATTGTAATTTCACGTAAATAATGGTTATTGTAAATGATAGGTTTTTAAAACATTTTATTACTGCAAAGGAAAACTTTGGGAGAACTAAATTTTAACGCCTTCTTCCCTACTTCCCTTCTCTATTCTCTATGCCTTTTCTCTGGTGAACTGAAAAACAGAACATTTCTACAGGCATATAAGATTGCAAAGTCTGGGAACTACTAGCCAAAAGCATGTACTTGCACTAAAAACTCTCTAAAGCACAGGCAGGAAAAGGTACACTGGCCAGAGTATTAGACCTATGCCCCTCCCCAGCTGTGTGACATTTGCTAAAGTTTTTGTCTCTTTGACCCTCTATTTCTTCATCTACAATGGCCATTATAGTACTCATTTCATAGAAATGTGAAATTAAATGAGATGATACATTTAAAAATACTGACACATTAATAGCTACCTATGTGTTTAGTTAATGAAATACTATTAACTATGTGTTTATAGTTAATGCAATGTTAATACACCGGTCTATGGTGGGAGAGAGAGTGGGAGGAAGACAACCACCTGCTGTAGAGAAGTATTTTCACCATTGTTGGCACCCACTGATAATAAGAAGCATTTTTGTCAGTTTTTAAATTCTCTGCAGACCACATACCCCTTCTTTGCATTCACTAGAGTATATAACACAGCAAAAGACTATGTCCCACATTCATTCATTCATTATTAACTGATTATTAGGCAGGGTGTATATATGACAAGGACTCAGAAGGTAGTATTAGAGTATGGACACCATGAATTCTTAAATAACTAAGGATGATTACTTAGAAAATAAAAATATTCACTTACCTTTTTTGAATTTATGAATAGGGAGTTTCTTAAGTTGATCTTTACGAAGTCTGTTTCTTCTAGCTCTATGCCTATCCTGGACAAATTTTGTGATCTAAAAATAAAAGAAAAAAAAAGAATCACATATTAAACATGCTACCAGAAAATGGCCAAAAAAATCTACAAACATCTTTTAAGTTTCTGGATAGCAGCTACAAATAATTTACTTAAATCCTAATATTAATATTATTAATTAAAGCATTAAATTCAATTTCTGATTAGTTACCCCATAAATTATCCTTTGCATTTTTATCGACCTAAATTATCTTTAATCTACTCTGACAAAAACATCGTAAATAACACACAGCTGTTTGCAAAAATATGAATGATAGACCATGGGTTACAAAGACTCCACTGGATCAAGAAGAATGGGAGACTGAAATTCCTTTAAGTTACAAATAAAATTTTCAAATACACACGTATTAGTCACTGCACTTTTTGTTCTAGCAGCAAAGTGGACAGAATACAGAACACCTGTACTACATACAAACATTCAGAAAAGCTGGATAAAACAGAAAAAATATTTTTAACTATAATTTTTTTTCTTTTTACCATGCTTGCAAGAATGAAAAGGAAGTCCATGGGGCCAGAACCAAATGCCAAAAGCAACATCCATAAAAGAAAAATGTGACAAATCTAACTATGTCAATGTTAAAGACTTCTATCCCCAAAGACACTGCTAAAAGATAAGACAAGCCACAACCTGGGAGAAAACATTTGCAAACTGTGTATCTGATAAGGGATTTGTATCTAGATTATATAAAGAACTCAAACCTCAATAAGAAAACAACCCAACAGAAAAAAAATGGGCAAAATATTTGAATAAGCATTTCACCAATGGAAGAAAACAGATGGCAAATAAGCTTGAAGAGATGTTCAACAAAATTAGTCAATAGGAAAATGAAAATTCAAATCACAAGTACCACTATACACCTATCAGAATGACTAAAATTAGACTGACTATACCAGTACTGGAATAGAAGTGGAGAAACTGGCCCTCTGATACACTACTGTAGGATTGCAAAAGGATACAACCACTTTGGAAAAACAGTTTAGTCGTTTCTCATAAATATAAATACAAATTTAAACACACATTTACCATATGATTCAATCATCTAACTCCCACTTATATTTACCAATAGAAATGAAAGCATATATCCACATAACAACTTTCACACAAATGTCCATGCCAGCTTTATTTGTAATAGCCCCAAACCAGAAACAACCCAAATGCCCATAAATAGGTGAATAGATAAACAAATCTGTGGTATATTCATATAATTGAATCAGAAATAAAAATGAATAATATACTCAGTAACATATGTGAGTCTCAAAATAATTATCCTGAGAGAAACAAGGCAAACACAAAAGAGTACATAGTTTATGAGTCTAAGTATATGAAGTTATAGAAAATGCAAACTAATCCATAAAAGCAAAGCTGTGGTTGCCTAGGGATGGAGGAGAAGGACATGAAGGGGAACTGGAAGGGTGAGAGGAAAATTTATCAAGGAGTATGAGAAAACTTTTTGAGAGAAAACTTTTTGAGCTAATCAGTATTTCACTATCTTGATTGTGGTCGTGGTTTCACAGGTATATATATTTAGGTCAAAACTTACCAAACTGTACAATTTAAATATGCTAATCATATCTCAAAAAATTTTTTTAAAGTTTTGACAGTAACCACTAGAATAACAATACAATGTAAGATTTCAAACCAGTAGGAGAAAAAGAAGTTGAGTGATCCAAATCTGCATATAGAAAAAAAACAGCAGAATAAACAAGAGAAATTAGTCCAAGTATATAATATAAATGGATTAAATTTGCCATTTTTTTAAAGAATGCATCATATTGGATAAATAAAACATTCCAACCGTACACTGTTTACAAGATACAAGATTAAAACGTAATGACACATTAAGACAAAAGTAAAGGTAAGAAAATAAAGGGGTTAAATAAAGACATACCATGACAATTCTAGGCAAAAGAAAAGCTGGGGTATCTAGTAAAACAGAATTTGAGACAAAAATCATCATTAGGAGATAGTCATAATGATAAAAAAAAAAAAGAAACTTCACCTACAAAATGACAAAATACTGGGGGAAATACACAAATTCACAAACTCAGTAATTTACAGTTCAAGGAGGCAAAAAATGTAAAGACTGTAAAAAACTATGTGGACAATATGGTAGCCAGTAGGCACATGGTGCTATTAAGCCCTGGAATGTGGCTAGTCTCAAATGAGATCTGCTGTAAAAGTATACAATACACACCAGACTGTAAAGATTTAGTACAAAAAGAATTTTATACATTTTATTATTATTTATATTAATTGAATCTTGAAATACATTTTAGATTAGGTTAAATAAATACAGCATTAACCTCATTTCTTTTTTATCTTTTTTTTAATTTGACTACCAGGAAATTTAAAATAACAGTAAATGTGAACAATACTGTTCTCTTGTGTATCAGCTACTTAAGAAACAGAATGCAAAAAATTATAGACAATTGTGATGTCTGCACAATTCTGTGAAGACACTAAAAACCACTGAAATATACACTTTAAATGGGTCAACTTGATGTTATGAGTTATATATGTCTCTTTACATAAAAGTGTTTCAAAAATATAAAAACAAAAAAAAATGGATTCTAAATAAGATCACTGAGAAATAAGATCATGAACGCAGGTGGAGGCAGGTGGAATACCCAACTCAGTGGAGAAAGAAACAGAACTTTTTAGTAAACCTTAGATTTAGATTCCTTACCCACCCAAATACAAAGACAACTCTAGAATGGAGTAGGCCTTCTCTTCTCCATCACCTAGATCTGCAGAACAGGACCTAGAGACAGGCTGGTCAAAAGAGAAGTGCAAAACTAAGACATGCATGCCCTAATTTATTCTTCCCAAATGTACCAGACAGGTAAGATAGTTTATTTCCCCTGAAACAAAATACATAAAAGGGTAAGGGGATTAAAGATGGTAGCCGGAGAGGTAAGATAGAAACCTCCTCCCATATCCACATATAATAAAAAAATATAGCAAACAACCTAATCCTGAAAGAGCAACAGGAAAGAAGGCTGCAGCAGACTGCCTACAACCTAAGGAAAACAGCAGACCTCAAGGAAAAAGGTAAAGTCCCAAGCTGTGATCCAAAGGAACTTCCACCACCCCAGCTCACAGGAAGGAGGACGAAAAATGGAGTGGGGAGGGGGTGGAGGCCCAGGATTGCTGAACATCCAGCCCTGGAGATCTGATCTGGAAGCACGAACCTACATTACCTAATGCTCTGGAGATTAGTGGGGTTGGAAAGCTAAGACAGGCAAAATACTTGGATTTCAGCCACTTGTGGAAAGGCGGGAAGTCTGAGAGACTTCCTAAGAGCAAGAGGGCTGTTAAAGGAGCAAGGATTGTACAGAGCTTGCTGCTCAGGAGAAAGGACAGGTGGACAAAACTATCCGGGAGCACTATACCCAGCAGCTGTGGAACTTTCAGGAGCTTCAGGTGCTGCATCTTTTGGCTGGCTATGCAGCTGCAGGCCCCCCCACAATACACAGCCTGCTGTGCCTTCATCCCAGCTGGTAACAGCTCACAAACTGGCTGCCCCCACCATTACTCCAGGCCAGCCAGAGGGTGGCCCCACCTAAGACAGCTACAAATGCAAATCATAGAGGCTTATTCCTGCACGCTCGGCCCACTGGCCCTGGCAGTGGAGGCAGGCACTGCAACCGTGAAGCAGGACAGAGCTCTTTCCTCCCAACAGGCACCAGTGCCGCTCGCATACAAGTCCCACCATCACTCCCAGGGTGGAGAAGCTCCAGAGAGTAGAGCTTCTAGGCACTAGAGGGCGCCACATACAAATATGAAATGTCAAAGGAACCTGATTCATCCAAAATCCTACAAAGACCAGAAAGAGGGCAAAGTGAAACTGAACTCATCAATCTTCCTGAAAGAGATTTCAAAATAAAAATCATAAACATGCTCATGGAACTACAGAAAAATATTCAAGAACTCAGGGAGGAATTCAGGAATGAGATACAAACATTAAAGAATACACTATCTGAAGTGAAACATATGATGGAAGTATACAAAAGCAGATTAGATGAAGTAGAGGAGACAGTAAATGAAATAGAAATTAAACAAGAGGAATACAAAGAACTGCGGCACAGAAGGAAAACAGGATATCTAGGAATGAAAGAATATTGAGAGAACTGTGTGACCAATCCAAACAGAACAATATTCGCATTATAGGGGTAACAGAAGAAGACAGAGAAAAAGGAATAGAAAGTGACTTTGAGGAGGTAATTGCTGAAAACTTCCCCAATCTGGGGAAGCAGATAGTCTCTCAGGCCATGGAGGTGCACAGATCTCACAACACAAGGAACCCAAGGAGGACAACAACAAGACATATAATAATTAAAATGGCAAAGATCAAGGATAAGGACAGACTATTAAAAGGAGCCAGAGAGAGAAATAAGATCACATACAAAGGAAAGCCCATCAGGCTATCATCAGACTTCTCAACAGAAACCTTACAGGCCAGAAGGGAGTGGCATGATACATTTAATGCAATGAAGCGTAAGGGCCTCGAACCAAGAATATTCTACTCAGCAAGATTATCACTTAAATTTGAAGCAGGGATTAAACAATTTAGAGATAAGCAAAAGCTGGGAGAATTTACCTCCCAAAAACCTTCTCTATGGTGTATTTTGGAGGGACTTCTATAGATGGAAGTGTTCCTAAGGCTTAATAGCTGTGACCAGAGGTAATAAAACCACAGTAAAGAAAGTAGAACAATTCATTACTAAGCAAATGCAAAATTAAATCAACAACTCCCAAAGTCAGTCAAGGGATAGACAAAGATTACAGAATATGATACCTAATATATAAAGAATGGACGAGGACAAAAAAAGGGGGAAAAAAAGAACCTTTAGATAGTGTTTGTAATAGCATACTACATGAGGTAAGTTAGACTGTTGGATAGTAAAGAATAAAGCCTGCAATTTCAATAAATAAATACCTATCAATAATCATCCTAAATGTAAATGGTCTGGATGCACCAATCAAAAGACAGAGTCACTGAATAGATAAAAAATGAAGACCCGTCTATATGCTGCCTACAAGAGGCTCATTTCAAACCCAAAGACATACACAGACTGAAAGTAGAGGGATGGAAAAAGATATTTCATGCAATTAATAGGGAGAAAAAAGCCAGAGTTGCAGTACTTGTATCAGACAAAATAGACTTCAAAACAAAGAAAGTAACAAGAGACAAAGAAGGACATTACATAATGATAAAGGGGTCAGTCCAGCAAGAGGATATAACTATTATAAATATCTATGCACCCAACACAGAATCACCTACACATGTGAGACAAATACTAACAGAAATAATGGGGAAAATAGAATGCAATGCTTTCATTTTAGGAGACTTCAACACACCACTGACTCCAAAGGACAGATCAACAAGACAGAAAATAAGTAAAGAGACAGAGGCACTGAACAACATATTAGAAAAGATGTACCTAACAGACATCTACAGAACACTCAATCCAAAAGCAAGAGAATACATTCTTCTCAAGTGCACATGGAACACTTTCAAGAACAGATCGTGTATTAGGCCACAAAAAGAGGCTCAGTAGATTCAAAAAGACTGAAATTGTACGAACCAGTTTCTCAGATCACAAAGGTATGTAACTAGAAATAAATTACACAAAGAAACTGAAGAAGCCAACAAACACATGGAGACTTCACAACATGCGCCTAAATAACCAATAGATCAATCACCAAATAAAAACATAGATCAAGTAATATATGGAGACAATGACAACAATAACTCAACACCACAAAATCTGGGGGACGCAGCAAAGGCCGTGCTACGAGGAAAGTATATTGCAATACAGGCCTACCTCAGGGAAGAAGAACAATCCCGTATGAACAGTCTAAACTCACAATTAATGAAAAAGAAGAACAAATGAGGCCCAAAGTCAGTAGAAGGAGGTACATAATAAAGATTAAAGCAGAAATAAATAAAATTGAGAAGAATAAAACAATAGAAAGAATCAATGAAAGCAGGAGATGGTTGAGAAAATAAACAAAATAGATAAACCCCTAGCCAGACTTATAAAGAAACAAAAAGAGTCTACACACATAAACAGAATCAGAAATGAGAAAGGAAAAATCACTACTGACACCACAGAAATACAAAGAATTATGAGAATAGTATGAAAAATCTTATGGTAACAAACTGGATAATCTAGAAGAAATGTACTTTCTAGAAAAATACAACCTTCCAAGACTGACCCAGGAAGAAACAGAAAATCTGAATAGACCAATTACCAGCAAAGAAATTGAACTGGTAATCAAAAAACTACCTAAGAACAAAATCCCTGAACCAGATGGTTTCACTGCTGAATTTTATCAAACATTTAGTGAAGACCTAATACGAATTCTCCTTAAAGTTTTACAAAAAGTAGAAGAGGAGGGAATATTCCCAAACTCATTCTACGAGGCCAGCATCACTCTAATACCAAAACCAAAGACACCACAAAAAAAAAGAAAATTACAGACTAATATCCCTGATGCATAGATGCAAAAATACTCAAGAAAATATTAGCAAACCGAATTCAAAAATACACCAAAAAGATCATCCATCATGATCAAGAAGGATATATTCCAGGGATGCAACGATGATACAATACAATATTAGAAAATTCATCAACGTCATACACCATATTAACAAAAAGGACAAAAACCACATGATCATCTCCATAGATGCTGAAAAAGCATTTACACAAAATTCAACATCCATTCATGATAAAACCTCTCAACAAAATGGGTATAGAGGGCAAGTATCTCAACATAATAAAGGCCAAATATGACAAACCCACAGCCAACATCATACTTAACAGCGAGAAGCTGAAAGCCTTGCCTTTAAGATCGGGAACAAAACCAGGATGCCCACTCTCCCCACTTTTATTCAACATAATTCTGGAGGTCATAGCCACGGCAATCAGACAACACAAAGAAATACAAGGCATCCAGATTGGTAATGAAGAAGTTAAACAGTCACTGTTCGCAGATGACATGCTATTGTACATAAAAAAACCTAAAGAATCCACCCAAAAGTACAAGAATAACTGATTTCAGCAAAGTTGCAGGATACAAAATGAATACACAGAAATCTGTTCCATTCCTAAAACTAACAATGAACTAGCAGAAAGAGAAATTAGGAAAACAATTCTATTCATAATTGCTTCAAAAAGAATAAAATACCTAGAAATACACCTAACCAAGGAAGTGAGAAACCTATACTCTGAAAATTACAAGACACTCATGAGAGAAATTAAAGATACCAATAAATGGCAACACATCCCAAGCTCATGGATAAGAAGAATTAATATTGTCAAAATGGCCATCCTGCCTAAAGCAATCTACAGATTCAATGCAATTCCTATCAAAATACCAACAGCATTTTTCAACGAACTAGAGCAAATAGTTCTAAAATTCATATAGAACCAAAAAAGAACCCGAACAGCCAAAGCAATTCTGAGAAGGAAGAATAAAGCTGGGGGGATTACACTCCCCAACGTCAAGCTCTACTACAAAGCCACAGTAAACAAGACAATTTGGTACTGCCACAGAAACAGACCCATAGACCAATGGAACAGACTACAGAGCCCAGATATAAAACCAAGCATATATGGTCAATTAACATATGATAAATGAGCCTTGGATATACACAATGGGGAAATGACAGCCTCTTCAACAGCTGGTGTTGGCAAAACTGGACAGCTACATGTAAGAGAATAAAACTGGATTATTGTCTAACTCCATATACAAAAGTAAACTCAAAATGGATCAAAGACCTGAATGTAAGTCATGAGACCATAAAACTCTCAGAAGTAAACATAGGCAAAAATCTCTTGAATATAAACACGAGCAACTTTTTCCTGAACATATCTCCTCAGGCAAGGGAAACAATAGCAAAAATGAACAAATGGGACTACATCAAGATAAAAAGCTTCTGTACAGCAAAGGACACCGTCAGCAGAACAAAAAGGGACCCTACAGTATGGGAGAATATTTTTGTAAGCGACATATCTGAGAAGGGGTTAACATCCAAAATATATAAAGAACTCACACGCCTCAACACCCAAAAAACAAATAACCCTATTAAAAAATGGGCAGAGGATATGAATAGACACTTCTCCAAAGAAGAAATTCAGATGGCCAACAGGTACATGAAAACATGCTCCACATCACTAATTATCAGGGAAATGCAAAATAAAATAAAACGAAAATGAGATATCACCTTCGTACCAGTTAGGATGGCCAACATAGAAAAGACTAGGAACAACAAATGCTGGGTAGGATGTGGAGAAAGGGGAATCTTCCTACACTGCTGGTGGGAATGTTATTTAGTTCAACCATTGTGGAAAGCAATATGGAGGTTCCTCAAAAAACTAAAAATAGAAATACTATTTGACCTGGGAATTCCACTCGTTGGAATTTACCCAAAGAAAACAAATTCTCAGATTCAAAAAGATATACGTACACCTATGTTTACTGCAGCACTATTTACAATAGCCAAGATATGGAAGCAACCTAAGTGTCCATCAGTAGATGAATGGATAAAGAAGATGTGGTACATATACACAATGGAATACTATTCAGCCATAAGAAAGAAATATATCCTACCATTTGCAACAATATGGATGGAGCTAAAGGGTGTGATGCTCAGTGAAATAAGAAAAGAAAAATAAGAAAATATGCTCATAGAAAGAAAAGTAGCACAGAGAAGACTAGTGATTCTGTGTCATCTTACTACACTGATGGACAGTGACTTCAATGGAGTACAGGGGGTACTTGATAATATGGGTGAATGTAGTAATTACAGTGTTTTTCATGTGAAACCTTCATAAGAGTTTATATCAATGATACCTTAAAAAAATAAAATGGTATGGCAGAGCTTGGAGTTAGAGTAATTGAGTTTCCCCTTCACATGAATGGAAACATCAAAAGTGGTAAAGAAATATCCCATGTAACAATGAAAACATTTTTAATTTAAGTCAAATAGAAATAAAAATACTCCTTATCAAAAGTTACAAGTTGCAGCTAAAGTGACTGTCAAAGAAATTTATAACCTAAATGTATATATTCTAAAGAAAAAAATTAATAAGCATTCAGCTGAACATGCTAGGAAAAAGAAATGCAATATATCCAAAGTAGAAGAAAAAAAATAATGATGCCAAGAGCAGAAATTCATGAGACAGATAAAAAGGAAGGTAAAGACTTTAGAATATAAGTTCCACTGGAACACAAGCTGCTTGGCATCATGGACTTTCACAGATTCTCCTCAGTGATGAATCTGTAGACTCTAGTGCAGTGCCTAGTTCATTCATCGTAGATGCAGATAAATATTTGGTGAATGAAAGGGGAAAAACAATCTCAAAGTCCACTTCTTTGAAAGACACAGAAATTCTCTATAAGTTATATATGAGTTCACAAATATTATAAATCACTTTATGCCACTATACTTGAAAACAGACAAAATACCCAATTTCTTGGAAATGTAATTTAGTATGAAGATGTAGGTAACATCTGAATGTTCAAGTAACATAAAAATGTTCAGGAGACATAGATGATTTTGTAGGCAACCTTCAACGAAAAGTTAAGTAATAGATAATCCCAATTATATACAACACTATTTTAGGAAGCAGAAAATAAGAGAAAGCTTTAGTTTTATGGGGTGGGCTAGTTTTGTTTTTTTTTTATTAATATACAATTACATGAGCAACGCTGTGATTACTAGATTCCCCCCATCATCAAGTCCCCTCCACATACCCCATTAGTCACTGTCCATCAGCATAGTAAGATGCTATAGAATCACTACTTGTCTTCTCTGTGCTATACTGCCTTCTCCGTGCTCCCCCCGCTACACTATTTGTGCTAATCATAATACCCCTTATTCCCCTTCTCACTCCATTCCCACCAACCACCCCCAGTCCCTTTCCCTTTGGCAACTGTTAGTCCATTCTTGGGTTCTGTGAGTCTGCTGCTGTTTTGTTCCTTCAGTTTTGCTTTGTTACTTTACTCCACAAATGAGTGAAATCGTTTGATATTTGTCTTTCTCTGCCTGGCTCATTTCACTGACCACGATACCCTCTAGCTCCATCCATGTTGTTGCAAATGGTATGATTTGTTTTCTTCTTATGGCTGAATAATATTCCATTGTGTAAATATACCACATCTTCTTTATCCATTCATCTACTGATGGACACTTAGGTTGCTTCCATATATTGGTTATTGTAAATAGTGCTGCAGTAAACATAGGTGTACGTATGTCTTTTTGAATCTGAGAATTTGTTTTCTTTGGGTAAATTCCAAGGAGTCGAATTCCTGGGTTAAATGGTATTTCTATTTTTAGTTTTTTGAGGAACCTCCATACTGCTTTCCACAATGGTTGAACTAGTTTACATTCCCACCAGCAGTGCAGGAGGGTTCCCCTTTCTCCACATCCTCACCAGCATTTGTTGTTCCTAGTCTTTTCTATGTTTGCCATCTTAACTGGCATGAGGTAGTATCTCATTGTGGTTTTAATTTGCATTTTCCTGATAATTAGCGATCTGGAGCATCTTTTCATGTGCCTCTTAGCCATCTGAATTTCTTTTTTGGAGAATTGTCTGTTCATATCCTCTGCCCATTTTTTAATAGGGTTATTTGCCTTTTGGGTGTTGAGGCATATGAGTTCTTTATATATTTTTCATGTTAACCCCTTATCAGATATGTCATTTACAAATATATCCCCCAATACTGTAGGATGCCTTTTTGTTCTTCTGATAGTGTCCTTTGCTGTACAGAAGCTTTTTAGCATGATGTAGTCCCATTTGTTCATTTTTTATTTTGCTTCCGTTGCCCGAGAAGATATGTTCAAGAAAAAGTTGCTCATGTTTATATTCAAGAGATTTTTGCCTGATTTCTTGTAAGAGTTTTATGGTTTCATGACTTACATTCAGGTCTTTGATCCATTTTGAGTTTACTTTTGCATATGGGTTAGACAATAATCCAGTTTCATTGTCTTTCATGTAGCTTCTTTGTCTCTTACATGTCCAGTTTTGCCAACACCAACTGTTGAAGAGGCTGTCATTTCCCCATTGTATATCCATGTCTCCTTTATCATATATTAATTGGCCATATATACCTGGGTTAATATCTGGACTCTATTCTGTTCCACTGGTCTATGTGTCTGTTCTTGTGCCAGTACCAGATTGTCTTGATTACTGTGGCTTTGTAGTAGAGCTTGAAGTCAGGGAGCGTAATTCCCCCTGCTTTATTCTTTCTCAGGATTGCTTTGGCTATTCGGGGTCTTCTGTGGTTCCATATGAATTTTAGAAGTATTTGCTCTAGTTTGTTCCAGAATGCTATTGGTATTTTGATAGGGATTGCATTAAATCTGTAGATTGCTTTAGGCAGGATGGCCATTTTGACAATATTAATTCTTCCTATCCATGAGCATGGGATGTGTTTCCATTTATTGGTATCTTCTTTAATTTCATGAGTGTCTTGTAGTTTTCAGGGTATAGGTCTTTCACTTCCTTGGTTAGGTTTATTCCTAGGTATTTTATTCTTTTTGATGCAGTTGTGAATGGAATTGTTTTCCTGATTTCTCTTTCTGGTAGTTCATCATTAGTGTATAGGAATGCAACGGATTTCTGTGTGTTAATTTTGTATCCCGCAACTTTGCTGAATTCAGATATTAGATTTAGTAGTTTGGGAGTGGATTCTTTAGGGTTTTTTATGTACAATATTATGTCATCTGCAAACAGGGACAGTTTAACTTCTTCCTTGCCAATCTGGATGCCTTGTATTTCTTTGTGTTGTCTGATTGCCATGGCTAGGACCTCCAGAACTATGTTGAATAGAAGTGGGGAGAGTGGGCATCCTTGTCTTGTTTCCGATCTTAGGGGGTGGGCTAGTTTTATCTTCTCTGATTATTTTTATGTTAAATTATGGTAAAATACACATAAAATTTACTAACTTAGCGTTTTTAATTTTACAGTGCTGTGACATTATGCATATTCACACTGTTATGCCACCATCATCACCATCCATCCATAAAACTTTTCATCCTGCAAAACTGAAACTCTGTACCCATTAGACAGTTATTCCCATTATCTACTCCCTACAGCCCCTAGCATTATCATTCTACTTTCTGTCTCTGACTACTACAGTTATCACATATAAGTAGAATCATATAGTTTTCCTTTTGTGATTGGCTTAATTCAGTGATTAGCATATCTTCAGTGTTCATGCATATTATAGCATGTGTCAGTTTCCTTCCTTTTAAAGGCTGAATAATATTCCACTGCATGTATGTATGTATGTGTGTGTGTGTGCATGTATGAACACAGATGTGCAAACAGGAATTAGACAGTTAACCCCCTGCTTTTAATTCTTTTGGGTATATACCAAGAAGTGGAATTGCCAGATCATACAATTTGTTTCATTTTTTCAGAAATTGCAGTATTTCTTTGTGCAGTGGCTGCTCCATTTAACATTCCTACTAACCATGCTCAAGGGGATTGTCTAGTTTTGATGTTATTATTCTAGCCCCATAAAACTAAAATTTTCTCTTACCTAGACATGCAGTATGTTATTATTTTATTTGCATCTACACCCAAGTATAAAACTGACTCACCCATATTAGAAACCTGAATAATCCAAAATACAAATACAAAATTTACATCTCATAATCAAATGGCTTATCCCCAAAATACAAGGATTTTATTAAATTTACAAAACAATGTAATCCAACATAAGGACAGAGTAAAATTTTTTTAAATGATCATTACAACAGATAGAAGCCAGACATATAATTCAGCACCCATTCATTATTAAAAAATAAAAAAGCAAATTAAAATTTGGTTTATTTATTTCTAATCCTTATCCTACCTTTTTCTTCTTGTTTTTACCAGAAAAAAATAGAATGATAAACAGGAGGCACAAAAAGTAGGCATTCTTTTTTTATTCATACCTTTCAAGGGAAGCCTAATAATTCACCATTTAACAATATTCACTTTAAATTTTTAATCAATAATCTTTATTAGCTTATGGGTATTTACATCTACTACTACTTTGGCAAGGGTATTTTTTGTTTGTTTGTAGTTCTAACTTTTGTCAACCTTAAATACAATTGCCAGTTATTTTATCAGAAAAATGAATTTATTTAGGAATAGCAGAGGAATTGCAATTTGGAACAATCAAACTATGGAAAACCACAATTCCAAAGAGACAATGGGAAGGTAAGCTTTTATAGACTATAGGAGCAAATTAGGTCGATCTGAACAAAAGTTCATTGGAGAAGAATAAGAGTTTGAGGTCGTGGCGGTTTCTCATTGGCTGCAAGTGGTGGTCAGTTCTTTGTTGTGGAAGAAGGGGAGATCCTCCTTCTTCCTGCTGGTTATGAAGGCTGCAATGAGTGGTACATGAGAGAGAGCACCCCATCAGGGCTTCCTGACTCCATTTTAAATGAGGTTTCCTTGACTTATTTTCACACTTTCTATACTTCCTTGCTTTTACACTGAAAACCCAAGAATTAACAAATTGAAATTCTAAGAATAGGTGAATTCAGCAAGTTTGCAGATACAAGATCAATATATAAAAATCAATAATGTCCATAAGAGGAGCCTGGAGCTTCTTATAATACCAGATATTAAAGAAGTACTTTAAAAAAATGAGTCAAATCAGAGGGACACAGAACCAGCCTGACAGAGCTCCCAATGGCCAAAGCTTAATTTAAACAAAAAAACTAATGTAGTATTGGATTATCATCAAAAGTATAAAATATATATACATGAGCACATACTAATACAAAATTATTTAAGAAATAAATACAAAAAACAGATACATATTCCTTATAAAAGAATTCCAAATAATTTATGTACTCTCCATTCCTCCAGGAAGTAGAGCTCAATTCCTGCCCCTCCCCAACTATAGGATGGGCTATACTTAGTGCCTCACCTCTAAAAACAGAATAGAGAAGGAGAAAAACATTAATAACTTTATAGCAGAGAAACCTGGCAAACAGTGCCTTAACTAAAGGATTAAGGTTAACATCATCAGTGATGTTATGCAGATATCATGATATGACAGATAATATGGTATGACATGGTGCGATGGGAAGGGCACTTTACCTCTGTGATATTTTTTAAAAATCTATAACCCAGTATAATCAAAAGAAAAACCTCAGATTGAGGGACATTCTACAGGATACCTGGCCAGGACTCCTCATGTCAAGGTCATGAAAAACAAGGAGAGACTGAGAAACTGTCATAGATCAGAGGAGACTGGAAAGACATGATAGCTAAATACAACGTGGTACCTTGGATTGGATCCTGGAACAGAAAGAGGGCATTAATGGAAAAACTGGTGAAATCCATGCAAACTCTGAATTTGGTTACTGATACCAATGTCAGTTTCTCAGTTCTGACAAGTGTACCATCATAATGTAAAATGTTAACAGTAGAAGAAACTCTATGAGGAACTTAGAAGAACTCTCTGCAATTTTTCTGTAAATCTTACCATTATTCCAAAATTAAGTCTATTTTTAAAAATCAATAATGTTCTTATGTTCTAGTAAAAACCAATTGAAAAATGCAATTTCAAAATTGTCTAACAAAAGACATGCAAAACTTTTACAGAAAAAAATTTTTAAACTCATGGATATGAAACATCTAAACAAAAGATACACCACTGCATCACAGGAAGACTGCACATTTTAAAGATAGCATTTAATCTTTAAATTAATGTATATACTCAATACAATATTTTGAATGTTAATATAAATTCACTGAATTTTAATATAAATATTCTTTATGAAAAATAAAAAGTTGGTGAGAATCACAGGATTGTTTTATATCTTTACAAATCTCTTTTAATATCTATCTTAATAGAATACAGAGGGATTCTCCTATTTGCTTCTGCCTTTAATTTGCTTTGATATCACAAACCATGTAACCTCCAGAAACCTCCACTAAACCCTAAGAGAATGAGACCAAAAAGGCAAATACCCTAGTATTATTAAGAAAATAATTTTGACCTTGCAGACCCACCCCATACTTTGGTAACTACTATTTTGGAGGAACAATGTGTCATCCCCCTTAACCTCAAGCCATCATTTTTTTCTTATTTACATTTTAATATGAATATTTTCAAACCCAAAAAGTTAAAATTTTATAATACCTATATATCCACTACCTAAATTCTATAATTAACATTTTACTATACTTTTGTCACACATCTAGCCATCCCTCTATCCATTAATACATCCTTCTTCCTCTTAATTTTTTAAAACTCATTTTAGAGTAAGTTGCAGATATCAGTATACTTCCTCCCAAATACTTTAGCATGTATACCATTACTTAGAGTTTAGTATATTTTTCAGTTCATTTAGTAAAAATTTATATAAAACTTGTATACAATGAAATGCACACCATTTCAGTACACAATTGGTGATTCAGACATCTGTGCAACCCAAACCTCTCAAGATACAGAACACGACTTGTCTCTAGAAAGTTCCCTCATACCCTTTTCCATAAATCTCTCACCTTTCCATAGCCCCCGAGAAGCAATAACTGTTCTGATCTTTTTCTACCTGTATTACCTTTGCCTTTTCCAGAACCAGTCATATAAATGGACTCATATAATATGTACTTTTTTATGTAATGCTTCTCTCACTCAATAATAATGTTTTTTAGACCCACTCATACTATTTTTAAAAAAGGATTTAAAATTAATTTACTTACCATGAAAATGACTATCAAGATGAGACAGATGCCCACTATGATAAGAAAGGGAATTAGGTAGTATTCCAGAGGAAGACTAAATTCTGGAACTAAAATAATGTGGCCCCTGGAAGAAAACAAATAATAATTGAGAAATATTAAGCATTACCAATTATGATGTTAACTAAAACAAAAAAAAATTTTAAACAGGCATTTAGACATTACAATTCAATCCACTAGACATACCTCATTTTCTAATATATGACTGCCAAATAATTCAAGAACTGCTTTTTCCTCTTCAAGTCTGTTTAACATTAATTTGCCAAAATACCTTGCCTACATGTATAACTAAAAGAAGTTTTAGACTGGGTAGAGCAAATCAGCCAATCAATACTTACTGTGTCCATCCTGGAAAGGTCTTATTTACTGAATTTAATAACATGGGCAAAAGTCTGCCTATTTTACATATAAAATTAGCATTAAAAAAAAATTCAGTATCTTGGGTAGGATGTCAACAAGAACTCCCCCCTGACCAAATTACTGTTCATCAGTTCCTCCTATGGAAAAATCCAAGCCACTACTGATGAAAATATACTCCCTTCACTCCATATGCTTTACAGGAACTTTTTGTTCCAGGTACAATTGACAAGCCCCTGTACTCTAATTTATCTGTGAGACAGGAATGGAAAACTGATAAAGGAATTCACAAGAGTTGTCGCTTCCTCTGTCTCCACCTTCTCCATTGCTTGACTGAAAAAAACTACAAAAATGTTATATATTATAGAGGTAGGGGTGTAGAATATATCATATTCCCTTTAACCATGTTTTTAGTTACAGTGATATTACTATTACAAAAATCGAAAGGGACTCATGAATGAGACTGTGATCAAAATAAGCACACTATTTGCATTGTGTGAGCAAATTTTTGATGGCAGAAAAATCTTGCATTAAAAAATATCCTCAGTCTAGAAAAAAGTCTACATAATGATCAATAATATGACTGATTTCTCCATTGCACTCCTGTGCCACTAAGTTAGTATAGTGCCAGTAACATGACTTTGTTATCCACACTGGGTGATTTTTAGGTAGTGAAACCAGGTACCTCATTACACAGGGTTAAATGTAAAGCAAAAATTCTCAATATAAAAAGAAATAAAAATAGATGACTCCTTCCCTCATATAGAGATGCTTTAGGACACATAGTACTTAAGAAAAATAACATAAAAGCAAATTATCTTTAGTTCAAAGTTATTTTTAATAATCTTCAATGTTATTAATTATACTCAAATCCAAGGAGCTCTGTCAAGCTTCACCAAAAACAAAAACAAAACAAAAATACTAGGAATATCCCAATAATTTATTTTCCCAAATCTGCTAATATTGATAGAACAAAAGGAAGCTTTTTACTTCAATCAGTTTCCAGCAGAATAGGGGACGACAAAGATTTACATGCATTTTTGTAGCTTTACAAAGAATACTAAAGTGAGTGATACATGATCAGTGTAAAGGAGAAAAGCCAACAGGCCTGAGCTGCTCTATTTGATACTCTCTCTTCCAGCATGAGACCAGTGCTGTAAATAATGTCCCTGTTCTTGGCATAAGCCCTCTGAAACTGCCCTGAGCCAGGACTGAGATACAGTAATAGAGGTACCGCTTTTAAGCAGAAGAACCTTTCCACATGATGCTGATTCTCTGCATCCTCCCTACCCAAATCCCACCTATAAACTAACACTACTAGGGTTTAGAAGCCAGATTACTGCATATCCTAAATTCAATCCTTTTTAGTATCTAAACATCTCATCGATCACAAAGCTTACATCTCTCTTTTTAGGATGAGATAAATAAACACTGTGCTATGAGACAAGCTCCAGGTTACTCAGAGCTGTCAGGTGAGAAGAAGTCAGCTAAAAGAGCAAAGCAGGAGGACCTGGTACACTAGAAATTAAGAGACTTTCTGAAAACATCCTATGTGTTTGTAATCACAGAAATGAAATTAATTCCAGAATTTTCTAGTAAGCACTGTGTTAGGATTCATAGTCCTAGATTCTGAATCTAATGTTCTGTATGTCCTATTACTGCTTGCCTGCTATATTTCAATCCATTTTAGTTTGCTATCAAGTACAATAAAACACTCATGCACTCACTGCAGATATATGTAATTTGTTTGATTAGAATGCTGCCTCTAATCTTATTTGGAATGTTACTTAACTTTTAAAAATCTGAAAATTTTTCAATTCCACAATACTTCTATCCCCAAGAGTTGGAAAAAGGGATTTTGTGGACTTGTATTAACATGGAAGGGTTCTAAATATTAAGTAAATAAAGCATGTTACAAAGTACTATGTAGTGTATAGCTCTATTTATGACCACATTATCACCATCATTGTGAGTACTTGCATATGAGGAAAACATTGAAAGCTATTTCAAAAACAGTAGCTGCTGTTAGAGAATAACATCACAAGGACTGTCACTTAAATGATTTGTATTTTCAAATTTTTCCATATTTTACCAGCATGTATGTTTTATTTTTAATGTAAAAGGTATCATTTTATAATTAAAAACAAAAATTTATCTTTAAAATATATATGAAAATATATAGAAATTTTGCTTAATGAAGAAACTATATCAAGGTATAATGAGGAAACTATATCAAGGTATAAGTATTAGTTCTCCCCCTCTATTAACTACACGAACATGGCTGACAAAATAGCATATTGCATAACTATTTTTAATATAACATCCAAATTCCCTAACTTAATAAAGATGTCTGAGCATTTAATATGTGAATAGTATTTTAAATATCAAAACCAAATGGGGAAAATGACAAAACAAAAAGAAAACTTTTCCATCCTGTTTCTATTCATTTTTAAACTCAAATCTTCATGGCTTTCAGCCCCCTAAATAATTAGAATTGAATTTCATTTTTCCAGTTTCCTCTTTTGGCAAATATAAATAATATAAGAATAATAACTTCTGGAAGGTTGTTGTGAGAATTAAATGGATAACAAATGTAAAAGTCTTGCTTTCATGAGTGCCTGACACTTGCTAAAAACCTAATAAAAAATACTAATTTTATTATTAATAATGTTGTTATCATTCTTCTTAGTAAAAGCCAGTTCCTGCCCACTATGTTTGGAGATGTGTTTCATGGAAGCAACTCTGAAGTGTAACTGCAGTGTTTTATGAGCATATTATCTCATCTGTATTAGGTAAGACAGCTGTGCCTTAAGTTAGTTTCAGTTTATAAGTTACTTTGGTAATGAGGTTTGGAGAGAAATTCCATATACAAGTTTTTAATCCAAAATCAAACTTTTAAAATTTGAAAACAACCTTTTGTCTTTGTAAAGTTAGTCACTTAACACACTGTGTTTTGGATTCAATGTTTATAAAATAACATTTCTTTTGAATAAAATACAAGCATGTCACAATGAAAGTGTCATTATCAATATAAATCAGTTTTTAAATACCAATGGTTTGATTAAACTATAATGTTTTGTTATCTTCCTAGCAACATGGATGCCTTAATCACTCTACACATAGAAAAGAATATATGTAATACAGCAAGTCAAAGTCATAATTTAGTACAATAGAGTTCATTCTAAAACATAACCTCAGTTGCATCTAATATTATATAATTCTACCCTAATATAAAGAAGAGCTTTAAGCTGATTATGTTTTATATTCATTACTTACCCTTTTTCATATGTGAATTCATCTTTCAGGGAATTAGCTGATGATTCCCCAATAAAGACAGATGGAATGTCAATTTTCTTCAGCACATCAACTACATAAAACAATAACAAAATTATATTTAAAAGCCCATACTTAGTGTACAATCAACTTAACTTTCTTCATAATAGCAGCAAATGGAACTGGAAATAATTACAATCAATTCAAATTGTCTATTGGTTGACTTTCCTGACTACAGATTATACTATTATCAAAGTGGTCGAGAACCATTATTACATTTACAACAATAAAAGCTAACATTTTGCATATGTACATTACTGTACTACACAGTCCTATGAGATTAAGATATAATTATTTTTAGTATTTCCATTTGATTTGTTCCTCTATAGCATATTAGCTAGCAGAAAAGGGAAAAGAAGAAAAAATTTTGAGTTTTATTTGACACATAACTTAAATCCTATATGAAAAACTGAAAAGTTTTTTTGACATACCCATTCCCAGAGTGATGTAAGCCAAAGAATGTAAGAAAAGACTACTTTACAACAGTCTGAAAAATGACAACATGCACCTGTGGCATTCTAGAGTAAAGAGCTGACAGGAGTTGAGAAAGGGAATAGGCTAGGAAGGCTGGGGAAATTTCTACTTCCTCCTAAGCCTGGTGTACATGGTAAATGAAGCTTTGGGTTTTGATTGGTGTCTTAAGAAATTTGATTCTTACAGCTTTACTACAAAACCAAAATCAAATGCCAACAAAAAAAAACTTTGTAAAAATTCTCCCATTACTCAACTCAGGGAGATAAATAAAACAATCCCCTTAATGTTTCTATTAGAAAAAGCAGACTTATTTAGCTGTGAGTTAATTTTACAGTTAGGCTTTAGAGAAAGGCCATTCTAGTTTTTTGGTATACTTTTCACAATAACTTTGTTCTACACTTCTTTAAAAAAAATCATATTTATTATTTATTTAAAATGTGGGGGAATACAAGTAAAGAAAACAGAACACAACCATAATCCTTTCCACCCAACTGTCAAAGGTTTTATTTGAAGTAACAAACTTCTGTAGGTTCGGACAGATGCATACAATTACGTAAACACCACAACAATCAAGATATAAAGTGTTCTATCACACCCCCCACTGAAAATTCCATTGTGCCCCTTTATAATCAATCCTCCCCCAAACCTTAGCAACTACTGATGTGTTTTTCTTTAATCCTTTATAAAACAAGTTTTAAGGTTTTAAAGTCTTGTTATCCTAGGTAGAAGTACATTTTTTTCACTTCCAGGTTGTTTTGTTTTATGTAAATATAATCATTCATTCTTACACTTTCTTTTTCTCTACCTCATGCACACATCATATAAGCCCAAGAAAGGCAGGAACCAAAATGGTTAATAAAGGGATGTTTAATCACTACTTTTATATCAATGGGATAAATAAATGAAATTTTTATTTTTTCATCAGTGGGATCATACAATAATGGAAAAAAGTTTAAGCTGTTTTTTTACTCAATGTTATACCTCAGATATCCTGTCATGTCAATAAACATTCACACCTAGTCATTTTTAATAGTTGCATCTCTACTATTATGTAATAGCTATGTAATCATATGTATTTTGGGGAGATATTTTCTATCTTGCTAGAAGAGCTTTCTCTGTCACATATCAGTTTAAAATTTATTTGATCATTAAAAACTGTAATTACATACATATCCTGTGCAAAATTACTCTTCCATGAAGAATCTCTGAAAAACTCAAAAAGAAAATTTTGTCTTCTAACTACTGGCTTATAGTTATTGGAAGTAAAATAACTTCTCTGTGTTAGGTACCTAAAGAGATATAAAAAGCTCCTCACTTTAGTCAGAAAATTAAGAAGAGGGAAAATGATATATGCAAATACAAACAGCCATCTTGGAGACTTTACAAAATAATTTACTACTGAAAATAAAGCTGAACATGTTCTAGGTTTAGATTCACAAAATATTTATAAAAATTAAGTTTTAATTCTGATCCACAAAAAGAACTCTGTCAAGTATACATTGCCAAATAGTATTATCATGGTATCATGATATATGATGCAATGGGTAGCCCCAACCTCTCCAGATTCACTGCCTGGCCAAGAGCTCCACTTGATTGCCTAATAGATGTTTCAAACTTAATGTTTCTCAAGCAGAATTCTCAATGTCTCTTTTCCCTCAAGCAGCCCTACTTTAGTTTTTCTCATCTCTGTAAACAGCATGACTCTTCACCTAATTTCTCAAACAAAACATCTTGGAGTCATTTCTGACTCTTCCCATTCCTTTAGTCCTATTCTAAAACCTATCAACTTCAAACTGCATCTGTAATTCTATCACTCCTCATCACAGCCACTGCTAATACGCAAAACTACTACCACCTCTTGCCTGGCTGTTGTAGCAACGCTTTAACTGGACTCTGTGGGAACTCTTGCCCATCTTCCACCTTCAACCTGTTCTCCAAAGAATAGCCAAAGTGATCCTTTTAAAATGTCAGATCATGTCACACCTCTCCTTAAAATTTGATGGGAAACAAAAGTCCACGTTTCTGTTAAGACCCAACATGATCTGGCACCTGGCTCCCTCTCTAATTCCATTCCCTAATATTCTCTCTCTCCCTTATTCACTCTACTCCAGAGACTGTGGCTTTGCCTTGAAAACACCAAGCATGCTCTCTCTCTGAGCCTCTGCATTGGCTTGCTGTTCCCTTTCGGTGAACACTCCTCTGGAAACATGCCTAGCTTAGATTCTCACTTTAGACCAATACTAAATGTCAAGGCCTCACAAAAGCTTACTCTGACCACCCTATCTAATATAGCAACCCTCGTCTAATCCCTGCCACTCTACATCCCTTCAGTCTGACATGATTTTCTTCATGGTGCTTTATCGCTACTTGACATATAGCATACCTCTTTGATTCAGTGTTCATTTCCTCTCTCCCATCCTAGAATGCAGTAATAATAACAGCAGCAACAATACTAACAATAATAGCTAAATAACCATTAAATGATTACCAAGAACCAGGCAGTCTTCAAGAGAGGATTAAAAATGGCAGCATGAGAGGTGAGACAGAGACCTCCTCCGAAAACCACATATAATACGAAAATATAATTTACACATTTAATCATGAAAGAGCAACAGGAAAGAAGGCTGCGCCAGACTGCATACACCTGGAGAAAAGAACAGACCTCACGGAACAGGGTAACGTACCAAAGCCATGACCAGGCAGGACCCAAGCCTTTTCCCCACACCAGCTCACCTCCAGGAGGAAGAGAAATGGAGCGACGAGGGAGTGAAAGCCGGGAACTGCTGAACACCTAGCTCTGGAGATCTGCTCTGGGAGCAAAAACCTACATTGTGTGGTGCTCTGGTGATTAATGGAGATGGAAAGCTAAGACAGGTGGAATACCTGGAGAGAATGAGATTCCAGATGCCTGTGGAAAATAGGGTTCCATATATGGGCTGCTAAAAGGGCAAGGATTGCACAGAGCTTACTGCTCAGAAGAAAGGACAGGTAGACAAAATTGTCCCGGAGCACTCTGCCCGGCACGTTGGGAACTTTCAGGAGCTGAAGGCACTCCAGAGCCCAGCCTGGCTACGGAGCTCCAAGGCCCCCCACTGTGACACAGAAGCTGCTGCACCTTCCTCCTGGCGAGCCTGCCCCTGGCTCACAAACAGGCAGCCTCTGCCCTGGCAACAGGCGAGCCAGAGGAAAGCCCCACCTCCAGCAACTACAATAGCAAAGCACAGAGGCTGACACCTGTGTGTTTTGCCCATTGGTTCTGGCAGTAGAGACAGGCATCGAAGCCAGGAAGCAGGATACAGCTCTTTCCTCCTCCCAAGCACGAACACCATTCCCCTGCAAACCCTGACAATGCTCCAGGGGCTGAGCAGCTCCAGAGAGTACAGCTTCTAGGCACTAGAGGGCACCAACTACAAATATGAAACGTCAAAGGAACCTGGTTCAAACCAGAATTGTACAAACACCAGGAAAAGAGTCAAATGAAACCGATCTCATGAATCTTCCTGAAAGAGATTTCAAAATAAAAATCATAAACATGTTCATGGAACTATAGAAAAATATTCAAGAACTCAGGAACAAATTCCGGTGGGATATCCAATCATTAAGGAAGACAAAGGAGGGTTTTAAAAGCATATTAGAACCTGTGGAGGAGACAATAAATGAAACAGAAATTAAAGAAGAGGAATATAAAGAAGCTGAGGCACAGAGAGAAAAAAGGACCTCCAAGAATGAAAGAATATTGAGAGAACTGTTGGACCAATCCAAATGGAATAATATTCATATTATAGGAGTACCAGAAGAAGAAGAGAGAAAAAAAGGGATAGAAAGTGTAACTACTGAAAACTTCCCCAATCTGAGGAATGAGATAGTCTCTCAGGTAATGGAGGTGCACAGATCTCCCAACACAAGGGACCCAAGGAAGACAACATCAAGACATATGACAATTAAAATGGCACAGATCCATGTAATTGTATATTAATGATACCAAAAAAATGCAAATGGAAAATTAAATTTAAAATAAATAAATAAAATGGCAAAGATCAAGGATAAAAACAGACTACTAAAAGCAGCCAGAGAGAGAAATAAGATCACACACGAAGAAAAACCCATCAGGCTATCACCAGACTTCTCAGCAGAAACCTTACAGGCCAAAAGGGAGCAGCATGATATATATAATGCAATGAAGCAGAAGGGCCTCGAACCAAGAATACTCTATCTAGCAACATTATCATTTAAATTTGAAGCAGGGATTAAACAATTTCCAGATAAGCAAAAGCTGAGAGAATTTATGTCCCACAAACTGTCTCTACAGTGTATTTTGAAAGAAATGCTATTCAAGGAAGTGTTCCTAAGGTTAAACAGCTGTCACCAGGGGTAATAAAACCACGGTAAAGAAAGTAGAATAAATACTAAGCAAATGCAAAATTAAATCAACTACCCCCAAAGTCAGTCAAGGGACAAAGAGTACAGAATATGATAGATAATATACAAAGAATGGAGGAAAAAGAAAAAGGAGTAGAAAAACAAAAAGAACCTTTACATTATCTTTGTAATAGCACACTAAGTGAGTTAAGTTAGACTCTTAGATAGTAAGGAAGTTAACCTTGAACTTATGTTAATCACACATCTAACACCTGCAATGGCAATAAGTACATACCTATCGATAATCACCCTAAAAGTAAAAGGTTTGAGTGCACCAATGAAAAGACATAGAGTCACTGAATGGACAAAAAAAGAAGACCCATCTATATGCTGCCTACAAGAGACTCATTTCAAACCCAAAGACATAGACAGAGTAAAAGTGAATGGATGGAAAAAGACATTTCATGCAACTAATATGGAGAAAAAAGCAGGAGTTACAGTACTTGTATCAGACATAATAGACTTCAAAATAAAGAAAGGCACAAGAGACAAAGAAGGACATTACATAATTATTAAGGGATCAATCCAACAAAAAGATATAATCATTATAAATATCTATGCGCCCAACACAGGAGCACCTATATATATATGAAACAAATACTAACAGAATTAAAAGGCAAAAGAGAATTCAAGGCATTCATTCTAGGAGACTTCAACACTCCACTCACTCCAAAGGACAGATAAACCAGACAGAAAATAAGTAAGGAGACACAAGCACTGAACAACACATTAGAACAGATGGACCTAACAGACATCTACAGAACTCTACACCCAAAAGCAGCAAAATACACATTTTTCTCAAGTGCACATGGAACACTTTCAAGAATAGATCATATGCCAGGCCACAAAAAGAGCCATGGTAAATTCAGAAAGATTGAAATTGTACCAACCAGTTTCTCAGACCACAAAGGTACAAAACTAGAAATAAATTACTCAAAGAAAATGAAAAATCCCACAAATACATGGAGGCTTCACAACATGCTCCTAAATAACTAATGGATCAATCACCTAATAAAAACAGAGATCAAGCAATATATGGAGACAAATGACAACAATAATTCAACACCGAAAAATCTGTGGGACGCAGAGAAGGCCATGCTAAAAGGAAAGTATATTGGAATACAGGCCTGCCTCAGGAAAGAAGAACAATTCCATATGAACACTCTATACTCACAATTAACGAAACTAGGAAAAGAAGAACAAATGAGGCCCAAAGTCAGTAGAAGGAGGGACATAATAAAGATTATTAAAGCAGAAATAAATAAAATAGAGAAGAATAAAACAATAGAAAGAATCAATGAAACCAAGAGCTAGTTCTTTGAGAAAATAAACAAAATAGACAAACGCCAAGCCAGACTTATCAAGGAAAAAAGAGTGTCTACGTACATAAACAGGATCAGAAACGAGAGAGGAAAAATCACTACAGACACCACTGAAAAACATAGAATTATTAGAGAATAGTATGAAAAATTATATGCCAACAAACTGGATAACCTAGAAGAATTGGACAACTTTCTAGAAAAATACAACCTTCCAAGGCTGACCCAAAAAGAAACAGAAAATCTAAACAGACCAATTTCCAGTAATGAAATTTAATTGGTAATCAAAAAACTACCTAAGAACAAAACCTCTGGAACAGATGGCATCACTGCTGAATTTTATCAAACATTTAGTGAAGACCTAATACCCATCCTCCTTAAAGTTTCCAAAGAGTAGAAGAAGAGGGAATACTTCCAAACTCATTCTATGAGGCCAGCATCACTCTAATACCAAAACCAGGCAGAGGCACCACAAAAAAAGAAAACTACAGACCAATATCCCTGATGAACATAGACACAAAAATACTCAACAAAATATTAGCAAACCAAATTCAAAAATACATCAAAAAGATCATCCATCATGATCAAGTAGGATTTATTCCAGGGATGCAAGGATGGTACAACATTCAAAAATCCATCAACATCATTCACCACATCAACATAAAGAAGGACAAAAACTAAATGATATTCTCCATACATGCTGAAAAAGCATTCAACAAAATTCAACATCCATTCATGATAAAAACTCTCAACAAAATGGGTATACAGGGCAAGTACCTCAACATAATAAAGGCTATATATGACAAACTCACAGCCAATATTATACTTAACAGTGAGAAGCTGAAAGCTTTTCCTTTAAGATCGGGAACAAGACAAGGATGCCTATCCTGATGATGAACTATCAGGAAAACAATTCCATTCACAGTTGCATCAAAAAGAATAAAATACCTAGGAATAAACCTAACCAAGGAACTGAAAGACCTATACACTGAAAACTACAAGACACTCATGACAGAAATTAAAGAAGATACCAATAAATGGAAACACATCCCATGCTCATGGATAGGAAGAATTAATATTGTCAAAATGGCCATTCTGCCTAAAGCTATCTACAGATTCAATGCAATTCCTATCAAAATACCAACAGCATTCTTCAATGACCTAGAGCAAATCATTCTAAAATTCATATGGAACCACAAAAGACCCCAAATAGCCAAAGCAATCCTGAGAAGGAAGAATAAAGCTGAGGGAATTATGCCCCCCAACATCAAGCTCCACTACAAAGTGACAGTAATCAAGACAATTTGGTACTGGCACAAGAACAGACCCACAGACCAATGGAACAGACTAGAGAGCCCTGATATAAACCCAACCATATATGGTCAATTACTATATGATAAATGAGCCATGGACATACAATGGGGAAATTAAAGCCTCTTCAACAACTGGTGTTGGCAAAACTGGACTGCTACATGCAAGAGAATGAAACTGGATTATTGTTTAACCCCATACACAAAAGCAAGCTCGAAATGGATTAAAGACCTGAATGTAAGTCATAAAACCATAAAACTTTTAGAAGAAAACATAGGCAAAAATCTCCTAAATATAAGCATGAGTAATTTCTTCCTGAACGCATCTACTCGAGCAAGGGAAAGAAAAGCAAAAATGAGCACATGGGACTACATCAAACTAAAAAGTTTCTGTATGGCAAAGGTCACCATCAACAGAACAAAAAGGCATCCCACAGTATGGGAGACTGTATTTGTAAATGACATATCCGATAAGCAGTTGACATCCAAAATATATAAAGAACTCATACGCTTCAACACCCAAAAAGCAAATAACCTGAATAAAAAATGGGCAGAGGATATGAAGAGATAAATCTCCAAAGAAGAAATTCACATGGCCAACAGACACATAAAAAGATGCTCCACATCCCTACTCATCAGGGAAATGCAAATTAAAACGACAATGAGATATTACCTCACACCAGGGGGTGGCCAGCATTGAAAAGACCAAGAACAACTAATTCTGGTGTGCATGCAGAGAAAGAGGAACCCTCCTACACTGCTGGTGGGAATGTAAGCTAGTTCAACCATTGCGGAAAGCAATATGGGGGTTCCTCAAAAAACTAAAAATAGAAATACCATTTGACCCAGGAACCCCACTCCTTGTAATTTACCCAAAGAATACAACTTCTCAGACTCAAAAAGACATATGCACCCCTATGTTTATTGCAGCACTATTTACAATAGCCAAGATATGGAAGCAACCTAAGTGTTCATCAGTAGATGAATGGATAAAGAAGAGGTGGTACATATACACAATGGAATACTATTCAGCCATAAGAAAGAAACCAATCCTACCATTTGCAACAACATGGATGGAACTGGAGGATATTATGCTCAGTGAAATAAGCCAGGTGGAGAAAGACAAGTGCCAAATGATTTCCCTCATTTGTGGATTATAATAACGAAGCAAAACTGAAGGAACAAAATAGCAGCAGATTCCAAGGGACTAGTGGTTACCAAAGGGGAGGGGTGTGGGAGGGTGGGTGAGGAGGGAGGGAGAAGGGGATTGAGGGGTGTTATGTGTAGTACGCATGGTGTGGGGCATCACAGGGAAAACAGTGTAGCACAGAGAAGGCGAACAGTGAATCTGTGGCATCTTACTACACTGATGGACAGTAACTGCATTGGGGTATGGTGGGTGGGACTTGATAATATGGGTAAATGTAGTAACCACATTGTTTTCTCATGTGAAACCTTCATAAGAGTGTATACCAATAATATCTTAATAATAAAAAAAAAGATGCTCCACATCACTAATCATCAGAGAAATGCAAATAAAAACCACAATGAGATATCACCTCACACTAGTTAGGATGGCCAGCATCCAAAAGACTAACAACAAATGCTGGCGACGATGTGAAGAAAGGGGAACCCTCCTACACTGCTGGTGGGAATGTAAGTTAGTTCAACCATTGTGGAAAGCAATATGGCGGTTCCTTAAAAAACTCAAAATAGAAATGCGATTTGACCAGGAATTCCACTCCTACGAATTTACCCAAAGAAAACAACTTCTAAGATTCAAAAAGACATATGCACCCCTATGTTTATCTCAGTACTATTTACAATAGCTAAGATATGAGAGCAACTTAAGTGTCCATCAGTAGACGAATGGATAAAGAAGAGGTGGTATGTATACACAATGGAATACTATTCAGCCATAAGAAAGAAACAAATCTTACCATTTGCTACAATATGGATGGAGCTAGAGGATATTATGCTCAGTGAAATAAGCCACGCAGAGAAAGACAAGTGCCAAATGATTTCCCTCATTTGTGGAGTATAACAACGAAGCAAAACTGAAGGAACAAAACAGCAGCAGATTCACAGACTCCAAGAAGGGACTAGTGGTTAACAAAGGGGAGGGGTGTGGGAGGGTGGGTGGGGCTGGAAGGGAGGGAGAAGAGGATTGAGGGGTATTATGTTTAGTACACTTGGTGCTGGGGGGTCATGGGGAAGACAGTGTAGCACAGAGAAGGCAAAGAGTGTATCTGTGGCATCTTACTACACTGATGGACAGTGACTGCCGTGGGGTATGGGGTGGAGGGACTCGATAATAGGGTGAATGTAGTAACCATATTGTTTTTTCACGTGAAACATTTATAAGAGTGTATATCAATACCTTAATAAAAAAATAAAAATAAAAAGAACCAGGCAGTCTTCTATATGTTTTATATGTCCTAATTTATTCAATCCTTACAACAACCCAATGAAGTAAGTACTATTATCATCCCCATTTTACAGATCAGAAAAATGAGGCACAGAGATGTCATCTGATAATGCAAGGTCACACAGCTAGTAAGTGGTGGAGCTTGGCTTCAAACCCTGGGAGGCTGTACCCAGAAACCATACTCTTAATTACTGCATTCTGCTACTTCAGTGAAAGGTATGCAAGTAGAGCCTGAAACTGTCATCATTCCCTGCTGGAATCATGGTTCCTAATAGCACGTGATGCAGAGTAGGCAGTCAAAAAATATTTGACGGGAGAAAGCAAGGAAAAAAGAAGACAAAACTCAGATATACTGATAATCTGCCCTGGTTATACAGTTAGGACTTTGCACTACCTAGACTTAAACTTGATGTTCTGACTCTAATCTAGGCACTCCTCACCTGCCATGGCACAGGTTATCTTATACACCTGTTCTCATATGAGCTTCACAACCTTGTCAAGTGAAATAAAGAACTTCAATTATTCACACTTTCAAGCTGAAAATAAAGGACTCAGAAAGCTTAAGTAGTAACTCTCCAAAGGGCACAGACTAGTTCATATATCAACTAATCTGAAATCAACCCTCATTTTCTGGTTCTGAAGTTGATACTGTCTGCATCACATTCTGCTGCCTCCTGAAGATGACAAATGATATTGGTTCACTGACTTATCCCATCCTAACTCCTAGCTGAAATAAAAACAGACACATTGTCCATTTGTGTAAAATGCTGGCAGCAAGAGGCTTTTAAAATTTCCTTTTGTTTTGAGGTATTAGGACCTGTGCTTTTAGAAATGCAATATTCCTATGGCTATGGAGTAAGCTTAAAAAAGAGGTACAGATACATGCCTTTTTTAATTAATCCATGCCTTCCTTTCCTCTACCAAGTAATAGCAAAGAAAATGGTAAAGATCTTTATATGTTCAAACTATATGCAAGCACAGAACAAAATATCACAGAAAGTAATCCAAACACTAAAGTCAAGACCAAAATTCTGAGCAATCTTTGAAATACAGTAATTCACTGCAACATTTCCATGGCAATAGCATATGTGCTTTTAATATTTGCACATTCTCCTTAAGAACTGACGTGATTATCACAAAAAGGTTTTATGGTATTAGACAAAACAGGTGTTAAAGGAACTGACACTTCCTGCTTGTAAATTTTTTTATTGAAAACATCAAAAAAGTAAACAGCTTACAAATACTACTCAGTTTATTCAACCTAAAACCCTTGAGAAGGTCTTGAGGGTTGCTAAATCCTGGCCTCAAGCCTTCAGCAAAACACAGAGTCAGTAACTTACTCAAAGTTAAACAGCTAATACAAGTGGGAGCTTGAATCTAAATTGAGACCTATTTCTGAAACATGTATGCTTTCCATTTTACCAGTAATGTACACGGTCACAAAAGTTACTGATCTGGGATATATTACATGTAATATTACTTTTCTTAAAGGGAGGTAGTTAAAAGAAGAGAAGAAAAATGAGTCAATTCTGAAGTGACAACAGTACTACTTTATTTGGTAAGTAAAATCCCTTCATCAAATCCTCTAATTCCTGAGCAGTGGTTATCAAACAACTCAATTTAACTTAATTCTGACATGTTCTGTATCTGACATAACCCGAAGATACATCAGGTTAAGGGTTTAGTCTCACAAGCCTGCCGCCACCCCCTTCAGAGGTCAGCTGCAGTCCAGGCTGTTGCCCGTGCTTCTGATCCACCAGCTAGAGACTGGACATTCCAATGACACACCCCCTCACTGGATTTGATTAATTTACAAGAGCAGGGCACAGAACTCCATGAAGCATTTTACTTTCTAGATTATTGGTTTATTTTAAAAGGTTTTAATTCAGGAACAGCCAGATGGAAGAGATACATAGAACAACATATGTGAGAAGGGCCTCAGAACTTCCATACTCTCTCCAGGCTGGCAACTCTTCCAGCACCTCACTGTGCTCACCAATCCAGTTCTGCAAACCCCATCCTTCCAGGTTTTCACGGAGGCTTCATTACATAGGCATGATTGATTAAACCATTGGTCATGGGTGTTCAGTTCACCCTCCAGCCCCTTGCCTGTCCCTGGACTCAGGGCAGTGGGACTGAAAGTTACAACCCTCTAACTGCATGGTTGATTCTCCTGGTAATAAGACCCCATCCTTAAGTGAGGGCTCAAAGCCGCCTCACTGACATAACAGAAGATACCTTCATCTTTCTCACTATATTAAGTGAATGCATGCAGCTTAAAAGTCACTGATTAAAGCCAGTTATTTCATTAAAATTGGCTCGTTTTCCCTAGAAGCTAATATTTAGTAGAAAATAAGGAAAGATATTCCCATTTTGAATGAAAAGCTATACACATGCCGATGTTATGTTAATGTGCTAATAACTATCCTGTAAGAAAGTACAGGCACGGGGCTTCGAAATTCCACAAGAATGCAGTAGCCTCTTAAGTCTATCTATATATCCTGTAATTTAAAGTGACTCTCTAAATTAAAATTTTTCTATGGCATCCTTAACTCAGCGTGTTTATCTCCATTAAAAGCTGGTTTTTAGTTTTCCTTTGGTTTTTAACCAAAATATCAACACATCTAAATGAAACACACAGGTTTAAAAAAAAAAAAACAACTAACTTTGGAAACGAATAAGTCAATTCCACTTCTACTGTGAATAAATTGTCCCAGAAGGGTTAAAAATCAGAAATTATCTTTCTGATACAGAAGAAATTTTGCTCTTTAAACGGCAAATGAGAGAAAAGAAATCCTGTGAAGTTTTACTTTCGAAAGATCTGTCAAACAGGAGAGAAGAAAAGTGATACCTGTACTTACTGTCGTTGGATCCCATGCTAATGAGGTCGTCAGAATCAACATTGTGAACTATGGCTGCTTTGTATCCGGCTCTCTGCGCATTTAAAACCTGCAAGTCAAAAAACCGTCATGATATGAGGAAGAAAGTACTTTGTCATAAATCCGTCAACTTCAACAAACATAAATCACTAAGTCTATCCCACACATCAAAGATTAGATTATGTATATATAAGAATAGACCTCAAATGTGTTCTCAAAATACAATGGACATTTTACAATTATCAAGGACTTCTTTAGATATCTTCCTGATTTCATTCATGATATTAAATGAAATAAGAAGCAAATAAAGGATAGGGATATGAGCTAAAGTACTAAGAGGATCCAAAGCAATAAACGAATCTGGCTCTAAGAGGCAGACACGTGCTGTGATCAGGCCCAACAGTCAGCAGGGGTTGGAAACCCAAAGCCACCTCTGCTACTTATTAATGGGATAAACCTGGGAAAATTATTTTTCTTCCTTGATCCTGTTTCCTGAACTTTAAAATGAGAATGACACCAATATTTTCTCATACGTAAAATAATATTTCAAAAATTCTTAATACCTTTGAATACTTTGAAGATTATATAGCTTTCAATACTTAATATGGTAAGTAACTCAACTATATCACTATGCAATGATTATAGGATAAGTCTCTCAAAAGTGTTTCTGTGTAATACACTTCTAAAAAAAGAGAGAAATAAATTTTTAAAAGAATTTCCAAAAAGTCTAATATTAGTTGTTTTAGTAACAAGCATCAAAATTATTTAAAACTCTACTGTAATTCAATAAAAATAAAACCTGAGTCAAGTTCCAAAAAATAAGGGAAAGCTTAAAGTCGAGTCCCAAGGGTAAAAGGAATACCTAAGTATTCAGACTGACTGGATTTGAATGCTAAAAGACATGAGGCTCCTTAATAAAAAAAATAATAAATAAATACATAAATAAATAAATAAAAATAAAAGACATGAGGCTCATATATTCAACCGCAATCAGACAAGTTGGCTTTGCAAAGTAAAATTCTCTTGTACATTACTTTTGACTTCTTTAAAACTACTCCACAAATGCAAGTTAGGTGTTGGAAAAAGGCAATAATGTGGATTAATCAGAATAATTTTTTCCTATCACTTAAAAAAACTAATATGCAGGAGTGCCTCAAGGAATTAGTATTTTGTTCATTTATGGCCTACATAGCACCTGTGAAACAGCCTGACACAGAACAGGCACTCTAATAAATGTATAAAAGATGTGCTCAAATTAATAGCTCACATGATAACATTACAAACTCAAGAGAGAAAACTAGACAGATTTTTTTAAAAACTAATTAAATAGCACAAATAGTTCAGACACGACCTACTGCTCTAATGTTAGGAATAATGGCAAGAAAACAAACCAGCCAACAAAACTTACAAGGAATGTTCTGCAGTGCCGCAAGGAAATGTCAATAACCAAGAAATTAAGTTTACTATTGTCATATGTTTTTTTAAATACAACAATAATAGTATTATACACAACAGTAATAATAGTATAACTCCTTTCAGATTCCCAGATCCGATTCCAATGTGTGTGCGGGTGGGAAGAAGGGGTTTCTCCACATATAACACCAAGCAATTCTTGAACACCAGCAGGGTGTCCGAGAACTCAATTCTGACACTATTTGCCCAGAGACAGAACAGATTCCCAGGTTAAGAGCTCCATCCTACAAGACTACCCTCTACTCCCCACTCCAGACTCCAGCCACAAGCCCCAGGCTGTTATCTGTTCTTCCAATCTACCCACTACAGATTGGAGGTTCAATGACCTCCAACTTAGGAATTCAATTAATTTACTACAGCGGCCACAAAGGTAAACTCAAGGTGGATCAAAGACCTGAATGTAAGTCATGAAACCATAAAACTCTTAGAAAAAAACATAGGCAAAAATCTCTTGGACATAAACATGAGCGACTTCTTCATGAACATATCCCCCCGGGCAAGGGAAACAAAAATGAACAAGTGGGACTATATCAAGCTGAAAAGCTTCTGTACAGGAAAGGACACCATAAGTAGAACAAAAAGACATCCTACAGTATGGGAAAATATATTCATAAATGATGCATCTGA
Source organism: Phataginus tricuspis (assembly GCA_029783875.1). Taxonomy (NCBI): domain Eukaryota; kingdom Metazoa; phylum Chordata; class Mammalia; order Pholidota; family Manidae; genus Phataginus; species Phataginus tricuspis. Next base: position 9,852,829 of record JAQQAC010020790.1, read on the forward strand.
TAAGGGGTTGACATCCAAAATATATAAAGAACTCACGCACCTTAACAAACAAAAAGCAAATAAGCCAATTAAGAAATGGGCAGAGGACATGAATAGACACATCTCTGAAGAAGAAATTCAGATGGCCAACAGGCACATGAAAAGATGCTCCACATCGCTGGTCATCAGAGAAATGCAGATTAAAACCAAATGAGATATCACCTCACACCAGTGAGGATGGCCAACATCCAAAACACAAACAACAACAAATGTTGGCGAGGATGTGGAGAGAGGGGAACCCTCCTACACTGCTGGTGGGAATGCAAATTAGTTCAACCATTGTGGAAAGCAGTATGGAGGTTCCTCAAAAAACTCAAAATAGAAATACCATTTGACCCAGGAATCCCACTCCTAGGACTTTACCCTAAGAATGCAGCAGCCCAGTTTGAAAAAGACAGATGCACCCCAATGTTTATCGCAGCACTATTTACAATAGCCAAGAAATAGAACCAACCTAAGTGTCCATCAGTAGATGAATGGATAAAGAAGATGTGGTACATATACACAATGGAATATTATTCAGCCATAAGAAGAAAACAAATCCTACCATTTGCAACAACATGGATGGAGCTAGAGGGTATTATTCTCAGCAAAATAAGCCAGGTGGGGGAAGACAAGTATCAAATGATTTCACTCATCTGTGGAGTATAAGAACAAAGAAAAAACTGAAGGAACAAAACAGCAGCAGACTCACAGAACCCAAGAACAGACTAATAGTTACCAAAGGGAAAGGGACTGGGGAAGATGGGTGGGAAGGGAGGGATAAGAGGGTAAAAGGGGTATTACGGTTAGCAGACGTAAGGTAGGGGGGGCACGGGGAGGGCTGTACAACTCAGAGAAGACAAGTAGTGACTCTATAGCATCTCACTGTGCTGATGGACAGTGACTGTAATGGGGTTGGTGGGGGGGACCTGATGAAGGGGGTAGTTTAATCACCATAATATTGCACATGTAATTGTAGGTTAATGATACCAAAATAAATTGTAAATTTAAAAAAAATAATAAATAAATAAATAAATAAATAAAACGCTAAACAGCCAACAACAACAACAACAAAATTTACTACAGCAGCTCACAGAACTCAGGAAAACACTTACTTATCCCAGTTTAACAAAGGATACAAGTTAACAACCACATGAAGACATACATAAGGCAAGGTCTCAAATAGAGGAGTTTCTATCCTTCAGGAGCTTGGGGCTGGCTCCGAGGCACATGTAGCATTCTGGTCCCCAAGCGTAGAAGCTCTGTCCCACAGAAAGATAGGATCCAAGAGAGCAATAAGCCCTTCTTAGCGGTTTTTGTGAGGGCTTACTGCATGGTCATGGTTGACTGAATTATTGGGCACTGGCTGATTCAACCTCTAGCCCCTGACCTAGGGTAGGGTCCAAAATACACGACAAAACATGTATTTCACCTTTAAGACTCTAGTGTTTTCAAGAATTGTGGAGAAGACCAAATATACCTGGGAAATATGTATTTGGTCATTGGAATGACCAACTATGTATTTCTTATGACTCATTATATGGCAAGTATTTTCTGTGAATATGTACATATTTTATTTTTAGGTGGATTTTGTTATCCAACTAAAATTAAGAAAATGCCAGCCCCCACAGCCTCTTCCCCATAGATACTACTGCTTTCCAAGGGCAGAAAAAAATTTAAGAAGGATATTATAGTTTCCAAACCTTATTTCTTATTATCACTTCTATACTGATTTATTATTTATCCATTATATTACCACAGCACTAAAGACTTCATTTAACTTTTATTTAAACAAAAGTATACTTGGTTGGGGTTGATTATTAGTTAACTTGATGCTTTAATGGCTATTTTAACTATTCCCCAAAAGCTAACCAAGTGACTGAGGAGAAATGTTATTTTTACATATTATACATTCAAAAAACAACTGTTCCCTGTTTTTTATTTATTAAGTTGTTAAGAGATACAACTTAATAAACAAAAAATTTATATCAAAAGTTATTCTGTTAATATAAAACAAGTTTTACATTTCTTTTTAAAGCCATCTAATACATACAGTCCTTCAAATTACATGATTTAACTTGTTTCCTTGCAAAATATTTGCGGGCAAAGACACAACATGTTAGGACACAGAGAAAGGTGGTCTCAGGAATCATGATAAAGAGTAAAAATTACAGCTTAATTCAGTATTTGTTGAGTTTCAAACAAGTAAGGTACTATTTGTCTGGCACAATGCAGAACTCAAACGTGACTCAGAAACAATCATTATCCTCAAGGACATCTCAATACTCATGTATAGCCAAACAGGTCAGGTGCTTCCTTGACTCTATTTGCTCATGCCACCATCTGTGCTTGAAACAGGGCTTTGTATTCTGAATGCCTATCAGGCCTCCAAATTCCATTACCTCCATGAAGCCTACCTTGTTCCATGCCATATTCCACATGTTGTCCCCAAGCACTCACATAAATGCTCCCTGCTTAGAGTATGTATATCAGTTTGTTCACATTTTTCTTAAAGATCTTATATGGTGTCTTATATAACAATTATGCATCTGTGTCCTATCCCACGGAATTCAAAGCCTACATGGGGTCCTTAAATCTCCTGCAACTTGTCTATGTATGAATTTTTCTGGTATGAGGAGACAAAGTAATTACCAATTTTACAAAAGGCTTTCTGATCCCCAAATAGTTAAAAACTACTAATATAGATTAATTTTACAATAATCTGCTGTGTGTGTAACTACATGTAGACATTATATTATTAAAACTGTAACAAACAACTGAAAATATTTCTCTCACACATACAAAATGTAATTGTTTCTATAAATACAATATAAAATTATAGCAATATCAAAAGCTGTTCTCTGTCAACAAAATAATAAAATTTCTAAAATAGGAAACTTAGAAAACCACTCAATAGGGAGGAATTCTGTAGGCACAAGTGTGAATTCCAAAACATTTTCAAAAATATAGCAAGTAAGAAGTCTTCCCCAAGGTTTTTGTTGTTGTTACTGATTTCTAAAAGTAGTGAAATTGTATCAAGAAACACATTAGCATATGGACCAACAGGCTTATGAATACAAACCAGTAAAATATATCCATGTTTATAAACTATAAAACTCATGTGTCACTCAAATTAAATTACATTTTTATGGAAGCAGCAGCTGGTATTTTTAAGAACACATAAGGCAGAAATAAAACCTAAATCATTTAGCGAGTATGTGTAAGTTTTCATGTTCATAAAACGCAACCGCAAACACATGGTGTCAAATGGAGGCAAAGAACTCAGATTCATGAATAAAAAGCATGTACAGTAAACAGATGTAAATTCCAAGGAGCCATCAAAGCTGAAAATTGCACAAATAAGCCTCTCAATTGTATTGCCAATCTGCCTGTTTAAGGAGACAGATCAGAGCTATTAGCTCAAATTGTGATAAATGCACTAAATATTTTATATCTAATCAACAAATTAGCTGCAACTAAATTATATAGACCAGGTGGCACCTAAGCAAGAGTTTGAAGGAAACAGGGACTGCTGGCTTGTTATTATAAATAGCCAGTATGTCAGAAGGTAACAGACTGCTAATGGAAGAGCCTTCAATAAGACAGGTTCTAAAAGGAACCCTGTTAATGACACAATAGTTCATACTATCTTCAGAATGGACAAACTGACATACTGACACTAATAAAATAGGCCTTGTAAGAAGAAAGATCTGATTGCACTGTCCAGGTGATCATGAGTAGCAATCTTTTAGAAACATGTAGGCATGAGGAGCTGGGGGAATCTGTTGATGGAATATATACAACAAGGCTCCAGACCAAAGGCTATATGAATAAAGGAAGCCTCTATGTACTGGTGCTTTACATAAATTATCTCTAATACCCAACACAATTCTACAATGTAGTTCTTTCCTGTATTTTATAAATGAGGAAAGGTGGGTAAATGAAACTGCCCTAAGGTGACACTAAAGCAGAGCTGAGATTTGAACACAACTTTATCTGATTAGACAGAAAGGCATGGGATTTCCCAATGAATCAGGATGAGAACCAGGATTATTAACTTTATTTATTTATTATCTTATTTATTATCTAATCTTATTTAACATGTTACAAACATCTGGGAAGAGGAACTGAACTAAGAAAGCATCAAAACTCTGACAACATTAATCTTAAAATCTTGTGAACAAAATAAAACTTATACACAAAACCGAATATAAGTCAAGAAGAAAAGTGCTAAAATATTGTGGCAGAGTTTATAGAAACTTAGGAGGTGGGGAAGCTGTAGGCTGAAATACCTACAGCAGAGTTTAAGGGACCTGAATTATACTTCAACAAAGAGAGGTGATTTGGGTTAACAGTGATGAAGAGTTGAGGGAAATTTCTCCTGTAAGAGAAAGAGAAAAATAACAAGACAGAAGGTAGGACCTAGCAAAGCATATCAGAAAAAACAAAAAACACAAAGAATGGCCTTACTAAATAGTTTTACTGAAAGGAAAAATGACCAGAGAGTCAAAAGTATAGCCTCTTAGAACAAGATTACCTGCATTCAAGTTCTGACTGTCATATACAAGCTGTATAAACTTGGGCAAATAACTTCACTTCTATAAAATGAGCAGGATACTATACCCAATTTAAAGAGTTATTCTGAGAATTAAATGACCTAATGTATGTAAAGCCCTTAATACAGTGCTTAGACAATGCCTGGCACATATTAAATAAGTGCTACCTATGATTATTGTCATTGCAACTGAGTTTTATTGTTGCTGTTGCAGAGTCAGAAGTGAAGACAGGTTAAAAAAAGGGGGGAGGACATACTGTGCAGTGGTTGAAGGCCATTCAGAAAAGTACACATGGGTTCTCCTCTGTCAAGGGTTCACAATAGGCAACTGAATAAGGGGTTGACATGGCCAACACAATGTTTTAGAACAATCTGGGAATGCTAGATTTCCAGAGAAAAGACACTGAAGATTTGGAAGCTGTTGTGACAAGGCAGGATGATTGCAATGATGCCAAAGAACACTATCTTTTATGTTCCTTCATAACTAATTTTTGAACCTAGGAAATTTGGGGAATATACTTAACCAAAAATGGACAAGCTGAGAAACAGAGCTTGTTTTCATAAGGAAGAAGGGAATGGCTTTAAGCACATTAAATTTGAGACACAGCAAGGTTTGCATACATAGATTTCTTAAGTAGGTAGAATATAACAGACCAAAACTTGGGATAAAAATTCAGAGATTTTCAGCAAGTTAATTTACTTATCCAACAAATACTTGGAATAATCTAACGAACTGATTGTTAAAAATAAACAAATTTCTAATAAAACATAATCCATTTGCATTTTTACATTTCCTACAGTTCTTCTACACCCCTTTACTATCTACACATGAAGTAAGTTTAGTATTTTGTTTTTCCTCTGGGAGGAGACACTACAAACAACAGACCTGTGTATATTTCTAGGCTATGCACCTGCGAGAATGGTAAAAATGCAACAGAAGTAACTTTCCTTGATAGAAAAGAACCTTGAAAAGAACCCGATTGTTATATCAGACAGCAGTTTGGATGCTCATGTAAAATAAGACACACTTCTTGTCTTTGAAGAAATAATTGCTGAAAACTTTCCCACGCTAGGGAAGGAAATAGTCTCGCAGTCCACGGAAGCCCACAGATCTCCCAACACAAGGGACCCAAGGAAGACAACACCAAGACACATAATAATTAAAATGGCAAAGATCAAAGATAAAGACAGAGTATTAAAGGCAGCTAGAGAGAGAAAAAAGATCACCTACAAAGGAAAACCCATCAGACTGTCAGACTTCTCAACAGAAACCTTACAGGCCAGAAGAGAATGGCATGATATATTTGACGTAATGAAACAGAAGGGCCTCGAACCAAGAATATTCTATCCAGCATGATTATCATTTAAATATGACAGAGGGATTAAACAATTTCCAGACAAACGAAAGTTGAGAGAGTTTGCCTCTCATAAACCACCACTACAGGATATCTTAAACGGACTGCTCGAGGGAGAAGCACTCCTAAGGCTAAAAAGATGTCACCAGAGAAAATAAAATCATAGCAAAGAGAGCAGACCATCCAAATGCTAACTAAAGGCAAAGAATAAAACACCTACTATATAAAGAATGGAGGAGGAAGAATAAGAAGGGAGAGAAATAAAGAAACATCAGACTGTGTTTACAATAACTTAACAAGAAAGTTAATTTGATTGTTAGATAGAAAAGAAGCAACCCTTGAACCTTTGGTAACCACGAATCTAAAGCCAGCAATGGCAATAAGTACATATCTATCAATAATCACCCTAAATGTAAATAGACTGAATGCACCAATCAAAACACACAGAGTAACAGAATGGATGAAAAAGCAAGACCCATCTATATGCTGCTTAGAAGAGACACACCTCAAACCCAAAGATATACACAGATTAAAAGTGAAGGGATCGAAAAAGATATTTCAGGCAAACAACTAAGAGAAAAAAGCAGGTGTTGCAGTACTTGTATCAGACAAAATAGACTTCAAAACGAAGAAAGTAGCAAGAGATAAAGAAGGACA
>JAQQAC010020790.1:9864416-9883261 GCA_029783875.1 Phataginus tricuspis
GAGAAGCTGAAAGCTTTTCATCTAAGATCGGGAACAAGACAGGGATGCCCACTCTCTCCACTGTTATTCAACATAGTACTGGAGGTCCTAGCCATGGCAATCAGACAAAACAAAGACATACAAGGCATCCAGATTGGTAAAGAAGAAGTCAAATTGTCACTATTTGCAGATGACATGATACTGTACATAAAAAACCCTAAAGACTCCACTCCAAAACTACTAGAACTAATATCTGAATTCAGCAAAGTTGCAGGATACAAAATTAACACACAGAAATCTGTTACTTTCCTATACACTAATGATGAACTAACAGAAAGAGAAATCAGAAAAACAATTCCATTCACAATTGCATCAAAAAGAATAAAATACCTAGGAATAAACCTAACGAAGGAAGTGAAAGACCTGTACTCTGAAAACTAAAAGACATTCGTAAGAGAAATTAAAGAGGACACTAACAAATGAAAATGCATCCCATGCTCTTGGCTAGGAAGAATAAATATTGTCAAAATGGCTATACTACCTAAAGCAATCTACAGATTCAACACAATCCCTATCAAACTACCAACAGCTTTCTTCAATGAACTGGAACAAATAATTCTAAAATTCATATGGAACCACAAAAGACCCCGAATAGCCAAAACAATCCTGAGAAGGAGGAATAAAACAGGGGGAATTACACTCTCTGACTTCAAGCTCTACTACAAAGTCACAGTAATGAAGACAATTTGGTACTGGCACAAAAAGAGACCCACAGACCAGTGGAACAGAATAGAAAATCCAAACATTAACCCAAACATATACAGTCAATGAATATTTGATAAAGGAGCCTTGGATATACAATGGGGAGATGACAGCCTCTTCAGCAGCTGGTCTTGGAAAAACTGGACAGCTACATGTAAGAGAATACATATTTTACCATACACAAAGGTAATTTTACCATACACAAAGGTAAAATTAAGGTGGATCAAAGACCTGAATGTAAGTCATGAAACCATAAAACTCTTAGAAAAAAACATAAGCAAAAATCCCTTGGACATAAACATGAGCGACTTCTTCATGAACATATCTCCCCGGGCAAGGGAAACAAAAGCAAAAATGAACAAGTGGGACTATATCAAGCTGAAAAGCTTCTGTACAGCAAAGGACACCATCAGTAGAACAAAAAGACATCCTACACTATGGGAAAATATATTCATAAATGACGTATCTGATAAGGGGTTGATATCCCAAATATATAAAGAACTCATACACCTTAACAAACAAAAAGCAAATAATCCAATTAAGAAAAGGGCAGAGGACATGCATAGACACTTCTCTAAAGAAGAAACTCAGATGGCCAACAGACATATGAAAAGATGCTCCACATCACTAAACATCAGAGAAATGCAGATTAAAACCACAATGAGATATCACCTCACACTAGTGAGGATGGCCACCATCCAAAACACAAACAACAGCTAATGTTGGCGAGGACGTGGGGAAAAGGGATACACTGCTGGTGGGAATGCAAATTAGTTCAACCATTGTGGAAAGCAGTATGGAGGTTCCTCAAAAAACTCACAATAGAAATACCATTTGACCCAGGAATTCCACTCCTAGGAATTTAACCTAAGAATGCAGTAGCCCAGTTTGAAAAAGTCACACGCACCCCTATGTTTATCACAGCACTATTTACAATAGCCAAGAAATGGAAGCAACCTAAGTGTCCATCAGTAGATGAATGGATTAAGAAGATGTGGTACATATACACAATGGAATATTATTCAGCCATAAGAAGAAATCCTACCATTTGCAACAACATGGATGGAGCTAGAAGGTATTATGCTCAGTGAAATAAGCCAACCCGAAAAAGACAAGTATCAAATGATTTCACTCATATGTGGAGTATAAGAACAAAGAAAAAAAAAAAACTGAAGGAACAAAACAGCAGCAGACTCACAGAACCCAAGAACGGACTAATAGTTACCAAAGGGAAAGGGACTGGGGAAGATGGGTGGGAAGGGAGGGATAAGAGGGTAAAAGGGGTATTACGATTAGCAGAAGTAATGTTGGGGGGGCATGAGGAGGGCTGTACAACACAGAGAAGACAAGTAGTGATTTTATAGCATCTCACTATGCTAATGGACAGTGACTGTAATGGGGTTGGTGGGGGGGACCTGATGAAGGGGGTAGTTTAATAACCATAATATTGCACATGTAACTGTAGATTAATGATATCAAAATAAATTATAAATAAATAAATAAATAAAAATGTGACACACTTTTTTTTTGAAATGCAGTTCAAAAACTTTTTTTATTTGAAATGTATTTCAAGTTGTAAAGGTTTTATCTGAAGTATAGTGTTGTTTGTCCCTTGCATGAAGAATAATTTGTAATCTTTGAACAACAGGGAAGTTAAGCTCAAAACCAGGATTACTTCAGATGGAGACAGACAGGTGATAGTCCATGAACACTATACATCCAGCTCTTGTAGATGCCCTGTGTTTCTGAGAACATCTGTCTTCAGGTGATGGGCAAAAGATGTCTGATTTAGAACAGGACCCATTTTAAATATATTCTCTTCTAATTTTAAAGAAGATACAACCTTAAGTTTAGTTCATTATTTCAACATTTTCATTACAAATGTAAAAAGGTCATTTATTTTCATTGGGAAGCTGAAAGAGAGTAGGCTTAAGTATGTTAGTTTGTGACTGATTCTTACAAAGTAAAAACATGCAATTTGAAGGACAGTATCAGTGACAAGTTATTTTATTTACTAAAACAAGTAATAAGAAATAGAGAAAGAAGTAATAAATAATAGAGAAATTCAACAATCCTGGCTTAGTATAAATAAAAACATACATCTATCTTGAGATATACTTTCAGTGCCTAACCATTAGAAAGAGTATTTTCTTAAACTCCCATTTAATCATGATACCTCAGTGATTTTAAAGCATCTTTACCTTCTTTTTGCTGTGAATATGCTTTTCCCACCCAAGAATGAACTTGGGTTCACATTTTAAGTAGATATTTTAAAAATTTCCTATTAATTATATTAAAAAAATATCATATTTTCTGGTAAAACAATGAATGCTTTCTCCTGAATAACAGGAACAAGATAAAGATGTTCATTCTTGCCACTTTTATTCAGCATTGTACTGAAGGTCTTAGCCAATGAAATAAGGCAAAAAGCAAGAAGTTATAGCAGGGAGAGAGGAGAAAAAAGAAAGAGAGGGAGGGAAAAAGAGAAAGAAAAAATTAATATAAATTACAGAGTGAGAAGATGCTCTTAATTTGCAGGTTTACCATAATCATCTACCTAGATGAATATATAAAAGGCTACAACAAGAAACAACTGAGTTTAGAATTCTATTTGCAGCTAAACTCTTCTTCAAAAAATGAAGGTGAAATGAAGACATCCCCAGATAAACAAAAACTAAGAGAATCTGTCAGTAGCCCTACAAGAAATATTAAAAGGAGTCCTTCAGGCTGAAATGAATGCATAGACAACAACTTGAATATACACAAAATAAATAGCGTCTGTAAATATAATTACATAGGTATTCTAAAACAGTATAAATATATTTTAATTTTCAACTCTTCTATTTGTTTTAAAAGACAACTACATAAAAAAAACTGTGTTGATGGGCTTATAAAATATAAAGCTGCCATTTGTATGACAATAATAGTACAATACCAACAGAGAAGGTAGAGAATGAAGCTGTTCTGGAACAAAGTTTTTATATCCTATTTAAATTGAATTAGTATTAATCTGAACTACATTGTTTTAAGTTAAGATGTTAATTGTAATAACCAGGGTAACTGCTATTTAATAACTAAAAAATATATAGATGAAGCAAGAAATTTTAAAAGGTATGTTAGAAAATACCTATTTAACACACACACAAAAAAAGGCAGGAATTGAGGAAAAGAAGAATAAAAAACACATTAAAAAAAATCACAGATAAAATAAAATTGTAAAAAAAAAAAAATCACAGAGTGGTAGATGTAAATCCTACTTTAAGTAATTACATTAAATGCAAAGAGACTGAACATACTAATCGAAAACCAGAGATTGGCAGAATGGATTGAAAATTACGACTCCTCTATGTGCTGTAAGAGGTTCACTTTTACACAATTCAAAGACACAGACTGAAAATAAAAGGAAAGGAAAAAGACAGAACATAAACTATACTAGAAACTAGACTTTAAGATAAAAACTGTTACTAAGACCAAGAAAAGACATTTTATAATGTTTTCCATCAGGAAGATATAGGTACTATAAACATACATGCACCTAATAACAGAGTTCCAAAATACATGAAGCAAAACAAAACTCAAGAGAACTGAAGGGAAAATTACACAATTCAACAATAATAGGTGGAGACTTCAATGCCCCACTCTCTATAATGGATAAAACAACTGGTCAGATTATCAGCAAGAAAGTAGAAGACTCAAACAACATCATAAATCAACCAGACCTAACAGACACCTACAGAACATTCCAGTCAACAATAAACATTCTTCTCAAGTGCATATTCTCCAGTACAGACTACATGTTAGGCCATAAAACAACCCTCAATAACTTGAAAAGTACTGAAATCATACAGAGTATGTTCTCCAACCACAACAGAATGGAATGAAATCAGAAGTCCACATTAAAAGGAAATCTGGAAAACTCACAATTATGTCAGAATTAAACAACACATCCTAAATAACCAATGGGACAAAAAAGAAATCACAAGAAAAATTATAAAATACATTGAGATGCACAAAAATGAAACGTATCAAAACTTATGGGATGCAGCTAACACTGCATTTGACAAAATAATAACCTTTCATGATAAAAATATTCAATAAACTAGGAATAGAGGGAACTTCCTCATCCTGATAAAGAGTATCTACAAAAAACTCACAGCTATCATCATACTTAAGAGTGAAAAACTGAATGTTTTTCCTATAAAATCAGAAACAAGAATTCCACTCTTGGAATCTCTGTTCAATTTTATACAGGAGGTTCAGGCCAGGGAACTTAGACAAGAAAATGAAATAAAGGGCATTCAGATTTATAAAGGAAGAAGCAAAACCATTTCCTTGGGCAAATAACATGATCTTATATAAGGAATATCTTCTATTTTATATGTGGAAAATATTCTAGAGAATCCACAAGTAAACTATGATAATATGCAAGTCGAGCAATGTAGCAGGATTGTGTAAGATCAATATATAAAATTCCACTGTGTTTCTATATAGCAGCAATAAACAATCCAAAATAAAATTAGGGGGAAAATCCCAAATATATTATAAGCAAAAAGAATAAAATACCTAGGAATAAATTTAACAAAATTAAGTGCCAGACTTGTACACTGAAAATTATAAAAACACTGAAAGAATTTAAAGGAGATCTAAACAGGAAAGACATTTTATGTTCATGGGTTGAAAGACAATATTGTTAAAATAGCAATACTCTTAAATTGAGCTACAATTTCAACTTAATCCCAATGGTGTGTTTTGTTTGCTTGCTTGTTTGTTTTTGCAGAAATGGACAAGCTGATCCTAAAATTCAAATGGAAATTTAAGAGTCCCAGAATAGTCAAAGCAATCTTGAAAAAGAACAAGTAAGAGGACTCAAATTTGCCAATGTAAAACCCCCTACAAAGCTAGAACAGTTAAGACAGTGTGGCACAGCATAAGAAGAGACATAGATCAATGAAATTAAAATCAAAGACAGTATTTTCATACGTAGAATTTCTGTCAAAAATGTTTATCTTGAATCCAAACATGAGGAAACAATCAGACAAATCCAAAGTAAGGAGCATTCTGTTAAACAACTGGCCTTGATCGTTCCAAAATATCAAGATCACAATGACAAATACAGTATTTGTCTGGATGGAGAAAATTGTGCATCTGATCATAACAGAGTAACTGATATGGGTTTCCCTTCCTTTTATACATAACTAGAAAACTAGACAATATTTATGAAATAGCTGCTTTCAAACCCTGGACAGCATTACAGAACTGTGTTCGCTGAGAGAATGAAAACAAGGTTGATGCCTATAAATTCCCAGGCTTTCCACCTGGAGAAACTTTGTGGGCCATGGCTCAGCAAAGCAATACAGAGTAATGCAGAGCATAGTAGTCTCATTGAGTTGTGGACACAGAGATCCAAGTTCAAGGAAGCTGAAGTGCCCCAAAATCTAATTTCCAGGTTAGAGATCCACAGAGAGGGGAAAGTACTTCAGAAAACTGCATGGGGTCCCCATGGATTCTTGGATGAATATAAAGATATGTATGCATACAATGACACTCTATGAGGCTTGGAAAGAACCCCACTGGGGAAAAAACAACTATTGGGAAACTTACGATGAATAATTCCCAGAGCTCAAACAAGGTCAGGAGAATTTCAAGCTCTGACTGGGCAGAGAGGGGCGACTACCTTTAACACCCAAGGCATTCACAGGATACCCTAGAAGGATCACAATCTAATAGTAGAGCTACAAGTAGTCCTAGAATAAAGGCTACTTTTAAGCAACTTAAAAATTTAAAAACAAGCTTCAAAAGGCCCCATGTTCATTTGCAGGTAACTTAACTGCCAGCCAAAACACAAATGCTCTTTAAAGGAAGACAACAAAACCCAGACAATTCAACAACCACACATTATCTGATAAAAAACATTACTAGCCATGCAAAGAAGCAAGAAACAGGACTCATAACCAGGAGAAAAATCAGTCAACAGAAAGAGACCCAGAAATGGCAAGGATATGGAATTATCACACAAGAACTTTAAAACAGCTACTACAGATAATAGCTTATTTTAATTATATTTACTTATATAAATTATATAAAATGTAAATTATGTTCAAGGATTTGAAAAATATGAACATAATACAGAGAGAAATGGAAAATACACACACACACATATATATGCACAAGCATGTATTTTAAAAGATCCAAATGAAATTCCTAAAGATATATACTATATCTCTGAAATAAAAAGTTCTCTAGATGGTCTTAACAGAAGATGAGACCACTGTAGAAGAAAAGATCAGTGAATCTGGAGACAAAGCAATAATAATTCTCTAAACTGAAACACAGCAGTAGAAAGGTGGGAAAAAAAGGGATCAAGAACTACTGTAGATTAAAAGAGACATGACAACTAATTAAATGTGTGACCCATAATTGGATCCTAAAATGGTTGAAAACAGAATAGTTACAAAGGATATTTTGGATATTAGGAAATTTAAACATGACTCTACTAGTAGAATATACTACCTAATATGTGTGTGTGTGTTTGGGTGTATACCTATACACACACTAATACTCTATATTATTAGATAGAGTGTATGTCAGTATTAAATTTCCTAAATGTGGTAACTCTACTTTGTGGACTTGTAGGAGAACGCTGCTGTGAAAAAGAGTAAAAAAATAACACATAAAAGATGGGGCTACTTTTAAATAGTTTAAGACAAAACACTTGGGAATTACTAACAATGGTAACTTAGCAGGATATGAATGTTTTCACCTTTGTTATTATATACACCACAAGATTTTGTCTTAATGGCATTACCTTTTTAGTACCCATCTGGGTTTTTTTAATCAAGCCAACATCACATAATTAACTTTAAAATAGAATGACTTTCAACAGCCATGGTTCATTAATAAGATGACACAAAGTTGGACTAATTTCACCATGTTCTCAAAAAGATAGTAACAAAATTGTGCTGCACTAGAATAGAAATCACAATACTAGAGAACTGAATTTGTCATCATTTATATTTTAAAACATCACCTTAAAAATTAACAAAAGATAGTCTTTTCATGCTTCTTGGTGAAAACATTATCAGAAAACTAAGCCTGTTTTCACCTTGAAAAGCAGACATCTGATGAAATAACATTCAGAGCATTTTGAATGCCAGATGTTACAATCCTTAAGGAAAGTAATTATCTTATTTGTGTGTATCTCAAGCCTAGTGAATCTCTCTCGAATAAATACTTCTTTAATCAAACTAAATCACAACTAAAGTAACTATCAAGCCCTACCTAGCAAGATATAAGGAAATTTCATTTTTGTGGCATATATCTATTGCTTAGTTCCCCCTCAAATTATAAAAAAAAAAGCAAAAGTTTTACTTCAGTCATTGTGGATAAAAATTTTGCTAAATTTTGCATCTTCCCAGCTTTCTCCATAAACAGCACCAAATGTGATTTGACCTTTTCCAGTGACTTGGGGATCATCATGAACATGTTTACCAGACCCTAGCTGGTTTTTCTTCTTAATGCTAAATGCCAAATGTCACTTCCTCTCTGTTTTCTACTCATTCCAGCCTTGCTCCACCATTACATTCTTTTCTGTAGTAGAGAAACAAAAAAGTAAACTTGTTAAGAATTCTATTCTTTAAAAAAATTAAGCACATAAAAGTTCTAAGAAAAACTGTTAGAAAAAGTATATGTTTTTAATCTGAAGCTCTGTGACATTTATGATGGTGGTACAAAGGCATGTTTCCTTCTCTTACTTAAGGTTATGTTCTAAGAGCACTGATCTTTTGACAAACAGCATATTACAACTGTACATGTTTACTTAGGCATAACAATACATTGAATTTATTTGTTTCATTAGAAAATATTTTTGACAGGGCCAGTAAAACTGGTGTTTGTATGCAAAGCCACACTTGTTTCAAGTAGAGCAGAAAACAGAAACCAGAAGGATCCTTAGAACTTCAAAAATTAAAGAGTTTACATTATGTTCCAGTGGCAACATTTAGAGTCAATCTATCATACATGGGAAAGCAATTTTTAAATATTGAGGATAGTGAAAACTGTGGGTAATAAAATAATTTAGTGAATCTAGGTGAACTTTTTTTTAAAAGAAGGAAATTTCATACACTGGAGTACTACAGGTAATTTAGGTAAGTACTATTTCATAAAACTTTATTATAGGTTGTGTATTGTATATGTACTAAGGCAGGAGTAAAAATAAATTTCTTACTGTGAATTGTATTTAAAAAAAGTTTGAAACCCACAAGTATAGTGAGTTCTTAATGTTCTGTGGGTTGTCTGCAATCAGAAAAAAGATTTGTGCATTTTCACTCATTACAATAATAATATTCTGAAACATATCAACACAAAATCAACAGCACTGACTTATATAGGTCTTTGAACATGGCTGTTTCCAATCAAGTTTTTTTCTTTTTGAAGTGTAATTGATATACAATATCATACTGGTTTCAAGTATACAAGATAGTGATTCAACAGTTATTATGTTATTAAAGGTCACCCCAAATAGTACAGTTACTATCTGTCAACACAGAAAGATGTTACAGGATTACTGACTATATTCTTTGGGCTGTACTTTCATCCCTATGACTAATTCATATAATGATTAAGATTTCGTGCCTCTTTATCCCCTTCACTTACTTCACCCACCCACCCCAACATGATAATCACCAGTCACTTCTCAGTGTCTATGAGTCTACTGCTATTTTATTCATTTTGTTGTGTTTTGTTTTGTTTTTAGATTCTGTACATAAGTAAAATCATAGGGTACTTGTTTCTCTCTGCCTGGCTTATTTTACTTAGGACCCTCTAGGTCCATTCCTGTTGTTGCAAATGGCAAATTACTCTTTTTTATGGCTGAATAATATTCCATTGCATACAAACACACACACATCTTTATCTATTCATTTACTGATGGACACTTTGCTGCTTCCATATCTTGGCTATTGTAAATAGTGTGGCAATAACATAAGGATGCATATATCTTTTCAAATTAGGTATTCTGTTTTCTTCAGGTAAATTCCTAGAAGAAGAATTACTGGGTCATATTGCATTTCCATTTTCAGTTTTTTAAGGAATCTCCATACTGCTTTCCATAGTGGCTGCACCCAATGAATTTTTGATATTGTATCTGGCATATGATTAGTACTAAAGATTAAAACTAAAAATAGTCCTTTTTGCTCAGTTACATTAAGAAACCCCAAATAAACCTGTATGTGCAGCTATTTCTAATGCTATTAGTTTGAAATATGGATGCTTTTTTTAAAAAGCTTTTACTTTGTAATGAACTATACCTTGTTAAAATAAGCTACATTAGTTAAAAGCTCCCCTAAATATTTAATTTTCAGAATTGTAATTTCACATTAACAAAGTCATCCACAAAATATTCTCTACTTACCTATGTATATTAAAGTGTATATTAAATAAATGATCAAAATAAATTCAGATATTTTAAATACTGATAGGATTATGTGTTCCAATCAAATCTTAATTATTTCTCATCCTAACTCAGCTGAAGCTCCATTTCAACTATTGCTGTAAATAAGGCTTGTTGGAAGAACTTTTGGTGCAATAAAAAGATAACTCTCTAAACTTGCTATCAGCCTACTAGGAATTCTAAGAAATGACAGGGAATTCTTGGAATTTCTTGAAAAATAACTGACTGAACAATTCAATGACAATTTTGATGCTCAGTAATACCCAGTTACAGATATCAGAGAATACTCCTCCTTTACTGTCTACTCACTTTGGTGTTCTAGGCACTGTATTAAAAGCACTGTACACAAAACTGCATAAAACATAAATTCTACTCCCAAGAAGCTGAAGTGAAAAGATATACCAATGGATATTCTTAGACTAGAGTCAGGCGAGAAGGAAAGAAAATATTATGGGGCAAAATGAAATAAGCTACAGTAAAGAAATAAAAACTGCAAGGGTGGAGAAAAAGATGGAGTAGGAAGTCAAGGCAGAAACCTCCTCCCAAAAACAAAGGAAGAAACTAAGCAAATACAACTAAACCTGAAAATGACCTGAAGACTGCACAACAGATCACCTACATCTGGGGAAGAAGAGGAGGCCACACAGAAAAGGGTAAAGTGACAGAGCCACGATGCAGTGGGACCCAAGCCCTTCCCCCATCCCAGCCCAAAGGTGGGAGGAAGAAGAATGGAACAGGGAGGGGACAGGAGCCCAGGAACTCTGCACACCTGGCCCTGGAGATCTGCTCCAGGAGCACAAGTCCACATTACATTGGGCCCTGGTCATGAGTGGGGCTGGACACCAGCAACAGGTAGAATGCTCCAGCCACTTGTGGAGAACAGGCATGTCTTGCTGGTCCTGAGATCCAAATCAGAGGTGACAGTTTGAAAGACTTGCCAGAAGCGGGTGGGGTACTAGAGGGGCAAGGGTTCGACAGAGCTCTCTCCTCAGGAGAAAGGGCAGGTGGACCATACCTCCCAGCCTTCCCTCAGCCCAATGATCAAGAACTCGATGCTCCATCCCCCTTGCTGCCAACACAGCTCCGAAGTTCCTCCTTACATGCACTGCCAGAGAGTCAAGCCACTTGGCCCAGTTGCTGTCTGACTTTGCTGCCTGGCAGGCAGAGGAAGACTCTCCCAGCTTTCTTGGCCTTGTTTCAGCTTAGCTAGAGGGGTGCCTGGAGTACCCAGCCTGGAGAAATCCTTCCGATCCCCAGCAGGTGCCCAAGCCCAGTGCTGCGTGTCCAGCCCTGCCCCACAGCCACAAAACCGCCCTAACCCACTCCATTAACCTGCAGCCCCACTACTGCTGCAAGGCAGGTGGAGGGCAGCCCCACCCACAGCAATCTCAGCAGTTGTCTCCGCTCTGACCACAAAGGTGACTGAAACAAACTGCTGGAGCTGCAGACTCAGACCACTACTGGCAGACAGAGAGAAAGGTAACCCTGCCCACTGCATACCAACAGTAACTGGGGCTCCCACAAAGTAGAACCAGGCACTAGAGAGTAAAGAGTTCTGAGCCTCTGGGAACCATAGGATGACTCCTCCATAAAGCTATTACTTTTCAGGCCAGGAAGCATAATAGATCCATCTAATACAAAGGAAGAACACAGAAATCCTGACAAAATGAGAAGGCAGTGGAATACATTCCAAATAAAACTGCAGGACAAGACACCAGAAAGAGGGCTAAATGAAATGGACAGCACAATCTTCTTGATAAAGATTTTTAAATAAAAGTCATAAACATGCTCACTGATTTACAGAAAAGTATGCAAGATCTCAGGGAGGACTTCAGCAAAGAGATAGAAGATCTGAAAAAGAGCCACTCTGAACTAAGAATACAGTAACTGAAATAAAACAGTGGAGGGAATGAATAGATTACTGCAAGTAGAGGAGACAGTAAAAGAGATGGAAATTAGAGAACAAGAGCACAACAAAGTTGAAGAACAGAGAGAAAATAAATGATCTCTAGGAATGAAAAAATGATGAGAGCTGTGTGAAAAAATGATGAGAACAATCCAAAAGAAACAGTAGCTGCATGACAAGGGTACCAGAAGGAGAAGAGAGAGACAAAGGGATAGAAAGTCTCTTTGAGGAAATACTAGCTGAAAACATCCCCAGTCTCGTTAAGGAAACAGGTCATGAAACGCACAGAGTACCTTACAAAAGGAACCCCAGGAAGACAATACCAAGACATACAATAATTAAAATGGCAAAGATTAAGGATAAGGAGAGAGTATTGAAAGCAGCCAGAGAGATAAAAAAGATTACTTATAAAGAAAACCACATCAGGCTATCAGCAGACTTCTCAGCAGAAACTTTACAGACCATAAGGGAGTGGCATGAAATATTTAATATATGGAAACAGTAGGACCTTCAACCAAGTCTTCTACTTGACAAGATTATTATTGAAATTTGAAGCAGGTATTAAACAATTTCCAGATAAACAAAGGCCCAAAGAACTTTAACAACTAAACCAGCATTACAGGTTTAAAGAGACTTCTGTAGATAGAAATGTTCCTAAGGCTAAAGAGCTCTCACCAGTGAAAATAAACCCATAGTAAAGGTAGCAGACCAATAAATTACAAAGCAAGTATGAAATTAAAACAAAACAAAAGAAGCAAAGCAACTATACACAAAATCAATCATGGGATACACAAAAAGTGCAGATAATGACATCTAATTCATAAAGTAAGGAGGAGGAGGAAGAAAAAAAGTACCTTTAGATTGTGTTTGAAATACAGCAATCAGCAACTTAATATAGACTTGTATAGTAAGGAAGCTACCTTGAACCTTTGGTAACCAACAAACTACAGCCTACAGTAGATACATAAAAAAATTTTAAATGAGAAATCTACATGAAAACCATCAAATAACAAAAGTTTAAGGGAGGGAGCAAGGAACAATAAAAACAACCAGAAAACAATTAATAAAATGACAATAAGTACAATACCTATCAATAATTACCTGAAATGTAAATGAACTGAATGCACCAATCAAAAGACAAAGAGTAGCAGAATGGATAAAAAGGTAAGACCTGCCAAAATGCTGCCTACAAGAGACTCATTTCAGACCCAACAACACACACAGACTAAAAGTGAGGAGATGGATAAAGATATTTCATGGAAATAATAGGAAGAAAAAAGGAGCAGCAGTACTTTTATCAAACAAAGCTGATTTCAAAACAAAGAAAGTAACAAAGGAGGAAATTATGTAATGATAAAGGGGTCAGTCCAACAAGAGAATATAATGCTTACAAATATCTACATACCCAATATAAAGCACCTAAATATATAAAACAAACACTAACAGAATTAAAGGGGGAAAGAGACTCTAACACATTGATTTTAGGAGACTTTAACACACCACTCATATCAATAGACAATCAACCAGACAAGAAATAAATAAGGAGACAGAGGCACTGAATAATACATTAGATCAAATGGACTTAACAGATATCTACAGAACATTTCACCAAAAAGCAGCAGGATACACATTTTTCTCAAGTGTACATGGAATGTTCTCAGAGTAGATCACATACTAGGCCACAAAAAGAGCCTCAAAAATTCAAAAAGACTGAAATTGTGCCAAGCAGCGTCTCAGACTACAAGGGAATGGAACTAGGAATAACACTCAAAAAAACAAAAAAGCCTATAAACACATAGAAGTTAAACAACATGTTTCTAAATAATCAATGGATCATTGAACAAGTTAAAACAGAAATCAAGCAAAACATGGAAACAAATGAAAACAAATATTCAACAGCCCAAAATCTGTGGGACACTGCGAAGGCAAGTTCTAAGAGGGAAGTACATAGCAATACAGGCCTACCTGAAGAAACAAGAACAATCTTAAATAAACAGTCTAAACTCACAATTAAGGAAACCAGAAAAAGAACAAGAAACCTACAGTTAGTAGAAGGAGGGACATACTAAAGATCACAGCAGAAATATAGAGAAAAATAAAACAAGTGGAAAAACAATGAAGCCAAGAGCTGGTTCTTTGAGAAAATAAACGAAATAGACAAACCCATAGCCAGACTTATCAATAAAAAAAAGAGTATAAATATAAAAAAATCAGAAACAAAGAAGGAATAATCACAATAGCACAGAAATACAAAGAATTATTAGCGTATACTATGAAAAACTCTATGCCAATAAATTGGACAATGTAGAAGAAACGGACAACTTCTCAGAAAAACATAACCTTCCAAGACTGACTCAGGAAGAAGCAGAAAATTTGAACAAATTACCAGTAATGAAATTGAACTGGTAAACAAAAAACTCCCAAAAAACAAAATTCCAGGAATAGATGGCTTTACAGCTGAATTCTACCAAACACTTAAAGAACAGCGAATACCTATCCTTCTTAAACTATTCCAAAAAGTAGAGAAGAAGGGAATACTTCCAAACTCATTCTATGAGGCCTAGACTCTATCACTCTAAAACCAAAACCAAACAAAGGTACCACAAAAGAAAAAAAGTATAAACCAATATCCCTGACAAACAGGCAAAATCCTCAACAAAATATTAGCAAACTGAATTCAAAAATACTTCAAAAAGATCACCCATCATGATCAAGTAGGATTTACTACAGGGATGCAAGGATGGTACAATACTCATAATTCAATCAATATCATACACCACATTAACAAAAAAAAAGGATAGAAGTCACATAGTCATCTCAACAGTTGCTGAAAAAGCATTTGACAAAAATTCAACATTTATTCATGCTAAAAACTGACAAAATGGGTACAGAGGTTTGCATCAAAAAGAATAAAATACCTAGAAATAAACCTAACCAAGGAACTGAAAGACCTTATACCCTGAAAACTACAAGACACTCATGAGAGAAATTAAAGAAGATACCAATAAATAGAAACACATCCTGTGCTCATGGATAGGAAGAATTAATATTGTCAAAATGGCCATCCTGCCTAAAGCAGTCTACAGATTCAGTGCAATCCCTATCAAAATACCAACAGCATTCTTCAATGAACTAGAGTAAATAGTTCTAAAATTCATATGGAACCACAAAATATCCCAAATAGCCAAAGCTATCCTAAGAAGGAAGAATAAAGCTGGGGGAATCATGCTCCCTGACTTCAAGCTCTACTACAAAGCCACAGTAAGCAAGACAGTTTGGTACTGGCACAAGAACAGACCCATAGACCATTGGAACAGAATACAGACTCCAGATATAAACCTAACCACATATGGTCAATTAATATACAATAAAGGAGCCATGGATATACAATGGGGAAATGACAGCCTCTTCAACAACTGTTGTTGGCAAAACTGGACAGCTACATGCAAGAGAATGAAAGAGGATTACTGTCTAACGCCAAACACAAAAGTACACTCAAAATGGATCAAAGACCTGAATGTAAGTCATGAAACCATAAAACTCTTAGAAGAAAACATAAGCAAAAATCTCCTGAATATAAACATTAGCAACTTTTTCCTGAATGCATCTCCTCGAGCAAGGGAAACAAAAGCAAAAATGAACAAGTGGGACTACATCAAACTAAAAAGCTTCTGTACAGCAAAGGACACCATCAACAGAACAAAAAGGCATCCTACAGTATGGGAGAATATATTTTTAAATGACATATCCGACAAGGGGTTAACATCCAAAATATATAAAGAACTCACAGGCCTCAACACCCAAAAGGCAAATAATCCTATTAAAAAATGGGCAGAGGATATGAAGAGACACTTCTCCAAAGAAGAAATTCAGATGGCCAACAGGCACATGAAAAGATGCTCCACCTCACTACTTATCAGGGAAATGCAAATTAAAACCACAATGAGATACCACCTCACACCAGTTAGGATGGCCAACATCAAAAAGATTAGGAAAAACAAATGCTGGTGAGGATGTGAAGAAAGGGGAAGTCTCCTACACTGCTGGTGGGAATGTAAGCTAGTTCAACGATTGTGGAAAGCAGTATGGAGGTTCCTGAAAAACTAAAAATAGAAATACCATTTGACCCAGGAATTCCACTCCTAGGAATTTACCCAAAGAATACAAGTTCTCAGATTCAAAAAGACATACGCACCCCTATGTTTACTGCAGCACTATTTACGACAGCCAATATATGGAAACAACCTAAGTGTCCATCAGTAGATGAATGGATAAAGAAGAGGTGGTACATATACACAATGGAATACTATTCAGCCATAAGAAAAAAACATATCCTACCATTTGCAACAACATAGATGGAGCTAGAAGGTATTATGTGCAGTGAAATAAGTCAGGAGGAGAAAGACAAGTACCAAATGATTTCCCTCATTTGTGGAGTATAACAACGAAGCAAAACTGAAGGAACAAAACAGCAGCAGACTCACAGACTCCAAGAAGGGACTAGCAGTTACCAAAGGGGAGGGGTGGAAAAGGGTGGAAAAGGAGGGAGGGAGAAGGGGATTGATAGGCATTATGATTGGCACACATGGTGTGTGTGGGGGGGGTCATGGGGAAGACAGTGTAGCGCAGAGAAGTAGGGACTGGCATCTTACTACACTGATGGACAGTGACTGCAATGGGGTTTGGGGGGGGACTTAGTAGTAAGGGTGAATGTAGTAACCACATTGTTTTTCTTGTGAAACTTTCATAAGAGTGTATATCAATGATACCTTAATAAAAAAATGGGTACAGAGGGTACATAACGTAATAAAGGTCATATATGACAAACCCACAGCCGACATCATACTCAACAGCAAAAAGCTCAAAGCTTTTCCTCTAAGATGAGGAACAAAACAAGGATGCTCACTCACTACTTTTATCCAACATAATACTGGAGGTTCTAGTCACAGCAATCAGACCACACAAAGATATAAAAGCCATCCAAATTGGTAAGGAAGAAGTAAGACTGTCAGTATTTGCAGATGACAATGTATTATATATATAAAAACCCTAAAGAATCCACCAAAAAACTATTAGAACTAATAACTGATTCAGCACAGAATACAAAATTAATACACAGAAATCTGTGGCATTCCTATATACTAACAACAAACTAGCAGAAAGAGAAATCAGGAAAACAACTCCACTTACAATTGCGTCAAAAAGAATAAAATACCTAGGAATAAACCTAACCAAGGAGGTGAAAGACCTATCTGTACTCTGAAAACTGTAAGACACTCACGAGAGAATTTACGGAAGACACCAATAAATAGAAATCTATCCATGCTCATTGATAGGAAGAATTAATATTGTCAAAATGACCATCCTGCCCAAAGTAATTTACAGATTCAATGCAGTCCCTATCAAAATACCAACAGCATTTTTCAATGAACTGCAACAAACAGTTCTAAAATTCACATGGAATCAGAAAAGACCCAAATAGCCAAAGCAATCCTGAGAAAAAAGACTGAAGAAATTAGTGGGAAACTTAGAGAATAGGGATAGTTCTTAAAGCCTGGGTGATCTTTTTTCAACTGAAGAAGTAAGAAGGAAGTAGAATCTCTTTCTCAAGTGATCAAAGCAATGCAGATGAGAATGGAACAATGCTGTAATATTCAGATATGCATGTAAAAACTGTTAATTCTATCTACAAAATAAAAATTCCTGCAACTATATTTCTGATAACTAATCTTTGGTTAAAAACACAGAAATTTGTGTAGTTCTAAAGAGTTATATTTTAAGTGATTATTGTAATGTTCTTGAAATAACCAGATATTCTCACAAATTTTTTTAAATGTCTTATTTCCCACTGGGATGTCAATTCAAGTCTTCTGAGAGCTCTGCCTTGGAATGTTACACTCATTTCTCTAATAAAAAGATTCAATATAGCCTTTATTTACCAAAGAGCCAGCAATGTTTTTTAACTTCAAATACTCACCAAAAACTAACATTTCCAAACAATTATATTTTGTTACTGTAAAGAACAGCATTGTACAAAAATAAACAAAATAACATTGTTTTACTTTTCATCTAAAGAGCTGTATTTTTCCAAGGATTTTTGTCATTCTGAGTCAAAGTGATGGCTTTCAGAACAAGCAGCTGGCATGTGATCAACAGTTCTTAACTGACCATCTGAACATCCCACATACCCAAATACTGATTCTGAATATGGGTTTGCTGCATCCCTTCAGTGCAGGATAGGTCAAAAAGGCACAAATGTCTGCTTTTCTCAACGTAAGTTAAAATTAAAACAGTGCTCTCTTTTTTTAATAGTACTATAATGTAATTTCCTACCCTCCAAAAATTGTTAATTGCCTTTCTATTTTACTGTCTCTCTCTGAGTCACAAAACACCTAGGATTGTTTGTATATAGAAAACCTGTCATTGCGCCTTCATTGTAGCACACAATTTTTACCTCATCATTTGCTTCTATGGAAGAAATAGAAGATGACTAGAATAGAGGTATAGGTTTCTTTAATTACAATTCATCCTCAAAAAAAATCTGAAAAATTATAAAAAGTAAATCCTGAAATTACCCACCACCACTCTTTGAAATATCTTGACAAAATTTTACTTCTTACTTCTTTTTCTCCTCTGCTGCTTACAATGGAAAAGGTTCCTCTCTACAGGAATGTGGGGAACTGCCTTTGCATCCAGCCTCGCCACGAGGGTGGCCACTGGGAACTGCCTTTGCATCTCAGCCTCGCCACG
>JAQQAC010020790.1:9886299-9897697 GCA_029783875.1 Phataginus tricuspis
TGCATTTCCATTTGTTAGTGTCTTCCTTAATTTCTCCTAGGAGTGTCTTGTAGTTTTCAGAGTACAGGTCTTTCACTTCCTTCGTTAGGTTTATTCCTAGGTATTTTATTCTTTTAGGTGCAATTGTGAATGGAATTTACTTTTAATTTCTTAGTGGCAAGAAATTCTAATATTTCATTTTTGTTGAAACAATCTGTAATTATTATAGTTTAGTTCTGGATCAATCTTAAAATGGTTTCCCACTTAAAGACAATTAAAGTTTAGATTTAAGACTAATATACAATAGTAACAATACCTATCATTTACAAAGTGCTCTACATTTTCAAATCCCTTTATAGTTATTATTTCATCCTTTCAGTAAGTTTATAATGGAGGTGTCATTTCTTGTCATGAAATGAAAGGTGCAGAAGGAAGTCAGGGCCGCCTTTCCTACCAAACAGACAAGTCATCTTAAAACCAGGCTATATGAAACAACATCCCGTATCTATTCTCTAAGATACATGCAAGATACTATATGACACTTAGGTCTGAGGTAATCCAGTATAAGTAATATCAAGGCTTATTCTATATAGGCCTCAATGTGGCTTTTCTGCCAAGACCAATCCAAAAATATATTTTTAAAGATAGTATTACTAGTATCAAAAGGCCATACCTTTAGAGCAACACTGATGATAAATGAGGGATGTTATGGCAAACTTTGTTTTACTATCTGAAATGCCAGCTTAACCCACTTCAGGGAGACAAACTTTATACAGGTGACACAGTCAGCTTATTAAAAGAGAAATCCCAATGTCAAAATAGATATTGATATACATGCAGTACTCCTGGAAGGATAAAGGCATAAAACTAAAGGTTACAGTTTCCCATTCCCAGATTAGACCAAGCAGGATTCCACTATTAAACCACAGTTCAAGATGCCCAACAAACACCTGAAAGTTCTTAGAACCAATAGTAACTATTTATATCCTAGTCACTTTGTTTTCAATCTTACTAAAACTGTGAATCATGAAACTGATGGTGTGTTCCTCTTTGTACTGGCTGCTAAAAGCATAGAGTAAATTTTGTAGCAAATTAACAAGTTTTAAGTAAACCCACTATTGTCTTTCTTGCCCTCATCATCTCCTCATTTTCCTTTTATCATACTTTCTTTATATAATGTGAATGAATTGTATGAATTTTCTTAAATCCTTTCTGAAACAACAGAGAATTTAGGTTACCTAACAAAAAAAACACTAACAAAAAAAAAACGAAAAAAGCAAACATTACCTTCATATCAAAATTACAATCAAGTCTTCTAATTAACACGATGAAAGTGCCAGATGAATTGTCTTTTACTGGTGGACGCACTATGGGTTCACAGGCATTCTCTGGTTTGGCGTTAATCAAAAAACCCTGAAAAACAATTGGCAAAAAGTTTTTTCTCTGTTAAACTCAAAAAACCAGTTCAACTTAACTTCTACAAACATCTTTTGTTTCAGGCGTTTTTCATTTTGCTAGATGTATTATCTGGAAACTACAACAGTTCCTACTCTCCAATTATTCCCAATCCCATAACTTCTAAAGTAGTATTTGGTTTCATAAACATTTTTTTTAAGTTCTGTTTTTTATTATTAAAGTTCAAAAAAAAATGCATAAGCCCATCACCTCAAAGACAACCACTGTTAGCATGTTGATATATTTTCCAACAATGATGGACATTTCTAAACCAAGCAAATACTTTTTAATTTAACTTCAATATTTTTGTGTTATTAAACAATGAAATAAACAGTATTTCTATGAATTTATTCTATAGAAACAATAGCCTAAGTATATAAAGGTATATGTACACTACATCAACTACACCTCAATAAAAGTTTTTTTAAAACAAAAGAAAAGCTGTATGTACAAAGATGTCCTTCGTATGTTGTTTTTAATAGCAAAAACTGGAAATCATGCACAACAATAGAGCAGCCAACAGATGTGAAACACTGAATAAACACATAAAAAGACGATCAAGTTCATTAAATTGGAAGCAGTGAGCAATTAGAGCTATGACACTGTGCCTTGACAACACGTGAACTGGTCACAAGAACCATCTATTCCACAGGATTTGGCAATTTCTCCTGCTTAAATCGCATTGCCTGGCTTGTGACAGGGAGTGCTTTTGTATATGTTTCAGGAATAAAATGCAACACACCTTCATTTACTCATAGAACTGTTCCTCTCCTCTTTTTTTTAATTGAAATGTAGTTCATATACAATATCATGTTGGTTTCAGGTGTAAAACATAGTGAATAGCTCCCCTTCTTGATTCCACAAAGCACTGGGTTTTTACTTTGCTGGGGAAAAGAACTGTGGTTATTGCTCTAACAATGAATATTTGCTTCACTCATGTTTAAATTTACATCCCACTGCCTTTTCTATGCCTTTCTGTACATATATACATATACATGCATGTGCACACACACACACACACACTTTTTGCCTTAATGCCAAATCACATAGTGAAGTTCCCTTCAAGACACTGTAACAGTAATTAAACTCAACCCTTGCAGCACCAACAAGGTATATAACTCAACTGAAGTGAGGACAATATGAACAGCTACGGCCAAATTTCCCACATCCAGATGTCAACTCTACAACTCTATTATGACTGCCACCTAGCGGACATCTACTGAAAGACACATTCCAATTTCACAGATGTTAAAACATGGGGTAAAAAAATGCATCTTACAATCAATAAATTTATGTTATGTGTAGACACTCAAAAGGGTCTATCACGTGGAACTGGAAAAAAGTTTCTTCTTTTTAATCATTTCTGTGTCATTGAACCTGTTACGATAAGCATGTATTATCTTTAAACTTAAGAAAATTTATAAAAATCAAATACAGTTCAAAAACAATCCAGTCATACTAATGGAAATTTGAAGCCTTAAAAAAAAACAGATCTAAAATAATTAAATACTACCTTTCCTGTGGACTAGGCTAAAAAAAAATACTTGCTAAAATAGCTTACTAATTCCTATTCTTCCCTCAGATATGGCTCACTTAAAACTAAGTGCAAATTTACTTTGTTTCATCCACAAAAACTACAAGGTAGCATAACGGCTTTACCAAGTTAACATGGCAGATCTCTCTGGTCCTATGATTAAGAATGGCCAAGAAGGAGCTTATAGCCCCACTGTCGCTGGCCAAGGCCAATCCCTTCTTATTGAAAGGATGCTTGCCCTGCTTTCAAACACCCTGCTCATCTCTATCTTCTGACAGGGGCACTGTATACCGATGTAGGAAGCCCAAGAGAACTACCAATGCCTACGACACTCAGAAATGGGACGCCTAGCTTTTCTTCTCCTTGTTGCTGTAATTCCCTAGTGATTAAACAGAGAACTGGATAAAAATTGTGCCTGCAGACTGGCACCTCAAAATCATCAAATGTTTATATGTTGGTTTTCTCAAAAGCGTTTATGACAATACATAAAGAGCACAAATTATAATTTTTCAGCATACTGAGTTTTCACCAACTGAACACACCTGTATGAGGAAACAGAACATTAGTGGCACTCCAGAAGTTCCCCTCATCCTCCCTTCCAGTCACTACTACCCTACATCCACATCGCCAGTGTCACTACATGGACTTCCAGCAGCTTAAATATTGCCTAATTTTACACTTGACATAAACAGAACCATACAGTATAGAAAATGCTCTTTCAGACTTCTTTCCCTCGGTACTGTGTTTGTGAGATTCATTCCTATTATTAAGTAACCATACTGCTGGATATACACATGGTAGATCTTTCATTTTCATTTCTATATACTATTATATTGCATGTGAATACACCAAAATTTATTCTGTTGTTGCTGAGCATTTGGTAATTTGTAGTTAAGAGCTATTACAAATAGTGTTTTATAAACATTTCAATACAAGTCTTTTAAGTGTATACACAGGAAATCAAGCTGGATCATAGGGGATATCAAGTTTTAGTAAATACTGACTGCAACACAGTTTTTCCAAAGTGGTTTGGGTTACCATTTTTTAACTGGAATATTCAAACAATCTAAGCATAAAAATTATACTGAATATAATTTTTCATTTATGCTTCAGAAGGTATTTAGAACTGCAATATTTCAGGGTAAATGCTATGGAAACATTACTTTTGTTGATAGATTACAGGATTATTGCAAATAATCCTGGTTAATAAAGCCATAAAAGAGACTGATATTTCAATAAAATGGCTTTGTTTAAAATATTGTTTCAGGCGAAAAGAGCCTTTGACTTTCCTTCCGTTCAGTTTGCACTGAATGGCAAACTATATATAATTAGTAAAATTAAGAGGAGTATGTGCAATGATAACGTAAACAAAAATGCGGAAAGCAAGGCAGCAGTGCATCTTTCCCTGCTTTTAGGAAGAGAGGGAGAGAAGTGGTAATTTGGTCTGTTAGTGAGTAGATGAAGTTATGAATTAATTAATAACTGCAGTATCAGCAACAGCTAATATTTGTTGAGCCACGGCACTCAGCACTGGCTGTCGGGTACTAATGCCTTCTGAGTGTTCCAATTCATTTAATCTTTGCAATAATCCTGTGAGATAACTACTATTATTATCATTCCAATCTTAAAGATGAGTAAACTGAGTCTCAAAAACATTGGGTGACTTGCCCCTGGTCACACACAGCAGGCATGCGCTCCCAGGAAGTCTGATTCCAGAGCCTATGTTCTTGACAACGATGCCACACTGCCTCCACAAGACAAAAACACTAGGTGAAGAACAAGATGGGCAACAAGAAAAAGAATGGGCATTTACAAAACTGAACAAACCAAAATATGTTAGTCTAAAAGGCAATTAGGCGAATTGTAAAATTTGATACAAATACCTCAAATGATGAAGATGTCAATGGAACCTTTCTGTCATAATTTTTACATTCAGAGACCAAAAGAGGTTCACTGATCAATCAGACTTTTATTTGTTAACATTTTCCTAATGCAAGACAGATGCATTCTTTTTATGGGTAACTTCTAGAATGTTAAAAATATCCACAGCCATTTTCTCTAATTCTTTATTTGATAATTCTTCCAAACTCTACCAGTAATTTTTAATAGAGGACACATTTAATTCCTTTTTCACAAACAGTTGGAGATTACTCTCCTCTTATGCATCCTGTAACTATTACTCATTTTATTTTAAGTTCCTTTAACACTATGCCCTGAATACACTAGTCTCTTTCCATGAGGGCTCACGAAAAACATGCGAGAACAATAATGTAAGAGAATCCAATAGGGTAAGAGAAAATAAAGTACAAACAACACACAGTGCAATTGCTAGAACAGAGCAAATCACTCTAACTAGGAGAGACAATAACAGAAAACGTACTGTTTGGCTTGGTTCTTAGACTTTATTTCAGTTTGGTGCCAAAAGCCGAACATACTAGGTGATCTGACCAATATAACAGTCAGGAACTATCACTCTTAAAATTGTTATAGACATTATACTTCCATTGATGCAATACAAAACCAAATTAGGTTTCTGGCAAACATAACAGTTATTTCAACAAATTTTTGACATATGTAACTACTAAGTTGTATCTCTCCTTTTCAGTACCTTTTAAGACTCAGTGGCAAAACATTAGCATATTAACTATTCCAAGCTTCATGCCATTTGCAACTCTGATGGCCATACCTCCCATGACTTTCTGCACATTATTAAGGAAAACACTAAATTAGACAGAAATTTGAAGGTTATACACTAATTAAAAGTTAAGCCCTTAACTGTATTAAAAGGTTTTTAAAAACCTCCTCATTAAGTGATAGCATTATAAACTGACAGCACATGTAGCATTATACAGAGCAGTAACTGAGTATCTTTCATCTCAAAGTTACATCTCACTTTGTATACACTCTGCTAGAATTCTCCCCAATAATGTTCTTGGGTTATATATCTTACCCATAAGTTAGATTTTAGATAATACATAAACAAAATCTTATTAAAAGTTATAAAAATACAATGAGCCCATTAAAAATTGAAAATATTAAAAGAATACTTTGAAATGCTAAGTCAGCGTGGAGATATTACAAATTCAATTCCATACCACCACAATAAAGCAAGCAAATATCACAGTAAAGCGAGTCAAATGAACTTTTTAGTTCCCCAGTATATACAAAACTTAGGTTCATACTGTACTGTAGTCTATTGTATACTACAGCATTATGTCTAAAAAAATGTACATAGCTTAGCTAAAAAAAATTGTATTGCTAAAGAATGCTACGTATCATCTTTAACTCACTGAACTTTCAGCGAGTCATAATCTATTTTGCTGATGGAGAGTCTTGCCTCCATGTTGATGGCTGCTGACTAGCCAGGGTGGTGGTTACTGAAGACTGGGGTGACTGAGGCAATTTCTT
This sequence comes from Phataginus tricuspis, assembly GCA_029783875.1. Taxonomy (NCBI): domain Eukaryota; kingdom Metazoa; phylum Chordata; class Mammalia; order Pholidota; family Manidae; genus Phataginus; species Phataginus tricuspis. The sequence continues at coordinate 9,892,676 of JAQQAC010020790.1, forward strand.
AAAATAAGACAATAAAGTTTATCACAATGATTGAGTCTTCCTCTCACAAATGACTTTTCTATAGCATGTGATGCTATATGACAGCATTTTACCCATAATAGAATGTCTTTCAAAACTGGAGTCAATCCTCTCAAACCCTGCCACTGCTCTATCAACTAAGTTTATGTAATATTCTAAGTCTTTGTTGTCATTTCAACAAATCTTTACAACATCTTCACCAGGAGTAGGTTCCATCTCAAGAAACCACTTTCTTTGCTCATCCATAAGAAGCAATTCTACATCCATTAAACTTTTATTATGACATTGCCACAATTCAGGCACATCTCCAGAATCCACTTCTAATTCTAGTTTTCTTGCTATTTCCACCATGGTGACTTCCTCCACTGAAGTCTTGAACACCTCAAAGTCATCCATGAGGATTAGAACCAACTTCCAAACTCCTGTCCGTGTTGATATTGTTACCACTTCCCATGAACCACAAAGGTTATTTGTTAGATTCCCTTTAATACATAACCTTGAAGTTCCCTTTAACACACAGCCTTGAACAACAGCTGCACTGGAGTGTAGCAAAATTCCTTATCGTCTATAGCAGTTTCTAAGTTCAGTTTCTGTTTCTCAGAAGTCCCAAGGCCACCATCCTGCTCACCAAGGCCCTAAATTCCTATATAAGCAGCCCCCCCTTGCTGCCGCTGCTGCTCTCTCCTTTCCGAGACAGCCACTCTGCCTGTTTATCTTCAGCTCCCCCCTTGCTGCTCTCTCCTTTCCGAGACAGCCACTCTGCCTGTTTATCTTCAGCTCCCCCCTTGCTGCTCTCTCCTTTCCGAGACAGCCACTCTGCCTGTCTGTCTTACAGGGAATAAACCACACTGATGGAGTTCTCGTGTCCTTTGCGAGCGAGTGAGCCGGGTAGCTAAAAGAACCCTTTCACTGGTGCTTCCGCCCGGTTTAGGATCTCCCGGTTGCCTGCTCTTCCCTAGGAATTTGAGCTGCACCGGGAATCCCATAGCGCCTGGCCTCTCCAGACACAGGGGCTCCTCAGCGCCCTCCATCTCCCTGCTGAACGTCTCTCCAGCATCCACCACCCACGCCAAAGGGGCGGTGAGTCACCTTCCCCCATCAAGTGACTAAAACGCCTCTGTGAGCGCCTGAGGGCTGAACGTTGAGTGTCCGGCACCCTCGTGGCCTCACCGCAGGCGGGGAACCGCCCCCAGTCACAGCCTTCACGGCTACGGCTGTGCCCCTGGTCACTTACAGTCCAGTCTCTCTTGTCCCCAGCAGGCGACAGACTTGCCCTCAGTTCAGTTTCTCTCGTCCCCAGCAGGCGAGAGACTTGCCCTCAGTCTGGTTTCTCTCGTCCCCAGCAGGTGAGAGACTTGCCCCCAGTCTGGTTTCTCTCATTCCCAGCAGGCGAGAGACTTGACCCCAGTCCAGTCTCTCACGTCCCCAGCAGGCGAGAGACTTGCCCCCAGTCTGGTTTCTCTCATCCCCAGCAGGGGAAAGACTTGCCCCCAGTCCAGTTTCTCTCGTCCCCAGCAGGCGAGAGACTTGCCCCAGTCCAGTGTCTCTCGTCCCCAGCAGGCGAGAGATTGCCCCCTAGACCCGCAGCGGGTCAGTGACATCCCCAATCCACTAGTTTCTCCCGTCCCTCTTGCACCCCTACTAGACCCGCAGCAGGTCAGTGACGCCCCAGTCTCTCTTGTCCCCAGCAGGCAAGAGACCGCTCCCACTGTGACTCTTCCATTTCCAGCAGGCTCTGTACTTTTGTACTCACCGCCCAGGGCAGTGCTGTAAAGTCCTAGTGCTAGGCACCTGCTGGCAAGCTTGCCCAGGGCAAGCTCACCCCTCCAGTGACAGTGGTGACGACCCTTCACTTGGAGTCGGGTTTCTCTCGGAGTTCTAAGCCCCCTAGGGATGCCTGGGGTGTGCTACAGACACTCCACTGTAAGAGTCAGGATGAGAGCATCCCCCTCCATCCCTGCCGATTCCCCACTCAGCTGCATCTTAAGCAATTTCAAAACTCTTCATCTACATCCAGATCTAAAACCCTCCAAGCTAATTCAGCTCTGCAGCCAGATTTGGCCCCAATATCCTTTAGACAATAAAACAATTTGGCCCCAAAATGGGACCTTAGACCCTAAAGTCCTTCTGGACCTTCACAACTTCTGTGAGTGTTCAGGCAGATGGAAAGAAATTCCCTGTGAGACAAACAGACAGAATTCCCTATGCTCAAGCTTTCTTCTATCTTCAAAACAAGCCATCTCTATGCAGCTCTTGTCACCCCAAACATGTCCTTGCCGTTCTTTCAAGCTCTCCAAGTGCTCCCCCTTCCTCCCTAGACCCAGATGCTGCAGATGAACTCCCCCCTTATCGCTCAGCAGCCCAAAGTTCAGTCATTTCCCCTCCCCCACCTGCCTTTACTCCCGCCACGGGGACGCAACCATCCACCTCTGGTCTCAATCCAACTCCTCTGTTTCCAGCCTTACTCCCATCACCCACAATCTATACCCCTCTCTTCCATCTTCTACATCGCCTGCCTTCACCCCTCCAACCCTCCCTTCTCCTGTGCCACCTGCCTTCACCCCTCCGACCCTCCCTTCTTCTGCGCCACCTGCCTTCACCCCTCTGACCCTCCCTTCTTCTTCTTCCAGCAGCCTCCACAGCATGCAGACCCAGCTGTAAGCAAAATAGTAAAAAGCAGGAAAGATTCCACCTTAAAGATAAGATTGCATTTTAACACCCAAGAAGTTTAGAAAGCAAGATTCTTAACTTACTCTTTAGCAAACAGACAATACCTCAGCCCACCTTGGAGGCTGGGCAGGCCGTCTTTTAATATGCTCCTAGACCAAGACGCCAATATCCCAGAGAGAGATTTATCCTCTGCAATACAGCCTGGCTTTAAATGACTAGTGTTAAAATACTACTTGCATTTCATTTCCAGTCACCTAGACACACATGGTCCCTATCAGTTCAGAGCCTTCATCAGCCCTGTAAGCCTAGAACCATCTAAATCTTAATCCAGTTATGTAAACTGCTTGCCTTTTAGAGTGTATTCTTGAAGACTGAGATACTTTTAGTCAAATGAGCTAAAAAGAAAGAAGGCAATTAGATATCAGTAACTCAAATCTTTATATCAGTTTATCTTTCTTTGTATATGTTCTTCTATGAAAAGTATTGCTAACTGTAGTCATTACGTCCCAGTCTGTATGTTTGTTTGTCTAAGTGTGTAAAGAAAAATGTTTTTCTACCTCCGGATGGTATTCATAAAAATTTAAAAACAAGTGCTTGTGAAAATTGGGCATTCTAAAACTTCCAGAAAATTCTAATAAAAGATATTAAGCATTAATGCTAATTTAAGTTGAACTGAAACAGACATGTCCTTATGGTTATCAGCTGCCTGTTTACCTAAAGTCATTTCAATTGATGTTATCTGTTAAATCTTTCAAGAAAAAATGCTTAAGCTTAACTCTGTGTAATGTTTAGTAAAAGTTTCATGAGTAATCTAGCATAGTTCTGAGTAAACGAAGAGTAGCCAGAGAACATCTTAATTGTGTGTTACAGTGTGTGTACATACAAACTGCCTGAAAATCTTTGTAGTAAACTAAAACAAAGTTTTGCTAAGTTAAGTACACATACTTTATGCTTAGAGATTGTGCTGTAAAGCACACAGTTCCAGAAATTATGAAATGTGTTCGTAATTTGTTACTCTAAAGAATGCTAGTGTAATAGTTTACAATAGCCCACTTCTCAGTGTCCACTAACAATTAAAGTTCCTAATGGTTTTAAATTCTAAATAAAACTACTTAAATTAATAAAGAAAACATCTCTGCTTGCTAGAAAAGATGTGTGTTTAATAAGAGAAAGTACAAGGAATAAAAATTCATTTTGTTGAGAGTAAAAGAAGGTAACTTCTAAAGTACAGCTGTTTATTTAAAAGAGAACTCTGAATGTAAAAGAAAGTTATAAAAAGTTTGTGGAAGAGTTGATACAGTCATGCTATGTGAAATTAAAGCAAATGAGTTTCAATATCAAGTACACAGCAAAATTAGAATTTTGTTCTCAGTTAAAAAGACAAAGTTTTCTTAAACTGTTCATCTGCTCCTAATATTGTAAGATTGCAAAAGGTTTTCTAATTGTTTTCTGAGTATTTAAGAAAATGAAATCTTCATATTAAAAAGACTGTAAGCTAAGTGTTATTAACAACTGAGTAACCTGTATTTGCATTTAAGCCTTTTTATTATCATTCTAGTTAAATAAATAAATAAATATTGCTTCATAGCAACCTATAATCCTATTTAAGCAAGTGCCAAAGAAACTTTCTTCTGACAACTTCCCAAAATCAAATTCAAAAAGGTACTTTTACCTCTAATTAACTCTGATATTTTCCAGAGGGCCCCTGGAACATGTCAGAGGAATTTTTTCTCATTAGAGAAAGTATTTGACTAAATTAGCTTCTTTATCTGATATATAATCACCTGCTTAATTATCTTAAAAGCACTGTCAAAGAGAATGATGCTAAACTTTGTTACTAAATGTTTTATGTTACAGAAATATCCAAATTTTCTTGTCAACTGTCTTATAGTAAGCTCTCATCAAATCTTTAAGCATTGTCATTTGTAAATCTTTTGTCATTTATAGTCAGTTTTATTACTCCTAAACTAGTAAACAACTAAACTTCAACAAAACATGTATTACAGTACATAGGATTAAGTAAACTAAAGAAGTTCAAATGTTACTGATAAAGTGTTTTAAGTTTTTTCTCTTAAGCTGACAAAAGTTTAGTAAATGACAATACCTTTGTAAGCAGAATTGAAACATTTATCTTTCTCTCTACCTGATCCCTCCAGAATTTAACAACTCTCAGTGACTATTTTTATATTTCATAGCAGTATATTTATTTGCATGAGTTCAATAAGAATCTGCTTTCCCAGTATGGAGGTTCCTCAAAAAACTCAAAATAGAAATACCATTTGACCCAGGAATCCCACTCCTAGGAATTTACCCCAAGAATGCAGCAGCCCAGTT
>JAQQAC010020790.1:9898197-9974956 GCA_029783875.1 Phataginus tricuspis
GGACAGTGACTGTGGTGGGGTTGGTGGGGGGGACCTGGTGAAGGGGGGAGTTCAATCATCACGGTATTGCTCATGTAATTGTAGGTTAATGATACTAAAATAAAATAAATTATTAAAAAAAAAAAAAAAGAATCTGCTTTCCTTGTAAGAAGACTGATTAAAAACACTGGTTATATTACCAAAGCTTTGACTGGAATGTTATTCCTGAAAGACACGTGCATAAACTCAGATATGAACAGCTTTAAGGAACTGAGGCTGACTTTATAAAGCCAACAAAGCCCCTTGGAAGAACTGGCCTGGTACCTTGCTTACAGGATTCCCAGCGGCCTTACCAGGGGAGTAAGGAAGGTCACTTCCTGGCAGGTGCAGGAACCTCATTATGTCTTGGGGACCTCAAGAATAGAGGAATTCACCCAAATCTACAGGTACTGCAGGCAAAACCTGATGGCAAGTCTGGCTTGGCTTTCTGGCCTTGAGAGGCCTTTAAAAGTCCAATGTGAAGTTCCTTATAAAAAGTTCCAGCAAGGCACATTTAAAAGAGCCTATGTAACCAATTGCTCTTCTTGCTGCACTTATGCAAATAATCAAGCCAAGTGTTAATTATTTTCTTAATCTAGTTACTTCTAATAAAAATGAGGGTGATTTTAGAGAGAAGTATTGTTTCAATAATGCAGCCTTTTCTATACTGAGTCCTAATACTAGTTATTGGGACATGGACTAAATCCAGAATTCTAGTTTCCCAAGATATCTGGCTATGATTCTCAGTTAGTGTTTTACTATTTCTAATCCTCATATTCAGCCATGCAATCATCAATCTCCTTGTCAAGTCTGTTCTTCCAAAATAGAAAATCCAATTCCAGATGTTACTACTTAACCTAATAACATGATTTATTCTGTCTCGCCTAGAAGCCATGAAACTGCAAATAGTGATTGCAATAAAACCCAGGATGGAAACTCCCATCTTCCGAAGCCCTCCTGACCAACCACTGATAGAGAGAGACCTAGCTGCACCCCTTACTACGCCCCCTCTCAGCATGAAGCAGCCAGAGCAGTCGTCGCCCCCTTTCCCTAGCAGCAGCTAGAGTCTCTGTCTGTAGAGGGGGGAATGAGACAAGGACCATGGGCTTAGATCAACTCTGAGAGACATCCTCCTTCCTCTCCTCATGCCTCTTATCATTTTCTGCTTTCTCCTACTCTTCGCTCCCTGCCTAATTAATCTTCTAAAAAACCTCATTCAAACTCAAATTTCAAAAATCACTAACCAAACAATCAATCAGTTAATTATGCAGGAGTACCACCGCCTTCCAACGAAGAAAGATCCTGCCAGCAGACAACACAGTGCTGACAGAAGCCCGAGCCATCAGCCCCGCTTCGCCCCTCTTCTTGCACGAAGCAGCCAAATGAGACAACACTTCAACCCTATCCCCTGCACCCCGCTTTGCCCCTCTTCCCGCACAAAGCAGTCAGATGATCCAACACTTCGCCCCCCTTCCCTACACCTCGCATAAGAAATAAAACAAAATGTGGAAATGTTAGATTCCCTTTAACACACAGCCTTGAACAGCAGCTGCACCCGAGTGTAGCAAAATCCCTCATCGTCTACAGCAGTTTCTAAGTCCCCCACAGCAGTTTCTAAGTTCCCTATTGTCTACAAGTTTCTGTTTCTCAGAAGTCCCAAGGCCACCATCCCGCTCACCAAGGCCCTAAATTCCTATATAAGCAGCCCCCCCCTTGCTGCCGCTGCTGCTCTCTCCTTTCCGAGGCAGCCACTCTGCCTGTTTATCTTCAGCTCCCCCCTTGCTGCTGCTCTTTCGAGACAGCCACTCTGTCTGTCTTACAGGGAATAAAACCACACTGACGGAGTTCTCGTGTCCTTCTTTGCAAGCGAGTGAGCCGGGTAGCTAAAAGAATCCTTTCATTATTAATGGCATCTAGAATGGTGAATCCTTTCCAGAGGTTTTCAATTTACTTTGCCCAGATCTATCAGAGGAATCCCAATCTATGGCAAATACAGCCTTACAAAATGTATTCCTTAAATACGAAGGTTTGGAAGTTGAAATTACTCCTTGAACCATGGGCTACAGAATGGATGTTGTGTTAGCAGATACGAAAACAACATTAATCTCTTTGCACATCTTCATTAGAGCTCCTGGGTGACCAGGTACATTGTCAATAAGCAGTCATATCTTGAAATCTTTTTTCTGAGCCATAGGTCTCAACAGTGAATTTAAAATATTCAGTGAATCATGTTGTAAATAGGTGTACTGTCATCCAGGCTTTGTTGTTCCATTTACAGAGCACAGGCAGAGTAGATTTAGCCTAATGCTAAAGGGCCCTAGGATTCATGGTGTAAATGAGCACTGGCTTCAACTTAAAGTCACCAGCTGCATTAGTCCCTCCAAGAGAGCCAGCTTGTCCTTTGAAGCTTTGAAGCCAACACTGACTTCTCCTCTCTAACTATCAAAGTCCTAGATGGCATCTTCTTCCAATATAAAGGAGTTTCATCTCTACTGAAAATCTGTTGTTCCGTGTAGCCACCTTCATTTATTATCTTAGCTCAATAAGTGTGTGTCCTGATGGTTCCTTGCTGCAGCTTCTACATCAGCATTTGCTGCTTCACCTGCACTTTTATGTTATGGAGATGGCTTCTTTCCTTAAACCTCATGAACCAACCTCTGCTTGCTTCCAACTTTTTTTCTGCAGCTTCCTCACCTCTCTCAACCCTCAAAGAATTAAAAGAGTTAGGGTCTTGTTCAGGAATAGGCTTTGGTTTGAGGGAATGTTGTGGCTCACTGGAGCCTCTATCCAGACCATTCAAACATTCCCTGTATCAACAATAAGGCTGTTTTGCTTATCACTGGTGATTTCACTGGAGTAACAGTGTTAATTTCCTTTAAGAACCTTTTCTTTGTATTCACAGCTTGGCCAATTGTTTGTCTCAAGAGGCTTCGCTTTCAGCCTATCTTGGCTTTTGACATGCCTTCCTAAGCTTAATCATGTCTAGCTTTTGTTTTTAAGTGAGAGACACTGATTCTTCCTTTAACTTGAACACTTGGAGGTCACTGTCAGGTTATTAATTGGCCAAATTTTAATATTGTTCTGTCTTAGGGAATTGGGAGGCCTGAGGAGAAGGAGAGATGGGGGAACAGCTGGTCAGTGAAACCATGAGAACACACACACTTATCAATTAAGTTCACCATCTCCTGTGGGCACAACTAGTGGCACCCCAAAACAATAAACAATAGTAACATCAAAGATCGCTGATTACAGATCACCATAAAAAGTATAATGAAAAAGTTTGAAATACTTCAAGAAATTACCAATATGTGACAGAGACATGAAGTAAACAAATACTGTTGGAAAAATGGCTCCAATAGACGTGCTCAATGCAGGGCTGAAACGAACCTTCAATTTGTAAAAAACGCAATATCTGAAAAGCACAATAAAGTGAAGCACAATAAAATGAAGTATGCCTGTTAGAAGGAAATTTATAGCACTAAATATCTTCTTGAATCAAGGATTTTGTTTTTACAATTTAACATTTTAAAAACTAACAAACCAATAGAAAAATAGGCAAAAAAGAAAAAGAAGGTAATTCAAACTAGAAGAAACCTGTTTGACAAATAATCCTATAAAAAGATGCTTGATATCACTAAAAATCAAGAAATGCACCAAGTAAAAGCAGTAAGATCAGGATGGCAACAATTTAATTCTGGTAACACCAAGTCTAGGCAACGATGTGGTCAAACAGCAACACTTGCACGTTAAGTTTCCTTTAGGTAGGGAGGAAGAGGAATGACGGGGTTACAACACCAAATCTAGAGGTTAAAGAACTGAAATGTCTAACAGGGACTCTCAGTAATGACCTCCTTATAACTGTCTAACTCTGGACAATGAGTACAAACTATGCAATATTTCATTGCCAAGTCTTTTATAAGGTACTTAGACCTAAGGGAACATATTGATGCCATACATCTTCCCTTTAAATGTAAGGCACAGCTACTGGGTCTCCAAGAAAAAAAAAAAGGTTTTCTGGAAAAAGCACCCGCCAAAACAGCCAAAAGTATTTACCTAAAAATACAAAGCTTCCCCCAGGTAAAATATCAAATCTTTCTTTTAAAACTTCTACAACACTAAAATGCCATATTTTAATCCATGCAAGATTCACTTTTTTCACATTAAAGCTCAAACAGGTAAAACTTTCTTTGGCTTTTGACTTCCCTATAATGATGGAAGAGGATAGAAAAAGTCTCAAAATACTATTAGCTCAATATTGGGGCATACGTATATAGAAATGTAAACAGAAATTTTCAATTGATATAAATATCTGATCTCTTGTAAATGATGGAATACAGTATCATAAAAGCAACAAAATATAGAATATAAGCCTACAAAAACTATTCCATCTAAACTCTCTGGGCCAAGTTTAAAAGGAAATATTTCTCAGCTACATCTCTCAACAGCCACATTGTATTTTTTAGTTAACTTGGTTATATTTTTAACACATTTATTTAGTGGTTTTATAGACATTACATTATAGTGAGCTACCCCTACTTCATCATCAAGTCCTCCTTGCAAACAGTAATGAGTAGGCCAGCATTTGTAAATTCTGATTCTGGGCAATGGAAAGCCAGTCATGCAAATATAGAAGCTATCCATGATGATCCAATGATTTGTTAGAACATTCTCTCTCTCTTTACTGTCACTGTACTTCACTTCCTGGGCTTGCCCGATACTGTTACGGTGTAAACAGCAGGCAGATATTTAACACTATTTTTTCTTGAGAAGTGAATAAACAAATTTGTCAAAATACCTTTCAAAGGTAAATTGAATTTACCATAACACAGTAATAGAAGAGCACCTAAAGGCTGATTATCAGGAGTTAATGGAACTCTTTAAAACTCTTACTAAGCAGAAAGGCTCTTCAGTGAAAAGGGATGGTCTGACTCCCTACGCTAAATGAAATCAAGACTGCCAGCTCAGAATCCCTAGAAATCAGAAATGCAAATTAAAACAAGCAGAGTAACAACATTAGAGTAGACTTCTGTCATTTGTAGTGTCCCAAATTTTCTGAACACACTCTGAACACTGTGAATGCTACTCTCCCAAAGTAGACTAAAACAACAAAAATAACAAAAAAACGATATTACCCAGCCTCCCTCATAGCTAGTATTTCACTCAAGTATGTGGCTAGTAACTAGTTGGCTTAGAGCTTGTCAATCAGTACAATCTAGGTTAGATTTGAGGGAACAATCTGATGAAGGATATCTCTTTGGTAAGCTTGGGTGGTAGTAGAGGCAGTGTTTTGAGGTAAGAGAGCAGAAGCTACCTGATCAAAGAAAAGATGATGTGTTTCAAGGGTCTGGTGACTGCATCAATCCTTTATCAAGCCAGTTCTACAAAGCAGTTCTGGGTTTTATTCCTGAAACAGTCTGGAAACTGATTCTCCAGGCTATGATACTCTGAGCATCTTTATCTCTTCAAAAATCCATTTCTGGGTAAGTTAGGTAAAATGGTTTCCATTGTAAAAATTAAGGAACCTTTCATATACACAAATGGTAACATTTGTGAACTTTATGAGTTCATAAATTTATGAACTAAAAAGCACTACATATTCAGAAAAGGATCTGAAGGACTGTGAGATCATGTAACACCCTGCTGTCAAACTCTGAAGAGGGAAGTGGGGTTGATATATACAGGTAAGGAAGGGGTGAAGGAGGCTTTTCCTTTTTCCTCTATGTATTTCTTTTCTGCTTAAATATTTTTACAATGAGAAACAGTTATACAATGTTGGGAATTTTTTTTTAATAATTTAAAATCTTTTAAAAAATAAAAATTGATACACCCACCCAGAGATGCCAGCCATCCTAATTGAAAATAATAGTTTTAATGGAACTTAAATAATTTTAAGAATGTTAGAACATACTTTCTGTAGTCCATATATATATATATATATATATATACACACACACACATTTTCACGTACTCTGACTTACATAACATAAAAATCTTGTATTATCTTTGAATGGGGAAGAACTTCCTAACCATGACCCCACATGTAGAAGGAAAAGATAGCAATTTTTAATTACACAAACAAAATTTCTGAAACTTTAAACAAAGTTAAAAGATGAAGGGCAAACTGGGAAAACTGATCTGAAGCATATGTGGCAAACAACAGATTGATATGTCCAATACATAAAGAATTCTTATGCATCAGTGAGAATAGACACCTTGATTTAAATATGGGCAAAGAACATTAATAGGCAATTCTCTCAGATTCACACATACACACACAGAGGCAAAAAATATTTAAGATATTCAATCTCATTTGATATTTTTACCAACCAACAACAAAAACTTGAGAATATCTAGTATTGAAGAAGGTGTGGGGAAAAAGGACAGTCTTAAACACTCCTGGTAGGAATCTAAACTGTCTCAAACTTTTGAAGGGCAACCTGAAATATACAACAACATTTTAAACATGTGTTTCATAAACAAAGCAATTCTACATTTGGAACTGTATCCTATGCAAATAGACAAATACATAAGGATGAAGGTATTCATTGCAACACTGTCTAGCAAAAACCGGACAACCTAAATATCCACAAGAAAAATTAAACCAATGTTCAAAAATCCACAGTATTTCATGATATTGTAAAACCATGTACTCATTGCAAAAAATATAGATCATTCTCTATTAGCATGAAAAGATGTTCTAGATATACAATTATGTGAAATGGGCAGGTAACCATGTAGCATGTTTCTATTAGTGTTAAATATAGATTCATTATATATGGAAGTATTTACATAAATATATACACATGTGCATGTATCTATATAAATACATATATACAACACATACCTGAGAAAACAGGTCTGACATTATATACAGAAATAGTAACAGTGGCTAGTTCAGAATAATACAATCATAGGTGATTTGCAGTTTCTTCTTCATACCTTCTGAATTGTCTGAACTCTTTACAAATGAATATGTATGGATTTAGTGCTAAGAAATAGTACAAAATATTTTCATTCTTTAAACAAATAAAGAGCAACAAAAATCACCTTATTAAATACTTTGTGCCTTTACTATATATTATTATTTTCTTACCTTTAAACCTTCAGCTGGAAGTCTATAACCAAATCTTGCCGGAAGATCATCAAATGTCTGAGTCACATTTTCAAAATTATACTAAATATAAAATTAAAAACAATCAAGTTATAACCAACTTACACATAACATTAAAAATAAAAAGTTTATTAAATTATTATTTAAGTTGCCATTTCCACAATTCTGATTTACGACCACAGCTTATTACAATAAAATCAATTTTGTAAATGCACACCCACTAAAACAGAAAGAAATATATAAAATTTACTACATATACAATTGCTTAGATTCTGATTTTATGTAATTATTATTAAATAGCAGCAACAATTCTGTAACACTAAACCACCTATTATTTTTTTAGTTTTTCCCATAGACAATTCTCTAGAAAGGAATTTTCTAGACAGATTATTTCCCACCAAAAGTTCCATTTTATTTTCTCTATAAGGGTCTGATTTAATGGAAGTGATTTACAGGATTTCTAGATCAAGCTATAAAAGATGACTTTTCCCCAGAAAGAAGAAGCATCAAACCATACCTTTAAGTCATTGTCATTTTTTATATAATCTGAACAATTACATATTTCTAGGGCTGAACAATGGAAGAACTAATTTCCAAGAAATACATATATATAAAAAGCTGAAGGTATTCAAAACTCTTTCCCCTTCCTTTTATATTCGTGTTGCAATATTTATCAGTCCCTACTAAAACAGAACAAAACAAGGGTTCTCTGTGCTCTTACAATAGTAATGATAATTGTGAAGTTAGTTTGCTGTATTATTTAAGAATGTTCAATCTGCCACATAGAAAAAACAAGAGAGACAAGGAAGATAAATGAAACTAAGCAAAAGTTAGTAAACAAGTAACTTCTGAAACACAGGCAAAACTTACATGATGTATTAGAAGTTAAGATAGTTGTCTGTATACTGTAGGTCTAAATTAGAACATATTTATTCAGACTATAGATAAAAAGAAAAAAACAAAGCACGAGTGTTATATAGAGAGAGGAAAGGTTGGAAGGATCAAGCAAACTTATAAGTGCTCCCAAAGCATGGATTAGGTCACACATCCAGATTGACAGCTATCATCCCTGAATCAAACACCCACTGGTGATCTCCATTCTACTTTCATGAGTCATATGCCATAGATAAGCAGATAAATAGTACTGAAGGTTAAACAGCAAGTTACAGCTGTGTTCAGATGTAAACACCTCATGTCGCTACAATAGAGCAAGCTAATGTTTGATCCAGATACCTTCCATCCCTTAAGTCTCCTTGCTCACCCATGACTCCGGTCCAATCACCAGGGAAAGCTAATACAGCACTGAGAGAAACTGTATACACTACTAATGGGTAACACAGGATTCAAGTAGTGTGGTCCTTGCTTTCCATTCGTCCCCTACCCCGAGTGTCATCTTAACAAACCCATCTTTTACCTGTGCTTCTCACTGTATGTTTGTAATTAACTCAATAACTGTGTAATCTAAGCATATGAATTTGGTAATTGAACCTACCCATTCTGTCACCTCCAGGATAATCAGCCTGGAAGTATACTTGGAAGCCAGCAGTGCTTAAGAGGGTCATTTCCTGCTGCACCAACATATGTGCAGAGTGCTCTACAGCTTATAAAATACTTTACAGAGTTTGTGACTCTGTTTTTATATCCATTATCACAATATATCATTTAATTTCTTAATTAAAACACCTCTCTTTAATTGATTTGATTCATACAGCAGCTTTGTGTTGAACCTGAGACCATCAATTAACTCCTCCATGACCAAAGACACTACTGTAAAATAAATTGACCTAGATCAACACAGTCAGACCTAAGAAAAATAGAAATGTGTGTGGGCAATACTTTAAAAAAAAATGTACTTTTAAAATCAGGAAATGGGAAATCTACATCTGTACTAAAGTATTCTTTTGTTATTTCCTATTATTAAGAAGTTACACTTTTTTTGGCCAGAATTTCAGAAATAAAGAATCTAGCTTGAACTACAGTACTTTTAACACTAGAGTAAGTTTAGTTATTGAGACCCACTTTGAAATTGCTTTGTCTTTCCTTAACAGCAAAATACGGTTTGTCTCACATTGCTTCTCTACAATCACTTCATTTAAAAACAAAAAAATGTTCCTATCATGAATAAGACAAACAAAAACATCTTTAGCACAAAAGTGCTTTACTTTTTTAGTCTGGATTTGGGGCTGCTGCTCATGAAATTAAAGCTCTCTCACTATTAAAACTTATGAAATAGAAGATAATGTTACTCATCTCTAGAATCCTATTAGTGATTACCATGTAACGGTATTAATCCATTTATTTTCAAAAAGTCTTTTCCTTATTCAGTTCTCTTTGACAGCAGCCTTAAGAGAAAGCTTAATTTAGAAAGTAACAAATAGCTAACAACTGTGAGCATTTATTACATTCTAATAAATACTTGACAGGTATTCACTTATTTAAACCTTACAACAACCCAACAATCCCTACAGCAGCCACTATTATCATCCTCCTCGTTTTACAAATTGGTCACAGAACATTGAAAATAACCTGCTCTAGTTAAATTAGGAGAACCAGCATTGTAACCCAAGCAGTCTGGCCCCAGAGCCCTGGCTCTTAACCCACTGCCCTACCCTGTCTCTCATAGTCTTATTTTCTTAAGTAAACTGAGACTTAAGAGATGTTAAGTAATTTGTCCAAGGACACGCAACTACAGATTGTTAGAACTGTAATTCAACTCAGATTGTAACTCCATTGCTTGAGCTCTTAACTACCATACTATGTATTCCAATCCACTCACACCACCAACCACTGGGTGCTTCTCTCGTACTCTGCCAACTGACCCTCACAACCACCTACCAAGAAACAGAGTCTTTCTGACAAACCCCTACAAGAGAATCAAAAGGCAGACTGGAAATAAACCAAAATTAGGTTGTTAGACTCTGAAACTACATACATAAGATGGATACTATTTCTCAAAAGATCATGGCACAGCTCAAAGCTAACAAGTCACTTGTAGCATATAAGCCTCAGAATATTCAACACTGACCTGCTATCTCTAAAGTGTAATGCTCCTGACAATTCTAAAGCTCCATATTTTAGATATAAACCTACATAATTAATAATTTCACATTTCCTTTTGGGTCAAAGGAAACAAATAATAGATAAAAAAAGGAAAAGAGAATGAGAACGAATTGCTAACAGAAATAATAATCTGAAGTACCTAGGAATAAATGCTATTAAAAGAAAATATGAAAAAATTAAATTTCCAAGGAAAAGCTATTAATTAGTTCAAACACTTACTGAATTCCTACTATGTAACTCTCAACTAGGCATCAGAGAAAAAGTTTATTAGTAAGACACAGTCCTGCTTTCCAGGTACTCATGATCTAGGGGGTTTACTGACTAGTTAGCAACACACTATATTAGTATCCATATAGCTTCTTAGAATTTAGCAACTCATTCGTCAAATACTGCTGTCAAGGAATTAATAGCCAAATAAGACAATTCAACTGCCACAAGTAGAATCATCAATTAGCATGACTAAAATTGACTTTATACAAAAGCACCATCCTAGTACTTGTCGAAAATGGTACTGGAATCAAGTTGATGTCCAACGGATTTAAATCTGCATTACCACCCACGAACTCAGATTTCAGGGATGCTCTTATTTATTTAAAAGGAAGAGCTAATATTTTCTACCTCTTGACTCACTTCCTTCGAATAACTGTGTTACCACATCCATTTCCTCTGCCTTGATATTAAGTTCCCCTTATCACCAGTTATGTGCCTTCACAATCCAGTCCCCTCCAGCTACCTCTGCATTCATGTCAGCCTTCTATCCTTTTGGGTCAGTATAAAGACTAGATTTAATGAGCCCCCATATGATGATTCCTTCACTAGATGACATCAACATGCATTCCACACTTAACCTGCCTAGAGTACAGGAAACACTGCTGAATGTTCTTCTATAGTTAACCTTTGTTTTGTCTCTACATTAAAAACAAAATCTAATCAACATCTAATCAACACTGGGCAATTTCATACCCTGCTCAAGGTAATGAGTGAAGGATGATGACAATGATAACAATAATGAAGATAAAATAGATAAAATATTTACTATGTGTCAGATACTGTTCTAGACAGTTTGCCTTATTTAATCATCACTAAAACACTCTAGTTACAAATAAAGAAACTGAGGCATGTATAGTGGTTAATTTGATCAAGTTAAGTTCCCAGCCCACTGATAATCATTTAACCCATCAGAGGGCTGAACAACAGAATAACAATCCACTTCTGGTAAAAAAGAAAGAAGACAAGGAGTGGCAGATGTTAGAAGAAAGGAAATAGATGGGGAGGGGAATGGAAGAAATCAAAGGAGAAAAGAGAACAAACAGAACTTCATTCTCTGATTAGTTCATATTTCCTCTACTTCATTTCACAAGTCGTCCCTAGAATATTCCAAGAACTTTGGGGGTCAGTTTAGAAGAGAAACTTGAATAGAAATGGACTTAAAGTCCTTAAAGATTCTACTTCCACTCCACCTCAAAAAAATAAAGATTATTCTAGAAAAAATCTGATCAACTAGTTGCCTGCTACAGAGGGAAAAAGAGGGTGAGAAATCTCATAGGGATTAAAGTTTCTGTATTTCTAAAAGCTATGGTATAGAAACCAGCCTGGCTCTTCCAAGTTCTACAATGATCCTAGTCCCTTGCACAAGTGCCACACTTTGCAGAAACATGGCTAAAAACAATATTAAGCTTTAGTCAGCAAAAATTCCAGCCTTTCTATTTCTCACCTGATGTCACTAAGCAAACATTGGCATCCAGAAAGTAAAAACAATAAATCCTTGGCAAAGTGGTGTACATGAGTACATACACACACACACACACACACACACACACACACACAGAGTTAATTCTTCTTTTTCTACTTTCAAATAAATGAGAAATAGGAAATATATGTACATTTCCCAGTGTAGAGTACAGTAAGACAATAAATAGCCTGGAAAGAGCTACCAAGGTTTTGAGGAGCTATGTTTTTCTCCAAAAACTTCTCCATCTACTATCAAAGATAAGACCACTGTGATTCTTTTCTGACTCATTAACATTAATCTTTGGCTGAAATTTTCTATGGGCATCTTGTACAGTTTTTTTTTTTAATTATTAAAGTCAAGGGATTAAAGATGGCGGCATGAGAGGTGAGACGGACACCTTCTCCTAAAACCGCATATAATACAAAAATATAATTAATACAACTAATCCTGAAAGAGCAACAGGAAAGAAGGCTGTGCCAGACTGCAAACACAGGGAGAAAAGAACAGATCACACAGAACAGGGTAACGTACCAAAGCCGTGACCCGGAGGGACCCAAGCCCTTCCTCCACCCAAGCTCATCAGCGAGAGGAAGAGAAATAGAGCAGGGAGGGAGTGGAGGCCTGGGACTGTTGAACACCTAGCTCTGGAGATCTAGCCTGGGAGCACAAACCTACACTGCATGGTGCTCTGGTGATTAGCGGGGTTGGAAAGCTAAGACAGGCAGAATACCTGGACAGACTGAGATTCCGGCTGCTTGTGGAAAGAAGGGATCCATACACAGCTGATCTGGGACAACAGAAAGGCAGGGAGTCTGAGAGACTTACTAACATCAAGAGGGCTGTTAAAGGGGCAAGGTTTGCACAGAGCTTACTGCTCAGGAGAAAGGAAAGGTAGACAAAATTATCCAGGTGCACTCTGCCCAGCAGGTTGGGAACTTTCATGATCTTCAGGCGCTCCAGTTCCCAGGCTGGCTATGCAGCTCCAAGGCCCTTCACTATGATACACAGCCTGCTGCACCTTCCTCCCGGCCAGCCCGCACCTAGATGGCAAATGGGCAAGCCCTGCCCTGGCGTCGACCCAGCCAGAGAGAAGCCCCGCCTACGCAGCTACAAACGCAAAGCATAGAGGCTTATACCTGTGTGCTCAGCCCACTGGTTCTGGCAGTGGAGACAAGCATAAGCCAGGAAGCAGGAAACAGCCCTTTCCAGCCCCCAGGCACCAACATGGCTCCCCTGCAAACCCCAACAATGCTCCAGGGGCTGAGCAGCTCCAGAGAGTAGAGCTTCTGGGCACCAGAGGGTGCCATATACAAAACTGAAACATCAAAAGAATCTGGCTCAAAGCAAAATCACAAGAGGATCATACACCATGATCAAGTGGGATTCATCCCAGGGATGCAAGGATGGTACAACATTCAAAAATCCATCAACATCATCCACTACATCAACAAAAAGAAGGACAAAAACCACATGATCATCTCCATAGATGCTGAAAAAGCATTTGACAAAATTCAACATTCATTCATGATAAAAACTCTCAACAAAAAGGGTATAGAGGGCAAGTACCCTCTAAAGGGTATAAAGGCCATATATGACAAACCCACAGCCAACATTAGACTTAACAGCGAGAAGCTGAAAGCTTTTCCTTTAAGATTAGGAACAAGACAAGGATGCCCACTCTCCCCACTTTTATTCAACATAGTACGGAGGTCCTAGCCACAGCAACCTAACAACACAAAGAAATAAAAGGCATCCAGATTGGCAAGGAAGAACTCAAATGGTCCCTGTTTTCAGATGATATGCTATTACACATAAAAAACACTAAAGAATCCATTCTAAAACTACTAGATCTAATATCTGAATTCAGCAAAGTTCCGGGATACAAAATTAATACACCGAAATCTGTTGCATTCCTATACACTAATTATGAACTAGCAGCAAGAGAATTCAGGAAAACAATTCCCTTCACAACCACATAAAAACGAATAAAATACCTAGGAATAAACCTAACAAAGGAAGTGAAAGACCTATACCCTGAAAACTACAAGACAATCTTAAGAGAAATTAAAAGAGGACACTAATAAATGGAAATTCATCCCATGCTCTTGGCTAAGAAGAATTAATACTGTCAAAATGCCATCCTGCCTAAAGCAATCTACAGATTCAATGCAATCCCTATCAAAATACCTATAGAACTCTTCAATGAACTAGGGAAAATAGTTCTAAAATTCATATGGAACCAAAAAAGATCCCGAATAGCTAAAGCAATTTTGAGAAGGAAGAATAAAGCAGGGGGAATTACGCTCTCTAACTTCAAGCTCTACTACAAAGCCACAGTAATCAAGACAATTTGGTAATGGCACAAGAACAGATCCATAGACCAGTGGAACAGAATAGAGAGCCCAGATATAAACCCAAGCATATACGGTCAATTAATATACAATAAAGGAGCCATGGATATAAAATGGGGAAATGAAAGCCTCTTCAACAACTGGTGTTGGAAAAACTGGACAGGTACGAGAATAAAAATGGATTACTGTCTAGCCCCATACACAAAAGTAAACTCAAAATGGATCAAAGACCTGAATGTAAGTCGTGAAACCATAACTCTTAGAAAATAATATAGTCAAAAATCTCTTGGACATAAATATGAACAACTTCTTCATGAACGTATCTCCCCAGTCAAGGGAAACAAAAGCAAAAATGAACAAGTGGGACTATATCAAACTAAAAAGCTTCTGTACAGCAAAGGATACCATGAGTAGAACAAAAAGACATCCTACAGTACATGAGAATATATTCGTAAATGACATATCCGATAAGGGGCTGACATACAAATTATATAAAGAGCTCACACACCTCAACAAACAAAAAGCAAATAAGCCAATTAAAAAATGGGCAGAGGAGCTGAACAGACACTTTTCCAAAGAAGAAATTTAGATGGTCAACAGGCATATGAAAAGATGCTCCACATCACTGTCATCAGAGAAATGCAAATTAAAACCACAATGAGATATCACCTCACACCAGTTAGGATGGCCAACATCCAAAAGACAAACAACAACAAATGTTGGCAAGGATATGGAGAAAAGGGAACCCTCCTACACTGCTGGTGAGAAAGTAAGCTAGTTCAACCATTGTGGAAAGCAGTATGGAAGTTCCTCCAAAAACTAAAAATAGAAATACCATTTGACCTGGGAATCCAACTCCTAGGAATTTACCCGAAGAAAACAAGATCCCAGATTCAAAAAGGCATATGCACCCCTATGTTCATCACAGCACTATTTACAATAGCCAAGATATTGAAGCAACCTAAGTGTCCATCAGTAGATGAATAGATAAAGAAGAGGTGGTACATATACACAATGGAATACTATTCAACCATAAGAAAGAAACAAATCCTACCATTTGCAACAACATGGATGCAGCTGGAGGATATTATGCTCAGTGAAACAAGCCAGGCTGAGAAAGACAAGCACCGAATGATCTCAACTCATTTGTGGAGTATAACAACAAAGCAAAACTGAAGGACCAAAACAGCAGCAGACTCACAGACTCCAGAAAGGGACTAGTGGTTACCAAAGAGGAGGTGTGTGGGAGGGCAGGTGGGGAGGTTGGGAGAGGGGGATTGTGGGGTATTTTGTTTAGTACATATGGTGTGGGGGGTCATGGGGAAGACAGTGTAGCACAGAGAAGGCAAATAGTGAATCTGTGGTATCTTATTACACTGATGGACAGTGACTGCAATGGGGTATGGGTGGGGACTTGAAAATATGGGTGAAGTCATAACCACATTGTTTTTCATGTGATACACTCATAAAAGTGTATATGAATAATACCTTAGTAAAAATAAATAAATAAATAAAAATTATTAACGTCATTACAGATAATTACCAAGAAAAAAAGATGCTACATAAATACGCAGCATGTAGATACATGCGTGCATGAGCACTTTCAAGAGCAACATTTATCAGGTTCTTTTTTGTACCTAAGATCTTATGTATGATATTAAGCAATAAAAAGATGAGTAAGGTTCCACCACTTTCAAGTAACAACTATGCGTATATGCCTGCATGCTTATACATAAAACCTTGCAAGATTCCATCATTTAAGGCTTTTTTAAAGCTTTTCTTTCAGGATGTTTTTAGACATGAATAAATTTTAATGTACTTACTGCTAAAATGTCCGCTTCAACAGGCAGTAAGTTTAAGAATGCAAAGAGCTGGACAGTCAGGATGGTATAGATTTGTGTGGCTGACAGCATGAGCATTCCTATGGAGAGCAGCATCTCGATGCAAAAATACCTAGAATATAAGCACGTAAGTAACAATGAGCTCAGATACTTTGCCCCTGAAAATAAGTCATTTGCTACATTAATTCCTAATATCCAAAAATAGTTTTTAAATTGCAAACGTGTTAATACTAAATTAAACTTTTATTTCAAAAGCATAAGCATGACATAAATTTGGACAGTTAGGTAAACACCCAGGATTAGTCAATACTTACATAACTCATGACTAAGTTCTGTGTTTAACCACAAAATAAACATCCTCCCACAGTTCTCAGTTTACAGAACAGCTTGTTTATTAATTCAGTTATAAGGGAAGCTAGATTTCAGTCAAAAGAATGGTTAGAAAAAACACAAGCACCTTTGCTTTAAAATTGTTTACAATTCTACTAAGGAATGTTATAATTCTTTAAATACAATTTATGAATTTATATCACTTTTTATTTATTCTTATATGTTACACACACATTAGAAAATGTAAATAAAAAACAACTACTTAGTATAAAGTAATAGTTTTTGCCCTTTCCCTCTTAACAATATATCCTTTTTTTTATCTCTTTACACCTTAAAGGCACTAGTGCAGCTACCTCTCCGAACCTCATCCTATTCTCTACCTCACAGCAAAAAAGTATATGAAAGGACTAAATGTTAACGAAGTATCAAAATTCTTATTGAGATAAGCCTCAGCCAACTGTATTATATACTTTTTAAAAGGTGAGGATGAAGTTTGCAAAGACAAGGGCCTTTATAATTATTTTATTAAATAAAACCAACTCATATAATACTAATTTTGATGATGATTACTGTTGGTAAGGCTCTGGATTTCGAGACTAACATACAGACTCACTCTGACTCTGACACACTCTTAAAGAGAAATACTTCTGAGTAACTTCTGAACTGTCATCTCACAAAGCCATTAATATCAGAGATTAAATAAAGGTGAAAACATGTTACATGCACAGAATTGTTCCACAGAGACAGAAACCAGATTAGCGGTAACTGGTAGGTGAGAGGTAAAAAAGAGCCAAAGGAAGAGGGAGGGAGGGACAGACAGGAACAGGGAATGACTACTCATGGAGATGGGATTTCTTTTCATGGTGATGAAAATGTTCTAAAATTGGATTGTGGTTATGTTGCACAACTCTATAAACATACTAAAAATCACTGCACTGTTCACTTTAAATGCGTAAATTTTATGGTGTGTGAATTATATTTCAATAAAGCTACTTTTAAATGTTTAGATTTGTTGATATTTGTTCCTTAGGTAAAATACATTTTATAATATACCTCTGTGCAGGAAAGAGTTAACATAGCAGGCCTGAGACTGCTATCCTTAGAAGAGTCAGCTTGAAGTGTTGGCCCTTCATTGGCATTTGGGAATTTAGATTTCAGGAGAGTTCCCAACATTCCCTGATAAGAACAGCCCACTCTGCCAAAACTGTGGAAACAGTGTAGTTTATGTTGAATACCTCCTTGATTTCAGGGAGTGTGAAATTTTGGGACATGCAGAGCAGTGAGTGCCTACAGAGCAGCCTCCAATAGAAACTCTGGGCACAATCTCTAATGAGCTTCGCTGGCAGATATTTCACACGTCATATCTCACTGCTAAGGAATTAAGCACATCCTGTGTGACTCCAGGGGAGAGGTCTCTAAAAAGTTTACAGCTGGTGTCCTCTGGATTTTACCCTTTGCTGATTTTGCTTTCTGTCCTTTCACTGTAATAAGCCATGGTCACGAGTACAAACGTATGCTGAGTCCTGTGAGTCCTAATGAATCACTGGACCAGGGGGTGGCCCTGGGGACACCCAATGCAACTACATTAGACAATTTCTGTCCAGAAATTCTAGAACTAGACAATTTCTGTCCAGAAATTGTACCATAAAAACATACAAATAAGGTATAGCTGCTACTAAATTTTGCTAGGAAGAATAAACATGTAGCATGTTGACCACTGACCTGTTTGGCAAAGTTAATCTGAATAAGAACTATGATTTTCCTTGTAAGTTCTAGAATTCCAGCCAACTGGGAGTGGGGGGAAATTTAAAAACAAAAATACCCTAAGGAAAGGAATGATAATAACCACAACGACTATTATTGATCACTTACTAAGTGTCAGGCATTGCTCTAGCATGTTACTGAGTTAAATTCATCTAATCATAAGGTCAGAGATGGGGGAAAACCTAGACATTGTTAAGTAACTTGCCCAAGTTTAAACAATGAATAATAGCAAAGACAAGATTCATACACAGGCAGTTGGCCTCCAAACTCCACACTTCAAAGCCCAAGTGAAAATAACATCAATATTCAAGGTTGATGTTCAAAAGGTAATGACCGTATGCTTTACACAGGTACTCAAGGGCTTCAAACATGTGCTCACTGCCACAAAGCCACTGGATTATTTCCTTCCTTTACTTTGTGTATGAGTGAGTGTGTGTGTATGTGTGTCTATGCAATAATATACAGTAGGATTTGGTTATACATGATTTTTCCTGTTAGTGCCCTTTTTAAAATAACACATTCTGGAATTTTTATAGTCTCTATTTACAAAATTAACTCTTGCTTATTATAGTAAACTGTAGAAAATATGTTAAAATTAAAGTCATTTATGGAATGACCAGTGTCTATATTTTGGTATATAACCTTCCATTCTTTCAATTATGTATGCATTCAAATATACATAGCAAAACCGTGAATACACTACACATATTTTCTTAACTGTATTCTTTCCACTTACTGTATTATATTTTCCTAATTAACTATACTTAAAGAAATCAGAAATTTCACACCCTGTACCATAACATCCCTTCAAGAAACACTGCAGATAGCAGTCCAGGAGATCCTCTGGGGCTTCCACCCCTTTCAAACACTGGGGTTTTTTTTAACCTATTTAAGATATTGGGTTTCCATATATGACTTTGTTTATACAAAATTAAAACTACTGGTCTAAAATATGATGTATAACAACCACATGATATTCCATATGAATGTTCTATGATCAATTTAATGGAATTCCTATTTGTTGGGGACATTGTTTCTATCTTTTTACTATTATAAACTTCACAATAAGTAAACCTTATAGGTACACCCTTAATATTTTTTTTAAGTCATAGAAGTGAGTGGTAGTATTGTATCTGTGGTAAGAAACATGAGATCTAGTATTAGATAGACCTAGATTTATGTCTCATCTCTGCCACATACTAACAGTGTGATTTCTGAGGCAAAATGATTAAGTTGCTTCTTCTGTAAAAAGATTATTTAGGACTTAGAGAACAACTGTGTGAAATAAATACAAAAATGTGTAAGGGCCTACTTAACACCGCAGTGGAATATAGGAGGAAAAGAGTTTGGGTGGTGATGCCAATAGATGAGACAGGAATATAGAAAGAGAGCTACAGTTAGTGGAGGTGAGTACAATTCAGGAATTTTTTTACTTGATGTTTGTGGACATTATGACATTTCACTTAATGTCATATTCATGTAAACAGATGTGATAAATGGAAGGCAGGAGTTCTACCCAAGGCATACAGAAATGTAGGAAACATCAACAAATAAATGGTAACTAAAGTGATCTTAATGCAAAAGTGAAAATAATGCTAAAGAAAACAAAGAATATCTAAACTTAAGGGTAGGGAGAAAAGGAGAGAAAAGAGAGAAAGACTGGTTTCACAAAAGTAAAGAAAGAAAAGAACTTTGAAATGCCTGTAGGGGGAAGAAATCAGTCAAAAGAAGTAAATGTCAGAGAACAGACAAAAAGGTCTAAAATTTTCGCATTTAAGAGTTTGTCTAACCTAAACAATTTTACTTCCCAGTACTCCAACAGGTAACCCTGTTCTTATCAACTATTTCCAAGAATGGACCACGCTGTTGCCAGCTCTGTATTTTGATTCATGTGTTATCCAGAAATTAAATACATGCCCTTCTACCTTCAAAGAAAAATTTAGGTAAAAACTATGACTCCTATGAAATTGTATGCTAAATTTTATGTATGTTTAATATATACAGTTTCTGTGGAAGAAGTCCATAGTTGTTAAAATTTTCTCAAAAAAGTACAAAAGGTTTTTCTGTTGTTAAATCTTCCCTTCTCTAAGAAGTCTTCTGAAGAGAAAGGTTAACAAACGTATCTAATGATACTTCCTCTTAGCATATAAACTACTGGGTTAAGATTAATATCTACTGTCCAACTATATTACTAGGCAACATTTATTGTAAAAAATGATTTCATAATTAGTGAAAAGAATTAAAACTGGTAATTAGAAAACCATGTTACAAAAATAAAAAGGGCCTCAGATGCCCTGTGAGGTGTGCTTCTTGAAAGCAAGCATGACCCCTGAGAGAACCTGGAAGCTACTGATGAACTACTACAAGAAGTGGTTCCTTTCACTTATGAGATTTTCCTATGCTGATGACACAACTACACAACTTAATCTTGATTATTACGATCCAGTATACTCCATGCTGAGTATAAAAACTGTACCTAGATGAATGTAAGCCTTCTCAATGAAGATACATCTTATGGTGATACACTGTGCTCCCAATCTGTACCTTATAAAGCTATAGAAAACCTGGGGCCAGGTTATGGTCAATCAGTTATTGACAGTGCAAATGTCAACCAGAACTCCTGACCACTGCTAGTTATGCAGAGTGGGTGTTGTACCTTTCTTCTCTATTACAATTCTCATCAGCTCCTCACCCCTGAATTTACTCAGTTGTCACAGCCTCTATGATGCAATAAATTATTCGTTGTGACTCTGATCACCCCCAAACAGAATGCTCATCTGGAGGACATTTCTTTAGAACCATGTTTGGAAAGACACAACAGATAGAAAAAAAAAACTTCTTAAAAAAATTCCGTGAGAAAAAAGCAGTAGTTGCAGTACTTGTATCAGACAAAATAGACTTCAAGACAAAGTCACAAGAGACAAAGACGGACATTACATAATGATAAAAGGGTCAGTCCAACAAGAGGATATAACTATTATAAATACCTATGCACCAAACACAGGATCACCTACATAGGTGAAACAAATACCAACAGAATTAAAAGGGGAAATAGAATGCAATGCATTCATTTAGGAGACTTCAACACACCACTCACTCCAAAGGACAGATCAACCAGACAGAAAATAAATAAAGAGACAGAGGCACTAAACAGCATATTAGAACAGATGAACCTAACAGATATCTACAGAACACTCCATCCAAAAGCAACAGGATACACATTCTTCTCAAGTGCACACGGAACATTTTCAAGAATAGATCATGTACTGGGCCACAAAAACAGTCTTAGTAAATTTAAAAAGACTGGAATTGTGCCAACCAGCTTCTCAGATCACAAAGGTATGAAACCAGAAATAAACTACACAAAGAAAACAAAAAAGCCCACAAACACATGGAGACTTAATAACATGCTCCTAAATAATCAATGGAGCAATGACCAAATAAAAACAGAGATCAAGCAATATATGGAGACAGATGACAACAATAATTCAACACCACAAAATCTGTGGGATACAGCAAAGGCCGTGCTAAGAGGGAAATATATTGCAATACAGGCCTACCTCAGGAAAGAAGAACAATCCCAAATGAACAGTTTAAACTCGCAATTAATGAAACTAGAAAAGGAAGAACAAATAAGGCCCAAAGTCAGTAGAAGGAGGGACATAATAAAGATTAAAGGAGAAATAAATAAAATGGAGAAGAATAAAACCATAGAAAGAATTAATGAAAACAGGAGCTGGTTCTTTGAGAAAATAAACAAAATAGATAAACCCTTAGCCAGACTTACCAAGAAAAAAGAGTCTACACACATAAACAGAATCAGAAGTGAAAAAGGAAAAATCACTATGGACACCATAGAAATACAAAGAATTATGAGAGAATACTATGAAAACTTATATGGTAGCAAAATGGATAATCTAGAAGAAATGGACAACTTTCTAGAAAACTACAACCTTCCAAGGCTGACCCAGGAAGAAACAGAAAATTGAATTGGTAATCAAAAAACTACCTAAGAAAAAAAACCCTGGACCAGATGGTTTCACTGCTGAATTGTATCAAACATTTAGAGAAGACCTAATACCAATCCTGCTTAAAGTTTTCCAAAAAGTAGAAGAGGAAGGAATACTCCAAAACTCATTCTACACCAACATCATACTAATACCAAAACCAGGCAAAGACACCACAAAAAAAAGAAAATTACAGACCAATATCCCTGATGAACATAGATGCAAAAATACTCAACAAAATATTAGCAAACCAAATTCAAAAATATATCAGGAGGATCATACACCATGATCAAGTGGGATTCATCGAGGTATGCAAAGATGGTACTTCATTCGAAAATCCATCAACATCATCCACCATATCAACAAAAAGAAGGACAAAAACCACATGATCATTTCCATAGATGCTGAAAAAACATTCAACAAAATTCAACATCCATTCATAATACAAACTCTCAACAAAATGGGTATAGAGGGCCAGTAATAAAGGCCATATATGACAAACCCACAGCCAACATCATAATTAACAATGAGAAGCTGAAAGCTTCTCCTCTAAGATCAGGAACAAGACAAGGATGCCCACTGTGCCCGCTTTTTTTCAACATAGTACTGGAGGTCCTAGCCATAGCAATCAGAAAACACAAAGAAATAAAAGGCATCCAGATTGGTAAGGAAGAAATCAAACTGTCCCTGTTTGCAGATGACATGACAGTGTACATAAAAAACACTAAAGAATCCACTCTAAAACTACTAGATCTAATATCTGAATTAAGCAAAGTTGCAGGATACAAAATTAATACACCAAAATCTGTTGCATTCCTATACACTAATGGTGAACTAGCACAAAGAGAAATCAGGAAAACAATTCCATTCACAATCGCATCAAAAAGAATAAAATATCAAGGAATAAACCTAACAAAGGAACTGAAAGACCTATACCCTGAAAACTACAAGACACTCTTAAGAGATATTAAAGAGGACACTAATAAATGGAAATTCATCACATGCTCTTGGCTAAAAAGAATTAATACTGTCAAAATGGCCATCCTACCTAAAGCTATCTACAGATTCAATGCAATCCCTATCAAAATACCTGCAGAACTCTTCAATGAACTAGAGCAAATAGTTCTAAAATTCATATGGAACAACAAAAGACCCCAAATAGCCAAAGCTATCCTAAGAAGGAAGAATAAAGCTGGGGGGATTATGCTCCCTGACTTCAAGCTCTACCACAAAGCCACAATAATCAAGATAATTTGGTACTGGCACAAGAACAGACCCATAGACCAGTGGAACTGAATGGAGAGCCCAGATATAAACCCAACCATATATGGTCAATTAATATACGATAAAGGAGCCATGGATATACAATGGGGAAATGACAGCCTCTTCAACTGCTGGTGTTGGCAAAACTGGACAGCTACCTGTAAGAGAATGAAACTGGATTCCTGTCTAACCCCATACACAAAAGTAAACTCAAAATGGATCAAAAACCTAAATGTAAGTCATGAAACTATAGAACTCTTAGAAAAAAATATAGGCAAAAATCTCTTGGACATAAACATGAGCAACTTCTTCATGAACATATCTCCCCAGGCAAGGGAAACAAAAGCAAAAATGAACAAGTGGGACTGTATCTAACTAAAAAGCTTCTGTACAGCAAAGGACACCATCAGTAGAACAAAAAGACATCCAACAGTATGGGAGAATATATTCATAAATGACATTTCTGATAAGGGGTTGACATCCAAAATATATAAAGAGCTCAGGCACCTCAACAAACAAAAAGCAAATAAGCCAATTAAAAAATGAGCAGAGGAGCTGAACAGACACTTTTCCAAAGAAGAAATTCAGATGGCCAACAGGCACATGAAAAGATGCTCTACATCGCTAATCATTAGAGAAATGCAAATTAAAACCACAATGAGATATCACCTCACACCAGTGAGGATGGCCAACATCCAAAACACAAACAACAACAAATGTTGGTGAGGATGTGGAGAAAGAGGAACCCTCCTACACTGCTGGTGGGAATGTAAACTAGTTCAACCATTGTGGAAAGCAGTATGGAGGTTCCTCAAAAAACTCAAAATAGAAATACCATTTGACCCAGGAATTCCACTCCTAGGAATTTACCCTAAGAATGCAGCAGCCCAGTTTGAAAAAGACATATGCATCCCTATGTTTATCGCAGCACTATTTACAATAGCCAAGAAATGGAAGCAACCTAAGTGTCCATCAGTAGATGAATGGATTAAGAAGGTGTGGTACATATACACAATGGAATATTATTCAGCCATAAGAAGAAAACAAATCCTACCATTTGCAACAACATGGATGGAACTAGAGGGTATAATGCTCAGTGAAATAAGCCAGGCAGACAAAGAAAAGTATCAAATGATTTCACTCATCTGTGGAGTATAAGAACAAAGAAAAAACTGAAGGAACAAAACAGCAGCAGACTCACAGAACCCAGGAATGGACTAGCAGTTACCAAAGGGAAAGGGACTGGGGAGGATGGGTGGGAAGGGAGGGATAAGGGGGGAAAAGGGGCATTACGATTAGCACACATAATGTAGTGGGGGGAGACATGGGAAAGACAGTATTTACAGAGAAGACAAGTAATGATTCTATAGCATCTCACTACACTGATGGACAGTGACTGTAATGGGGTATGTGAAGGGAACTTGATACTAGGGGGTCTAGTAACCATAATGTTGTT
Organism: Phataginus tricuspis; assembly: GCA_029783875.1. Lineage (NCBI taxonomy): Eukaryota > Metazoa > Chordata > Mammalia > Pholidota > Manidae > Phataginus > Phataginus tricuspis. The sequence continues at coordinate 9,923,131 of JAQQAC010020790.1, forward strand.
CAAGTGATTGTACATTAACCATACCAAAATAAAAAAAGAAAAGAAAAAGAAAACAGATACATGATCTTTGTTTTAAGAATGACAACAAAATCAACAACCTCATTGCACACAGTGCACAACTTCAGCTCCTGAGCAGAGCCGACAAGGTCCCCAGGCCTGCCCAGCACCCTGTCCCTGTGAGGATGGCCACTCACCATCCTTACTCCTTGCAAATGCTCACTCTCATCTGGCTGTTTCTGTGCATGCTGACCTCTAAAAAAAAAAAAAAAAAATTCCACTAATTACAAATATCTACCACTTTTCCTCCCTCCCTCCTTTTCTCTCATTCTGTCTCTTTACTTCTGTCTCTCTAACTACCAAAGATAGAACATGACTCATTCTGAGTACACCTAAAATCAGAAGGTTATACTTGCTCAAAGGAAGTATGTAATAGAGAATATGCAAGAAATTCTTGAGAACTACCAACCAGGTTCCTAGGGATGCATCCACTACCACCATCTCTGATGTGATTAGATTATATTTAATTCTGCCTACTATTTGACAGAAGTCTACTAATTATTTTATCTGACATTTTATCTGAAATTAGCTTCCTGACTCTAAAAGGATTTCCAACTGGGACATTAGCATTCTATTTCTGTTTAGTCTCCATCACCTAAGATATATTCTTGCCAAACTCTCTTTAACCATATTCTAATAAGCCATTAGCTCTAATTTCAAATTTACAGGAAATGCATGGAATAGAAAAAATAAGTTATAAGATAAGGTGGGTGTGTTACCTAAGGGCATTGCACCAATTTCTATAAAATTAAATGGAATAAACAAAACAATGTAAAGGGATAGAAAGGAGAAAAGCAAGAGTTTGTTGTACATTAAAAGACATAAGAAAGATTAAATCCAAATGCAAAACACAAGGTTCAAGCAAACCAACAATAAAAATACAATTTAGGAAAAAGAACACTATGAATATGGTTTGGATATTACTTTTTTTAATAACTGTTCATTTTCTTAGATATGGTGACAGTATTGTCATTACATGAGAAAGCTCTTATTTTTGGAGATGCCTAGTAAAGCACTTAGGAATGAAATGTCATGGTATCTGTAGCTTGCTTTAAAGTACTCCAGCCAAAAAAAACTAAGCCAGAAGAACTAATAAATGTTATAGCTACATGAAGATTACATTGAGGTTCATTATACTATTCTGTACTTTTTTGAACATTTAATAATTTGTGTAACAAAAAGATTTTTTACATGCAGTGAATAAATAATCATCTTAACTCTTCCATAATCTTTTTAGAAAGCCTTCAGCCTCTTTTTACTATGGTATTATATGCATACCATAAAATTTACCATTTTAAACATTTTTAAGTGTAAAATTCAGTGACATTAACTACATTCATTTTGTTTTGCAACCATCATGATCATCCATCTCCAGAACTTTTTCATCTTCCCAAACTGACACTCTTCCCAAACACGTTAAACATTAATTTCCAGTCTCCTCTCTCTCTAGTCCCAGGCAACCACTATTCTATTTTCTGTCTCTGAATTTGACTACTCCAGATACCTCATATAAATGGAATCACATTTTGTCCATTTATGTCTGGTCTTTTTCATTTAGCATAATGACTTCAAGATTCATTTACATTGCATCATATGCAAGTATTTCCTTTTTTAAGATTGAATAGTATTCCATTATGTGTATATACTACATTTTGTTTATCCTTTCATTCATGAATGAATGTTTCAGCTGCTTCCACCTTTTAGCTATTGTGAATAATAATGCTGTGAACAGGGGGGAAATATCTATTTGAGTCCCAGCTTTCACTTCTTTTGTGTATACCTGTATCTTTACCCAAAAGTGGATTGATGGATCTAATAGTAATTCTATGTTTAATTTTTTGAGGAATTGCCATACCGTTTTCCACAAAGGCTATATCACTTCACATTCCTTCCAGCAATGGACAAGGTTTCCAATTTCTTCACATCCTTGCCAACACTCCTTAGTTTCTCTTTGTTTGGTAATAGTTATATTAGTTGGTATACAGTGGCATCTAATTGTGGTTTTGATTTGCATTTCTCTAATGATTAGTAATGTTGAGCATCTTTTCATATGCTTATTAGCCATGTCTATATCTTGACTGGAGAAATGATTATTTTTAATTGGATTTTTGTTGACCTATAAAAATTCTTTATATATTCTGTTTTTATTTCCCTTATCAGATATATGATTGAAAAATATTTTCTCCCATTCCATGCGTTGTCTTTTCACTCTGTATAATGTCCTTTGATGCACAGGGGATTTTTTTTGATGAAGTACAACTCATCTATTTTTTTATTTTGCTGCCATACTTAAAATGTTATATTCAAGGTATCAGTGCCATAGCCAAAATATGGAAGCAACCTAAGTGTCCATCAGTAGATGAATCAATAAAGATGTAGTACATATACACAATGGAATATTATTCAGCCATAAGAAGAAAACAAATACTACCATTTGCAACAACATGGATGGAGCTAGAGGGTATTATGCTCAGTGAACCATCTTACTACACTGATGGACAGTGACTGTAATGGCGTATGTGGTGGGGACTTGATAATGGGGGGAATCTAGTAATCACAATGTTGCTCATGTAATTGTATATCAACGATACCAAATAAATAAATTTGTCACAAATTTTAAAATAATAAAACATTTAAAAAGTAAAAAAAAAAAGCCAGAGCAGCAGTTCCCGCTGCCGAGGTCCAGGACACGAAGTCAGTGGCAAAGCCCCATGTTCAGCCTGTGTCCCTGCAAGACTTCTTGCGGGACAGTATTCAGGCTCCGCCTGAGCCCTCAACCCACAGGACAACGATTAGGCATCACAGTTTGACTGGGGGAGGGTGCCAAGGCCCCCACCTTGGGGGACGTCGTGGGGACCGGCGGCCACATGTAGAATTAGCAATTCATTGGTCCCCTGTGAATATACAACATGTCCTGGCGCTGGTGGACACAGGAGCTGAACATTCTTTAATTTATGGTAACCTTGAGTGTTTTTCTGGGACCCCTGTTGTGATAAATGGCTATTGCGCTAAGGCATTTAGGGTGAAGAAAGCCCAAATGCCATTGGGGATAGGGCATTTACCCACAAAGGAATATACTGTGTACATTTCTACCATCCCTGAATATATTTTGGGGGTGGATATCCTGCAGGGCCTGTGGTTACAACCACTGCCAATGAGTTCAGACTGAGGATACATGTGGTAAAGGCTGTATTGAGGGGACATGCTAAGCACCCACCTGTAGCTCTGCCTGTACCTAGGCAAATGACAAATACTAAGCAGTATAAATTGCCTGGGGGGCACAAGGAAATTGGAGAAACTCTACAGGAACTGGGAAAGGTGAGCATCATAAAGACCACTCATAGTCCTTTTAACTCCCCAGTGTGGCCAGTGAAAAAGCCAGAAGGCACCTGGTATATGACCATGGATTACAGAGAACTAAAGTCACACACCTTTTGCATGCTGCTGTCCCCTCTACAGCAGCCCTTATGGACACCCTCAGTCATGAACTAGGGACTTATCATTATATTATGGACCTTGTTAATGCTTTCTTCTCTATTGACATAGCACAGGAAAATCAGGAACATTTTGCCTTCACATGGGAAAGCTGGCAGTGGACATTCACCATCCTTCCCAGGGATACCGCCACAGTCCACCATGTGTCACAGACTTGTAGCGCAGGACTTGACAATATGGAAGAAACCACACACAGTGTGGCTATATCACTACATTGATGATACTACGCTCACGTCTGATTCTCTTGCAGATTTACAAGAGGCAATTCCTAGACTGCTGCAACATCTACAGAAGAAAGGATGGGCTGTAAACAGCACAAAGGTTCAGGGACTTGGTTTGTCTGTAAAGTTCTTGGGGGTTGTCTGGTGGAGTACAACTAAAGTTATCCCAGAAGCAGTCATAGACAAGGTCCAGGCTTTCCCTACCCCTACTGCTGTGGCAGTATTACAAGAGTTTTTGTGTCTTTTGGGCTACTGGAGTGTTTATCCCACATTTGGCACAAATTCTGAAGCCCTTATACCAGTTGGTATGAAAGGGCATCAGGTGGGACTGGGATGAGACATGTGGAGCTGCTAAGCAAGGAGTCAAGGCCATACAGGCCTTGAGTGTAATAGACTCATCAAAGCCCTGTGAGCTGGATGTTCATATAACTGAAGATGGGGTCTTTGGCAGCGGCTTGAATGGACACGTCAAGCTATTGAATTCTGGTCACAACTATGGAAAGGAGCAGATCTGGTACATTTTAATAGAGAAGCAACTGGCTGCTGTGTACCACACATTGCTGGCTACGGAGCCCATCACCAGAACAGCTCCAACCAAGGTAATAACCACATACGCCATCGCAGGGTGGGTGCGAGACTGCACCCAATGGCCATGGAGTGGCGTAGCACAGATGCCTACACTGGCCAAATGGAGCACATAGTTACAGCAGCGCAGCACCCTCTCTACTAGCCCCTTACGTGGAGAACTCCAACGCTTATTGGGACCAGTGACCTATAGCAGTGAAAAGCAGAAAGAACTTGCTTTTGACCTATTGGTAGCTGAGAGTCCTTATCAGGAGGGAAAAGCCCCTACACCTTAAGATGCTTGGTATACAGACAGCTCCAGTCTTGGGCAGCCCCAAAGTGGAGGGCTGTGGCTTTCCATCCTATTGCTGAGGCAATATGGATGAAAGATGGAGAGGGGAAGAGCAGCCAATGGGTTGAGTTGCAGGCAGTGTGGCTCATGATCACCCAGGAGCTCTCCCCCTATAGTTGTCTGCACTGACAGCTGGGCCATCTATTAGGGCTTGACCCTGTGGCTACTAACATGGTACTATGCCAGCTGGATCATTGGTCACCGGCCCCTTTGGGGGCAAGAGTTGTGGCAAGACCTATGGGCCTCTCCGGTCAGACTAAGACAATTATCATATATCACATGATTGGCCATTTGCCTTTGGCATCCCCAGGAAATGAAAAAGCAGACACATTGCCCAGGTGCAATGGCTAGAAGGAAAGCCTGCCTCCAATGTAGCCTAATGGTTACATCAGTGCTTACTGCACATGAGCCAAAAGACAATGGGGGCTGTAGCCTGTTGGTGAGGCTTACCGCTGACCTTTGAAGAAGTCAGCAGAGCCCAAAAGGAGTGTCTTGTGGGACTTACATGAAGTAAGGGACTTACACGAAGTCCTGCAGCAACATGGGACAACAGTAAGGGGCCGATACCCCTTATGAGGTGGCAGATAGACTGTATTGGGCCTCTTCCCATATCAGAAGGACATCAGTATGCCACGACTTGTGTGGACACAGCTACTGGACTGTTGGTTGCTTTTCCCACATGTCATGCAGATCAGCAAACCACCAAGAGGAGCCTAGAGCATCTCTTTGCAGCCTATGGCCAGCCACAGGTGATTGAGAGCTATCAAGGCACCCACTTTACTGGACATTTATTACAAGAATGGGTGCAGCAATTAGGAATAAAGTGGAAGTTTCACATACCATATAACCCTACTGGGGAAGGAATGATAGAGAGGTACAACAGTTTGTTGAAATCTGGCCTGAAGTCAGACACCAATAGTCTACGGGGCTGGTCAGTTCATTTATGGACAGTGCTACGGCATTTAAATGAGAAGCCCCTAAAAGGAGCCTTGAGTCCCGTCGATGTGCTAACACACATTGCTGCCTCTCCTATACAACTCTATGTGCAAACCAAAGAGGAGTTACTGAAGCCAGGATATGGCCAGCAGAGCAACATCCTGCTGTCAGCCCCAACTGTGTTAAACCCTGGAGACTCTACTGAGTGGACATGGCCCTGGACATTTCGACACATGGAACAGCAATGGCTAGCCCTTCTGGCATCTTGGGGAAAAGGCCTGGAAGCTGGCCCCCTTTGTGTTCCTGGAGTTAACAGCAGAGTGGCCCCCAAAGATCACAGTATTGTACCCAAAACATCCAGGAAGTAAGAGCATCTTACAGTAAAGTTTTGTTTTATCTTTATGGCCAGTACATGTACCTCACGTAGCCCTATATACTGATCCATCTGTAACTCCCATAGGGAGGGGAGTGAAAGTCTGGTATATTAGACCAGGACAAGATCCCATTCCTGCCACTGTCCTATCACAGTACCACTCTCTTGCCTGTATCCTACCTGATGGACAAGATTTGCCTGTGCTGGTGTCATTAAAACACGCATCTTATTGCCCTTAAGGTTATTTTCTTCTCCCTGTGGCCAGGACACACCCTCTGGCTGTGGCGGCCACTTGATGATTGCTCTGAACTTCCCACCTGTTCAGCTACTGACCACCTGTGGAATGGGCAAGCTATGGACTAAATCTGCATAGGACTTCGAACTTACCTGAATCCTCCAGCTTGAGAGTTATCATGATTTTACTGCTGTTGTTATTGTACGTTATTAATCTGGTTACAATGCTCCAGTTTTCTCACACAGGGGCCATTGTGGAAATGGAGAGACAGTAGATTGTGAGGGGTGGGCTGTGGGTAAAATTACAACTTTTCCAGAATCTCTTGTCTGGCCTGAGTGCATCTCCCTATCAATAGGTGTTTCCAACGTGTGGAGAGAAGTACTCCATCTCCATATCAATAGGTAGTTACCAGGGGAGCAAGAGAGTATCTAGACTGGAGAGACTGGGTAGGGCCCCTTTTTTCTGCAGCCAGGTCATGAGAAACACAGGAGAGCAAAGTGGACAACTGTTTGTAAGCAATAAACGGACTTCTCCCACTTTATTTTCCCTTTGATTGATTTCGGTTTCAAAGGTATTTTGCCCCAGGATTTTCCCCCAGAGTTACACATACCCAGTGTACTTCAAAGTATCAGTCTCCTGAACCAGGATTTTTTTAATGATGCTTGACACAAATGTCATCAGCATTACTATAGACAAGTCCACAGAGAACTTAATTTTGTGCTAGAAACTCTGTTAAGTTTCTGATATAAATGTTTCTCCATCTAATCTTCAAACCAACTTTATCAAGAAAAACAAAAATAATGTTAAAAAAAGTAATTTGCACTATCATTCTAGTTTGCCTATTTGGGGGGACTCAATTTACTCAATTTAATTATGTGTAAGTACTAGAGACTGACTGAATATATGAACCAATTCCCTTATTCATTATCCCCACCTTCATTCTTCCTTCTTTAATTTATGCATAATTTCTGAACAAAAAGCTGAGCATGACCCATGGTCGATTCAGTGTGGATATCAAATATGAAATCTGGCCTAAAATGTTAATAGTGGAGGGAGGATGGGTGGGAAGGGAGGGACAAGGGGGAAAAAGGGGCATTACGATTAGCAGATGTAATGTTGGGGGGGCACGGGGAGGGCTGTACAACTCAGAGAAGACAAGTAGTGATTCTATAGCATCTCAGTACGCTGATGGACAGTGAGTGTAATGGGGTTGGTGGGGGGACCTGATGAAGGGGGTAGTTTAATAACCATAATATTGCACATGTAATTGTAGATTAATGATACCAAAATAAATTATTTAAAAAAATGTTAATGGTGAAGAAATACAGGGCACCACACTGCTACACCATTCCACTGATGACAACTGTTTCTTTGAAGTATCACCTCAGAGCTCTGTTCTTGGCCTTTTTTTCTGTATGCCACACTCTCCCATGACAAGTATTTGCAACCTGCATATGTACCTACTATGCTTCACTCCTCTTAATCTCCTCTGTTTTTTATTTACCAAATGCTTATTACTTTTTTTATTGAAGAATACTTGATATACCATTTTATATTGGTTTCAAGTATACAACAGAGTGGTTCAACAGTTACCCACATTATTAAATCCTTACTCCCACTAGTGCAGTTACTATCAGTCAATATAGGAAGATGTTACAGAATCATTGGCTATGTTCTCCATGCTGCACTACCACCCCCATGACTGACTTATGTTATGATTGAGAACTTGTGTGCCCTTTTATCCCCATCACCCTCTCCACCCAACTGCCCCAACCCTTCCCCCACAGTAACCACCAATCACTTCTCACTGTCTATGAGTCTACTGCTATTTTGTTCCTTCTGTTTTGCTTTGTTTTCATATTCCACAAATAAGTGAAATCATATGGTATCTGTCTTTTTCTCAGCCTGGCTTATTTCACTCAGCATAATACCCTCTAGGTCCATCAATGTTGTTGCAAATGGCAGGATTTCTTTCCTTTTTATGGCTTAATCATATTCCATTGTGTATATGTACACCTTCTTTATCCATTCATCTATTGTTGAACACTTTGGTTGCTTCCATATCTTGGCTATTGTAAATAATGAGGCAATAAACATACAGATGCATATATCCTTTGAATCAGGGATTTTGTTTTCTTCAGGTAAATTCCTAGGAATGGAATTACTGAGTCATATGGTATTTCTGTTTTTAGTATTTTGAGGAACCTCCATACTGCTTTCCACAGTGATTGCACTGATTTACATTCCTACCAGCAGTGTAGGAGGGTTTCCTTTTCTCCAAATCCTCACCAACACTGGTTATTTCTTGTCTTTTAGACAGTGGCCATTCTGACTGGTGGGAGGTGATTCTCATTACTTTATATCATACCATTATTTACTTAAATGTTATGTTTATTATTAAGTGTCCATCTTTTCTTTACTGCAAGAATATAAATTCCTCCAAGACAGGAATTTTTATTTTATGGATATATCAAAAGTACCTAACAGTGGCCTGCACACATGAGGTGCTTAATATCTGTGGAATGAATGTACTCATGCCCTCTCTTTATATTTTCTTCCTCAGAGCTTCTTAACTATGATTTTAAAAAAAACTTAAGACCTTAACACTAAGAATATTATACATGTACATTACAAATATGCATAAATACTGTGAAACAATTTGTTAATATATGTAAACTTTGGGTAGTAGGACTTTATATGGTTTTTACTTTCTTTATATTTATCTGCATGTTTCAGAATAAAAAATTAAAATTTTCTAAAGTCTACTTCATTTTATGTAACATTTACCAAACAAATGTCTAGAAGGAAATACTCAGAAATCTCAACAGAAATTTGTTCCACTTCTTCAAGATTCTAAGTGTGCATTACTTTTATACCAAACAAAAGTTTTTTAACAAGCAAGCAACAAGGTCATAATTTCAAAAGTCTATTCACAATCCAGAGAAGATAAAATTATTTCTTCTGAAGTGAAACGTGCAAGAAAAAGAGAGTGAAAAAAGGGCAGATGTTGAGCTGAGGTAATTAACAGGTCCAAGCTATCATTTTCTCTCTGTAAGCACTCAATTACAGTCAAAAGATTCCATTCCATATTACAATCCTTACAGTTATCATTACTGCCATAAAGGTCAAATGCAGCAGCCATTTGGGCTCTGAGGCATATGCATCAGTTAGCAATACATCACAATCAAACCCAGATGATAGCCTGATTAACTGCAATGCTGTGGATCCCATTTTCCTTGGCAAGGAGCCCAGCACTATGCTAAAAAGCACAAAGGCACGACCAAACCAATGCAAAACCTCACATTTTTAAGTCCCATCTCCTGGAGCCACTCCAGGCTCCAATTCTGTAACAGCAGAGGGTTCAATCAAGAGCCAGGAACTATAAAGTAAACAGAATGTTTACACAAATACCTATTAAGCTATAATAAGATGCTAACCACAATGTAATGAGGGGTGGCAAGGGGCAGGAATGAAGAATTCCAAAGGGGCATGAGGAAACCTCTGGGAGTGATGAACACATTCATTAACTTCATTATAGCGATGGTTTCAATGTTACATAAATATGATAAAAACTTACCAAAGCATATGCCATACATGTGTACAGCTTACTGTGTATCAATTATAAATCAACAAAGCTGTTTTTTTATTTTTTTTAAAGATAAATAATTATTAAAGTATGATAGAATAAGGCTGAGGGAGAAAGGATAAAGTTGGAAGAAGGGTCAGTCCTCTCCCCACGGCTAGAGTTTCTCACTGGAGAAGGTATGGCTACAGCACACTAAAAACAGTTTCACTAGGTTGTCCAGAGTGGTCCAATGTTACCAGACAAAGCAGGAAACAGTTCTTTGGAGTGCAGGCAAGCTAAGGCTGGTAGGCAGATATGCAGAGGGAGTCAGAGCACTGCTGCAGACACAAGGCCTGAAATGCACAGTAGCCACATCAAGAGAATTACTGAAAACAATTCCCTGGCATAGACAAAGCTATTTAGGCTGGCAGGCAGGTAGTCAAGGCACTGCAGGCATGAGGCCTGAGGTGTGCAGTGTCCACTGTACAAGGTCCATGGTAAGATGGTCACCGGGTCTGGACACTGCAAGATCACTGAGGGCCTGTGAACTCTGGGCATGTGGCCTGAGACAGGACGCCACTAGATGTTCCTACCCATATGTACTACTCACAGACCATGCAGCAAGACCAAGAAAAAGGAAAACACAGCTCAGAAGAAAAAAGAAAATCTTTCCTCCAATAAGTTCCCTCTAGCAATTTGTCTCTTCCAGCAGCCTCTCCCCTCCAGTTGATAAAGCTTAACATCATGCTCTTTGTAAAGAAGAGTTACTTAAGAGTCCAGTCCTACACTGTAGAGCAGGCACTGAAGGGTAAGTCTGAAGCAGAAAGAAAATAAACTAATAATTAACACAGTTATCTTTCTGTTCTTAACAGTATTTAAATAAGGTAGTGCGGGAGTTCCCGGATGATGGCGGTGTGAACGGAGCAGCAGAATTTTCCTCCCAACATTATATTTATCCACGAAAACACAGCAAACACAACTGTTCCTAAAAGAGAGACCAGAACAAACAGGAAAGCGCACACAGTGCAGACACACCTGAGAGGACTCGGCAGCGGGCGAGGCGGGTAAGAAACGGAACCGCGAACTGTGACCCGGCAGAACCCGAGCACTCCCCCACCCCAGCGCACCGGCGGGAGGAGAGGATTCAGAGCCGGGAGGGAGTGGAAGTGCAGGCCCAGGAGATAACCAGCACCGGACCAGCCCAGGGAACGCGGGCGCACAAAGCGCAGTGTGGCGGAGATTGGAGAGACGGAGGGCGCACGGACTCAGCAGGAACACGCCTGCTTGCTCCCGGCTGGCTCAGGGAAGGAGAAGAGAAAAGAAAAAAAAAGGAGAAAAGTGCGCACTTTGTTTTTCAGCGGTCTTAAAGAGACGGGAGTCCAGCAGAGAACCTCATCACCTCGGCACACTCAGCCCAGCAGGCTGGGAGTCCGGGGGAGCATAAGACCCCATAGCGGGCGACTGGGAAAGAGTAGCCATAATTAGGACTCCCACAGAGCTCAAGAGCCTCCCATTCATTCTCACCCCGGCCACAGCTTTAAAGGGCCGTGCGGAGTGGCGCGACCATGGCTCTGGAATAGTGGAGCAACAGCACCACCTACAGCTTCAGACAAACACCACCCCAGAGAGAGAATCTGAAGGAATGGACATGCACACTCTTCCTGAAAAAAAATTTAGAATAAAAGTCATAGCCATGCTGACGGATCTACAGAAAAATGTGCAAGAGCTGAGGGAGGAAATGAGGAAAGACAAAGCAGAAATGAGACAAGCCATTGACGGGCTTAACAGCAGAATGAATCAGGTTCAAGACACGATCAAGGAATTACAAGACAGGGAACAGGAATACAAAGAAGCTGAGGCAGAGAGAGATAAAAGGATCTCTAAGAATGAAAGAATATTAAGAGAACTGTGTGACCAATCCAAACGGAGCAATATTCGCACTATAGGATTACCAGAGGAAGAAGAGAGAGAAAAAGGGATAGAAAGTGTCTTTGAAGAAATAATAGCTGAAAACTTTCCCACACTGGGAGTGTTCCCACACTTCTCGCAGTCCACGGAAGCCCACAGATCTCCCAACACAAGGGACCCAAGGAAGACAACACCAAGACACATAATAATTAAGATGGCAAAGATCAAAGACAAAGAGTATTAAAGGCAGCTAGAGAGAGAAAAAAGATCACCTACAAAGGAAAACCCATCAGACTGTCAGACTTCTCAACAGAAACCTTACAGGCCAGAAGAGAATGGCATGATATATTTAACGTAATGAAACAAAAGGGCCTTGAACGAAGAATATTGTATCCAGCACGATTATCATTTAAATATGACGGAGGGATTAAACAATTTCAAGACAAACGAAAGTTGAGAGAGTTTGCCTCTCATAAACCACCACTACAGGATATCTTAAACGGACTGCTCTAGAGGAAAACACCCCTAAGGCTAAAAAGATGTCACCAGAGAAAATAAAATCATAGCAAAGAAAGCAGACCATCCAAATACTAACTAAAGGCAAAGAATAAAACACCTAATATATAAAGAAAGGAGGAGGTAGAATAGGAAGGGAGAGATAAAGAAACATCAGACGGTGTTCACAATAACTTAACAGGAAAGTTAAGTTAGATTCTTAGATAGTAAAGAAGCAACCCTTGAACCTTAGGTAACCATGAATCTAAAGCCAGCAATGGCAATAAGTACATATCTATCAATAATCACCCTAAATGTAAATGGACTGAATGCACCAATCAAAACACACAGAGTAACAGAGTGGATAAAAAAGCAAGACCCATCTATATGCTGCTTACAAGAGACTCACCTCAAACCCAAAGATATACACAGATTAAAAGTGAAGGGATCGAAAAAGATATTTCAGGCAAACAACAAAGAGAAAAAAGCAGGTGTTGCAGTACTTGTATCAGATAAAATAGACTTCAAAACGAAGAAAGTAGCAAGAGATAAAGAAGGACATTACATAATGATAAAGGGGTCAGTCCAACAAGAAGATATAACCATTATAAATATATATGCACCCAACACAGGAGCGCCCGCATATGTGAAATAAACACTAACAGAATTAAAGAAGAAAATAGCAATGCATTCATTTTAGGAGACTTCAACACACCACTCACTCCAAAGGACAGATCAACCAGACATAGAATAAGTAGAGACACAGAGGCACTGAACAACACACTAGAACAGATGGACCTAACAGATATCTTCAGAACTCTGCACCCAAAAGCAGCAGGATACACATTCTTCTCAAGTGCACATGGAACATTTTCCAGAATAGACCACATACTAGGCCACAAAAAGAACCTCAGTAATTTCAAAAATATTGAAATCCTACCAACCAACTTCTCAGATCACAAAGGTATAAAACTAGAAATAAATTTTAGAAAGAAATCAAAAAGGCTCACAAATACATGGAGACTTAACAACATTCTCCTAATGAATCAATGGGTTAACGACCAAATCAAAACAGAAATCAAAGAATATATGGAGACTAATGACAACAACAACACAAAGCCACAACTTCTGTGGGACGCAGCAAAGGCAGTTCTAAGAGGAAACTATATTGCAATCCAGGCCTATTTAAAGAAGGAAGAACATTCCCAAATGAACAGTCTAAAGACACAATTATTGAAATTGGAAAAATAAAAACAAATGAGGCCCAAAGTCACCAGAAGGAGAGACATAATAAAGATCAGAGAAAAATTAAATAAAATTGAGAAGAATAAAACAATAGAAAAAAATCAATGAAACCAAAAGCTGGTTCTTTGAAAAAATAAACAAAATAGATAAACCCCTAGCCAGACTCATTAAGAGAAAAAGAGAATCCACACACATAAACAGAATCAGAAATGAGAAAGGAAAATTAACGACAGACCCCACAGAAATACAAAGAATTATAAGAGAATACTACGAGCATCTATATGCTAACAAGCTCCAAAACCTGGAAGAAATGGACAACTTCTTAGAAAAATACAGCCTTCCAAGACTCACCAAGCAGGAAACAGAAAAACTAAACAGACCAATCACCAGCAATGAAATTGAATCGGTAATCAAAAAACTATCCAAGAACAAAACCCCTGGACCTGATGGATTCACCTCTGAATTCTATCAGACATATAGAGAAGAAATAACACCCATTCTCCTTAAAATTTTCCAAAAAATAGAAGAGGAGGGAATACTTCCAAACTCTTTCTATGAAGCCAGCATCACTCTAATACCAAAACCGGGCAAAGACCTCACCAAAAAAGAAAATCACAGACCAATATCCCTGATGAACGTAGATGCAAAGACACTCAACAAAATATTAGCAAACCAAATTCAAAAATACATCAAGAGGATCATACACCATGATCAAGTGGGATTCAGCCCAGGGGTGTAAGGATGGTACAACATTCGAAAATTCATCAACATCATCCACCACATCAACAAAAAGAAGAACAAAAACCACATGATCATCTCCATAGAGGCTGAAAAAGCATTTGACAAAATTCAGCATCCATTCATGATTAAAACTCTCAACAAAATGGGTATAGATGGCAAGTACCTCAACATCATAAAGGCTATATGTGACAAACCCACAGCTAACATCATAATAGCGAGAGCTGAAAGCTTTTCGTCTAAGATCGGGAACAAGACAGGGGTGCCCACTTTCTCCACTGTTATTCAACATAGTACTGGAGGTCCTAGCCATGGCAATCAGACAAAACAAAGACATACAAGGCATCCAGATTGGTAAAGAAGAAGTCAAATTGTCACTATTTGCAGATGACATGATACTGTATATAAAAAACCCTAAAGACTCCACTCCGAACCTACTAGAACTAATATCTGAATTCAGCAAAGTTGCAGGATATAAAATTAACACACAGAAATCTGTTCCTTTCCTATACACTAATGATGAACTAACAGAAAGAGAAATCAGAAAAACAATTCCATTCACAATTGCATCTAATAGAATAAAATACCTAGGAATAAACCTAACCAAGGAAGTGAAAGACCTGTACTCTGAAAACTACAAGACACTCCTAGGAGAAATTAAGGAAGACATTAACAAATGGAAATGCATCCCATGCTCTTGGCTAGGAAGAATAAATATTGTCAAAATGGTTATACTACCTAAAGCAATCTACAGATTCAATGCAATCCCCATCAAACTACCAACAGCTTTCTTCAATGAACTGGAACAAATAATTCTAAAATTCATATGGAACCACAAAAGACCCTGAATAGCCAAAGCAATCCTGAGAAGGAGGAATAAAACGGGGAATTACGCTCCCTGACTTCAAGCTCTACTACAAAGCCACAGTAATCAAGACAATTTGGTACAGGCACAAAAACAGACCCACAGACCAGTGGAACAGAATAGAAAATCCAAACATTAACCCAAACACCTACAGTCAATTAATATTTGATAAAGGAGCCTTGGATATACAATGGGAAGATGACAGCCTCTTCAGCAGCTGGTGTTGGAAAAACTGGACAGCTACATGTAAGAGAATGAAACTGGACTACTGTCTAACCTCATACACAAAGGTAAACTCAAGGTGGATCAAAGACCTGAATGTAAGTCATGAAACCATAAAACTCTTAGAAAAAAACATAGGCAAAAATCTCTTGGACATAAACATGAGCGACTTCTTCATGAACATAACCCCCCGGGCAAGGGAAACAAAAGCAAAAATGAACAAATGGGACTATATCAAGTTGAAAAGCTTCTGTACAGCAAAGGACACCATCAGTAGAACAAAAAGACATCCTACAGTATGGGAAAATATATTCATAAACGATGTATCTGATAAGGGGTTGACATCCAAAATATATAAAGAACTCACGCACCTTAACAAACAGAAAGCAAAGAATCCAATTAAGAAATGGGCAGAGGACATGAATAGACCCTTCTCTAAAGAATAAATTCAGATGGCCAACACGCACATGAAAAGATGCTCCACATCGCTAATCATCAGAGAAATGCAGATTAAAACCACAATGAGATATCAACTCACACAAGTGAGGATGGCCAACATCTAAAACACAAACAACAACAAATGTTGGCGAGGATGTGGAGAAAAGGGAACCCTCCTACACTGCTGGTGGGAATGCAAATTAGTTCAACCATTGTGGAAAGCAATATGGAGGTTCCTCAAAAAACTCAAAATAGAAATACCATTTGACCCAGGAATCCCACTCCTAGGAATTTACCCTAAGAATGCAGCAGCCCAGTTTCAAAAAGACAGATGCACCCCTATGTTTATTGCAGCACTATTTACAATAACCAAGAAGTGGAAGCAACCTAAGTGTCCATCAGTAGATGAATGGATTAAGAAGATATGGTACATATACACAATGGAATATTATTCAGCCATAAGAAGAAAACAAATCCTACCATTTGCAACAATATGCATGGAGCTAGAGGGTATTATGCTCATTGAAATAAGCCAAGTCAAAAAAGACAAGTATCAGATGATTTCACTCATATGTGGAGTATAAGAACAAAGAAAAAAACTGAAGGAACAAAACAGCAGCAGACTCACAGAACCCAAGAACGGACTAATAGTTACCAAAGGGAAAGGGACTGGGGAAGAAGGGTGGGAAGGGAGGGATAAGAGGGTAAAAGGGGCATTACGATTAGCAGTCGTAAGGTAGGGGGTGCATGGGGAGGGCTGTACAACTCAGAGAAGACAAGTAGTGATTCTCATCTCACTATGCTGCTGGACAGTGACTGTAATAGGGTTGGTGGGGGGGACCTGATGAAGGGGGTAGTTTAATCACCATAATAGTGCACATGTAATTGTAGGTTAAAGATACCAAAATAAATTGTAAAAAAGGAAAAAAAAACTCTATATAAGAGAAAATAAAAATTCAAAGCACTAAAAAATAATAATAATAAATAAATAAACAAATAAATAAATAAGGTAGTGCTTCTCTCACCTAACAATAGAAGAAAAGGGAAAGTGGCCATTAATGTGTTATCAAGGTGCAAAATCTGAAAGAGTACTCACAATCTTTATGAAATATAATTTATTTTTAGAAGTCATACAGTTATGCTAGTCCAGGCTATTTCCCATATGTTTTGAAAATCAATAAGGTTTTACTGATTGTTAGGCTTTTCCACTTCTAGAGGCTGCCCACTTTCCCTGGCTTGTGGGTCCTTGTCTCCATATTCAAAAACAATGGCAGGCTGATTTCTTTTCACATATTATTCCAAATTCCTCTTCTACCTCCTCCTACTTTTAAAGACCCTTGTGATTACACTGGCCCTACCTGGATAATCCAAAATAATCTTCCTACCCGCAAATCCTTACTTAACAACATCTGCAGAATTCCTTTTGCCATATAAGGTAACATATTCACAGATTCCAGGTATTAGGATGTGGACATCTATGGGGTGTCATTACTCTGTCTACCACAGTAATTATTTATAGGATAATATACAAATGATATGAACTAGAATAATAACCAATTTCTTCATTTATATCAGTATGGAATTATGGATTACTGTTTTATCCAATGGGTTATAACCTCTTACAGTAATTATTATTTTGATGCCCAACTGTCCCCCATTTGGACAGTGGAAACTCATTCAAACTGTCTTCTGTGTCTTTCTGACATGCCTCCATTATTCTTTGTTTACTGGCACAAGATTTTCCAGTCTCATCTGGTACTTTCCTGGCCCAGCCCTGAAATCAGCCATTCCTCAGAGGAGAATTATCCTTGTTTGTAGGAATCTTACAGTAAGTTTTTTTGGTGAGTATAGAGCATTGGGTCAACAACTTACTCTCGAATGATTAAGAAAAAATGAAAAAAGTCTCCTTATTGTTCTCACAACATTTCTGGAACCTTGTGATTATTTCAAAATGAAAAAATTAATTATCTTAATCATAAATGTCTTCCAAAGCTCAAAATAAATTATTGGAGGCTTGTCTAAGTATTAGTAATGCAGATGACTAAAAATTTGCCAGCCACAAAAATCACTGCAGTTTCTCTCAGAACGTAACAAATTAAAATTAGCTTTTAAAGTATAATTGCAAAGGCTACAGGGAGAGCTGTAACACAGGGACCAAGGTTCTAATCCTGATTCCATTTTACTGATTTAAGTGAATGCCACTGTAATTTGCCTCTAATCTTCACACATTATTCATTACATTGCTATCTAATTAAATGTCTGTGATTTTTTTTTTAGGGTGTTACAGGTTTATTTTTAAAGAACAATGCAGTTGAGGCTCCAATTCCGTTTCTTAAATACTGTACGCCACAGGGATTAAAGTAATTCTTTTTACTCAACGGTAGTCGATATACAATATTATATTGGTTTCAGATATACAGCATAGTAATTCAAAGTTACATACATTAGGAAATGCTCACCACCATGTATAGTTACCATCATCACCATACAAAGATATTATAATATTATTGACTGTATTCCCTATAATGTACATTTCATCTCCTTACTTACTTATTTTATTATAGGAAGTCTGTGTCTCTTTATCCCGTTCACCTATTTCCCCCAACCTCCCACCCCCCACATACTTAATGTAATTTTTAATTTAAGTTACATTTATACTACATTGCTATACAAAAGGGAAAAGTGAATGCAATTTTAAAATGCAAATCACTGGATGTGTATAGTACTTTGGTCTTCACAAGGTTACAAGATTGTTAGTAACAAATAATGGTGGACAATTTGAGATACTTTAGGCTTTCCAAAAATGTGTGTAATGGCTTTATTAACCAAGACAAACTGCTTCTGAAAGCCATTAAGGATACCATGACTTAATGCATGTTTCCTAAATGTTACAAGTTCCCCAACACACTGTCCTGACTCTGTCCTTCTGTCCCAGCGGTGCTGCCATTGAAGCAGAGCAGGGCCTGCCTGGGCTCCAATGCTGCTGTGTCACTGAGCTTTGAGTTCTTCCTCTACAAAAAGGGAAACTCACCCAGACACCTCACGTTTGAGGACTCAGTGAAATAACCTCAACATTAGTTATCTTGGATTCTTATTTTCTTCTTCCACCTTCCCTTTGGGGGAGTCAGCAAATTAAAACACAGGATTCTACCAGACTTCCCTCTAATAAAGTTCCCTTCCACAAGAGCAGGCAAAGCCCAAATAATGCTCATTGGAAAGAATAAAACATTGATTACCCATAATGTTCACAGACAACATAAGGGTTTGTCCTCATGGGTTGTAGTTCATTTTCAATATATCCCTACTCTCCTAACCTCACTTGCAGCTCTCCTTTCTTACCGTCACCCATCTGACCCATAATGACCTAGCTCACCCAACACACGAAGCACAAAGGCAACAGAACTATAATATACTTACTTGTTAACCAGCTGACAGAATTTCTTAAAGTCTAACCCCATCACTCATAATATTCACAATGGTCTGCTTCTCTGATCCAAACATGAGTGACAGTCTTTTTTCCATGCATATTTGACATCAATTTTATATTATATTGTATTATGATTTGTATGCTTTTCCACTTAAAGTTGTATCAAACGTTTTCCCTTGTTATTAAAACTCTAAATAAACATTATAACTGTTTGTCATAACTATAGTTCAATAGTTTTGTTATAATAAAACATTATAACTATAAACATAAACAGTAACTGTTTAATGTTACATTATATGGCTGAATCATGACTTTGTCTAACTAGCCCCTTCTGTCCAATATTAACTTGAATCCAACTATTGCAATTACAAATAATTCTATGATAAATATAAATCTCTTCTCACATTTCTGATTATTTTCTTAGGATAGATTCCTAGATACGGAACACCAGGTCTAAGAAACATTTAAAGACTTTCTACAAACTGCCAAATTGGTTTCCAGAAATAATGTTCCTATTTGTATTATTTTCCAATAAATGTGCATTTCATTGCATTAATTATTCTTTGCTCATCTTTGTTGGTATTAGGTGAAGTTATAAATGATAAAAAAATAGCTTATGTTATTAAATTCCTCCTACATTTCTGGCCAAGTATGCATTAATAAAGATGTATTATTTCTTTTAATCCTCACAACACTATCAATAGATAGAGGAAGGTTCCACTAACTTTCCATAAAGAAAGGAAATGGAGACTTAGATCAATAGCACAGAGTACTTATAACAGTGTCTCAGGTATATAGTAAGCATTTATAAGTATTCACTCTTACTTTTAATTTTTTTAAAGTATTTTTAATGAAGAACAAATGAGGCCCAAAGTCAGTAGAAGAAGGGACATAAAGATCAGAGCAGAAATAAATAAACTTGAGAAAAATAAAAAAATATAAAGAATCAATGAAAGTAGGAGCTGGTTCTTCAAGAAAATAAACAAAATAGATAAACTTCTAGCCAGACTTATCAAGAAAAAAAGAGAGTCTACAAACATAAAAAGAATCAGAAATGAGAAAAAAAATCACTATGGACACCATAGATATACAAAGAATTATTAGAGAATACTGTGAAAAGTTATATGCTAACAAATTGGATAACCTAGAACCAATGGACAACATTCTAGAAAAATACAACCTTCCAAGACTAACCCAGGAAGAAACAGAAAATCTGAACAGACCAATTACCAGCAATGGAGTTGAATGGGTAATCCAAAAACTACCTAAGAAAAAAACTCCTGAACCAGATGGCTTCACCACTGAATTTTATCAAACATTTAGTGAAGACCTAATACCCATCCTCCTTAAAGTTTTCCAAAAAGTAGAAGAGGAAGGAATACTTCCAAACTCACTCAATGAGGCCAGCATCAATCTAATACTAAAACCAGGCAAAGACACAATAAAGAAAAGAAAATTATGGACAATTATCCCTGATGAACATAGAAGCAAAAATACTCAACAAAATATTACAAAACTGAATTTAAAAATACATCAAAAAGATCATACATCATGATCAAATGGGATTTATTCCAGGGATTCAAGATGGTACAATATTTGAAAATCCATCAACATCATCCACCACATCAACAAAAAGAAGGACAAAAACCACATGATCACCTTCATAGATCCTTAGAAAACATTCGAAAAAATTCAAAACCCATTCATGATAAAATCTCCCAACAAAATGGGTATAGAGGGAAAGTACCTCAACATAATAAAGGCCATATATGACAAACCCACAGCCAACATCATACTTAAGAACAAAAAGCTGAAAGCTCTTCCTTTAAGATCAGGAAAAAGACAAGGATGCCCACTCTCCCCACTTTTACTCAACAGAGTTCTAGAGGTCCTAGCCATGGCAATCAGACAACACAAAGAAATAAAAGACATCCAGATTGGTAAGGAAGAAGTCAAACTGTCCTTGTTTGCAGATGACATGATATTGCACACAAAAAACCCTAAAGACTCCACTCCAAAACTACTAGATATAATAACTGAACTCAGCAAAGTTGCAGGATACAAAATTAATACACAGAAATCTGTTGCATTTCTATATACTAATGATGAACTAGCAGAAAGAGAACTCAGGAAAACAATTCCATTTACAATTGCATCAAAAAGAATAAAATACCTAGGAATAAACCAAACCAAGGAGGTGAAAGAACTATATCCTGAAAGCTATAAGACACTAATGAGAGAAATTAAAGAAGACACCAATAAATAGAAATACATCCCATGCTCATGGATAGGAAGAATTAATATTGTCAAAATGGCCTAAAACAATCTACAGATGCAATGCAACCCCTATCAAAATACCAATGGCATTTTTCAATGAACTAGAGCAAACAGTTCTAAAATTCATATGGAACCACAAAAGACCCCAAATAGTCAAAGCAATCCTGAGAAGGAAGAATAAAGCAGGGGAGATCTTGCTTCCCAACTTCAAGCTCTACTACAAAGCCACTGTTATCAAGACAATTTGGTACTGGCACAAGAACAGACCTATAGACCAATGGAACAGACTAGAGAGCCCAGATATAAACCCGAGCATATATGGTCAATTAATATATGATAAAGGAGCCATGGATATACAATGGGGAAATGACAGCCTCTTCAACAATTGATGTTGGCAAAACTGGACAGCTACATGTAAGAGAATGAAACTGGATAATTTTCCAAACCCATATACAAAAGTAAATTTAAAATGGATCAAAGACCTGAATGTAAGTCATGAAACCATAAAACTCTTAGAGGAAACAGAGGCAAAAATCTGTTGAATATAAACATGAGCCACTTTTTCCTGAACACATCACCTCGGGCAAGGGAAACAAAAACAAAAATGAACACACATGGGACTACATCAAACTAAAAAGCTTCTGTACAACAAAGGACACCATCAACAGAACAAAAAGGCATCCTAAAGTATGGTAGAATATATTTGTAAATGATCCCACAAGGGGTTAACATCCAAAATATATAAAGAACTCACGTGCCTCAACACCCAAAAAGCAAATAACCAGATTAAAAAATGGGCAAAGGATCTGAACTGACACTTCTTCAAAGAAGAAATTCAGATGGCCAAGAGGCACAGGAAAAGATGCTGCACATCGCTGATTAGCTGGGAAATGCAAATTAAAACCACAGTGAGATATCACCTCACACCAGTAAGGATGGCCAACATCCAAAAGACAAGGAACAATAAATGCTGGCGAGGATGCGGAGAAAGGGGAACCCTCCTATACTGTTGATGGGGATGTAAATTAGTTCAGCCATTTTGGAAAGCAATATGGAGGTTCCTCAAAAAACTCAAAATAGAAATACCATTTGACCCAGTAATCCACTCCTAGAAATTTACCCAAAGAAAACAAGATCCCGATTCAAAAAGACATATGCATCCCTATGTTTATCGCAGCACTATTTACAGTAGCTAAGATGTGCAAGCATGTGTCCATCGGTAGATAAATGGATAAAGAAGAGGTGGTACATACACAATGGAATACTATTCAGCCATAAGGAAGAAACAAATCCTCTATTTGCAACAACATGGATGGAGCTGGCAAATATTATGCTCAGTGAAATAAGCCAGGTGGAGAAAGACAAGTACCAAATGATTTCCCTCATTTGTGGAGTATAACAATGAAGCAAAACTGAAGGAACAAAACAGCCACAGGCTCACAGACTCCAAGAAGGGACTAGTAGTTACCAAAGGGGAGGGGTGGAAAAGGGTGGGTAAGGAGGGAGGGAGAAGGGGATTGATAGGCATTATGATTGGCACACATGGTGTGGGCAGATCATGGGAAAGATAGTGTAGCACAGAGAAGACAAGTAGTGACTCTGTGGCATCTTGCTACGCTGATGGACAGTGACTGCAGTGGAGTGTGGGTGGGAGACTCGATAATATGGGTGAATGCAGTGACCACAATGTTGCTGATGTGGAACCTTCATCAGACTGTATACGTGTATCAGTGATATTTTAATTTTAAAAAAGCAACTTTGTTAACAAAAAAAAAGTATTTTTAAGTAAGCCCAATGACACAACTTAAACAGCAAAGCTAGGATTCAAATATAGTACTGTCATGAGATCCCACCCCAGCCTTTCCAGACAATCCATTTATCTTATAAGTTTATATTTCTTTAATTGTGAAGTTGCAGTTATTCATGTGTCTATTCATAATGAAATTTTAAACCTAAATAATTGAAAACTTCATTTAAAGAAAACTAAGAAAGGTAAACCAATGCAAATTAATGGTAATTTACATATTCAAATAAGCTTCCTTTCCAAAGAAGCTGTTCTATCTTCTATTATAATGACTAAGTATATGTAACATGATACCAGGAATGCAACAGTATAAGTACATAGGTAATCATTCAACAATATGCTAGAACACCCCATCTATTCATTTTCAGGATAACCATTCATCATAGAGATCAAAATTAGTCTTCCATTTTACCTATACAATCCAGCTCATATAGATAAAAAGGTAAGTAAATGAGTGTTAAAAACAATTACTGTTATACACAAAATCAGTTCCATTTATAAAGGTATTCAAAATAAGAAAATATGTAGGAATAAATTTAATTAAGGAGGTGGAAATTTTGTACACTGAAAACTATAAAACATTGCTGAATGAAATCAGACCTAAATAAATGGAAAGATATCTTATGTACTTTAAGACAATATGTTGTTAATATGGCAATACTACCCAAAGCGATCTACAGATTCAATACATTCTGTATCAAAATTCCAACAGCCTTTTATGCAGAAATGGAAAAGTCAACCCTCAGATTCATATAGAACTGCAAGGAGCCCCAAACAGAAAAAACAATTTTAAGAAAGAAGAACAAAGCTGGAGGACTCACACTTCCTGATTTCAAAATCTTACTACAAAGTTACAGCAATCAAAACAGTGCGGTATGGGCATAAAGACAGACATATAGACTAAAGGAATATAACTGAGAATCTAGAAATAAACCCACATACTATGCTCAATTATTTTCAACTAAGGTGCCAAGACCATTCAATGGAAAAATAACAATCTTTTCAATAACCAGTACTGGAACAACTGGATAGTCACATGCAAAACAATGAAGCTGTACCTCTAATTCATATGACATATAAAAATTAACTCAAAATGGTTCAATGACCTAAATACAAGAGCTAAAATGATAAAACTC
Organism: Phataginus tricuspis; assembly: GCA_029783875.1. Classification (NCBI taxonomy): domain Eukaryota; kingdom Metazoa; phylum Chordata; class Mammalia; order Pholidota; family Manidae; genus Phataginus; species Phataginus tricuspis. The sequence continues at coordinate 9,947,484 of JAQQAC010020790.1, forward strand.
TTAGAAGAAAACATAGGAGTAAACCTTCACGACCTTGAATTTAGCAATAGATTCTTAGATATGACATCAATAGCATGAGGAACAAAATAAATAAATAAATTGGGTTTCATCAAAATTCCAAAATTCTATGCTCCAAAGGATATTATCAAGAAAGTGAAAAGACAGCCCACAGAAAGGGAGAAAATATTTGCCAATCAATATGGGTCTAGTATCCAGAATGCATAAAAACACAATTCAATAAGAAGAAGATAAACAACCCAATTAAAATATGGGCAAAGAACTTGAATAGTCATTTCTCCAAGGAAGATATACAACCTCCAACAAGCACATGAAAATATGCTCAACATCATTAGTCAGTAGGAAAATGCAAATCAAAAGTACAGTGAGATACTACTTCATATCCACAAGGATAGCAGTAATATTAATTTTTTTTAATGTTAAAGACTGTCAGTAATAATATAGAGAAATTGGAATGCTTGCATTTTGCCAATGGGAATGTAAAATGGTTAAGCCACTGTGGAAAACAGTTTGGTGAGTCCTCAAAAATCTAACAATAGGATTACTACATGACCCAGCAATTCCACTCCTAGTAGATACCCAGAAGTAATGAAAACTGCAACTCAGACAAATCCCTGTATATGAATGTTCACAGCAACAATATTCACAATAGCCAAAGAGTAGAAAGAACTCAAATGTCCAGCAGTATGAATGGATAAAGTGTGATATACACATATAATATAAATTATGAGTTATAGAAAGGAAAGAAGTACTAACACTTACAACTGTGGCAGAACCTTGAAAACATTTTCTAAGTGAAAGAAACCAGGTACAAAAGGTCATTTATTATATGATTCCATGTATATGCGATTTCCAGAATAAATATGAGATATCCAGTAAATTCTAAGAGACAGAAAGCAGATTGGTGGCTGCCAGGGGCTAGGGAAAGCAAGGAATGAGGAATAACTGCTCAATGGGTATGGGGTTTTACTTTCAATTGATAAAAATGTTTCAAACCTAGATAGAAATGGCGATTCCACAACACTGAGGATGTACTGCCACTCATCTGTTCACTTTAAAATGGCTACATGAATACCCCCTAAAAAAATTTTTAAAGCATTTAATGCTCTTAATACATGTTGGACAAATGTGTAAATTATAAGTACAATTCTTCTTTTTTGAAGGTCAAACATGTAAATTACAAGCACAGTAATTAGGCAAATAAACTACTCTTCAACATTTAATGAGGTGCTTTATATCTAAGCAAAGTAGAAGTTCAGCTTCCATTCTATTACCAAGTGGGTGCTTCCTCTCCACACCCACCCTGGATCAGCAATCTTGTGACTGACCAGCTCTGTCACTAATAAACATCCCATAAATATGCAAACATGCTCTTATTATGTACACAGTAGGCGCTATTAAGGCCAAGAGAAAATCCTGGTCAGAAAGTTCCATTTTTCCCCACAGCAGTCTTATTACTAAACATCATAGACATCTTTTTAAAATACCTAGGTCATTAATTAACAGTATAAATGTTAATCTGATTATTATTCAATGGAAACTCATGATCAGCTCTATTTTACCTACACTAGTCAAGTGAAACATTACCTCAATGGTCATTTTTTAAGTCTTAAAAGCAGAATTTTCTAACTGTAAAAATCCAACTACATCATTTCACAATTGAAGAAATGAACTGAGAGGTGGAGTTATTTAAGCAAAGGCACCAAGGTAAAAAGTGGGCAAGCTGGATAACAACCTTGGCTTAACCAACAGATTGGCTTAATGTTGATACTTGCAGCTACAAAATAATCTTACTTCCATTTCAATCTCATAGACAAACCAGGCAATGCAATTTATAGCACCCTTCTCTTTTTCCCTGCTCTCAATCTAGTGAGTACCTGGGCCCTTAATACTTGCTATATTTAACTGATTCCTTTATCTTTAAGATCTGGCCCCTGCCTTAATACAACCTCTTACTCCACATCATAACATGTATTGAGTCCCTACATTTGCTGAATTTTAAATAGTGAATACACATCTAGGTCATTCCATTGAGAAGGGGAAAGGAGGAGACACATGAGTAAGAAGGACACAATGCTTTCCTTCAAAATGCTCTATATATTTAGTTACAATCTGGTATAATACTCATTTAATTATTGTTTAAAACTGTGATTTTATAAATATATAGTACAAGAAAAATCTAATTGCTTTCCATTACTAAAATACACTTTATTTTTCCCATTAGAAGATAGGCTCAGTGAGGACAAGGATTTTTGTCTCTTTGGTTCACTGTTGTACTCTTCAGTGCTTAGAAGAGCAATGCCTAACTGAAAGTACTTAATAAATATTTGAGTGAATGAATGCTTTAGAAAAACCCATTAAGTAGTAGAATCCAAGTAATGTTTCCAACAGGGATGTGACAGAATATATAAACCCTTCCTTGCCTAAATGCTTGTGCTTAATGTCCATTTATTTTTTTGACTGGCCACTTACTCAGACCCTTGCAGTACAGGGAACTAAAAATAGTTTAGAGATGGATAAATTATACCATATAACTTAACATCATGCCCTACCCAACTGTACCAAACCCTAGAAAATATGCCAACAAAGGAAACCTACAGGCCTTTTTTCCTATTTAGGTCAAGCATAATAGGCCTCTAGATGTTTTTCTTTCTTTCTTACAACAGCTCAGAATTGGTATTATCATCATTATCACCATTTTACAGAATGAGGAAACTGAAGCCAAGAATGGGTGGCACAGGAATTCATTTGCAGAATCTCTATTCTTTCTATCACATCATGCAACCTTCTCTTCCTACCCTTTCAGTTCTCTCCCACAATCTTCACTGCAAGTAGTATACACCTCCCTACGTCCCCTCTTCCCTGCTACCATAACAAGCACAAAGCCTCTCCAATTTTAAAGGTTTTGCTATTAATCAATTCAGGGTAACAAAGACGGGATGACAAAGATAGCAAATCTGGAGATGTTACAATTCAACATGTGTGTATAAATGCCTGGCATTGTGTATCACAGCATCTTTCCATGTTCTTAATGTGAGAATCCCAAGCCTCCAATTTACTGGATTTCTTTTGAAATAATAAATGGGAGACTTACTAGGTTTCCAAAATTTTCCCTCCCCACTACCTTTTCTCCTGTCCTTCCAAGACCCAAAATACATTATAGGGGAAAATACCAAGTACATCTCTACCAGCTGAGAAATTTGCATTTCTGAGAACCATCAAGAGTCACATCACTCCTGTGAAAATTTGACACACAGGGGAATGACTGCTTAAGACCATTTCTGCACAAAGTGATCTCTTCCCTTTTTATGTAGTAAACAGAGCTCCCAGCTGCCATTTGACATTTCCAAACATCTGAACAACTCCTCAGCTCCAAAACTAAAATCTTATCACAAATTCACCTCCTAAATCCTGCCAAAACCTGTTCTTCATGATAATATCCTTATTTTTGTTAATTGCATCACCATCCTCCCAAAAATCTTAGGTGCAGACTTGTGTCAGCTCCCAACGTCAATGTCAACATTTCTCAAATCTATACCCTTTATTTCAAGTCCACCATCATCATTTCTTGCCTCAACTGCTGTAATTAAACTCTCTGGTATTCCTACCTTCAGGCTTCCACTCCTTCACCACATCTCTGTTCCAGATTAATATCCAAAAAGAGGGGTTCTTCTCAATGAGAATCATGTACAAAATCCTTAGCCCAGCATTTAAGGATCTCCGTATTATATATTCATCTATCTTTACCAGTCTGTTCCTTAAACAAACAACCCTGGCAAATGTTCTCTGCTTTCCTACTTCTGTACCTTTGCTTGGGTAGTATCCTTACATGGCACTATCTTTCTTCTCCCATCCTCCTGCAACTGCTAACAGTCTTTAAAATAGCCAAATTCCTCAACATGAAAGAAAAAAGGATGAGGCATATCATTTATTGGATATATATTCTGTCTAGCGCTTTACAAATTACCCTAACTTCCACAAAAACATAAAGGCTTACTACTATATATTTGAAGGAGCTGAGGAAATTGAGGGTCAAAGGAGCTACCCAAGGTGATCTAAACCAGCAAGTAAATAATCCAAAATAACTCTATAGCATTCTGCATTTTTAGATAAATTATGACACAAGATGAACAAGCTGCATAGTCAGGGTGCCTAGGTTCAAATTCCAGTTATTCCACTAACTACCTATGTGAACTCACTAAGTTATGTGTTTACTATGTCTTCATTTCCCAATCTATAAAAAGGGGATAATTACTAGACCAAGTGGACTTAACAGGTATATACAGAACATTCCACCCAAAAGCAGCAGAATACACATTTCCCTCAGGTGCACATGGAACTTTCTCCAGAACAGATCACATATTAGGGCACAAAGAGAGCCCATATAAATTCAGAAAGACTGAGATTACATCAAACATCTTTTCAGATCACAGTGGTTTGAAACTAGTAACAAAGAAAACCAAAAGCCCACAAACACATGGAGGCTAAACAACACACTTCTAAATAATCAATGGATCAATGAACAAATCAAAGAAATCAAGCAATACATAGAGAGAAATGAAAACAAAAATACAACCGCTGAAAATATGTGGGAGGCCGCAAAAGTGGTTCTAAGAGGGAAGTACAGGCCTTACCTCAAGAAACAAGAGCAGTCATAAATAAACAGTCTAAGCTCACAACTAAAGAAACTAGAAAAAGAACAAATGAAACCCAAAGTTAGGAGGGACATAATAAAGATCACAGCAGAAATAAATAAAACAGAGAATAAGAAAACAATAGAAAAAAAATTAATGAAACCAACAGCTGTTTTTTGAGAAGATAGACTAACCACTACCCAGATTTATCAAGAAAAAAAGAGAGGACACAAATAAACAAAAGCAGAAATAGAAAAGGAATAGTTACAACTGACTCCACAGAAATACAAAGAACTATTTTGAGAATTTTATGAAAAATTATATGCCAATAAATTGGACAACCTAGAAGCATTCAAAAAAGTATGGTACTGGCACAAGAACCTAGAAGAAATAGACAAATTCCTAGAAAAGTACAACCTTCCAAGACGGACCCAGGAAAAAAGCAAAATATGTGAACAGACCAATTATCAGTAGTGGAATTGAACTGGTAATCAAAAAACTCCCAAAAAACAAAAGGCCAGGATCACATGACTTCCCAAACCAAATGTTTGAATTCTACCAAACATTTGAAGAGCTAATACCCATCCTTCTTAAACTATTTCAAACAGCAGGAGTGAATACTTGCAAACTCATTCTATGAGGCCAGCATCACCAAAACCAGGGAAAGCCACCACAAAAAAAGAAAATTACAGACCAATATCTCTGATGAACATAGTGCAAAAATCCTCAACAAAATATTGGCAAAATGAATTCAAAAATACATCAAAAGGATCATCCATCAGGACCAAGTGGGATTTATTCCAGGGATGCAAGGATGGTACAATATTCATAAATTTATCAGTGTGATAACACCACATTAACAAAAAGAAGGATGAAAACCATATGGTCATCTCAGTAAATGCTGAAAAAGCATTTGACAAAATTCAACAACCATTCATGATAAAAATTCTCAACAAAATGTGTACAGAGGGAACATACTTCAACATAATAATGGCCATGTATGACAAACCTACAGTTAACATCATACTCAATGGCAAAAAGCTAAAAGACTTTCCTCTAAGATCAGGAATAAGACAAGGACATCCACTCTCACCACTTTTATTCAACATAATACTGGAGGTCCTGGTCACAGCAATCAGACAACACAAAGAGATAAAAGGCCTCCAGATCAGTAAGGAAGAAGTTAAACTGTCAGTATTTGCAGATGACATGACATCATAAGTAGAAAAACCTAAAGATTCCACAAAAAAACTATTAGAACTAATAACTGGATTCAGCAAAGTTGCAGGATACAAAATTAATACACAGAAATATGTTGCGCTCCTATATACTAACAAACTAACAGAAAGAGAAATCAAGAAAACAATTCTATTGACAATTGCATAAAAAAGAGTAATATCTTTTTTAGGTATTACTAATAGAGCTAACCAAGGAATAGAGCTAACCAAGGAGGTGAAAGATCTGTACTCTGAAAACTATAAGACACTCATGAGAAAAATTAAAGACACTAATAAATGGAAATTTATCCCAAGCTCATGGATAGAAGGATTAATACTGTCAAAATGGCCATCCTGCCCAAAGCAATTTACAGATTCAATGCAATCCCTATCAAAATATCAACAACATTTTTCAATGAACTAGAGCAAATTCTAAAATTCATACAGAACCACAAAAGAGCCCAAATAGCCAAAGCAGTTCTAAGAAGAACAAAGCTGGGGATATTATGCTCTCTGACTTCAAATTATATTACAGAGAGCTATACTTCAAAGAGACAGTATTCAAAAAAGTATGGTACTGGCACAAGAACAGACCCATAGATCAGTGGAAGAGAATAGACAGCCCGGATATAAACCCATTAATATATGGTCAATTAATATATGATAAAGGAGCCATGAAAATACAGGGGGAAAATACAGTCTCTTCAATAACTGGTGTTGAGAAAACTGGACAGCTACATGCAAGAAAATGAAACTGGATTACTGTCTAACTCAATACACAATAATAAAGTCAAAAGATTAAAGACCTAAATGTAAGACATGAAACCATAAAAGTCTTAGAAGAAATCATAGGCAAAAATCTCCTGAACATAAGCATGAGCAATTTTTCTCTGGACGCATCTCCTTGGGCAAGGGAAACAAAATCAAAAAGAACAAGTGGGACTACATCAAACTAAAAGATCTGTACAGCAAATGATACCACCAACAAACAAAAAAAAAGGCAGCCTACCACATGGTAGAATATATTCATGATTTATCCAATAAAGGGTTAACATCCACAATATAAAAAGAACTCATATAGCCCAACACCAAAAGAGCAAATAACCTGATTAAAAAATGGACCTGATAAACATTTTTCCAAAGAAGAAATACAGATGGTCAACAGGCACATGAAAAGATGCTCCACATCCCTAATCATCAGTGAAATGCAAATCAAAACCACAATGAGGTATCACCTCACACCAGTCATAATGACCACTATCAAAAAGACAAGAAATAACAAGTGCTGGCAAGGATGTGGAGAAATGGGAACCCTCCTACACTGTTGGTGGTAATGTAAATTGGTGCAACCACTGTGGAAAGCAATATAGACGTTCCTCAAAAAACTAAAAATAGAAATACCATAAAACCCAGTAATTCCACCTCTGGGAATTTACCCAAAGAAAACAAAATTCATGATTCAAAAAGATATATGTACCCTTATGTATACTACCACATTATTTACAACAACCAAGATATGGAAGCAACCAAAATGTCCATCAATAGATGAATGGATAAAAAAGATAGTACATGTACATAATTGAATATTACTCAGCCATAAAAAAGAAATCCTGCCACTTGCAACAACATGGATGGACCTAGAGGGTATTATGCTAAGCGAAATAAGCCAGGCAAAGAAAGACAAATACCATATGATTTCAATTATTTGTGGAATCTAAAAAGAAAGCAAAATGAATAAAATAGCAGTAGACTCATAGACACTGAGGAGTGACTGGTAGTTACCACAAGGGAGGGTTTGGGAAGGGTGGGCAGGGCGAGGAAGAGGGATAAAGGGGCACAAATATTCTCAATCATAACATGGGTTGGTGATGGATATGGAAGTACATCATGGAGAATAGAGCCAATGATTCTTTAACATCTTCCTATGTTGACAAATAGAAACCGCACTAGGTGTGGTGAGGATTTAGTAATATGGGTAACTGGTGACAAACTGTGATGTATACTTGCAACCAATTTAAGATTGTATATCAACTATACATCAATTTTTTAAATTTTTAATGAAAGGGTATAACTGTACTATCTAGCACATCAATAAAAGTGAAAGTTACCTATGAAAATAAAGTGCTTAGAATTTTTTTTTGCCCATAGTAAACAATGTTAGCCATTATAGTTATTTATATGCTATATATAATAATACCAATACTGACAATATCAATTATATGTTCTCATTGTTCCCAAATCAACTTTTTGTAATGTAAAAGCTTAATACTATGTTTTTGTTATGTGCTCAATAAATACTTGCAAAATACATGACTTTTTAAACAATGATTTATCACCATGCTTCATTAAAAGAAACTAACTTGTCTATTAAATCTGTTTCCTCTTTTGAGAAAACTAACAATGCTTTCTAACTTTCTTCCCTTTTTTATGTCACATAAAACTACCATACGCAATGCCAAATTGGTGGTAATATGTCAAATGGTGTAAAATACTATTTTGATCCAAACTCATTTTGCCTTCTGCTAAACATTACTAATTCCCAGGTTTTAAAGTGTCCAAAATCATAATTTTTATTTAAACACTAACTGTTTTTAGGTCATACCAACACAAAGTAGTCATACCACGACACTTGACAAAGCCATTTCATTCCTTACATCTTTTATCAAGAACTATAAAACATAAAATACCTTCCTATCCAATTTAATTTGAAGATTTAAACCTATCATATCCATTTCCTGCTCTTACTTTGAAAAAATTAGTGCCTGCAAAACTTATGATAAATCTGTTACTCTAGGATACAGAAAAATATCAAAAGAATAGTGTTAGATGCTAGTTACAGCTTAGGTCCCTACAAAATGCTTGAGAGAAATTAGCTTTAAGCAAGGATAGAGGAGAACTTACTCTAAACCCTTCAGTATTTAAACCCTGCAAACCAAGATTTTTTTGTTCACATGATTTACTACTATACATGAAGACATCAAGCTAGCTAGCTTCAAATAAAAGCAGAGGAAAAATACATATAAAATAGTTGTCTTTCTTGACACAGAGGAGAAATAACTGGGCTTTTCTATCTAATCCTTAAAAAAAAAAAAGCTTTGAGGCTTAACTCAATGTAACACTTTATTTCAATTAACTCTAACAATTCTTCCCTTATTTACAGATAATGTCACACAATTAGTAAGTGACAGAGCTGACGGTTCAACCCAGCCTGACTCCCAAATTTGGCCCCATGAGCCACGCACTATAGCACCACACTTAACTCCTGTTTAAAGTTCTTTTAACGGCTACCACAGTCCAGTCCCTGAATACATTATACCTGAGAGCACTTCCTTAAATCTTGAATCGATCTATTTCTGTACTAGAACTCCTCGGCGGCACACCCATCTTACTTATTTACATTGCATCAAAAGCTGCAGATGTTCTTGGAGAACAACAGATCTTTGTTGAAATGAATGCATTAGATTTCACTGTTCCTGCTACATCACCGATGAAGTTAACAGTCGGGCAAGTTTGGGCATCAAAAAAGGACCTGAGCAGTTGCCCACGGTGCTTAAAATGAGGGTGAAACGATAGTTTTGGAAATTTACTATTGCCAGATTAGGATAAAAGAAAGGAATTTACCAAAAGCTGGTAGAGAACTCAGTGGTTGCCACCAAAGTTTCATGAGTGCTCTGGGCTTGGCTTCGGTGTCTGCCCACTCCCTCTCTGGGAAGAGTTATTTCATCAGTGCGGGTCACCGCAAAAAGCTTTCTGGCAGAGTGCTGACTTTAGGAGGGCAGGGACGGGGAATCTGTCCCCCGTCCCACCTTCAATCTGAGCTTCCGGGGGAGGGCGGTGGGGGAAAAAGGCTAGAAAGAAAGGATGTGACTGCCCTCTTTTTCTCAAAGACTAAAGAGTCCCCGCAAAGTTGAGTGATTTCACCCGGGGGCTTTGCGGCAAGACCCTGACCAAGAGAAGCCTTCCAAACACCTTCCCAGGTTCCTGCCACCTCCGCAGGGGAACGTGAAAAGCAAAACAAACCATCCAACAACTTTACATACATACAAACTCAAGGATAGGGATGCGGAGGAGGGGGGGCGAATCGCCCTCTGAGGGCAGGGAGTTTGTTTTTTAACCTCTTGCAAAAATATCCTAATTTCCTCCGCTCCCAGCCTGGGGGAGGAGTTGCAAAGACCTTAACTGCGGGGCGGCCTCGGAGCTCAAGGGACGAAGAGGGGGTGTGTTCTCCGGGACAGGCCCCACGGGGTCACTCAGCCTCCCGGCTGCCGCGAGGCTGGAGAGGCTCTTACCTGGAAGCCTGACCCCGAAACCCAAAGAGGATCGTCGGCCGCGTTGCTGCGGGAGGAGCCCCTATCCAGACTTCATGACTGAAAATCCGCACCGTCCCCCGCAGCCAGAGTCTGAGCGGGGACTGAACAACTAGGCGAGGCGGAAGTCCCGCCCCGCGCACCGCATTGGTCCCCACCGAAGGCAGCGAACAGCCACTGGGCCACAGAGCTGCTTGCTAAGGTTTCTTCCCGCTCCCACGCCGCGTCTCGCAGCTTGCTCGCTTCCCTCTGGGAGAAATGCCTAGTTCGCCGAGTCGCGTTCTTGGCCGCGTGACCCGTCTTCCCTAGAAGGGAAGGGTCGGGTAGGGGGAGCTTCTGGAAGGCAGCTGAAGTGTTCGCTTTGGGCGAGGAAGGAAGCGGCTGGCGGAGGGGATTGGCCAAAGGAGCCTGCCGCTAGCCATGTGCCCCCAAGCGTGGCGGCCCTGGAGTCCGGAGCGCACGGTACCGAGCGGCCTGCTCATCTCTGGTTGTTGGGCCCAAGCAACCTGAGACCCCGCCGGTGGGCCTGCCCCTGGCGCGCACGCGTCTCTTCCCTGCACTACCTTCGCCCGAACAGCTGAAGGAACGAGGCCTCACGCCCTCTGCACGGTAGCCAGACTGAGATTGGGGTGGATGGGACAGAGGCCAACGCCTCAGAGTCCGGGTTCCGTTGTTAGATGTGCGAGCAGCCCGAGAGCTGACCGGGAGGCCCCTGACGCCTGGCTCAGAACCATGCTGACCTCAGCGCTCAGCCTGACACGCGCCGTCCCAGGATTAAGCAAAAGTCAGTCTGATTACACCCTAGGTCAGCCTTTCAAAACCCTTGCCTCCTTTTGATGAACCAAAAAATCTCGGTCCCGTATCACCTTTCTGATAAACCTGCGTTCCCCTCGTATTCCAATCTTTAACCAGGCGACTTCGAAATTTAAATTAACTGGATTGGAATAGCCCCACTGATTAACCAGTTGCCAACTAGCCACTTTAAATAAAGAGGCAATGTGGTTTAGTGCAAAGATTGCAGAGTCCTGGATTAGAATGCCAGGAGACCTAGATTATGGTCCTGCTTCTGCTTCAAAATAAAGCACCTTTAAAACCCCATTACAAGCTTCACATCCTTCAACCTCTTCTTTTAAACAGAGGAGATGCTAGAGGGGGCCATCACATGAACACCTGTAGAATGTAACTTGTAACCTTGATTGCTCTGCGGAGACGGAATGGCTGGGACAGGAAGAAGGGGAAGACTGTCCCTACTGTATACCTTTTTGTGCCTTTTGATTCTGAACCTTGTGACTATTACCTATCCAAATAAATTTAAATACAAAAAAATTTAGAAATCAAATTCTAATAAAATCAAGGCAAAACAGGTACTTCACTCTTCTATTTATCCTATATATATATATATATTCTATATATTTTTACATTTTCATCAGTTATGAAGTCATACAATTCTTCTCTTAAAGTCATAAAAGTCAGAATTCGGAATATTACTGAAGGCTAGTATAATTAGTATAAACATAGTTAAAATACCTCTAAGCATTTTCTTCATTCAGTTATCTCAAATTTTATATTAAATAGAGATTTCTTAACATCGAAAAGGCAAAAAATAAAAAGGTCCACATTTTACAGATTAAAAAAGAACAAGAGCTTTCGTTATCCCTTAAATAAAGCCACTTTGAGTACGGAACATTTTAATCTAACTTTATTCTACTCTTCAGATAACAGTATGCATAGTTCTTTCAGTTATAAACAAGGTAATGTGCTATTTGTACTGCAGTTAGGCAGACTAATAGTGGTATGCTCTGCAGAAGAATATATTCTTTCCACTGTGTTGAATGAAGGCAAATTGGAAGAAAACAGATTTGAAAAATGTGCTAATTTTTTTTAAGTAGGTTAGGTTAATAGATGTCTTAATTATGGTTTTCAAGAACATGAAGTGGCACATGATACTTATAGCCATTAATCATCTCCTTATAAAAACAAATAAAAGAAAACGAGTTTTTAGGATTTTGTGGCTGATACGTGTTTTTTTTAATCCTCCTAAAACTACAAAGAGGTAGTACGTAAAATTGTAGAATTTCTTACCACCAAAACATTGTAAGACAGCAACAACTAAAAAGACAAGCTATCCAAATAACTGTCTAAAATGGCTCAAAAGTAGCTCTCCGTAAATAATGACAAGACTGCAGACAGTCTCTTTAAGCAGTAAGATCAACAAGAGAAATTAAAATGATTCTAGGTATTATTAGATTTAGAATCAGAAAAAAAAGGTAATCTCAGAATCAGATCAAAAGTTATTTTCATTCTGAAAAGAAAAAAATAAAAGTATTACTGTAATTAAAGAAGGAATATAATCCATAAAGAATCCATAGGAATTCATGTAAGTATGGAATAAGAACATTTGAAAAAGCACCAAACAGAACTTGGAAGAAGTTTTTCAGGGAATTTTTGGCCAAAGATCAGAGAAGACTCCCATTTCTTTACCAAGTTCCAAACTAATAAATAAATTCATCCTATAAGAAAGTAAGTGAAAAGTTGAGAATAGGAAAGTACAGGTTATCAACCAGAAGGGTTTTCAACAGTTTATTTTTAAGGAAATGAGAGAAGTCAGGTCAAAAAAAAGTCTATTTAAGGTTAAATGCCTTAAAAAATGACCTGGTCATTGTTTCCCTTGAGATGAGTTGCTTCCCACTCTTTTACCTAAAATGACTGACATACAATTTCAACTTTTCTTTTCTTATTTGGAGCATTGAGAGGCAGTCTTCCTCTATTTGCTAACAAAGTTATTACCAAAGAGGGATGCAAACATTAGTATGACATAATGTAATATAAAGATGTAAGAACTCAGAAGTGTGAATTAAGACAGCCATTTTGGGAAATGATTTGGCCTCATCTGGAAAGGCTGAAAAAGAACAATTTCTATGACACAATAATTCTGATCCAGGGAATATACCCTGAAGAAATATACAGTAAATTCATATCTAGGTACATTGTAGTGAAGTTTCAAGAAGATCAAAGAAAAACAGAAGATCTTAAGTAAACAGAAATATATAAAACAAAGGAATAGCAGTTGGCTTCTCAATAGCAACAAAGAAACTAGAAGTTAAAATATCTTCAAATATTAAAATAATTACAATTGTCTAAATAGAATTATATGCTAAACTAAGCTATTATTTAAAAGTGAACACAAAGATATTTTTAGAGGGAAAACAGCTTTTATTCCTAAGACACTTTTATTGAAAGAGCTTCTAAAGGATGTCTTCAAGAACTGAAAGTTGACCCAAAAAGAAGGGATGAGATGCAAGACATTATGGAGACCTAAGAAATTGGGTATAATTTTCAAATCAGTAGATGTAAAAAAGGGAATAAAACAATTACTCAACAGAAAGCAGGAAAGTAGGGGTGATAAAGGAGCAAATAAAATATCTTGTAAAAATACAACATGAGATAAAATACATTGATACTCTCTAAAAGAGGTAAATTTGCCAGTTTAAAGACAGATTATCAGCTATATTCTTTTTATAAGACATAATACTAAAACTTAAAGAACTGATACTAAAACCAAAAGGTTGACAATAAAAGGAGGGGGAAAGATATGCAAAGCAACTAACAACCAAAATAAAGTTGGCATAGCTGCATTACTACCAAGGGGAAAAAAAGCAGACCTAAAGTCAAAAGCATTGTTATTAGGATGAATAGAATTATTAAATCATGATAAAAGGGGAAATTTGCAAAGAAGTTATAACCATCTTGAACCAACAGGCATCTAGAAACAAAGCCTCAAAAAATTTAAAGCAAGAACTGAGGCACTTATAAGGAAAAGTTGGCAAATCCACAATCATGGTAGAATTCTAGATATCATTTTAAGTAACTGATAAATGCAGCATACAAAACATTTGTAAGAATATAGAATATTTAGACAACATGGGACACATAGAGAACCGTGTGGACATTCTTTTCAAGCACACATGGAATCTTTCCCAAAGTGGCAGCATATTATGTTGTAACTCAAATCTCAACAAATATCAAAGAAACAGTGGCATATAAGCCATGTTATATGACTAGAATATAAAAGTTTTCAACTATAGACAGAGTAGGTATTTTTTAAAATTATAAGAGAATCCTATGAACAACTTTAGATAATATAAAAATGCCAAATGAACAATTTCCTAGAAAAAAATTTTAATTTACCCAAACATTTGAGAAGATGTAAGAAAGCTAAGCAGGGTAAGAAAGTTGGATACTCAAAAATCTTCCCCACAACAAAAAATCACCTCCAGAAGATTTTAAAGATGGTTTTACCCTCCAAAGAATAGAAAATCAAACTTTTACAAACCATTTCATAGACTCAAAAGGGAAAGCTATTCAACTAATTCCATGAGGGTGGTATAACCTTGATACCGAAACTGAACAAAGAAAGTACAAGTAAGAAAAATCATATGCCATTCTCATTTGAATGAATATGCAAAAATCCTAAATTAAAAAAATTGGTAAACTAAAACTAGCAAACCTTTAAAAAAAACTATAATCAAATAGTGCTTATTCTTAAATGTAAGATGATAATAAAAGTTTATTGTATAATTTACCATATTAATTGATTACAAGTGAAAAGGTACAAGATTATCTTCATGTATGCAGAAGAAGTATTTGGGAATTAAAGGAGGGGCTTATATATCGTATAAGATTGTAAAGAAACCTCTCTGAAAAACTGATGTAAGTTGATATTTAAAGAATGAGGGTTTCTAGGTTGGGAGCTGTATTACACATTAAGAACCAATTCTGGTAAAGTTAAGTTCAAAAAGGCAATTTATTTGAAGGATATGGGAATACTCAGGTTTAAAAAGATGCCTGAAATACAGTCTTAAAAGATTAATAACCAGTATCTCTAATTGTCCCATGGAATCAACATTCTCATCCTGACGGTACCACTCCAGCCATTTTCATCACTCTGCTCCCAGTTCAAATTCCAGGGAAAGAGCCTTCCACTAGCTTACCTTGTGACACATGTTTATCCTTGATCAGGGTGCCTTAATTAACTGTCCCATCAGATCACATACCAAAGGAGAGAAGTAAGGAAATTAGAATGATATCAAAAGAATATAGAATAAATACTGAATAAGAGCACGGAAAGAATTGAAACAGCATATTCAAAGGCCCTGAGGTTGGAACAAGCTTGGCATATTTGAGTATAAGGAAGCCACTGGGGCTAGAAAGTAATGAGAGAGGGTAAGAGTGTTAGGAGATAAAGTCGTTTGTAATTGGGCATTACTATTCAATGTGTGACTCTTGACTGGCCAAATTGGCCTTGCTGGGAGCTTGTCAGAAATTCATATTCTCAGACCCAAGCTGAGAATCAGATTTTCTGGGAGTCAGGCCTAGGAATCTGGGTTTTAATTAGTTCTCCAAGTAATTCTTCAACAAACTTCAATGCTTAAGATTGAAAGTCACTTATATAAAGTTTTGTGTTCCACACTAAGAGCTCCAGTTCTATCCTAAGAGCGACTAGGAATTTCAAGCAGAAGAGTGACATGATCTAATTTGTTTTTAAGAGAACCACCATTGCACCAATATAAGAAATACACTGAAGGAAGACATGAGTGAAACAAAGAAACCAATCCGGAGATTGCTACAATAATCCAAGAAGGTAGTAATGGCCAGGACCAAAGTGATGGCAATAAAGATGGAAAGAAATGGCCAGAATAAAGATATATTTTGGAGTCCAAAGTATGAGGATTTGCTGATGGATATGGGACATGAAGGAAAAGAGAAGAATTAACAGTGACTCCCAGGTTTGTGCAGTTGGGTGAGTGGTGCTACCATTTACAACACAGAGCTTAAGTTCACTTTTATACATGTTAAGATTGAGATGCCGAAATGGAGATGTACAGGAGCATCTGGATATAGAGGACTGGTTACAACAGGAAATATGAATTTAGGGATCTTCATTGCAAAAAATAGCATTAAACAAACAGGAATGTATGAGATCATTTACAAGCAGCCTCCTTAGCAGCATTTTAATAAAACCACTAGGTAAAATATATTTCGAGCTAGCTTTTAGCATGTATTGAGCAGGTGGCCACCTACATATTATGTTTTGAGGAATCCTTGGCTTCTAGCTCCCCAATTTTTTCCACATAGAACCTTTACTATGGTTATCTTAAATTTCCACATTATTGTCTTTGGATTCAAAAAGGACAGATATTACAGATTTAATCATCAGCCATCAACACCTCGTATTTGTTAGATTCTCCCCTCCCCCATCACTCTCTTGCAGATTGCAAGACCCAATACATTTTTCAGACAGAGAAGGAAAATCCACAGAATGGGAAACACTGAACAGAAAAGATGAGAACACAGAAGATCTGAGAAGGTACTGGCCTAATAAAATTTGATTCGATAAAATTTAAGATAAATTTTGATAAAATTTAGTTTTCTACCTAATTTAGACACAATATAGGGGACAACAGCCTGTTCAAGCAAAAGGAAAGAGACAAACATGATGTGCTTGATTTTACTAAATAGGGCAGTGGTTAAGGTTAGAATTTAATTTAACGTTCTGAATTGATATAAACATTTCAACTAACACAATGATACTTAAACAGTAGTGTAATTAGCCTACTGTTTGTTCTGTTTCAGTTAAGCTGACAATAAACTGTGTTTTATAACTGCTATTTCCCCAGTACTGCTTGTTTTCCTAATTGTAGATTTCTTTTCTGTTCACTGCTTGTTATTTCCTGTAGCAAGCAGGAATTTATTCCAGCTATCAATTGCACAATTTCACTTCCTTGAAAGAGGCTTTGCATCTGGTGACAAGCTCTATAGTCTGGAACTTCTCCCATCTTCTGTCCTGATTATAGTTAAGTCTCATCAATCTTGGCAATTTAATGAAATGCATCTGCCCCTAGTTTGTTAATTTCCAAAAATAAAGACATGGGAGAACTGGTTAATTACATTTGCCATGTGTTCAGATGATCAAATTTTAAGCACTAGGTATGTTAGATTGTAACAATAACCAAATAATGGAAAAGAGACAGACATTGTATGAAAATCTGTAGAATTGATTCCTATTTTCAACCTTTTTGATTTTTACTTGCAGTATTCCTTCTCGGTTTTATCTCTCTTCTACTTTATAATGATTTCACTCTTTATTCATTGATCTCCTCATGTTCAGTGCTAAGTAAATTTTAATTAGGCAGTTTATTCTCAAACCTTTCCAATCTTTCCTTCCACCATTGTTATGTCCCGTAGCCCTCTACCCACAAGAGACCAGGGCTTTCAGAATATTCCCAGACTTTTTCTTGTTCCCACTGCTCCCCTCATTAATAACAGCAGCGGCAATACTGTTTTGAGCTTTTTTTACACATTATTTTATAATCCTCATGAAAACTTAGGTTTTTTCACAAATCAGTAAACTATGGTTCAAAGAAGTTAAGTAACTCCTCCAAACTCATACAGTTAGTGAGATTTGGAGCAGACCTCTTGGGCTCTGGAACTGGCATTCGAATGCAAATCCATCGATATCAGAGCCTGATTTCTGAACTGAAATGATAAACAATCAGTAGCCAGTATAACATAAAAGAAAGAGCTCCAGGAGGGACCCAAATGACTCTTTCCTGTGTGATCTGGAATAAGTAATACAACCTCTTGTTCCTAGATTTTATCACAGTCTCTCTCCGCATGGCTGTCCTACCTGAATAGTATCCCTTTTCTGAACCCATCGTTCACTCTCTATCGCCTAAAATTTACCTGTCACAGATCTCCAAAGCTCTGCTTCCTCCTGTTTAAATTTAGAAGACTTTAAAACAAACGAATGCAAGAGTATCAGCTTTGTTCATGGAGAATATAGTCAATGATTCTGTAACGTCTTACTGTATTGAGAGATAGTAACCGCACTAGAGGGGATGAGGATTTAATAATATGGGGAACTGTTGTACATTCGACTAACATAAGATTGTGTATCAATGATACATAAATAAAAAAAGAGTATTGGTTTTGTATAAGGTATGTGTTTTATAGGGTAGCTTCCAAAACTACAATACCTTAAGTGAGAATGAAATTTAGATACTGAAAAGAGATGAATGGGAACACTGGCAATCCAGAGACGTCTTCCTGGTCTTCCTCAGCTGTGACATCCAGTGTTACTCAAACTTTGTTACATTCATGGTAACACCTGGGAGTTTGTTAAAGGTAGATTCTGAGTCAGTAAGTCTCGGCGAAGCCTGAGATTCTTATAGTCCCAGCAAGTACCCAGGTAATACTTAAATGCTGCTGATTCCGGACCAAACTTCTAAATCATTCACTCCTTCTACAGGTTGAGTCCATCTTCTTTTGTCTATTGATTCTTCTCATGTTTTTATTTGTTAAATAGCACATTTCAGTTTCTTGCTTCCCTCTTGGGTTGACCCACGAGGGTATCACTTTCTTGCAAGCTTTCCTGTGCACTAACAAAGATGTATTACATTTAACCCAATATATCTAGGTGTTTTAGGATCGCCCAAACCTGCATAATTGCTTTTCCAGTTAAACAAATTTTTTAATTACTTAAAAAAATTTTTTTAACTAAAACTGTACCTTAAGAGGATAAGGAATAATATGAGGACAGGAAGAATATTGAGAATTAAGAATTCTACTTCTTTTTTTCAAACTTCTTTTTGAAAAAATCTGGCTTGGTGCAACATAAAGTCCAACCTGGCACTACAAGCAAATGCTTTCTATTAAAGGCTTTTCCAATTAGCAAGAGCTACACAGAAGTGAGAGTCAACACACTAAATCATCTCACCTAACTCATATTCAAAATAGAGACTACTAGTTCCTACACTTTGGGGAAGTTGAAAAACAAGAAGCAAGATTTGTGGTCAAAATAAGCTTGCATCTTTTTATTTGCTAAAAAATTATTTTTTAGTAAGTATAACTTTTAAAAAATCATGAATTTCAAACTGAAGGTAGCCCACTTTTATTAATCTACAAGTGAAAAATGCTTATCAGTATCAGACATATCTCAATAGATTTTTTTGTTTATATCTTTTATCATTGTCAAGAAAAAAGGAATGCAAGATTGAAATCATTGTTTCGTAAGTCTATCTGAGTGGAAGTTTAAAGAATGACTTTCTTCTGACTTTCTTTGTATTAAATTGGGAGGTGGTAGGTCAAAATGTCTTTTTACAATTACTTTTCAAAAATTCTCCACGTAGTTTCTAGTTCCTTGCTATTTAGAGGAAGGTCCAGGAAGTTTGTTAGAACTGAAAGTCTTAGGCCCCACTTTAAAATTACTCAGTCAGAATCGACATATTAAAAGGATCATCAGATGATTCCAATGCATATTTATACTTTCTTAGATGAAAAGAACAGAACTCAATAACAAAGTTTAAAAGTTACAATAATAAAAACATAGTTGTATATTAAAAAAAGATGCTATCAATTTTTTCCCAACACATCAGCACTAAGCATTTTCATACCAAAGTAGATACTTCTAAGGTAAACAGTACTGTAGAGGACCACCAATCATTCAGCATTCATTTATAATACAATTTACTGTGTGACATAAAGTTCTATTTCTTATTTTTTTATATAGTTTATTTTGGTATCATTAATCTACAATTACATGTGGAATATTATGGTGATTAAACTACCCCCTTCATCAGGTCCCCCCCCACCAACCCCATTACAGTTACTGTCCATCAGCGTAGTGAGATGCTATAGAGTCACTACTTCTCTTCTCTGAGTTGTACAGCCCTCCCCGTGCTCCCCCTACATTACGTCTGCTAATCGTAATGCTTTTACCCTTATTTCTTATTATTTTATATATTTCATAAAACATGTATTACATGGATCCATATATAATAAATCAGAAAATACTTTAAAGTCAATTAAACATGTGTAATTATTTCAGAGTTTTTAACAGGAACCTAAAGTAATGGGTTTAACTATAATAGGAAGAAAGCCATGACTGTAAGTGCAGAAATAAGAATTAAATAATTGATTTCCATCTTTGAAATATATGAGATCAGAGGACTTAAATAATAGTCATTGATTGTGACATAGGTGTTTCTTTTTCACTCTGGTCCAGGTCTTGTAACATTATTATTCTCTTTCTCTTTCTGTCTTGGTATGTGTCATCTTCCTATTTAGTTGTTTTCCCTACATTTAACCTAATTCCTACCATTATTCCTAATAAGCAATTCCTTCTCTATTTCTTTACATTTATTTTGTCTTTATCTTTTCCATGCTTATCCCTACTATCTGGCCAGTTCTTTAAACAAAGCTTATTTATTTATTGCTTATTAATTATTGTCTTTGTTCCTTCCCCATTCCTACCTACCCTGGACCTTTCCTCCACCCTAAGCACATGCACAGTAGACTGGAAGCTCTATGTCCTCTTCACTGCAATGATCTAGCACAAAACAGTGCCTGGCACATACTGGGTCTCAGTGTCTATGTATTGAATGAATAAAGTTAATGAACAGTATGTCTTTATCTCAGATCAAATATCTCTTCACTTACCATCCATTTTGTTGTACCTCTCTTATCACATGTCATACTAAAATACATTTCCTGACCCAGGTGTTTTGGACAACTATCATCTTCCCTTCTCATGGAAAATCCCTTAAGATTACACTCATGACCAAATCTTCCAAAGACCTAGCATAGTACATTGCATGTAAGAGGCACAAATTAATTAAAAACTAGAAAAAGAAAAACAACTCAAAAAGGGCCTCTAGATGCTAAAGCAAGCTATTCCTAGATAGCAACTAGGAGAATTTTTAGTCTCATCTTTATCATTTCAAATTGTTCATAGATTGCTAAGAGGGATTTCAAGTCTACTTATCAATCCATTATTACAAGCCAACTTTTAATGGTATCAATCTACAATAATCTAGCTTGTTTATTCAGCCACTGTAAGGCACTGGCACTGGGGATTCAAAGGTGATTAAGACATTGCTTCTCCATGGAGAAACTCATGGTCTAATGGGGGAGACTGACCACTGACATAATAAATGGAATGCAGTATAAAATATCCTATAGTTAAAGAATGTATGATGCAGTGAAGGAATAGAGAGAGAGGTCAACTTTCTTGGGGAGATCAGGAAGACTGAGTGGGCTTTTTTTTTTAATGTATTTAATTTCTAATTTTATTTTGTTTGACTAGTTCATGCATTTCCATGGTTCAAAATTTGAAAATAATAACAAAATAATACAAACACTGACAACAACAAAGCCTGGTGAGGATGTGGAGCAATAGGAATTCTCATTCGTTGCTGGTAGAAATGCAAAATTTATAGCCATTCTAGAAGACAGTTCAGCAATTTCTTACAAAACTAAACATACTCTTAGCATACTATCCAGCAGTTCTGCTCCTGGGTATTTACCCAAATGAGTTGAAAACTATTGTCCACACAAGAACCTACACACAGATGTTTACAACAACTTTATTTATAATTGCCAAAACCTGGAAGCAACCAAGATGTCCTTCAGTAGGTGAATGCATAAACAAAACTGTACTACATCCAGACAACAGAATATTATTCTACACTAAAAAGAAATGAGCTATCAAGCCATGAAAACACATGGGAGAACCTTATTACTAAGTAAAAGTGCCTTATCTGAAAGTGATACTTACTGCAGGACTCCAAATATATGACATTCTGGAAAAGGCAAAACTATGACAGTAAACAGATCAGTAGTTACCAGGAGTTAGGGGAGAGTAAGGGATGTATAGGCAAAGTACAGAGGATTTTTAGGACAGCTGAACTATTCTGTGTGCTACTATAAATACTAGATACATGTCATTATACATTTGTCCAACACCAAGAGTGAGCCCTAATGTAAACTATGGACTTTGGGTAACTATGACGTGTCAGGAGAGGTCCATCAATTGCAACAAATGTACCCCTCAGTTTGGGATTTTGATAGTGGGTGAGGCTGGAACCTATGGAGGCAGGGGATATATGAGAACTCCATGTACTTTCTCCTCAATTTTGCTGTGAATCTCAAAGTTAAAAAAATAGAAATGTATTTTCTCATACTTGATCCCTGGCTGCTCAAGTGTCCTTTCCACAGGCCCAATGTTTCTATTTTCCTGAGTGTATTTCCAGGGATTTTGAGGTATATGCAAACTATGTATATCATATATCGTATCTACCAGTATGATTTCCCTCGTTTTTCCTCCAATGGTACTGTACTACACAGTTTTGCACCTTACTTTCTTTATCTAATGATATATTAGGGAGATTTTTCCATATTGATACAAAAAGAGCATCCTTTTTCTTTTTTATAGCTATGTAGCATTGCGCAAATGAAAAATAATTTGTTTAGTAGTCTATTGATGTACATGGAAGATATTTCTAATCATTGCTATTACAAAAAACTGACAATGAATGACATTCTACCTATGTCATTTTGCAAATAGGTATATGCATTTGTAAGGATAAAGTCCTAGAAATGGATTTGTTAGGTCAAAAAGTACATGCATTTGTAATTTTAAAATATATTTCCAAATTTTCCTTTATACAGAGTTGTACCAATTTACACTCCCTATGGCAAAGTATGACTGAGATAGACTCAGCAAGAGTGTGTAATCAAAATTCTGAATCTTCTCCAATTTTCTGGTAAAAAATAGCATTACATTATAGTATTAATTTCCATTTCTCCCATTAGGAGTTAAGCATACATAAATATTTGAAAGCCACTTGTATCTCCTTTTCTTTGAACTAGAAGCATCTTGATTGCTTCCAGGTTTTGGCAATTATAAATAAAGTTGTTGTAAATCATTTGTTCATTTTTCTACTGAATTTTTGGTCATTTTCTTACTAATTCGTGGGTATTCTTTACATATTAAGGAAATTAGCCTTTAACTGTAATAGTCACAAAGATTTTTCTGATTCATCTCTTTGGCTCTATATCAAGTGGTTTTTGCCATACAGATTTTTAAAAATATAGTTGAATTTATCAATGTTTTCTTTTATGGCTTCAGTAATTTTTCTCAGAGAAGACCTTATCACTACAGGGGATTTTTTAAAAAACTTTATATAAAAATATTATGACTAATGTTTTCAAAGTTCTACTTTTTACATTTAAATCTTTGAGTCATTTTAATTTCTCATGATGCAGGGTGAAAAATGTATACATAGATGCTCTTTTTTTTTTCAGATTAATTCCACACTATCTTGTTTCCCCACACCATCCCTTCTGGTACAAGATGTCACTTTTATCATATACTAAATTCTTGTAGGTCCACTTTTATGCTTTCTATTTTTCCATTGATTTTTTTTTTGACTCTTCATACGCCAGTACCACACTGTTTTAATTATTGTAGCCTTATAACATGTTTTAACTTTAGCTAGGTGTGTATCTCTCATTACTCTTCTTTTCTAGGGTTTTTCTACCTATGCTTTCTTATTTTTCTACATTAATTTTAGAATCATCTTGTCTAGTTTAGAAAAATCCTATTGATTAAAAATACTGTATGGTATACTTTAAAGTTGCTAAGGGTAGACCTTAAATGTTCTAATCACACATTCACAAAAATGCTAACTGTGTGAGGTGTTATATGATGTTAACTAACCTTATTGAGGTAATCATTTTGCAATATATATATATATAAAACAAATAATCACACATATACCTTAAATTGACACAACGTTATATATCAATTATAGTTCAATAAAGCTGAAAGAATCCTGTTGGTATTTCTATTAGGATAATATAAATTTATATGTTATTTCAAGAAGATTTGTTGACTTTAATGATTTTGAACCTTTCTTCCAAATTAACGGTATACTGGTCTATTTGTTCAAGACTCTTCTGTTCATTGGTTGTGTTTTTACATTTGTTTTACATATCTTGTTTCTTGCTAAGATTACTCCTAACATGTTATCTTCCTTATTTTATAAATGGAGTATTTTCTTCCATTATGTTTTCCATATTGTCACTTGTTTTCAAACAGAGCCACCCAATTGAATTATTTCACTCTTAGTAGCAGTCTTAAAAATTTGATTGTCACTGTTTTTATGCCTTACAATTATGTCTCCTTTGATAGGGATAATTTCATTTATTCTTTTCTGATTTGTATTTCTCGCATCAAAAGATTTCGGCTAGAAGATTAAAGATGGTGGTGTGAGACGTGAGACACCGGCTTCCTCCTAAAACCACACATAATATGAAAATATAATTAATACAACTAATCCTGAAAGAGCAAGAGAAAGAGGACTGTACCAAACTGCATACACCTGAAGAAAAGAGCAGACTTCACAGAACAGGGTAACGTACCAAAGCTGTGGCATGGTGGGACCCAAGTCCGTCCCCCACCCAAGCTCACTGGTGAGGGGGAAGAGAAATGGAGCAGGGAGGGAGTGGAGGCCTGGGACTGCTGAATACCTAAGTCCAGAGATCTGCTCTGGGAGCACAAACCTACATTTCATGGTGCTTGCATGATACTCTCATGATTATGGGGTTGGAAAGCTAAGACAGGCAGACTTCCTGGAGAGACTGAGATTCCAGCCACTTGTGGAAAGGAGGGATTCATATCTAGTTGCTCTGGGACAAAAGAAATACGGGCAGTCTGAGAGACTTCCTAACAAGGAAGCCCTTAGCAAAAGGGCTGCTAAAGGGGCAAGGATTGCACAGAGCTTACTGCTCAGGAGAGAGGACAAGTAGACAAAATTGCCTAGATGTACTCTGTCCAGCAGGTTGGGAGCTTGGCCATAAAAATGCTCATATTTAAGGAGGAAAAAGAAATCTTCCTCCTTAGACGATCTTCAGGTGCTCCAGCTCCCAGGCTGGCTACACAGCTCCAAGCACAGCCTACTGCACCATTCTCCCAGCCAGCCCCACCTGCCTTGCAAACTGGCAAACCTACCCTGGCATTAGGCCAGCCAGAGGGAAGATCTGTCTCCAGCAACTACAAATGCAAAGCATAGAAGCTCATACCTGTGTGTTCAGCCCACTGCTTCAGGCAGTGGAGACAGGCACAGCAGCTGGAAAGCAGGAAACAGCTCTTTCCTCCCCCCAGGCACCAATACCACACCCCTGCGACCCCCAACATTGCTTCAGGGACTGAGCAGCTCCAGGGACTAGAGCTTCTCACACTAGAGGGTGCCATATACGAATATGAAATGCCAAAGGAATCTGGTTCAGAGTAAAATTATTAATACAACTCCTGAGAAAGATTTAAATGACATCGACCTCATGACTTTTCCTGAAAGGGAGTTCAAAATAAAAATCATTAACATGCTCATGGAGGTAAGGAAAGATATCCAAAAACTCAGGAATGAATTCCGGTCAGAGATCCAATCGTTGAAGGGCACAATAGAGGGTATTAAAAGCAGATTGGATATGGTGGAGAAGATGATAAATGAAATAGAAACTAGAGACCCAATACAAAAAAGCTGAGGCAAAGAGAGAAAAAAGGATCTTTAAGAATGAAAGAATATTGAGAGAACTGTGTGACCAATCCAAACAGAACAATATTCACATTATAGGGGTACCAGAAGAGGAAGAGAGAGAAAAAGGGATAGAAAGTGTCTTTGAGGAGGTAATTGCTGAAAACTTCCCCAATCTGGGGAAGGAGATAGTTTCTCAGACCATGGAGATGGACAGATCTCCCAACACAAGGGACCCAAGGAAGACAACAACAAGACATATAGTAATTAAAATGGCAAAGATCAAAGATAAGGACAGACTATTAAAAGCAGCCAGAGAGAAATATAAGATCACCTACAAAGGAAAGCCCATCAGGCTATCATCAGACTTCTCAAAAGAAACCTTACAGGCCAGAAAGAAATGGCATGATGTATTTAATGCAATGAAGCAGAAGGGCCTTGAACCAAGAATACTTTATCCTACAAGATTATCATTTAAATTTGAAGGAGAGATTAAACAACTCCCAGATCAGCAAAAGCTGAGAGAATTTACCTCCCACAAACCATCACACAGTGTATTTTGAAAGGAGGAACATAAAAAAAAGAACCTTTGGATTGTGTTTGTAATAGCATATTAAGTGAGTTAAATTAGACTTTTAAATAGTAAGGAAGTTAACCTTGAACCTTTGGTAACCATGAATCTAAAGCCTGCAATGCCAATAAGTACATACCTATTGATAATCACCCTAAATGTAAATGGACTGAATGCACCCATCAAAAGACATAGAGTCACTGATTGGATGAAAAAACATGACCCATCTATATCCTGCCTACAAGAGACTCACTTTAAACCCAAAGACATACACAGGCTAAAAGTGAAGGGATGGAAAAAGATATTTCATGCAAATAATAGGGAGAAAAAAGCAGGAGTTCCAGTACTTGTATCAGACAAAATAGATTTCAAAACAAAGAGTCACAAGAGATAAAGAAGGACATTACATAAGGATAAAAGGGTCAACCCAACAAGAAGATATAACCATTATAAATATCTATGCACCCAACACAGGAGCACCTACATATGTGAAACAAATACTAACAGAATTAAAAGGAGAAATAGAATTCAATGCATTCATTCTAGGACACTTCAGCACACCACTCACTCTGAAGGACAGGTCAACCAGGCAGAAAATAAGTAAGGAGACAGAGGCACTGAACAACACAATAGAACAGATGGACCTAACAGACATCTACAGAACTCTACACACAAAAACAGCAGAATACACATTCTTCTCAAGTGCACATGGAACATTTTCAAGAATAGATCATATACTAGGCCAAAAAAGAGCCTCTGTAAATTAAAAAAGATTGAAATTTTGTCAACCAGTTTCTCAGACCACAAAGGTATGAAACTAGAAATAAATTACTCAAAGAAAATGAAAAATCCCACAAACACATGGAGGCTTCACAACATGCTCCTAAATAACCAGTGGATCGATGATCAAATAAAAACAGAGATCAAGCAATATATGGAGACAAATGACAACAATAATTCAACACCGCAAAATCTGTGGAACGCAACGAAGGCCATGCTAAGAGGAAAGTGTATTGCAATACAGGCCTACCTCAGGAAAGAAGAACAATCCCATATGAACACTCTAAACTCACAATTAACAAAATAGAAAAAGAATAAATGAGGCCCAAAGTCAGTAGAAGGAGGGACATAATAAAGATTAGAGCATAAATAAATAAAATTGAGAAGAATAAAACAGTAGAAAGAATCAATGAAACCAAGAGCTGGTTCTTTGAGAAAATAAACAAAATATACAAACCCCTAGCCAGACTTATCAAGAAAACAAGAGAGTCTACTCACATAAACAGAATCAGAAATAAGAAAGGAAAAATCACTATGGACACTACAGAAATACAAAGAATTATTAGAGAATA
>JAQQAC010020790.1:9982351-10013094 GCA_029783875.1 Phataginus tricuspis
GTACTATTTTTATATTCTTGAAGAAAGTTTAATTATCAAAAAAGGAAATAAAAACAACTTCTCTCCTTTTGACACTCCAAAAATTATAGTATAATATAGTACTTTTTTAAAGAAGACTAAATTCAATTTCATTTCTTAAATGTCTTTTATGTCTTTAAATATATTTGAATACTGGGTTTTTGAAACTGTACAGCATAAACCATCTAAAATTTCTTGGATTTTCCAATGCCAATAATGATGTTCAAAAGTTTTTGTTGTTTGCTTACTTGGAGATAGTGGTATAAGTTCATTACTAAAATTTGAGATGGCTGGAGAAATGTGATTAAATTATGGTTATTGAGGGATGGTGCATTAAATGAATTAAATAAGATTCTCTTATTTAACTAAGCACTGACTTTTTCTTAAAAAATTAAAATTTTCTTTATCTCTGACTAAGTACATTCAAGTGCTGCTTAATTCAAAAGATAGGAAAAAGAAACAAAGTAAAAAGTCTCCTTCCCACCTCTGGCACCCAGTTTCCCTCCCTAGAGGCAATGTTTATCATTTTACATATAAAGATATTTCATAAATTTTCCAATAAAGCATCAGTTAGCATAGTGATGCAAGCTGCCTTTGCACTGAACCCTAAACCTTCCCTGGAGTTTAAACTGCTAATGAAAAAAACGAGTGTAGAGGCAACGGGCCTATTCAAGAAAGGCAGACTAGAATCAGGCATCACAGGACTGGCCAACAGGTAGAGTTTAATTAAAAAGTCTCAGATTCCATGGAAATCTTACTGATCTTAATCTTCACTTTCTCCAGTAGAACCACTTTTAGAGAATTTCTTATCACTGGTTTGGGGGAGGGAAATAATACTATGAGTCTGATGGAAGAGAATTATTTGTAAAGACTATATATATTGGTTTCCATCCTAACTTAGCTCCTGTTTAGATTAGATAATAAAAAACAGGCCTTTTAAGAAATTTAAAAAAAGGCCTTTTCTAAAAATCCACACTATTTACTACGTGTGTATGATAACAGTAAAAAATGAGCTTACAACAAAAATACTTAATGAAAATATTCCATGCCCCAAAGAATGCAGTCATAGCAGCTCTATGCTATTTGCTCTACCTTAGGTAACCAAAGGCTGCCTTCTATGTCATGTTGTTGATTCAGTGCATAATTAGATATATGCAGATTTAAGTAGAACCTTTCCTATTCAACCATGTTGCTGCATGTAATTTGATCTACCTTCTGAAAATCTAGGGAAGTTAGAGTCTCTTTATTTTGGTACAACTTAGAAATATCAAGACATTAACCAACTTTGGCATTAGTTTAAACCTTCAAGTAAGCAATTTCTTGTTTTAAAATGATACAAGTAGATATTATGAGTCATGAAATAAGTTTGGTTTCTTTATGGTCCTTATATTTCTGTGTGGATACAAGGTTTTGCTTGTGTGAAAAGAAGGAAAGACATTAGACATAGTAAGAGGTGATCTGCTCTTAAATACATTTTTTAAATACTCAATACATTTTCCAGTTTCCCTGAGTTTTACACCTTCTTTAATGGTAATGGAGCCACCTTTGGAAAAATGAAGAGGGGAGTGACCTCAGAATAGTGGGGAAAGAGCATTGCATTAATTTTTCCTTCTTTGGCAAAAAACTACAGAGGCTGTAAGAAATATTTTCTGTGGTATGTAAGTACAAGTTCTATTAACACAGGAGTCAGTCCTGCCCACTCACCTCGGCCCTGCTGCAGTTCTCTGTGTTCCCATAAACCACAGAGCATGGCATTGCAGAGGCCCAGGTTATCGTCCAGCATGTGGAGGCGCTGATGAGTTTCCTCCTCCATTCTCACCTGTGTCATTGTGGAAACTATTGCTTGAATTTTACACTATCGTCACCCGGTGCCTAGAATAGTACTTGGCACATGTTAGGCTTTCCCATAAATATGTGTTTAAATGAGATGATAAAGGCTTGGAGAGGTAAAGTATGAAAATTTACAAGAAAGTACGTGATTGTTGTCAGAAATGTCCCAGCAAGGTATTGAGGCATTTCAGGGTTGGAGTCCCTCCCTTAGCGTGGCGTCTCCGCCCTCTCTACCCTGAAGACAAGGCGCTCCTGTATCCTTTCCCTTGGCCCTCTCTATTTCCCTACCCCTTAGTTGCAAGCAGCAGAAAGGAACCCTGAACAATTTAAGCAGAAAGTGAACATATTGGAAGGCTATGAGTACAGTCTTTACAGGAAGATTGGAGAATCGGGCTCAGAGATTATGCAGCCAGAAGCAATACCTAAATTACACCCCAGAACTAGTCAATGCGCCACCACTGCAGCCATCCCTGAGCCCTTGAAAGCAGGCCCTGGATGTGGCAGCCAGCCCTGCTGCCAGGCCAGCAATGCTTCAGATCGGCCACTGCCAGGGAGGATTCCCTGTGTCGACTGCTTCTCTGCCTTACTGGCTCCTAATTCAAGGTGGGGTGGATGGGTGGGCCTGATGGGGAGCACCCTAGTCACATGTCTGAGCCCTGCTGCAAAGGGGACTGAGAAGCAATTGTCAGGCTTGCCTCCTATAAAGTGTGAGGTGGGCTCAGGCTCCCACCACACCTTGTGGTTTCGCTGCCTCCTTCAATCACTTACTCCCAACAACCTTGGGCTGGTGTTAAGATTTTGTTTCCTTTTCTGGCATCCTTGAAATGGGCTAGGGTTAAACTCTGTTAATCTTTTCTGGCATCCTTGGAATGTTGTTTTACAGGAAGAGATTGGGTTAATTGTGTTAGAACTGAGTAGATGTCTATCTGACAAGTTGGAGAAGTTTGAACTATTATTAATAGGTCTAAAACTGATTCAAAGTACATTTTAGCTTTTGAAAACACTGTCAATGTATAAACACCAAAATCCAGGAGACACATAATATGTGAATTTAGATTTTTATACACAAAAACATGCTTCTTAAAAATGTATAACTTAGAAATTAAAACATGTTCCTAAAAAAGTGGCTATCTCTTCTAAGGTGAATCGTAAAGAATTTGGTGAAGAAAAGTTGCAATTAAGTGTTCTAGACTCCAAAGATAACCTCTCCAGGATGACTATCATATAAAAAGAGGAGTTTATGAAGACATCATAACTTTAGTTCATTCAGTTCAACAAAAACAGACATGATTTCCTTTTTTTGGTCTCCTCTGGAATAGTTAGGGTAAGTTTCTGCTTATTTGGTGCTATAACTCCAAAATAGCAAAACCAAAAAAGCAGAACTTGTGAAAAATGTACAGCAGTGTGAGAAGTGACTTGTGGTCGCCGTGGCGGAGGGGTTGGAGTTGGGGAAGGAGATAAAGGGGCACCAAAATCCTCAAGCCTAATTTCAGTTGGTCACGGGGATGATCACATCAGGGAGAATACAGCCAATGCTTCTGTAAGACCTTCCGACGTTGACAGATAGTAACCGCACTAGAGGGAGTGAGGATGTAATAATATGGGTAATTGGTGAGCCACGATACTTGAAACCAATTAAACTGTGTATTAACTATACTTCAATTTAAAAAGAAAGGACCTTCCAAAAAAGAAGTACAGCAATGTTTAAAATCTGCATTAACTTCCATTTTCTTTGTTTCTCTTTAACTTTTCCTCTTTTACTGTCAATGCCCATATATGTATTTACAGTGAGTTTGACTTTTGTTAAGACGAAAGTGGAATTATCCCATGAAGTAAATCTCTGTATTTTATTGAAAGGTAAGACACTTTGTATGTACCTCCTACCATGGTATCTTGATGTATTCGTGAAGGAAAAATTCTAATTTTACTTACGTCTGACAATGATTTGCGTATGGTATTGTCTATTTAGTAGCATCTGACTTCCTAGTAACTAACTGTGTTCCCTTATTCAGAATAGTTGAGGAGGGGTATCTTATAGCCAGATGCCTTCTCTTAGGTCAATAAGGTGAGTTAGCAAGTTGCTGTTAATCAGCACCTACCCGGTCCCTCTCCATCTAACCAACATGAAGAAATGTCTCCGACTGGTGTGCTTCCTCTGAACTTAAAATGCATTTTCCCATAAAAATAAGGTATACAAAATGGTGGATATACAGAATTAAAATAGTGCAAAGAGAACTACGTGACAAATACATTAAGAATTAAATGGGCCAGATGCTAAAAAAAAACATGAACACAGCTGTTAGTTTTCTCGAGACTTACTTCCTTGCACTTCTGACTTTTAGTTAGATGGCCAGATATTTTGCAATTCTCCCTTATGACTTGTTTCAGAGCTAAATGTATACCTGGGTTATAGATGCTTATTCATATTCTGAGGAGCTCCCTTTTAACTTACCTTACTTCCTAACACCAAATAATAGCTAGTTAACTCCTAAGAGTGACTTGCTCTTTCGCTACTTTCCTTGGAGCTATACCAGGCATAGTATGAAAGAGAAATCAGAGTATTCATGAAAGAAATAAGGAACAGCTATTATATAAAATATAATTTTTCTCTCTTCCCCTCTTTTTACTCAGTTTTCACAGGAATTTCTTCCTGCCTCTAAATATCACATGGATTGGGTTGGGCCTTAATGGAGCCATAGGAAAGCCACAGTATGGTGGAAGGAAAGGGGTGAATCCCAGGTCCTTTCACTTTTTACTGAGCGGGTTTAGGACAAGCTCTTTAGAAAAATTGTTCCAACTAAGCACTGTAGACTCAGGGAGCAGTTCAGCTTGCTGGATGGCTTTACGCTCAGCAGAAGAGTGTCGGAACCTGCTGCCAGCCATCTGAGTCACTGAAATGCGCCCTAGATCAAAGCGCCCTAGAACTCTAAACTTTCATCAATATCATTACTCCTTAAAGTCTCTTTCAAAGAGATCTGCATGTTGGCTATATTATGGCAATGTGTTATCTGGGAAGAGGGGAGGGAACTTCATGTATTATTAGCCTGAAGCAGGGAGGAGCCCCTGAAGAAACTGCAGATGGATGGGAGGCGGGGGGGAACAAGGACGGAGCAAGAAAGCAGCGACTGGCTGGAGCCCCCTTGAGAAACTGCAGGCCAGGCACCCACTTTCCAGGTTTGATCAAGGAGAGTCCTAGGCCACCGGGCACTTGGGGGAGCATTACGTGCTCCTGTCTGCCACGGCAAAACCGAGGCATTGAAGAGAAACAGGACTGTCCTGAATCTGCTAATGAGGAAATTGAGCCAGTTTCATTTTTTTGTTTGAAAAGTGAAAATGTTCATCATCTTCTCCTCTCCTCCCCTGCCCTCCATTTATCCTGTTTGCTGTGCTTTTAGTTTTGGTTTGGCTTGATTTACCTGTTGTTTATAGAAGGATTAGTATTTTCCCCAAACTTTCCATCTTAATTCTACCTCAGATATATCAGTTCTGTTTGCTTTCCTATTTCGGAAATAAAGGGAACAAAGGAAACTTTTTTTCACTCATATTTAAAACTTCCTTTTTTAAATAGTAAAAACAAATATACATGGTTATTTTAAAAAAAGTCAGACCACACTGACAATGAAGAGCATAAAATGATAAGCAAAACTCCCCTCCCACCCCAAACTCAGTTCCACTCTCCAGAGATAACCTCTCAGAGAGGATTTTTAGAAACTGACTGAAGGTTTAGAATCCACAGTATTTCCTAATTAAAGCTCAGTACAATGGAGGAGCTGTTTCTAACTTAACACCTCCATAAGCATAGCCTGAATATAAGTTATCAACACTCCTCTTGTGTATCTGGGTCTGTAGGCTAAGAAGAAGGGTCTCAAAGCCCTCCCAAGTCTCCTTCATTTACTCAAAACAGGAGGCCTCATTAATACCCTCAAGAGGGAAGAGGAAGGTTCAGACCAGATGTCAGGGAACTTAGCTGGCCTATGCTTTCACCCTCAGCACCATGCTGTGGGAGCTAGAGGCACTCAGAGCCACCCTCTGAAATGTTTGTCCCCAGTCCCAACCTCCAGACAGTCCTTAATCCTGAGTTCCCTCTTTTCTCTCCCCTTAGGAAGAAAATAAGCCAACTCTCTACGTGTTCAATGCTGTGACCCAAGAGACAATGCCGATGATGGAGAGCATTTCTTTTTTTGGTAAAAAAGTGTGTGATCTGAGGACAATGGTAGCTCTGAGATGTGGCTTCCCTGTGAGTGTCTTCTGTCTCCGGACCCCAAAAGGACTGGAGATGTATGACTGCAACACCCTCGGGGACTACAAGGTGGACATCGGTACTGCCCACCACGTGTGATATGAGCTACTACTCAGCACTAGGCTTCTTTGATACCAGATTTGCCACCAATGGAGAAATTGTTTCTAAACTAAAACCTCCGTAATTGCAGTGTGGCTATAAATTAGCAACACCCTTTTCTGGTGTCCGGGTCTCTAGTAAGAAAGATAAGGCCCCATATCTTGTTCTCTTTACTCAAAGCAGAAGAACTTGGTAATATCCTCAGGATGAAAGAACAAGATTCATACCAGCTTATATTTTTCTCTTTCAAAATACATTTTGAGTATATATAGAAACAAGTTCAAATACATATTCTTTTTCCTCTTTTTAACACAAGTGGTAGCATATGATACACACTATTCTGAATCTTGCTTTATGCAATCTCATTTTAAAATATCGTCAATTATATTAAACAACTTTAAACAGTGTGAAGCCAAAACTGTTCAGGCTAAACAGCTGCCTCGGTGAACTGGCATTCACCCCGGATGGACACATTACAACTCTCTTAAAATATGCTTCTTCTAGGTTGTGTCTGCTATAGCCACACACCATTAAGACAAAGTCAAAGCATTATCAGATGTATTTTAACCATATTGGAAAACAGTTCAAACCTTATAGAGATTCTTGTTGAGGTGAATGAGTCTCCGCTGACAATTTGCACGTCTTTAGGTAATGTACTGTGACATTTGTTGCAATGGAATCTGAGTCCTCCCAATTTACAGCAGGGCTCTGTAGACATCCTTGAGTTAAATAGTTTTGCTTTTTAGAACTGTTAAATTTGCATATATTGTTACTTCCTATTATACTGGCTTATTCTTTCATGTTGTTTTTAATTTAGGGCTCTCAGAACTTTGCTATCAATTTTCATCCCTATTTTTGATCAGAGGAAGGGATATTCTAGGATTTATCCCCAGAGCACCTCACTGTACAGCAATTACCTGTTCTGTGTTCTTGCTGGAGATCACCTCTGCCCAGAACATAGCAGGGCTTATGTGACTAAGGGCACTGAAGGGGCATTTGTCCCCAAGCAACTTATAATCTACCTCTTTAATGAAATAACAAAGGAGAAAGGAGAAAACTAGAGTGACTGCTCTTCAGGCCTCTGCTACTCAGATTGTGATGTAACATTTTAGAGCTGAAAAATAATTTAGAAATGGCATGGCCCAACCTTAAATCTTTATATATTTAAAGAAAGCCAAAAGGTTCTGAATGGTTAAATGACTTGCTCAGGTGGTGTCAAGGACAACACATTAGCCCCTTAAAATGACCCACCAGCAGTGAAGGTTTTCAAACGTCAGGTTACAGGCTAGAGCAGGAACAGGGTAGACTGCTTTGGCCACCGTGAGAACACAGAGCATGGGAGAAGCCAGGAGAGAACCAGGAAAGGGAGGGAAGGAAGAGTCTTTGGCCTGCTTTGCATCTTATCTTTACCTGACGCACCCCTCGCATTGCTTAAGTAGCCAGTCCACCTTTTTTAACTGGAGGGTGAAGAAGTCCTTGATCAGCTTCTCTGCCAGGTTCTCCCCTTTGCAGTCGATG
Organism: Phataginus tricuspis; assembly: GCA_029783875.1. Taxonomy (NCBI): domain Eukaryota; kingdom Metazoa; phylum Chordata; class Mammalia; order Pholidota; family Manidae; genus Phataginus; species Phataginus tricuspis. The sequence continues at coordinate 9,990,057 of JAQQAC010020790.1, forward strand.
AGTCATCCCCTGGTGCTGTCAGGAGTTGAACCTTGGCTCTTTTCCAAAGACAATGGAAGACCAGAAGGTTTTGGAGAAGTAGTTAAGCTTAGATTGAAAATCAAAGATTTGGGTAGTTCAATTAATCACTGCACCTACTAGCCATACAGAAATACACAAAACTGCTTCTGCACACCAGGCATTTAGGGTGAAGTGGGAACAACAAGGCATGCACATACACTTGGTTATGATGCGGCAAGCCAGCTCAGTGCAGGCTGGGGGGCCGAAGGGAAAGCATTCTGGAGAATGTTGGGCCTGAGCACATATATGTGTGGGATATATGAATCATCTGAGAGGAGGAAGGGAAAACATTCCAGGCTTCCAGCCCAGGAGAAAAACAGGAGCCACAGGTTCATGACATGGGCATAATCCAGGGAAGACAGAGTTTGAAGTTGGGAAGCATAATCCCCCCATCTTTATTCTTTCTTCTTAGGATTGCTTTGGCTATTCAGGGTCTTTTGTGGTTCCATATGAATTTTAGAAGTATTTGTTCCAGTTCGTTGAAGAATGCTGTTGGTATTTTGATAGGAATTGAGCTGAATCTGTAGATTGCTTTAGGCAGGATGGCCATTTTGACAATAATAATTCTCACCCAAGAGTGAGACAGGGACCGTGGATGCAGTCAGAGTAGGGTGAGGGCCTCCGAAAAAAAGCATGGCAGGATATTTACAGTCAAAGCAATGTCACAATGTAAAGTCCCTATGGAAACTGTGTTCAGCATTATGGAAAGTCAAGGTCACACTAATTCTCTAGGGTAAAAGATACCAGACTAGGAATACACACATCTTCAGTGAGATCAGTTAAAGGTCAAAAGGCCAGTAGCAACTTCGCCTGGAATGTTTTGAGTGTTCCACAAGGGTATCTCAGCATAACCCTTGACTTCACTGTAAACAGCCCTAGCAAACAGACAATAACCCAGCCCACCTTGAGGGCAGGGCAGGTGGTACAAGTCCACACCCTAAGCCCTCAATTTCCAAAAATTCTCAACTGCCTATAAATCCCCTAGACAATGCACCACCCCAGGCTCTCCTGTCCCCACCTGGCATGAGCCAGGAGCTCTTTCCTCTCACTTTATTTCTCAATAAAAGCCTCTACCCTGGCTCTCCTACCTTGGGTGTTTGCTAAGTTCATTCTTTGACTCTGCAAACAAGAACCCTGGCATCAAGAGCATGGGATGAATTTCCATTTATTAGTGTCCTCTTTAATTTCTCTTAAGAGTGTCTTGTAGTTTTCAGGGTATAGGTCTTTCACTTCCTTGGTTAGGTTTATTCCTAGGTATTTTATTCTTTTTGATGCAATTGTGAATGGAACTGTTTTCCTGATTTCTCTTTCTGCTAGTTCATTGTTAGTATATATGAAAGCAACAGATTTCTGTGAATTAATTTTGTATCCTGTAACTTTGCTGAATTCAGATATTAGTTCTAGTAGTGTTGGAGTGGTTTGTTAGGGTTTTTTATGCACAATATCATGTCATCTGCAAACAGTGACAGTGTGACTTCTTCCTTACCAGTCTGGATGCCTTTTATTTCTTTGTTTTGTCTGATTCCCATGACTAGGACTCCAGTACCATGTTGAATAAAAGTGAGGAGAGTGGGCATCCCTGTCTTATTCCCAATCTTAGGTGAAAAGCTTTCAGCTTCTCGCTGTTAACTATGATGTTGGCTGTAGGTTTGTCATATATGGCCTTTATTATGTTGAGGTACTTGCCCGCTATACCCATTTTGTTGAGAGTTTTTGTCATGAATGAATGTTGAATTTTGTCAAATGCTTTTTCAGCATCTATGGAGATGATCATGTGGTTTTTGTTCTTCTTTTTGTTGATGTGGTGGATGATGTTGATAGATATTCAAATGTACCATCCTTACATCCCTGAGCTGAATCCCACTTGATCACGGTGTATGATCCTTGATGTATTTTTGAATTCGGTTTGCTAATATTTTGTTGAGTGTTTTTGTATCTATGTTCATCAGGGATATTGGTCTGTAATTTTCTTTTTTGTGGGGTCTCTGCCTAGTTTTGTTATTAGAGTGATGCTGGCTTTGTAGAATGAGTTTGGAAGTATTCCCTCATCTTCTATTTTTTGGAAAACTTTAAGGAGAATGTGTATGTCTTCTCTAAATGTCTGATAAAATTCAGACATGAATCCATCTGGTCCAGGGGTTTTGTTCTTGGGTACTTTTTTGATTGCCGATTCAATTTTGTTGTTCGTGTTTGGTCTGTTTAGATTTTCTGTTTCTTCCTTGGTCAGTCTTGGAAGGTTGTATTTTTCTATAAAGTTGTCCATTTCTTCTAGGTTATCCAATTTGGTAGCATATAGATTTTCATAGTATTCTCCAATAATTCTTTGTATTTCTGTGGTGTCTGTCGTGATTTTTCCTTTCTCATTTCTGATTATGTTTATGTGTGTAGAGTCTCTTTTTCTCTTAATTAGTCTGGCTAGGGGTTTATCTATTTTGTTCCTTTTCTCAAAGAACAAGCTCTTGGTTTCATTGATTTTTTTCTATTGTGTTATTCTTCTCAATTTTATTTATTTATTTTCTGATCCTTATTATGTCCCTCCTTCTGCTGACTTCAGGCCTCATTTGTTCTTCTTTTTCCAGTTTCAATAATTTTGAATTTTAGACTGTTCATTTAGGATTGTTCTTCTTTCCTGAGGTAGTCCTGTATTGCAATATATTTCCCTCTTGCATGGCCTTCGCTGCATCCCACAGATTTTGTGGTGCTGAATTATTGTTGTCATTTGTCTCCATATATTGCTTGATCTCTGTTTTTATTTGGTCATTGATCCGTTGGTTATTTAGGAGCATGTTATTAAGCTTCCATGTTTTTGTGGGCTTTTTTGTTTCCTTTGTGTAATTTATTTCTAGTTTCATACCTTTGTGATCTGAGAAGCTGGTTGGTGCAATTTCAATCTTTTTTAATTTACTGAGCTTCTTTTTGTGTCCTAATATATGATCAATTCTTGAAAATGTTCCATGTGCACTTGAGAAGAATGTGTATCCTGTTGCTTTTGGATGGAGTGTTCTGTAGATGTCCGTTAGGTCCGTCTGTTCTAATATGTTATTCAGTGCCTCTGTCTCTTTACTTATTTTCCGTCTGTTGATCTGTCCTTTGGAGTGAGTGGTGTGTTGAACTCTCCTAAAATGAATGCATTGCATTCTATTTCCCCCTTTAATTCTGTTAGTATTTGTTTCACATATGTAGGTGATCCTGTGTTGGGTGCATAGATATTTGTAATAGTTATATCCTCTTGTTGGACTGACCCTTTTATCATTATGTAATGTCCTTTGTCTCTTGTGACTTTCTTTGTCTTGAAGTCTATTTTGTCTGATACAAGTACTGCAACTCCTGCTTTTTTCTCACTATTGGTTGCATGAAATATCTTTTTCCATCCCTTCACTTTCAGTCTCTGTATGTCTTTGGGTTTGAAGTGAGTCTCTTGTAGGCAGCATATAGGTGGGCCTTGTTTTTTTATCCATTCAATAACTCTATGCCTTGATTGGTGCACTTGGACCATTTACATTTAGGGTGATTATCAATAGGTATGTACTTATTGCCGTTGCAGGCTTTAGATTCGTGGTTATCAAGGGTTCAGGGGCAATTCCCTTACTATCTAACAGTCTACTTTAACTTACTTCATATACTATTACAAACACAACCTAAAGGTTCTTTTTTTTTTCCTCCTTTTTTTCCTTCTCCATTGTTTGTATGTTATGAATCATATTCTGTACTCTTTGTCTTCCCTTGAGTGACATATTTTTAGCCTTATGAATACTTCCATCTTTAGGAGTCCCTCCAAAATGCACTGTAGAAGTGGTTTGTGGGAGGTAAATTCTCTCAGCTTTTGCTTATCTGAAAATTGCTTAATCCCTCCTTCAAATTTAGAATATAACACTGCCGGGTAAAGTATTCTTGGTTCAAGGCCCTTCTGCTTCATTGCATTAAATACATCATGCACTCCCTTCTGGCCTGTAAGGTTTCTATTGAGAAGTCTGATGATAGCCTGATGGGCTTTCCTTTGTATGTGATGTTTTTTTCTCTCTCTAGCTGCTTTTAAAAGTCTGTCTTTATCCTTGATCTTTGCCATTTTAATTATTATATGTCTTGATGTTGTCTTCCTTGGGTCCCTTGTGTTGAGAGATCTGTGCATCTCCATGGCTTGAGAGACTATCTCCTTCCCCAGATTCGGGAAGTTTTCAGCAATTGCCTCCTCAATGCCACTTTCTATCCCTTTTTTCTCTCTTCTTCTTTGGTACTCCTATAATGTGAATATTGTTGCATTTGGATTGGTCACACAGTTCTCTCAATATTCTTTCATTCTTAGAGATCCTTTTTTCTTTCTGTGTGTCAGCTTCTTTGTATTCCTCTTCTCTAATTTCTATTCCATTTACTGTTTCTTCTACATCTAATCTGCTTTTAAATCCCTCCATTGTATGTTGCATTTCGGATATGGAATTTCTTAATGATTGAATCTCCAACTTAAATTCGTTCCTGAGTTCTTGAATATTTTTCTGTACCTCCATAAGCATGTTTATTATTTTTATTTTGAACTCTCAGGAAGATTGGTGAGTTTGGTTTCATTTGGCCCTCTTTCTGGGGTTTGTGAGATTTTGGTCTGAACCATGTTCTTTTGTTGTTTCATATTTCTGTGTGGTGCCCACTAGTGCACAGAAACTCCAGTCTCTAGAGCTGCTCAGCCCCTAGAGTGAGGTTGGGGGTCGTAGGGGAGCGGAGCTGGTGCCTAGGGGGAAGAAAGATGTTTCCTGATTCCCGTCTGTGGTGCCTGTCTCTAGTGTCAGAGCCAGTGAATCAAGTACACACTTGGAAACCTCTGTGCTTTGCATCTCTAGCTGTTGTAGGCGGGGCCTCCCTCTGGCTGGCCTGACGCCTGAGCAGTGACCGCTGGTTTGCGAGCAGGTGCCTGCAGGCCAGTAGAAAGATTTGGCAGGCTGTGTGTCACAGCGGGGTGGTCTCAGACCTGAGTACATAGCTAGGGGTATGGAGCACCTGAAGCTCCCCAAAGTTCCCAACCAGCTGGGCAGAGCGGGCCCAGGCAACCTTGTCCAGCTCTCCCTTCTCCTGCACAGCAAGCTCCGTGCAAACCCCGCCCCTGCAGCAGCCCTCTGGCTGCTAGGAAGCCTCTCAGACTGTTTGCCTTTCATCTGACACAGAGTGGCCGGGTGTGGATCCTGTCCTCCACAAATGGCCGGAATGTCAATTTCTCAAGCACTCTGCCTGTCCGAGCTCCCCAACGTCCAGAGCACCACACACTATAGGATTCTGCTCACAAAGCAGATCTCCAGGGCTAGGTTTTCAGTGATCTCAGTCTTCCACCCCCTCCCCCACTCTGTTTCCCTTCCTCCTGCCAGTGAGCTGGGCTGGGGCAAGGGCTTGGGTCCCGCCACATTAAGGCCTTCCTACATTACCCTGTTTCGGGAGGTCTGCTGTGTTTGTGAGATCTGTTTGCAGTCTGGTTCAGCCTTCTTTCTTGTTGCTGTTTTAAGCTTAATTGTATTAATTAACTATATTTTTGTACAATTTGTGGTTTTGGGAGGAGCTCTCCATCTCACCTCTCAGGTCGCCATCTTGCAAGTCCCCAATCTGATTCTTTTCCTCCCACTGGTGAGCTGGGGCGGGGGGAGTGCTCTGGTCCCACCGGGTCACGGCTTTGTATCTTATCCCTTTTGTGAGATGCTAAGTTCTTGCAGATGTAGATGTAGCCTGGCTTTTGTACTGTATCTTCTGGTCCCTCTTTTAGGAATAGTTGTATTTGCTGTATTTTCAAAATATATATGGTTTTGGGAGGAGATTTCCACTGCTCTACTCACGCCATAATGGAGGAGGAGCTGTTTCAAGTCATTTCGAAGTTATGGGTTATAACACAAGATCCAGAAAGAGATGGATCAGCAGAGAGAACATATACTTAGGTGTGTGTCTACCTGTGGAATGGAGACAGGAAGGGAAAGGCAGGGAAGTAGAAAAGGAAACTGAAAGAAGAAGGCTTTCTAGGTATTGAAAGAGTCCTAAAGACATAAATTCAACGCCAGACTCTATGCCCTGCTTGCTGAGTAACCTCAGGCAATTTACCATATCTTTGGGCCTGAGCTTCCCAGTCTATACAAGGGGGTAACTAGTCTTTTAGGATCTCTTTATCTTCAGCATTCCGTGTCTCTAAGATTATGGATGTTACAAATATGCCAGCCAACAAAAACAAGCAGGGCTCCAAAGAGCTAATGGGGCCTGCCTCCTTTCTTCCCTCCCTCCCTCCTTTTTTCCTTCTCATCTGCAAATACTTACTGTGAACCTACTATGTTTCTGAGCCTGAGGATGTGTATAGATAAACTAAGTCACACATGTGCCCAGCTCTATTGCCATGACCATCACATGGATGCAAAAGCAGGCTGTCCGTGACATCAGCAGTAACAGCTGAACCGATCAGTCTTGTTTGGAGACGAATATAACACAGAGAGCAGGGACATGGGCACAGGGGCCAGACTGCCTAAGCCCAACACCTGGTTCCACTGGTTGCTGGGTTTGTAAAACCTGAGCAAGTTACTTAAGCTCACAAAGCCTTGGTTTCTTCAGCTGTAAAATGGAGACAATAACACAACTTGTTCATGTAAAGTACTTACAGCAGTGCACAAATATAATAAACATTAAAAATATTAGCTATTCATTTTCAAAACATTATTATTATTCATTTTTATTATTACTAATAACTATTATTACTAATAATTATTATTCAAACTGGGAAATGCAGAGAGACAAAATTGGTTATCAGTAGGGGCAGAAAATGAAGGGTGTCATGAAGGAGCGTTGGGTCATGGCAAACCAATGTTGCATGCATGCCGAGGTTGCAATAGGACAGAAACTGCAAGTAAGTGGGGCAGCCTGTGCGAGGAGAAACGGAGAAGACCCACAAAGAGACAGAAGGCATGAGAGAACGATCCTGTGGCCAATGGGAGAGATGGGTGTGGCCCACTATAAGAGGTGCCTTGGTTCCTAATGTACACCAGGTCCAGGCATTGTCTCAGTATAACAAACCCCATTTTCTTTTGGGCCTCTGTGCAACCCAAGAGCATAACTAAAAGAGATCCCATAGACCGAATGAGGCATGATGCTTGGGCTCAAAGAGTTCTCAGTTAGTGTCTGTAAACTGGTAATTCCAAAGCAGAAGTGTATGTCCAGTGATAAAGAGTTTCAAGGTATATTATGGTAATGAACTGAGCAGTCCTTTATTTGGAGAGGTGAAAGGACAGTTAAAGATAGTCAAAGAGGGCTTCCTGGAGGAGATTATGCCAGGGTTGCATCATGAATTATTGGTAGTGAAGGGTTCAGAAGAATTTAAACAGCAAAAGGGCACCAAAGAAGAAGCCCCTAGGCCAGAAACAGCCTGGTGTACACACTGAAGTGCAAGCTAATCTGCTGGGCTCCTAAAGGTTAGGAGGGCAGCACATGGCCACAATGGGTTTGCAGAGTCGACAGAATTTCACTCAACAAATATTTACTGGGCATCCACCATGAGCCAGGCACCAATGGGGAAGCAGGTATAGAGCTTGAGCAAGGACAGCAAGGTTCCTACCCTCTTGAAGCTTGCATTTCAGTGGGGAAGGCAAACACCATCAAATAAACAGAAAAAGATTGAATTTTAAATAGCAATAAGAACTATGAAATAAAAAGAAAGCAGGATAAGGGCATAGAGTGATGTGGTAAGGTGGGGGGAAGCTATTTTAGTTAGAAAAGGAGACGGCATTTGAGCAAAGATGGGGAGGCTGCTGGGAGTTTCTCAGAGTACATTTAAGGCAAGAGATTATCTCGGCATGAAATGGTGGAGCTGGTTGAGATGAAGGCAAGGAACCAGAGTTCTTAAAAATTATGAGATAAACTTGTCAGGCCTTAGTGATTGTGAACAAGTAGGGCATGAGGAAAAGGGAGGGATGAAAAACAACTCCCATATTTCTAGTTTAGGTAGCAAGGAAGATAGTGGTGCCACAAATGGAGTCACAGAATGCAGATGGAAAAGCAGATCTGGGACGAAAGCTGACAAATCTCCTTTTCAAAAAATGGGTCGTAATGCAGTCCCTCGGATGGCAATGTCCCCAGCAGTGGGACTGTGCCCGTGGAGCAGAGGCCCGGGCTGGAGATTTGGACTTGAGAGTGAGTGGCACATGGATAATGAAGCCATAACGTCACTGAGATGGCTTGTTAGTCAGGCAACAAGGATTTAATGAGCACCTAGCAAGTGTCAGGCTGTGCGGCAAGTCCTGAAAGAGCTTTCTTTTTAGTGTAGGCATGACAAAAAATCTCCAAACAAGGAAAATAAATTCAAGTACTGATCATAGGGGTTTTGAATAAGCTAAAAGAATGTCCTGGGATAAAGAATACTGAGAGGGGAGGAGGTAGTGGAGGCGGAGATCGCTTTAGCTGTGGTGGCCAAGAGGGTCTGCTGTGGAGACATGACACTTGAATTGAAAGTTGATTACAAAGGACGCTGTTCTGTAAAATTCTGGATGAAGACACTTTGAAGCAAAGCAAATTGCAAGTCTTTAGGTTCTGAGATGGGAGAGGACTTGTGTGTCTGAAGGACAGATGAAAGGTCAGAGGGGCTGGAACAGAATGAGCGAGGCCGACTAGGCGGAGGTGAGAGAGGTCAGGACGGGCCAGGTAGAGGGGAGATCGGGTTTTATCCCAAGGGAATGTGGAGCATGTCAAGAGCAGAAGGCTAAGGAAAGATTCCTGGAAAACGCCAACCTGAAGGACAAAGGGAACGTGTCATCACAGAAACCAGGAGAGGGTAGACTTTTGAGGAACAAGTGATAAATTCTACAGCAACAATTAACATATTAATTTTGTGTTCAGAACATAGAATGGCTCCTATTTTGTAAAGGAGAGACGAAGAATCGTTTGACTCTGCCCATAGCCTGCTCCTCAGCGGAAGGCCCGATGGCCCATCTGTCCTGCCATGGTTTTTTTGGTTTCCTCTCCCAACATCATGGCTTTAGTTTACATAGGGATGTATCTATTAGCATGGAATCAATGTCCAGGACTGTTCTAAGATAGCTGCAGAAAATATTTCAGCATTATATACAGTCACTGTGCAGATGCGAAAATGGAAATGCACAGAAGCTAACTGGCTTTTCCAAGTCAATAGAAGCCCAAGCTAAAAATAGCACCCCTGTCTACTTCTTCCAAGGTTACCTTTTGTTTGGCATCTAGCTCATGCCTGTTGGGGGAAAGCTGTTATTATATGGACTGCCAAACCACAGTGATGGACTGAACCCATCAACTGCCTCTCTTGATCCACAGGCACAACACTGCACTTGGACGTCTGGGATGGATGGAAGGAATTCCTGATGGGCTGTCTCCTCGGACAAAAGCTTAAAGCCCAGCACTATTTATCGAATGAAGGACCAGTACTCAAGTATGGAGATAAAGCAAATGCTAAGTTAATTTGAGTAATTGTTACGAAACTCCCAAAGGACCTTGAATCTGCAATTCATCTACAGCTGGAGTGCGGCTCCATGCCAGTGCCACTTAGCACGTCTCCGCCAGACATTATTAGTGAGATGTTTGCTGAAATAAGACAGCAAGGATGCCACCAGGGCTGACAGCTTTTGGTGACCGGGTGGCGATTCAGGCCGATTTTCCTTAGGAAGCACTATTTAAATGGGTGATTTCAATTTGGTTTGGATATCAGACTTTTAACAGCACTTTCCAAAGCTGTCAGAATAAGTACCTTGCCACACTCACATTCAATTATTCTCAAAAGTACTAGTTGCTAACTGATTGGCTGAAAACTCTGGCTTCTCTTCCTAGGGTCCCATGTAAATTTTCAAACTACGTTTAATACAAGCATTCATACTTTTGCCAACATGATGTGTAACGTGTGGCTGGGGCAGGATGGTCTTAGGAAAGCAGGTGGACATTCTAATGTATCTCTGAGGTCAGCAGCTTCCCAAATGCCTAAATTGCATTGTTAAATTCAGTGGTATTTTAGGACAGTGCCCCCTCGTGGATGACTTAATTGTGCTTCACAGAAGCAACATACTCACCGAAAGAGCTCTGTAAAGGGACAGATTAGAAAACCAGCTTTAGCAATTTAAAATACTCAAAAAAATTTTAATGACTTTCTATTTGGAGATAGTGATAATTCTCTTTTTTCATGCTCTGAATCCAAAGAAATAGCTGTGTTGTGCTGTTCCTTTTAATAGTGCATATTTATTGAGTACCAAGACACTGTCATATTTATTACCTACTTTTACACTTATAACAATTTTATGAGGTAGATACTATTTTATCTTGCTTTACAGACAAGGAAACTGATATTAGGAAATCTGACCAACGTCACACAGTTTGCAAGGGCGCAGCTGGGTGCTGGATTCCAAACAATCCACGTCTAGTGCTCCTATGCTTAACCATTTCCTTTTGACTGAATCTTTAAATAAAATCTAAGAGCTCAGAGAATATCAATCCATGACCAGATTGAAAAGCTCCTTTCATTCCTCCACCCAGTGAGGATTGAGCATTTACAATGTACTACGTAAGATCCCAGAAATATAGCAATAAACAAGATATGGTCCCCACCTTTAGCAAGCTTACAGTCCAGTAGGGGAAACAGAAAACAAGTAACCAACTCCTGGAAAAGCAGAACTATAAAATGTTTGGGAATATAAACTCCAGGGACAATCTGCTTAGGTTCAAAGCCCTACTCCCTCGGTGTTTAGTTCTATGAACTTGGACAAGTTATATAGTCATCCTGTACTTCAGTTTTTCTCTTCTATAAAATGGGAATAATAGTAGTATCTATCTCATAGAACTGTTTTTAAAGATTGAATGACCAGTAATCATAAGAAACTTAGAGGGCTGCCTGGCACAAGGTAAGCAGGATATAAATATTAGTAGGCATCATCATTACCATTCAGTATGAAAAGTGCTATGCCATGGGCACAGTGCAAGCTCGTTTGGGGATGTAGAGTACGGACAGCTAACTAGACTTAGGGACTCGGGTAAAGCATCCTGGGAAAAGGAGCTGATGAGACAAAAAGGGCTGGTACTCAGGTAAACAGTAGGGAGAAGACAAAAGATGTTCCTGAACAGATGGAACCACAAAGTACAAAGACCCCAGGGGCAAGAGAATAGATTCAAAGAACTGAAAGAAGATCCACATGGTAGATCACAGAGTGAGAGGGAGCTAGTGGCCAGAGGCTACAAAGATAAGAAGACCCAGCTCCCGTAGGCCCCTGGAGGAATACAAGGGAATTGGGGCTTTACCTTTTAGGCGTTGGGAAGACATGGGAGGTAGAGACTGCCTGATGAGATCTACCTTTTGGAAGGCTGGCTCCGGCTGCAGGCAGAGGAGGCAGGCAGGGAGACGAGGGACAGTCAGGAGATGGTGGTGGCCTGAAACAAGCTCATGACAGCAAGAGGTGGGGCTAGGCAGACAGGCTGTGAAAAGTTACATTTGGAGGCAAAAGGAACTAGTCTCCATAACAAGAGTGTCTCTAGCTCGCACATGGGTGCTGAGGATGAAAGCCAAGACCAGGTAGTCCATCCGGAAAGAGCTCTTCTCCCCAAATTGAAAAAAACTGGTCAAATTTAGAGATGCTGATTTGCACTAACAAACTTCAAAAGAAATTGATATGTGAACCAAAATACCAGGATATTAATGTGTAACTCTAGTTAGTTATAATCTAACTGCCAGAGGGTCCTAGAGACCCACGTGTTCTGAGCAGACCAGCTTCCTCATACAGGAAAATTACACGGGAAGCTGCATGCACACCAGAAGATGGTGTGGTGAGCATGCAGTCAGAATTAGTTATGCTCAGTGGATTTTGGGTGATATACCAGACCAGCAGTTGTCTCCATCTCTACGATGGGGTCAGATAGCCGTGCCCAAGTATATCCTGGACAATACCTGGTGGGACCCTGTCTAGGTTTGCTCCCCTAATTCTTATTTCTCTGAGCAGCCTTCACTAATCATTCAACTAATACGTATGGGGTACTGGAGGGACAGCAGGAAGGCCAGCGTGGCTCCAGTGCAGTGTAAGAGAAGAGAAGTGTGGGAAATGGGGTGGGAGAGGGGGCAGGGGCCAAATGACCAGGGGCCTTGTAGACTAAGGTGAGGAGTTAGGGTTTCAATTGCAGTGGGAGACTGATGGAGGGTTTGGGACGGAGGATGGGTAACCTCCAATTTAGGGACTAAAAGGGTCACTGAGCATTGTGTGAGGAAAAACCTGTAGAGGGAGAAGAGACAGTGGGAGGCCGGTTAGGAGACTATGACGTTGGCGGTGGTGCTGGGGGGCACAACCTAGTGGTGTCCATCAGAGTAGCGGTAAATGGCTTGAGAAGCCAGGATATAAGGACTGTTAGAAAAGGAAAAACAAACACACAAAACTTTCAAATTTCTAAAGTGTGCTGCATTTCTTGAAATACTTTCCCAATTAATATAAACCTTGATATTTTCCCGGAGCATTTGATTTTCTTAAGAAAGAAAACTGCTCCAAGGAAATGAGTTTATTTACATGCACATAATAGAGTAACATGTATAAACAGCATCTGTGCAGTTTAACCTGCATATTACTATCTGCCTTTTCTGAAGATATTTTAGATTAAAAATTAGAAAGAAATAAACATTTTAACTAGAATGTTTCATGGGTATTTAGTGTAACTACTACTGTCTGTTTGCTGACTTACTAAACACCCCTACCCCTACTTCTTTCATTTGTTTAGGTATCAGAAAAGAGTAGCCCTGTACATTGCTGCCTTTTATGGGCACGTTGAGCTCACAGAATGGGCCCTGAAGCAGGGCGCACGGCCTGATGAGGCAGTCGGTGTTCACCCCTGCCGAGCATGGTGCCGCGAAGCCCTTCACGCAGATGTCTCTAAATGCCCCATTCATGCAGCAGCAGAAGCCGGCCAACTGTTGATTCTGAAGGCCTTTGTCAACTGCAGCGTGCTGTGCCTGGAATGCAAAAATGCATCAGGCCAAATTCCCCTGACCATTGCATTCAAACACCAGCATAAAGACTGTGTATTATATTTACTGAGTAAAATGTGGTCCACAATTTCTTTTCCAAAAATTTCAGTCCCCATGAGGATTTATATTAAAATAAAACAATGGGTCCTCAGAGCTCAGAGTCACAACTTTAATAAAAGCCAGCTTTGCAGACCAAGGGTCTTTGGGGCAAAAGTTGGAGACACTGTGGTGGTGGATGGTTTCACCAAACCAAAAATGACCTCCAAGAGCTGGCGTAAGGCTGGGAACAAGAACTCACAAAGCCCTGTGGGCAAGCTACCAACTCTCAGGGAGCAAACTGCAAGCAGGAAACCTGTCGATCCGTCCGCAATTTCTAAGCAGGACACAAGAGAACAAGCCCTCAAATTTCCTCCTCTGTTAGATGCAAATACATTCTCTGAATTACAGAGACATCACCAGCCAAGTCAGGAAAATATTACTATCATAGCTAGGAAAAAAGAAAAGCTTTTAAAAAATACGAATCTCCCCCAGCTCCTCCTCCCTCCAGTTTCAAGAGTGAGTTATTCACACCCATCGTTGTACTATGCAACACCCAGTGCTGACTGGGTATTCAAATCCTCCTTCGCCTCTTTCGCGGAGCACAGCGGGAAGACGCCAAGGGAGAACGCCGTCTACTGCTTAGCTGTGGCCAGGTAACATTTTCTTTTGAAACTTACAAAGGCAAATCTTGAATAGGGCAGGTCTGGGACAGGGAAAGGTCCATGAATCCCTACCATGTCAGAGAGTTTAGTACAGGTTGTTCTAATGCATCAGTACCCAGCTTCAAGGACTTCATCTTAGCCTGTGTCTAGGACAAAATGAACTGATTTACTGGCCAATCCAATCTGTGTAGTACTTTACTCCTCCAGCTTTCAGGAAGAAAAGAGACACAGTGAAGAATGATAATTGATTACCAAGGTCCCTTGACAGGTTGGACAAGGTTTGTCCCTTGGACAGATTGACAAGTTTCTTTTCTTTTTCTTTTTAACTAATAAGAAATTATTAATTATAGTTGGAGGAAGAGCGGGAAAACTTGAAATGTGAGAAGAGACATCAAAAGTGTCACGGAAGACTGGATGTTAATGAAAGTGGAAGGAAGGAAGGGAGCAATTTAATGTCAAACGGCCTCATAAAGGCTTCAATTAACTTACTGGGCAAGATCCACAGGCCAGGGGAGATCTATATCGGACAGAGCAATAGAATTGAAGTTAGTCGTTAAGGTAAATTTAAAAAGTAATCCATTATCACATTTAAAGACATAGACAAGTGTATCAGAAGTGGATTTTTCAGGCATACTCATCTCATAAGAGAAAACATATATGGTCATGAGATTCCACTGAGAACACAGATCAGGTCTCAGGTCCCATCCATTTCCTTATGAGGTATTAATGGGTGCCAATATTCCAGTAGGAATAGCGATTTATGAGTGGCTTTTCCTCTTACTCAATATAATGAGAAGGAAAATAAAAACAAGGCTCACTAACTTCGGTTGCCTTTCTGAAGGGTGTTTATTTCAGCTAGGTTGTCGCCACCTAGTGGTGAGAGTGATTTGGGATACAAAACGGGCAAAATTCAGGCTCCAGCACAATGAGGTTGACAGTAAATGAAGGCACTGCTGAACAGCTTAGATCTTTGTAATTTGTGAGGTATCTGTGACTAGAATGTATGCGAAGAGATAATCTAAAAATCTAGAAAAATACTAGGGCATGGTATATTGAAAAAATTATGCAGCCCATCTTAAAAATCAGGCTGTAAACATGAGAGGAAAAACTGCTGAGTTTTATCAACAGATGCATATTAAAAATTAACTTAATTTTCAAACATCCAATAAGTCCTTATTATGGCCCAGTGCAGTGCTAGGCAGAATAGCAATGCGCAGAAACATCTGTGTTTAAGGTGGGCATATGCACGAGTTTGGGTGAGAAAGACTACCAGTGTCTATTTTATGTAGTGCTTTTAGGGGAAGAAATTGAAGTATGAAGTATATAGTAAATTGCGTAAGGAACACTAATCTCATATGTATGGCTCATTGGATTTTTACATTTGTAGATATCCATATAACCACTCACATGAGATGCAAAATGTTTTCAGTATCCTACAAAGTTCCCTCAGTCAGTAACCCCTCCCAGATATAACCATTCTTCTGATCTCTATCAGTGAAGATTGTTTTTGCCTGTGTTTGAATTTCCTATAAAGGGCACCATACAGTATGTAGCTATCGTGTCTGGATTTTTTGCTCAACATATTGCCTACAAGATTCACCATGTTTTTTGTGTACTCTTATCCCTATGTATTCCATTTCTATGTAATATTCCCTATCTTGATTTACTTATCTATTCTCCTGTTGTGTTGTTTCTAATTTTGGGCTATTTTAAGTGAAACTGTATGATTATTCTTATATATGAGGTTTGGTGGACATCTGCTTTAATTTCACTTGACTCTTTACCTAGGAACAGAATTGCTAGGTTGCAGGGCATGCTTCTGTATAGCTTTAGGAAACAACTTCCAAACAGTTCTCCAAGAGGTTGTACCAGCGTGTTGGTTTTGTAGGTGTATTTCATAAGTATCGGAGTTATCAAGGGGGGGCGATTTCAAGGTGGAGAAGGGATTATTGGGAAAAACGTTTCATTAAAGAAAGAGACTGGTGCAGAAGGGAGGCTCACAGAAGGAGCTGTGGTCAGTTTGGTTGTGCACTTCCTCTGGCAGAGTGACTTCTAGAAAATCTTTCCAATCCTATTGTTTCTCTTTTTCAATTATTTTTCTCTTCCCTTTATTCACACTCTCTACTTCTTCCCCATCTATTTCTTCCCCTTTCCACTGCATCTTTCCCTAGATCTGTCCCACATCTCTCTGTCGGTGGGTTGTGGGTGGGGAAGGGGAAACCTAGTCCCATGTCCCTGCAAATTCTTTTTGGTCTGGTTCATGCCCCCTCATAGGAGCCACGAAAGCACCTGTGTCTACCTGAAGCCAACTGTCAAGCCCGGCAGCCAGGTGGCCTGAGCACTGACCACCGAAAGGCCAGGAAAACGCTTATGCCAAAAAGGCACCAACATGAGGATTAGACGTGTAGTATCTTGAGGGCTGAGTCCACCATCCCCATACTAGTGTCATAGCCAGTTGACGATGAAGAATCTAATGTAATCCTTCGTGATGGTAACCCAGGGAAACTGGGTCAGGGTGGGTAAAGCAGTCATCAGATGTGCCCGCTTATGTGAGCAGGGGGGTCTCCCAAACAAGGGACGTCTCATCTGGCATCATTTGAAAGAACTTGCTGGGCCACATGTCATTCCAGAACTCCACCTTTAGATTCATGAACGTATATCTCTTACGGCTCACGTAGAGATGGTTTTGCTGCGGTTAGTGCAGGTGAGGTGGTCATGTGGGTTTGGGTTGATGAGTGAATGTGGCTGGTATGGAGATGACAGTGACTGAGGGCAGACTGAGTCTCATTCCTCAGAAGACAGTATGAGCTTTATACAGACCAGAGACTATCTCCAAGGTGTGTCTACAAAGCAGTCTTCTTTATCACTTGCTGTCCAATTCCAGAGAGGTTTATATGACTTAGAAGGCCACGTTAGTGAAGATTCAAATGTGGAGGATTGGTCCAAAATTGCTGAGTGGACTGAGAACAGAGAGAACGCCCCCAGGGTGACTCCGATGGGCTCGCGTGCTCCTGATTACAGGAGAGAGCTCCCCCTCTCGTTGTTTTCATAAAAAGTAACAGGGATGGGGTAGGGCACCTTGCCACAAGTTTAAGCCTCCGGCGGATGACGATGTTTGCCTCAGGCTAGGAAAGTGAATACAGAGATAAACCTGCTTGGCCTGACATGTCACTAAGCCCCACTCTTGAAGTAGGAGTAACTCCTCCCCAAAGGTCTCTGGATAAGTGGCCTATTTGTTGGGGATTTTAGGGGCGCAGGAGAGTTTGAGGTGGGGAGAAAACAAATGGGGAGGTGGAGCAGAAGTCTGTGCAGCCTATAGGCAGTGTTGGTACAGAAGGGAAAGCTAAACGATGGAATATTTTCCCTTGAAAAAAAATTTAATCACAAAATACAGTGATATGCGCTTTCTGGGAAACATCCAAACAACATAAGAATATATAAAGTAAAATGAGTATCTATGTCTCCATCCATCCTCCATACCACTCCTCTCCCCTCTCACACATCCCAGAAGGTATCCTTACTTTTATTTGGTTTGTAGCCTTCTAAAACTTTACTATATATCTCAGTCTATGGATGCGAGGTATGCATATGTGCATGTCCTTTTTATCATAAAAGGGATTTTACTTATTTATTATCCCCAACTATATATCCCTCAACCACATCTGTCAAATCTTTCCACACTAGCAAGAGCGAACTGCTTCACTCTTTCTAAAGGCTGTTAGAATTCCACTGGGTCACATATAATAAGTTATTTAACCAGTCCCATCTTGATTTATGTCTAAGTTGTTTCCAGTTTTTCACCATGATAGCAGTGGTGGGCTAGATCTTTTCAGATATAATGCTTATTCATTTAAGGAAGCATTTCTATAGGTACTTTCACTGAAGTGAAATCGTTTGTTCAAAGAACATATACATATGGCTGAGTTACTTTTCTAGAAGGTCATGCCAAATGATATCCATTTATAGAGTATGAGAGGCTACTTTCGAGTTCATTACAAATGTCCAGCCAGGAGGGGCCAACCCGGAGGGAACTGTATAGAGGAAGTGACGGAGAGGACCTCACAAAGTCTCTGGGGACAGTCTGTGCGGCTCCGGGTAAGGAGTCAGCCTCCCCTGAGAAGTGACCTGACCCCAACCAAGAACAAGTTTGGTGCAGTTCAGCTGGTGGCTCTAGTGGGACAAGGCCCGCCTTAAAATGGGGGTGGAGCAGATACTTTCCCTCTTTGATTCCTTGGGGACAGAAACTACCCTCTCCGTGTCCCTCTCCTAACGCCTCCTTCATTAGATGGCAGGGCACAGAGGGAGCAGAGGCTAGAGCTCCGCTGATCCGTTACCGGCAAACCTGGCCATTTTGCCCAGGTGAGCACACGGGCCCGAGGGAACTAGACAGTGAGCAGGTCCCTGTTCTCGTGCATTCATTAGCACTGGGTTCAGGAGACTAGCTGCATCGTATCCTGTCCTCAGCTCAGCTTTGGATGAGAAAGCCCCCACAGGGTCAGCAAAGGGAAGCATGAGCTGGGCCTGAAACCTGCGGGTGTGGCCTCCCAGGCTAGCTTGTCAAACAGTGCAGGCTCCAGCCTTGTCCTCTAGTTGAGGGATCTTGAATTCTGTGACCCACCAAGGTGGGCAAAAACCTTGTTTCTTTTATCCAAGTTTGTATCTGGCGCAGTACTGGCATATAATAAGGGCTCAATGAATAATTGTTTAATGATTAACCAGGGAGAAGTGTTTATAGTTAGACCATCCTTCCCTCCCTGAGCTGGGAATTCTCATGCTGAAAGGAAATGCTGAGATTTACTCAGGTGGTTGGGATGATGGCCCAGTTAATGGTTATTCATTCAACAAACATTTACACAGCTGGAGATATAGTGGTTGGCTCCAGTGGTTGGGTAGACTAAACCAGGTTGGGTAACTAGATATAGTAGTTGGGTAAAGTAGTTTTTTCCAAGCTTTAGCACTGAAAGTCTTGTTTTACTAGGAAATCTCTGAGTCCTAAGCAATCAAGATGGCTGATCACCCCATAAAATAGAGAGCAAACACAGAGACAGCCCTGCACTTGGGAAGCAAACTGTTCAGTGGGGTGTTATGGGCATTTTCAGAGAGGCTTCCTGAGAAAAGTGCTATGAAGGAGAGGAACTTGGAGGGAGTGGTTCTAGGGGAGTCTGACATGGACCTTGACCTCCCTGAGAAAATGTCTGAGCTGAGATTGAAAGGTTAAGGAGAAATTAGCCAGGTGAAGGAAGAGAGGAGAGAGAATACTCCAGGTAGAGGATATGGCTTGTGCAAAGGCCTGTGGCTACAGTTCATGGGACATTTGTGAAATGCAAGGCTGCATTACAACAAAGAGAAAGAAGAAAGGTACGAGGTGGACATGGAGAGGCAGGCAGGGGTCCGTATGAAGGACCGGGCAGTTTTAATCTAAAGGACTGAAGGGTAGGTCTGGATCAGCTTTGGATATTTTAAACACCTCGGTGGCTACAACGCAGAAGAACTAGAAAGTTCTGGAAGTCAGACAGGAACAACCACAGGGGTCCAAGTGGTAGACTGCACTACAGGAGTGACGCATCACGGAGAGAAGTGCATGGGTTGGAGACAAATGTAGGACAGAAATTAATAGAACTTGGAGGTAGATTGCATATGATAAGGAATAAGGGAGAGGGTAAATGCAGGGTACCCACAAAGTATAGATAGCTACATAAAATTTACTGGAAAATCTACCACTTAAAAACCAGAACTTATCACTATTACAAATATGTATAACTTGACTGTTTCATGAAAACTTATAAACAGGACTGAAATCGTTTTCTGCGAGGGCCTTCTTTTTGTAGCTAACCTTGCCATAATCAAACATTACTTAATAGAAAATGTAATTGGTTGTCCTGTTTAGTCTCCTTGAACCTTAAATCCCTTCATTACCCCAAGTTAAGGCAGAAGGGAGGCCTAGAAGCTTTGCTGTGTAGTCCCCCAGGCTGGAGACCATTTGATGGATCATGAATGATTTAAGAATGCCTTCTTATATCTCAATAAAACTGGAGAAAAATTTACATGAAGGGGAAAAATTTTTAGTCTTTTGAGCTAATCAAAACAAGGCGAGGTCCTGGGCTCCTGGATACCCTCAGCCACCACTGTGGCACCACACACAGTCCGGAGCGCTCCGCTCCCACCTCCAGAGAGACATGGGCCGCTGCAGGAACTCCCCGGCTTCTCGGGAGCTTGCAAGTGTATTTGCAGCGGGGCACAGTGTTCAGAGAACCCAGGCAGGTACCTGATCGGCGGAGGGAACATGCTGCTGCCGCACAGCGGTCCTGTTGGCCAGTGTGCTTGCTGTCCTTGCCGGACAGAGCAGCGGGAACTATGTCTGCCTCTCCTGGGTGAGCACCAGAGACCCAGAAATGATGACTTGAGGACAGAATGTCTACCTTTGCCCACTTCCACAGACTCACAGCAGGGCCTGGGCCTGGCAGAGAGGCAAGAGCTGTTAGAGAAGAAACTGATCTGGCCGGGTGTCCAGCCTGACCCCATCTCTCCAGCCCTGCTTTGTTTTTATTCATAGTCCTACCAGTCTGATATTTTATTAGCCCTCTATTTGTGTGTTTGTCTTTCCTTAGAATGTAAGTTCCATGAGGGCAGGGACCCTGTGTATTTTGTTCACTTTTTATATCTTCAGCACATAGAATAGTGTTTGTCATGTGATGAGATAAACTGGCCACAGCTACGAATCAACCTAAAGATTTCTTTGTTTTTAAAGATTTAAAAATTTTAAAGGTTTCTATCATTTCAGCTATAAATGGGGCAAAACTGGACCTCCTTATAAATTGTGTCTTGTTCTCTTGCAGTGCCTTTAAAGAGAAACGATGGCTTCAGCAGTTAGGAATAGCAAGAGTTCTAGCCAGAAAGAGCATCTCTAACCTGACTACCCAAGGCGGTCTGACAGCGTGTGAAAATTCCCCGGAAATTATGCTTTGAAGTCATAACGACCCCAGTTTGGGTGAAGACCTGGTCAAACTGAAACTCCCAGTTCTAATGTTAACATTTTTATTAACTAATGCTACTTTCTAGTAACAGTTCTAATGCTCCATGCCTATCAACAGGATATTCAATGTTCAACACCATGTCTTTTTGAATTCCATCACCCTAAGTGAAAATTTAGGACATTTGCTTCGGTATAAAGAGCTGAAGAAGAATTCATAAGAAATTGAGAATTGTAGTCACCTACAGGCTAGGGAAATTAGGAGTACAGGAGAGACAATTTTTACTGTTTCTCTTTTTTTCCTTTCCTGGGTTTATTTTTAATGCTTTTTGTTTTTTAAACCATGTTAATTTAGTTCATAGTAAAAAATAAATATTTAAAAGTCCTATATAAAGGAAGTACCAAGGAGAGTTATGAATACCAGCTAGTCTAGTACTGGTCTTAGACAAGAACTTCTGCTAAAACATTGCTTTCTATTACATTTTTTAAAAATTGAAATAAAGTCTACTTACAGTGAACGGCATAGATCTTAAGTGTAAGACTCAATGGCTTTGACAAATATAAACATCTGTGTAACCATTATCCCAATCAAGATGTAAATATGTCCATTACCCCAGAAAGTTCCTTCAAGCTCATGTCTATCCCAGTCCCCTGTAGGCAACTATGATTTTTATCTCCATGCATAAAATTTACCAAAGGAATCATATGGTTGTTCACTTTTGTGTCTCGGTTATTTTGCTCAACTTAATGCTTTGAGATTATTTACATTGCTGCATGTATCAGTAGTACATTTTTTTTTCTCTATGTAGTAATATCCCCTTTTTCATACCCAATATTGGTAACTTTTTTTTGTTCTCCCTCCTTTTATTTTGTCATGAATAGTCAGTCCTATAATGGTTTTATCAATTTTACTAGTTTTTTACAAAGAGCTATTACTTTTATTAACTCTTTCTATTGTATATTTGCTTTTTAATTTATTAATTTCCTTTTTCTTTTTTACAGTTTCTACTTCTCTTGATTAAATTCTTCATCTGTCATTTAATGTTTTAGATATATTACGCATAGTTATGGGTCCAAATCTAATAACTCCAATACCTGTACTTTCTTCATACAGGTTTTCCTTAGATCTTCTTTATCACTGTGTAGTAGTCCACTGTATGGACATAGCATAATCTATCTCTTCAATTGTATGTACATTTTGGTTGCCTCTAGTTTTGTGGTATTGTGAATAAACCTGTTATGAACATATGCTTTCAATTCTTTTTGGCAAAAACATAGAAGAGGAATTGTTAGTAATAGGGTAAGTATACACTTAACATAAGAAACTGCCTAACAGTACTCCAAGGTGCTTTTATGATTTTACATTCTCATTGACAATGTATAAGTGTTATGGTTGCTTCACATACTCCCCAGAATGTGGTGTCATAGGAGTTTTGATTTTTAGTTGTTCTAGTGGGTTTGAAATGACATCTCAGTGTGGTTTAATTTGCAATTTCCTAATGACTCCTGATAGTGAATGCTTTTTCATGGGTTTATTAGCCTTTTGTATGACTCCTTTTGTGAAGTGTGAAGTTCTTTCCCATTTAAAATGTCGGGTTGTTTATCTTTTAATTATTGGCTTATGGGAATTGTTTTATATACTCATGATACAAGTTCTCTGTTAAATATATGTATTGCAAATATTTTTCCCAGTCTGTGGCTCACTTTATCATTTTATTAATGGTGTCTTCTGAAGACTGAACATTTTTAACTTCAATGAAGTATAATTTATCAATTTTTTCTTTCTTTTTCCTCCCTAAGAACTTTCTACCTACCCCGAAGCTGTGAGAATATTCTCATATGTTTTCTTCTACAAGTTATATAGTTTTAGATTTTATGTTACATTTATAATCTATCTGAAATATATTTGTGTGTGATGTGAGGTGAAGATTAAGATTTCTTTTCTTCTCAAAATTTATCAAATTGGTCTAGCACCCACAGTTGAAAAGACTTTCCCTCATTGAATTACCTTGGCACCTTTGTCAAAAGTTAATTTATAATATGTGTACAGATCTATTTTCCAGACTCTTTAGTTTGTTCCATTGACCTATTCACTTATACTAGTACCACACTCTCTTAATTACTGTAGCTTAATAGTGGATCTTGAAATCCAGTAGTACGAATTCTTCAGATCTGTTCTTTTTCCAAGTTTGTTCTGGCTATTCTCAGTCTTTTGCATTTCCATATAGATTTTTAAGTGAACTTTTCATTCTCTATAAAAAAAAGCCTGCTGGAATTTTTTTTTTTTTACAATTTATTTTATTTTAGTATCATTAACCTACAATTACATGAGCAATATTGTGATGATTAAAC
>JAQQAC010020790.1:10018094-10081229 GCA_029783875.1 Phataginus tricuspis
CTGAATTTCTTCTTTAGAGAAGTGTCTATTCATGTCCTGTGCCCATTTCTTAATTGGGTTATTTGCTTTTTGTTTGTTAAGGTGCGTGAGTTCTTTGTATATTTTGGATGTCAACCCCTTATCAGATACATCATTTATGAATATATTTTCCCATATTGTAGGATGTCTTTTTGTTCTACTAATGGTGTCCTTTGCTGTACAGAAGCTTTTCAACTTGATATAGTCCCATTTGTTCATTTTTGCTTTTGTTTCCCTTGCCCGGGGGGATATGTTCATGAAGAAGTCACTCATGTTTATGTCCAAGAGATTTTTGCCTATGTTTTTTTCTAAGAGTTTTATGGTTTCATGACTTACATTCAGGTCTTTGATCCACCTTGAGTTTACCTTTGTGTATGGGGTTAGACAGTAGTCCAGTTTCATTCTCTTACATGTAGCTGTCCAGTTTTTCCAACACCAAGCCTGCTGGAATTTTGATGGCACACAACTGATACCTTAATAATACTGAATCTTAAAACTCATGATATATTTCTTTATCCACGGTATATGTCCTTATTTGTTTAAGTCTTCCTTAAATTCTCTCATCAGTGCTTTTTAGTTTTTAATGTAAAGGCCTTACCAATCTCTTGTTAATGTTTTTCTCTTAAATATTTTATAATTTTTGGTGCTATTTGATAGGAAGATTTTAAAGATAGATTCTGTTACAACTGTCAGAGGCACCTAAAACCTAAAGCTCATTTTTAAAAATACCTTTAAGTTTCTAGGGAGATATTATGAGGTTGGGTCACAAGGGGAGGGTAATACAAAGGGAAATACAATGTTGATGTTAAAGAGTTGTTTTAAGGCAGCATATGTACAGGTGCTAATTGACTGTAGAGACAGTAAGAGATAGAGGCTGGAAGAGGGTACAGGAGAGGTTCTGGGGGTACTGGTAACAGTGTATTTCTTGATCTGTGTTAATAAGTGTGCTCAATTTAAGAAAGTTCAACAAAGAATATTTTTTACCTCTTCCCTTTTCTGTATGCATTTTATAATCCAATTGAAAAAGTGAATTAAAATCATGAAAAAAATCTAAGGAACTAATTCATACATTTGTTGCCCGTCACAGACTCATGAGAGGGCAGTTTCATGTGATGGTGGGTGGCACCATGCTGTTGTCTCTTTGACAGTATGCTGAACTGCAATTTCTTGCAAGAGATGATAATATTTTTTGTATCATTGAAACAGCTAAGCAAATGCCTGATGCAAAAAGCTGGGGGCTGGAATGCCTAAAAAGAAGAAAGGAATATGGGGAAAGAGGAAGCTGGATGAGTTGGAGGGAGATAGAAAAAAGATGAAAGAATGTCAGAGGAAAATTGATATGAAACCTTGTTTCCTGCCAGAATCAACTGAAAAAATGCTGAGTACTCTTTCCTCACCTTAGACCTAGAAATAAGATAGCACGAAGTGATGTTAAGATCTTATATACTTAGAATGTTATATAATTGTGTATATGTACAATGGTAAAGCATTTTTGTTAGCAAGCAGTGGATACTGTGACATTTATTCTAAGTCTGAATCTTACTGAAATCAGAGTTAATTGCTACTTTATGCTTCCATAGCATTTTTTTTGTTATCATTAATGCACAATTACATGAGCAACATTATGGTTACTAGACTCCCCCTATTATCAAGTCCCCACCACATACCCCATTGCAGTCACTGTCCATCAGTGTAGTAAGATGTTATAGAATCACTACTTGTCGTCTCTGTGTTACACTGCCTTCCCCATGCCCTATGTGTGCTAATCGTAATGACCCTTTTTCCTCTTTATCCCTCCCTTCCCACCCATCCTCCCTGGTACCTTTCCCTTTGGTAACTGTTAGTCCATTCTTGAGTCCTGTGAGTCTGCTGCTGTTCTGTTCCTTCAGTTTTTGCTTTGTTCTTATACGCCACAGATAAGTGAAATCATTTGATACTTGTCTTTCTCCGACTGGCTTTTTTCACTGAGCATAATACCCTCTAGCTCCATCCATGTTGTTGCAAATGGTAGGATTTGTTTTCTTCTTATGGCTGAATAATATTCCATTGTGTATATGTACCACATATTCTTTATCCATTCATCTTCTGATGGACACTTAGGTTGCTTCCATTTCTTGGCTATTGTAAATAGTGCTGCGATAAACATAGGGGTGCATCTGTCTTTTTCAAACTGGGCTCCTGCATTCTTAGGGTAAAATTCCTAGGAGTGGAATTCCTGGGTCAAATGGTATTTCTATTTTGAGTTTTTTGAGGAGCCCCCAAACTGCTTTCCACACTGGTTGAACTAGTTTGCATTCCCACCAGCAGTGTAGGAGGGTTCCCTTTTCTCTGCATCCTCGCAAGCATTTGTTGTTTGTCTTTTGGATGTGGGCCATCCTAACTGGTGTGAAGCTTCCATAGCATTTTATTCAATCCTCAAGTACTAGCAGTCATCACACTGCATTGAAATTTCTTGATTGTAAATTTATTGTCATCTCCTAGAGGCCAAGAACATTGTTTTATTCATCTCCAAATTACCAAAGCATAGCATATGCTTGAACCTTTGAAAAATTGTGCTCTAAATATTTGTTGAATTAAATGAATGGGTTCTAGGGTGATCATGCACATGGAATTCTCAGTGTCCACATAAAATCTGCTCCGATAAAATATAAATGCTTCAGTTTACAAACTCTTCAATTGCTTCATGCTAATCTATTGTTTTATTTTATCACTGAAATCAATTTTTTAACATGAATTTATTAGTTCATCTGAGCATAAGAACAACCCTATATGACACAGAAGGGAAGTCATCATTTTACAAATGAAGAGACTAAATTTACAACATATGAAAACAACTTGTTGGAGGCATTTCACTTAGTAAGTGTCAGAGCCAGATCTGGAATCAAAACTTTTGATTTTCTACTCAGTTAATTTCCTCTAAACTACTACATGACATTCGGTAACAAAAAGTTGTTCTATAATTTTACTAGGGAGTTTTAACTCCCGGGCTGTTCTCCCCCAGTTATATACTTGGCTTTTAGCCACTTTCTTTCATCACCCCATTCTGCTACTCCCTATTATTCCCTCCCTTCACCTCCCCTGTCCCCACCACAGTCCCTGAGATCTCAGGAAAGAAAGGCTATGTCGAATTGGCATAATATTGTATCTATTTATAAATTTACTTCAGCATTCCTTATTCCCTATGTATGTACAGTTCTAGAAACAGGTGACTAATCTTACTGATTCCCTCTTTAATTCATTAGTTCAATACAATCTCTGACATGTTTTATATATTTGTAGAAGAATCATTTTACCTTTTCTGAAAATTAGTCTATGTATTATTCTTGTTCTTTCTCAATAATGTATGAATAAAAGCTTTTTCAGGAAATAATGCCATTTTTGCTGATCTGCAACTTACAGTCTAAGAAAAAACTGTGCTCTCTCTGCAAATGCTGCTTCAAAACCTAACTAACAAGTTAAAGGAATTGCCTTTCTTTGCCCCAGTAGAGGAAACAATTTCAATCTCAGTCAGATGTGAGGAAGAGGTAAACACAGACAGCAGAGCTAAAAACAACTCTTCCAATTTTCATTTCTGCCCAGCAGACTTGGAGTATAGAAAGAGTTGCTTCAGTCCCTATATATAAGGATAGAAATGAAGTCTCTCTGTCTCTTCCCCCTTTTCCTTTCCACCACCCTCACCCCTACCAAGGGACTAAGATTTGGAGAGTCGTATTCCTATCAAATTGCAATTCTGTAGTCTCTTATATTTGAACCATAATAGATGAGAAAGGAAGGAAAGAAACCAAACTGTCACAGCATCCTCAAAACATTAAAAGAAGACATTGTTCTGAACCTTGCAAACACCTGTCATTGTCTTCGTCATCTTTATCCTAATCTATAATCATCCACAGAACTTGTTATAAATCTTCAGCTTTCAGCCTGCTGTGTAGAATGACGGGCTTCGGAGCAGGTGATCAACAGATCAACGCTCTCCTTCCAGCACTGTCACTGGTTTATTATGTAATCTTTGGAGCTTTGATTCTTCATCTGTGAAAACGAGGTCACGGCTATTGAGCATATTAAGTGAGATAAATCAATATAACATCTACAAAAGCTCTGTCCAAACTAACAGTTCTATAAAAGTTAGTATCAGTTGCTTGACCTGTTTCCATATCTCTAATGGGAACAAGAATAATGCTCCCTACCTCATAGGATTCTTATGAACTCTAAATGATTTAATACATGTGAAAACAATTCCTGACATAGTGCTTAATAAATGTTAACTATTATTATTAAGGGAAGCTCCACAAGAGGGCGTGTCAGATTTTTAACATCTTTTTCATCTTCCACAGAGAACAGACCCATGCACCCAGCAGGCTGCATCTTTCCGAGAATTTTTGCAAACGGAACAATGTGACCCCAGCCTACGTCGCGAGAGGAATTTGGAGGGTAGGACGGCCATAGGCCGGAACCCAAAGCGTGGTGTCGTGAGGCGCCGGAGCCTCTTTGCGGTTGGACGCGAGCCCCGGAAGTGGGGAGGGCGGATTCTGTGCTGCCCTGTGAGATCGGCCGTCCCGCGAAAATGCTGCTGGACCTGTCCGAGGAGCATAGGGAGCACCTGGCCTTCCTGCCGCAAGTGGACTGCACGGGTCAGGCGGCTCGGCAGCGGAGGGTGGTGGTGGTGTGTGTCTCGGGAGGGGACCCGGGGGAGGGTCCGGCGCTCATGGTCTTCTGGCTTCCGTTGCAGTGGTCGCCGAGTTTGGGCGGATTGCAGTGGAGTTTCTGAGGCGAGGCTCTAACCCCAAGATCTACGAAGGAGCAGCCAGTAAGATGGGGGGATGCGCAGGCCCACGAGCTGCGCTGGGAACTGTGGGCCATTCCCTGGCGCCCTGGAGAGGAAGGGGTTATTGCGACTCCAAGGGTTTTATTCTCATTGTGGTGGAATCAAACCAAAAGGGCACTTCAGGCCGGGTGCAAATCGTGCCATTCCCCTAAGTAGATGTGAGGTTTTTAAAGTTTCCATTAAGTCGGTTTCCTCATATGTAAAGTGGACATAATATCATGTGCCAGGGATACTGTGATGTTTAAATGCACCAAAATGTGTGATGCAGTGGGGTGAGCTATAAATATGAAAGTGGTCGATTATTATTGCTTTCTCAGATCTACTTTTCAGCAAAAAATAATGCACAGGGGACTAAGATTACCGGTCTTTGTCGAGTTCCCCTTTTAAAACAAGCCTGAAATAGCTGAGCTTTCAAGAAGAGGGCTGAGTATCTGGTTCTCGTCTCCACGGGTCTGCATTTTGTAAAGAAGGTTACATGGTGGGAAATACTGGAGGGCATTTGGCTGGGAATGGAGAGTGAACAGGAGACTATTACCAACTCACTTTTCATTGCAGTGTTTGAAAACATGGAATGATGAATAATATTTCTTCTTGATAGTTTGAATAAAAGAGTAAATCTCTCACAGTTTTTTTTTCCTTTTTCTCAGGAAAACTCAGTGTGAGTAGTGACACTGTCCAGCATGGTGTGGAAGGATTAACATACCTCCTTACTGAAAGCTCAAAGCTCATGGTAAGGGCTTTTGTGGACTGTTTTGTATTATCCAGACCTTCTAATGTCCACTATATTCTATATCAGAGACCTGGCAGGTACCTGCTTACTTCAGTAATGTTGTTAATGGTTTATAATTAATTTAGCAAAGCCATGCCTAAACAATATGACTATAACATGATCTGCTGGTATGAATAC
Source organism: Phataginus tricuspis (assembly GCA_029783875.1). Classification (NCBI taxonomy): domain Eukaryota; kingdom Metazoa; phylum Chordata; class Mammalia; order Pholidota; family Manidae; genus Phataginus; species Phataginus tricuspis. The sequence goes on from JAQQAC010020790.1 coordinate 10,023,842, forward strand.
CTCTTGGCTAGTATACATTAGAATTGCCTCTGATTCTGCATGGTATTAAGTCAGATACCACAGTATGTATTCTAAGAGCAGGGAGAATTAAATTATTTTATTTTTCTACAATATCTGGCTTGATGGTAAATAGAGAAAACTGGGCGTGTTAAGTTTTTTTATTAAGTCATTTAATTTACATTAATACTAAAATATGTTTATGTACCAGAAACTCAGATTTTGGAATAGTGAGCAACAGTTGGCCTTTATAAGGAGTGTTTTTTCTTTTACTAGACAGAAAAAGGGGATATATACTTCTGTGTATATTTTAGTATTTACTAGACAAAGTTTGAAAATGTCTTTAACTCAATTCCTTTTTAGATTTCTGAACTGGATTTCCAAGACTCTGTTTTTGTTCTGGGATTCTCTGAAGAACTGAACAAATTGTTGCTTCGGCTTTATCTGGACAACAGAAAGGAGATCAGAACCATTCTGAGTGAATTGGCACCAAACCTTCCCAGTTACCACAGCCTTGAATGGCGACTAGATGTACAGGTATGGCCTTTTTTTTTTTTTTACCTGACATTGAATATAAGATTTATTTTAGGCTTATGTACTATCCTCAGGCTTATTGTATTCTTTACCACCTTAACCAAACTCTGGTTTGAAACTTTAGTTTTTTAAAGTTCATTTTCAGACCATTACACAAGTGGTTCATTTTCTTATATTTCTAATGTGTTTACATTGGTTTCATTTGCAGCGTTTGTAGAAATAGGTTATTTTCAAAAAGGAAATGATTACATAGATTTTTAAAGTGGTGCTTAGATTTTTTAAAACTTTTCTGTTTAACTTACACGCACATATAGAAAAGTGCACAGGACATGCACAGTTCAATGAATTATCACATGGTGAAAACACCCATGCTCACACTTACCCATGACCAGCGTCCCAGAAGTATCCTTGCCTCCTTCCAATTAGCTCCCCTTCCCTCCTTGCCAGAGGCAACCAGATAACCTGACTTCTAATGCATAGATTACTTCTTCCTGTTCTTTATCTTTCTGTATATGGGATGGTTTAGTAAATATTCTTTTGTCTCATGGCTTTTACATATATTATGTTTGTGAGAACTCGTTGTTTTTAAAGCCACATGGACAACCAAAGGGAGTTTTCAGACTACTGCATGTAGCTCTTTATTGAGCATTGACAGATAACTGACATTGATAAGTTGACATTTATTGAGTGTCACCATTTGCTGATTAGAACTATGCTTAGTGCTTTGGAACACAACAGAAGTGTAAGACACTTTCTCTGCTGGAAAAGATGTTACCTATAGGGATACTAGATGTTCAGATGTTCAGATGATTATAAATATAGTTCTGGAAGGGAAAAAAGAATACCATTGTATAAATGAAAGTACAACTGTCAACTGTATTTCAAAGAAGCTATAGCTTAAGTAGTTCAGTATATGCTGACAAGATCCAAAAAGCTTCAACAAAAAGTGAAATTTCAGAAGGGTGAATGCATAGAGAAACTCAGGGTAAATCTTCTTGATAGAGGGGACAGTGTAAGTTGTAAAAGGCCCGCGTGGATGGGGGCATGAGCCTATGAATATGTGGTATAGTGTACTCGTTCCCAGCCTTGACTACAGACTGCAATGACCTGGGAGCTTTAAAAAATTCTGATGTCTGTTCTGTGTTATTGGTATGGGGTTTGGCCTGGGCACCAGGATTTTTAAAAGCTCCCCTTTCACCCCAAGTAATTCTAATGTGCAGTAAAGTTTGTAAACGACTATAGTGAATTATTTTCCATTTGAAGGGTGATAAGGTGGTCGAAATAGGTTTTAGAAATTCAGTTAGAGGAATTTAGTTACCAGTGTGATGAGTGCTTGAATAGGTATTAACACAATATATGGTATAAACTACATAATAGGCTCCACGGGGCAGGTACTATGTCTTATTCACTACTGTGTCCTCAGTACAATGCCTGGCACATAATAGGTATTCAGTGCTGAATATTAAGAAAGATGTGTGTGTGAGGAAGCAGCTTCTTAAACAAATTATAAAATATTTCTCATACAGCTATCCAGTGCCAGGTGGGGTAGGTTCAGCAAAGACCAAGAAACAGTTCATGCTCTTGGAGACATCATAAGCAGCAAGTCCTGTGGGGCTCATGGGGGGAGAAGATCACTGTGGTTAAGCCTTTATGTTCAGATCTTCTCATAATAACCAGCTGGAGGAGGAGGTGTAGAGATGGTCATGTTCTTGAGGTTCAATAGTAATTTATCTTTTATATTTTTAGCTGTCTCTTGTGTGGGATAAGTACTGATGTTTGGGGTCCAGTAGCCCTCAGAAGTTCTTTTATTGGCTTTATTGATTTGCTTTTCGTTTTTCCAGTATGAAGTTAGAAACTTAAGCAATCGAATTTTCTAAAATCAAACTCAAGAGCTCATTTGCCCCGTAAAATGGGTTTGAGTAGCTGTGTTACTGCAGACCGATACAGTTTTAAAGTTGAGGGTATACTGAAAAAATATTGCTTCATGTGGTGAAATGTATTTAAGGCCTGGAAAAACTACTCAGAGAACTAATTGATTCCATAAGCTTATCAGCTGAAATTATTACAAGGGATTCTAACTGATATGTATTCTTCCACTTACGGGAGGAAGATTTCTCAAATGAAGACTAGCTAAATGGCTAAGAAACCAGTAGCAGGACATAGGATCTTGCATTTTTGAGTAGCTGATTTGTATCATGCACACTAGTAGTGAATGGACAGTTACCATCTAATTATTGTGCAGTTGCTTATGAGAAATAAATTACTCATCATAGTTTAGTTTCTAAGAGAAGCATTTCCCCTACTTCCTAAGTTGCCAGCACAGTTAATGCCCTTGTTAGTAGCATCAATAAATTGAATGCATCTTAGGTTGGTGCAGGAGGATTTACCCTTAGGGCTGATCCATTTAAAGTTGCTATTATTATTTTTACAGCGAGAGGGACAGCATTTCATCCCCATTAAAAATTAAATGCATATCAAGAACTTAGTGACCTACTACTCTTTGTCCTATAGTACTGTCATTAAGATTTCTTTTTGAGGAAAAATTAGGCCTAATTATGTCTTAGTAAGTTAGGAATGTTATGTCATCTTTATCTAGAAATTTTAAAGAATGGCATAGGTACTTCTCTGTAAAAGTTATTAATCTAGATATCATGTTGTCTAAAAACTCAAGTCTTTCAACAAAAAATTAATGGCTTAATTACACACCTAGATATATTTGGTCTCTGTCAGTGTAAATAATAGAAGAAAAAGAAGTATAAATAATGCCTAATTGAATAAGTAGTGTTTTCATAGTTTCCAACTGTTATATCTATAATTTTCTCTACTAGAAACGGTATTTTACCTAACAAGTACATATTTTACGTCTAAGGACTACCTCACCCACAGGGATTGACCTCTTGTTTCTGAACTATTTTGAGACATTAAATTTCAGCTTTGGATCAGTATCTTGTTCTCTTCTTTTGGAAGCCCAAATCACCCAGAATTAATTAGAAGAAGTTACTAGTCAGAATCTTCTATGTTGTGGTATTAAGTTAATCCTGAAATCTCGGGTTTGGATTTGTCACTTGCTCGGAAGTCTCTTCAGTTCAGTTTCTTGTCCTTTTGACTTCACTCCTATAGTTTCAGATAGCAAGCTTCCTTTCTTGTCTGACAAGATGTTTCAGGCTCATCTTGTACAATTCCTGTCCCAGACCTTTAATTAGCTATTACTTAAAGGAGGTCCTGGTTCTTTTTAAGGGAAAATGGTCTTTAGAGAGCACAGTCTGGTGCTGGGGTTAAATACCATCACTTCCAAGTTGGTCATGGTTTCCAGTGTTTTGTTTTTTTTAATATGTCAGTAGTACTTACTTTTAGAATTTTGGAATATATCATACAGATTATATTATTTGGTTTAAAGAATAATAATAAAACAAGAACCCATTGCCAAGGTTAAGAAATAGAACAAAACCAGTACCCTGAAAGCACCAATGCCTTCCTCTAATTTCAACCCCTTCTCAGTTCCCTGGAGGTAACCATTATCCTGATTTTTCTGTTAATCTTTTCCTTATAGTTTTTTTAACACATAATTTTTCACTACATTTTTTAGATTTTTGTGTATTTTTTTATGCAACTTGCTTTTTTGATTGACCATTTTCTTTTTAGATTCATCCATGACAATATATGTTACTTTCTTTTTGTTGCCATTTAGTAAGCATTTCATTGTATGACTACTCTCAATTTATCCATTCATTGTTACAGTATATTTGAGATGTTCCTAATTTTTGACTCTTAGAAACCAATACTATTATGAATATGTGTGTATGTGTAGGAAGTGAAAGTATATACCTAGGACTGGAATTGCTGGTAATGTATACTGTTTCTTCAAATGATTCTTTCATCACTGTCACCAGCAGTGGATGAGTTCTCATTACTGTCACTTGCAGGGCACCATGTGGACACGTTTTTATTTCTCACCAGGCTGGTATGTGTAAAACACTTTTGAGGTTTCATTGGCCATTTTCCTGATTTCTAATAAAGTTGAACCTGTCTTCCTATGATCATCTATTTGTGCTGCTTTTGTGAAATGCCCCCTTAGGTAAACCAGTACCCTGGAAGCACCAGTGCATTCCTCTAAATTCTTACACATTCTTCTCTTGGTCTTGTGTTTTGTGGGGTTTTTTTCTTATTAAGTCAGAGCAGTTCTTCAGGCATTCTGGATACTAACCTCTTTTTGGTTACATGTGTTACAAAATATCTTCTCTCAGTTTGTGGCTTCGTTTTCCACCATATTTAGGTGTCCTTTGAAGAAAATGTAGTCATTTTAATGTAGTTCAGTTTATCAGTTTGTCCTTTATTGTTTGTGCCTTTTATATCATATTTAAGAAATCCTTCCCTGCTGTAAGATTATATATATATACTCTCATTTCTTTTTTTCTTTCCAAGGGCTTTAAAGTTTACTTTCCATTTTGAAGTCTGTGATTCATCTGAATTAGATTTTTTTATATGGTGTAAAGTAATTATAAATATTACATATTTTTTCAGCATGACTATTAAATAGTTATCATGCTCTTCTTCCATTTAAAATCAAGCTTGCAAGCAGAAGCCTCAGGCAACAGATAAAACCATCAGTGACTATAAAACTACACCTTAATCAGAATGGAGGTCACACCCCCAGAGTCCTGCAGACAGACCCGGCCACCCTGCTCCATTTGGTTCAGCAACTGGAACAAGCCCTGGAGGAGATGAAAACGAGCCACTGCAGGAGAGTTGTGCGCAGCATCAAGTAGTCCCAGTTTGAAGGTTTTATTCCTTTTGGGCCACTTGTGAATTGATGATATGTGGCAGTTACTTTCAAAATTATTTTTTTATCAGTTGATGGTGATAAATACATTTGGATTCCATGAAATTTCTTTTCCATGATAAGGCATTGCGGTCTTGATCAAAAGCTAAAGTAAAGTTCCTTTCCTGGTGCTAAATGTGGTTGGCTTCTTGACAAATTAAGATGTATTTTGTATTTAAATGTGTAAATAGGATTGAATCAACTACAAGTGAATCTGTACTGTTCATATCTTCCATATGTACGAATGACTGTCCTTTTTTTAGTGCTTCTTTTGGCTGCTTAACATTATTATTTTTCTTCTTATTGACCAAAGTTTGAAAATAAAATTCACAATGTAGTATTACTACTATTCAGAATATTTATAGACAGTTCAATGTTTTTGACCTTTACAAGTGCCCTACAATGTTAATAATCATGCAATAGTTGGAAGTAAACATGAATTTTTTTTAAATGCTGTATTGTTTAGGCAGTTCCTGCATTTTTCTTTAGATATGAAGATAACAGGTACTTACGTATTGCAAGTTTGAGTTGTCATGTCTAATCAGCTGAAATAGCACTAAAACTTATATGATCGTGTATTGTATTTTATCAAGGACTCCTTTTTTTCACTAGTACCCAAATCATCTAAGAAACATGCTGTCGTTTACATTTATAAACAGTGGATGCGGAGTAATATAATCAGTTCTTAATTACCTGTATATAAATTACAGTCATTTTTTATAATTTTGTTTGAATAAAGTAGAAAGAGGGCAAAGAGAGGCCATGTTTACTACATTCTAAGCAAATAGCCCTTCTTCCTTACAAACTCAATTATTGTGTTGTTTTGTTTCTTAGCAGGTAACTCTAAGCTATCAGCCTGAAAAACTAAAATGCTGATGCATCAGGTCAGCCTGACAGAGCGCAGGCACATGGGAGACCTAAGGAGATACGAAACTTAAGGTGTAATTAGCAGATGTAATGTTGAGGGGCACGGGGAGGGCTGTACAACTCAGAGAAGACAAGTAGTGATTGTATAGCATCTCACTACGCTGATGGACAGTGACTGTAATGGGGTAGGTGGGGGGGACCTGATGAAGGGGGTAGTTTAATAATCACAATATTGCACATGTAATTGTAGATTAATGATACCAAAATAAATTATAAAAAAAAAAGAAACTTAAGGTGTAGCAGACTTAGGGAGAAAAATCGTATGATAAAAATGGAAATGGGGCTTCAGTCTTAAATATGTAACTAGGGCCTTAGTCTGAGAGTTTCATCCCCATGAAGCAATCCAGGAAAACCTTTAGGACCATCAGACTGCAAGCTATACTCCAGGCTCCATCCATACTTATCTTCCTAAGAATTAGAGGTTTTCAGGTCAGAGTGACATGTTTCTCCTTTCTAAAGAGAGCCTAGTAGGGAACAGGCCAGTGAAAAAAAAGCACAACTGAAGTTACCTTCCATTGTTCTCCTGCAGGCATCTGAGCCACCCTTTTCTATAGATAAATGTTCTGCAGTTACAAAATAACTATACTATTAAATATTAGCAAACTGAAAATCAAATAATTTTTAATTATCATGATAACTTGATTAATAAAGCTTTCATATTCACCTTACAAACAAAAGGAAACTTTACATATTATATGGAATAGTAGCATTTATCTTCGGCTTTAAAAACGACAGGCCTGCCAATCTTATATGATAAAAATAGCTCTGTGAGGCTTCTGGTCCACATTTGGTGGCAGATAAGCAGGGCTAACCCCAGCCAAGATTGAAGTAATAGCCCTGTGTCTCCCCAAAGCCACCTTTCTTCTACCTCTGTATCCACTCTTCTTATCCCAGTCAAGTCCAGAAACCACGTGTTAGTCTTTTTCTACGTGCATCAAACCCCCCTGGCTGCCTGTGCACTCCATTCCTTCTGATGTTCCGCTTTCACCTTCTTGGGACAGGGTGAGTTGGAAGCAGTCTCCCAACTTCTTTTTGAACCTAAGGGCTCACCTTGTACAGGTCATTAAATGAGCCTCTTCCTTTTCTTGTTTAAACATTCCATACCCATATGGATTCCTCTGCCTTGTTTGTTTCATGGCACATTTGATTTCTGTATAGCTTGTATGTGACATACTTCCTGCAAGATGCAGTCACGTTCCACCCTGCGTATGACCAGGTTTCCTGATGCTGGGCAATGTGCTTTTCCATCTATAGCTATCTAAATATTTATTAAAACATTTGGATTGCCATAATGGGGAGGTACAGAGAAAGTGATTTTATTTCCTTAAAGTAAAAAGGTGTGTCGGAATACAAATTATCTGCATTAATGTACTTTGAAACTTGGCTTCTACTCAGGTTGTTGCCATTTTTCAGCCCAAGCAAGTTTTCATAAGGTGAATTTATATTTATAGTGTAATTCTTGTTTGTTGTCATTAGAAATATTGCTAATTATGTACCATCAGAGTGGAGGACCATGCTCTTCTATTGTGCTTGAACTTAAATTGAGGCTTTTTCATTGCAAAGATGAGTTTTCATTTTCCTCTTTCACAGTTTTATCTTCTCATGCAGAACAGTGCCCAAAAAATAGTTAAAAAGAGAGGCAACACAGAAAACAGGATTTTTTGCTCTGTCTCACAAACCATATAAGCTTTTACCTCTTTTATTCTTAATTTTTATTACGCTTAACTCTCTTACATTGAGTTATAAGCCACCCATTTATGTAAGGCATTACAGTGATAGAAAAAACAAAGCCTTTTCTACCTCTTACAATAATACTGATTCAATTTTGTTAAATATTTATTAAATGCTTAGAGGAACCCATGTTGTGTGTCGAAAAAGGATAAAGTCCTAATCTCCTAGAATGCTCTCAAGCCATTCTGTCCTTGAAAATAGTTTAATCCATAAATTGACTAGGCTGTAGAAAGGAATCAACTAAGGGGGCCAGTTTGAAGGAGGGAAGTTCCTCTGGGCTGTCTATTGGAACTACTGTTTCTTGAATTTCCACCTTCTTCTGGAAGATAAAACTCTACTATTCAGTAGCTAGAGCTGTAGAAATGTGCAGAGGAAGGGGTAGATCATTACAGAATACTGTGAAATACTTAGACACGGTTAGGATGGCAGAAGTGATCCTTATCCTTTGAAGTGGGGTTCCCTGAGGTAACCAGAGGTGTGATGGGAAAAGCAAATTGGACTCTTTTTTTTTTTTACCTGCATGCCAATGTTGTGATTGTCATAAATCCAATGAGAAGTGGATGCCTGTGGTTTTGAAGGAATGTGCTTAGTTCACAAAACGAAAAGGCTTCTCAGTTAACTCAAAGACTAAAAACGCACAGATTAAAATTCAGAGAATGAGGAAAAGAAAGTCCAGGGACGTCTTTGAGTTTCACTGGGGCTAGTATAGGATATGATCACTGGGGTTAGGATATGATTTCTTGGCATGGTCTGTAAACTATATGCTTTTATTCCAAATAAAAATTCTTCTAAAGTTCAAGTGAGTTTAAGTGCTGCAACCTGATAAAATTGCTTATTTACAGCTGAGGCTGTTGTGCAATTCATAGACTAAAAGAACTAAGGAAGACTTAGGCAGTTTTTTTAGTACCTATAAAAAAATGAGCAAATCACTGTGAACTTAACAAAAAAGGTCAAAATAATTTGTCTCACAATATAAGCACTTAATTAAAACCTTTTTATAAAAAATATTTAGACTCTTAAGGATGCAGTTATTGGATATGCTCTTTATGCTTTTCTTCTTCCACTCTTTATTTTTGCCTAGACATAAATACCAAATTCCATGTCTTTATTAGACCCTTAGAACAATTTCTTTTTATGTCATTTCTATCATTAGGCTTTCTCCCTCCCTTAAAAAAATTTTTAAGAAATAATTCACATAGCAAAATTCATCCTTACAAAGCATACAATTCAGTGGTTTTTAGTATGTTCACAAAGTTGTGCAACCATCACCACTATCTGATGACAGAACATTTTCATCACTACAAAAAGAAACGCATATCCATTAGCAGTCACTCTCCACATTCCCCTCCCACTAGCCCCTTGCAGCCCTAATCTGCTTTCTGTGGCTATGATTCTTCTAGACATTTCTGTAATTTCTTTCTGGACATAGAGTAAGTAGAATTATGCTATATAAGACTTTGTGTTTCACTTAGCAAAATGTTTTCAAGATTCAGTTTGTAGCATGTTATCAGTACTTCATACATTTTTTTTGTGTGACTGATAATATTCCATTTATGTCTTCCTTTACTCGCTTGTTTTTTTTTATTTTGGTATCATTAATATACAATCATATGAGCAACATCATGTTTACTAGATTCCCCCCATTATCCAGACCCCCCCACATACCCCATTACAGTCACTGCCCATCAGTATAGTAAGATGCTATAGAGTCACTACTTGTCTTCTCTGTGCTATACTGCCTTCCCCGTGCTCCTCCCCTACGTTATGGTTGCTAATCGTTATGTGTGCTAATCGTTAACGCCCCTTATTCCCCTTCCCCGTCCCTTCCCATCCACCCTCCTCAGTCCCTTTCCCTTTGGTAACTATTAGTCCATTCTTGGGTTCTGTGAGTCTGCTGCTGTTTTGTTCTTTCAGTTTTTTTCTTTGTTCTTATTCTCCACATATGTGTGAAATCATTTGATACTTGTCTTTTTCGGCTTGGCTTATTTCACTGAGCATAATACCCTCTAACTCCATCCATGTTGTTGCAAATGGTAGGATTTGTTTTCTTCTTATGGCTGAATAATATTCCATTGTGTATACGTACCACATATTCTTTATCCATTCATCTTCTGATGGACACTTAGGTTGCTTCCATTTCTTGGCTATTGTAAATAGTGCTGCGATAAACATAGGGGTGCATGTCTTTTTCAAACTGGGCTCCTGCATTCTTAGGGTAAAATTCCTAGGAGTGGAATTCCTGGGTCAAATGGTATTTCTATTTTGAGGAGCCTCCAAACTGCTTTCCACACTGGTTGAACTAATTTGCATTCCCACCAGCAGTGTAGGAGGGTTCCCTTTTCTCCACATCCTTGCCAACATTTGTTGTTGTTTGTGTTTTGGATGTTGGCCATCCTCACTGGTGTGAGGTGATACCTCATTGTGGTTTTAATCTGCATTTCTCTGATGACCAGCGATGTGGAGCATCTTTTCATGTGCCTGTTGGCCATCTGAATTTCTTCTTTAGAGAAGTGTCTATTCAGGTCCTCTGCCCATTTCTTAATTGGATTATTTGCTTTTTGTTTGTTAAGGTGCGTGAGTTCTTTATATATTTTGGATGTTAACCCCTTCTCAGATGCATCATTTATGAATATATTCTCCCATACTGTAGGATGTCTTTTTGTTTTGCTGATGGTGTCCGTAGCTGTACAGAAGCTTTTCAGCTCGATATAGTCCCACTTGTTCAGTTTTGCTTTTGTTTCCCTTGCCCGGGGAGATATGTTCATGAAGAAGTCGCTCATGTTTATGTCCAAGATATTTTTGCCTATGTTTTTTTCTAAGAGTTTTATGGTTTCATGACTTACATTCAGGTCTTTGATTCACCTTGAGTTTACCTTTGTGTATGGGGCCAGACGGTAGTCCAGTTTCATTCTCCACATGATTTTTGAAAGGATTCCTAATGACTCTGATTTACAGCAAAATTTAAGAACATTACTGAAGTTTTTCCTTTATGATATGCTTCCCTGACTGAATTTAAGCCTGTTGGAGAGGAAGAAATTCAAACTATCCAGATTCATCAGTGCCCTGATCCACCCACTAGTAGGTCCAACTACAACTAAAAATGGCTAAAACAGTAAAAAGAATCCCTTGGCACAAATAACTGTCAAGTCCAGAGGTAGTGTTGGTTTCAGACAAACCCGTCCGGTCACCCAGTGATGGCACCAGTGACCCCGCATCTTTCTGTTTCTCTTACCGGTCTTGGTGTTGGCTTTCCTCTAATTTGGCTTCCTCATGGCCAAAGATGGCTGCTAAAGACACCCAGAAAGTGAGCCCATCTCTCCCAGTATCATTATTAGAAAAAGTTTTCAGATTCACTCTGAATGGACTGGTTTAGTTTACAAACTGATTGCTGTGTTCAAGGGGTTGGAATGTGCTAGAACAAGAGTGGAGTCCTCTTCCCAGGAACCATAGCAATCCCCAAATGAACATTACAGCTTTTTCGGAAGGAGAAGGGGAGAAAAATCAGTGCTGAGATCATCACATATCTGGTATAACCACACAGCGGTTTGGCCTAGCTGCAGAATTTGGTCACAAAACTATAGTAGTGCTTTGTATTATTATGCTGTATACTATATTATAAAATACATAATACTTTATAGGTAATCTAGATATACTTTCACACCAATTAATGACTAATAATTAAATATGATTATATTCATCATAACTATTTAGTGAGAGAAAACTTGAGAACAAAAAATTTTGATTTGGACTCTGCAAACATAAGTTGTCTCAGTAAACAATGTTTTCTTGCCTCATTTTGAAAAACAAAAAATGTTAGACCCTCCAGAAAGTCTGAATTATGAATTCCCACCCTCCAAGCTGAGTGTCATAGCCAAGAAGATTCTCTTGAGCTTTGCCCTTTATAATTTTCATTATGAAAGCAATAGGGTTTAAATTTCCTCCATGAAATATATTATTGAATTCTAATAATGGGTATGCCATTTCTAATAACATATGCTAAAAAGAAAAAAAACACCACACACACAAAAATTTCCCTAAAAGTTCCCTTCCCCCTACCCATTTCCAAGGGGATGCTAACTCTCCCTAGTTGGAAACTTACTGTTGAAGAGCTTGCTGTCACCAAATACCCTTCTGATTATAATTGGCTTTGCATAAAAAGTTTCCCATAGACAGAAAATGTGCTAACCAGCAAACATGGATTTGGGGTCTGCTTGTAATTATGTTTCCTATTGCAAATTAATTAATTGACATTCATGAGCCCTTCGTGTTCCATTGTGTCTATGTCTGCTAACATTTAAGTGTCTGAGTTTATAAAATTGAGAACCACATTCCAGAACAAGACCCCTGCCGTAAACTTAGTACTAAGACCAGAGATGTTATCCTGTCCTGGTGGCCAGACAGTCATTCTTCAAGCCAGCCTGACCAGACTCCTTTTATTCAAATTGTACCAGTAAAATCCTTTAAAAAAAAAAAATAGACATAAAATAGAACAGGTCACATTTCCTTTGGCATTTAGCAGCCCTTAAACCCAGCAGATGGCACCCATCCCTAGACATAGTGAAAGGAGAATAAGATAGCCCAGTGCCATCCTAGGCCTGATTATGGGAGGTTGTGGTGAGGAAAACTCAGTAGTTAGAATGTGAGCTTTGAGGAAATATTGGCCCTAAAATCTCTGGAATCATCTGTGGAAGGAGAGAAGAAGCCTATCTGCAAAAGGTGAAAACCGAATTTACGTGCAGGGCTGCATGTTCCATTACTCCGGAAACAGGAAAAGGTATATTCCAGTGATGCAACATCATGGGCAAACTCTCTGCAGAGATGCAGTTACAGTTTTTAACTACAGAAGATTTCAAAAATACACAAAAACTAGATAGAATAGTACCAGGAAGCCTCATATACTCATCATTTAATTTCAGTAATAACTCGTGGTCAATTTTGTTGCATCAGAACACTGACCCACTTTGCTCAATGTCATCCACTCCCACTCCCATGTAATTTTGACTCAAATTACAGACATAATTTCTGAAATGGAGATTTTTCTAGTTGAGCAGGGAATTTATTCTGACTGGTAATATGAAAATGGTCACCATGGTTAGAAGACTTGGATTTCTTCAGATTACGATTCCCTTAAAATAATATGGCTTTGCTAAGTACGGGATTAGGCTGCATTATCTGAGTAAAATTTCACTTGTTCTTGGGGGAGTATAAGGTATGCTGTTATTTAAGGAATTTTTCACAGAAAATCAAGAGCAAGTCTGAGGACTGCAGGAAATGTACGTAGGCTAGATCCACACCTTGAGCCATAGGGAAACTGGCCTGGGTTAGAGTGAGCCACAGGGTGACACATAGGACTTTGTTCTAAGATTGAAGAATCCAGACTGCGGAAGATGTCCTGAGTTCTGTCTTTAGGGTCAAAACCACATTCTCCTGAGTGAAAAAGTAAAGTCATTCCCTGAAGGGAATGGATATTCCCAATGCCAGTTGGAGGCGGATAGTGATGGAGGACTTTGAGTGAAGTTAAGGCATTCCCCTTTCTCCCATGGCCTGAGGGAATTTGGGAGCCTTGTTTCCAGTTAGGTGAAACAATCTCAAGGGCCAGCTGTAAGGGAGAGAACGGGCTTCTGACTTAAGTGGGGTTGGCTGGGAGTTATGCAGAGAGGTCAGGATCTGGGGCTGAATGTTCTGATAGAGGCCACATATGGTAAGAATTTTAAGTTGTCTTCTGTGGTGTATTTTCCTTCTGTTATTTCTGAAACGTCAACAAAATCATGTTAAAAGTAGTACTCTGGTTTCGCCAGCCTGGTGTGAAATTGAAAGGTTAGGTATATACATAAGACACACCAGTACAAGGGAGAATAGTAGCAACCTGCTGTGGGAGACCAGTCCTGACATTGTAGGAGGGTGTTTGCACAGAGGTTCGCCCCCTGAAGCCAGATGCTATGATCTTGATGGTCCTTTGGGGCAGGAGAATGTTACCAGGGATTCTTAGGGTTCTTTGGGAGGGGAACCTGGTAGAAGACTACTTCCTATTACTCTGCTGGTAGGAAGGCAGTAAAGGAAACATGCCTTCATTCTAATCTCTAAGACCTGCAAGTCCTGAGCCTTCCAGAGATAATAATCATTAACATATGTCATACTCATGCCTGATATGGCTAGCGCATTTCTAGAAGGACATCTAAGAAACTGTTAACAGGATTTTCTCTGGGATTTCACTTTGAATTAATCTATACATTAAAAGAAATGTTTACAAAGTATAATCTATTCCTTTTACAAGTTAACTAAAATAAATAGAAATATATTTATTTTAATATATATATTATCTAAAAACATATCCCAGCTGAGCTAAAATGTTATGCTATATTAGGAATTAAATAATGGAGAAAAATGGCAACCCCCAGGATGATTTACATTTGCCAATTTCCTCCTAAATTTTCCTTCTGAAGTTTTCCTGCTTTTTTTTAACTTACAAAAGGAGATGAAATAAATCTCTGTATTACTGAACTGGAAGCTATAGAGCAACCTTAGTATTCTCCCAGGCTTATACCACTAGTAAGGCTGTTAATTCCTTTGCACATAGCATTAGATCAGATTTCTGCCTGCATACTTGAAGCCTGGCCTCAAGGTCAGTAAACCTGGAGTGAGCTCATCTGAGCCACCTCTTTTAATTTTAAACACTCTACAGGTGATTCTGATGTACAGCTGCAGTTGGTCCTGAATTAGAAGAACTGAAGAGAATGGTACAGGTAACACCCCTAGAGGACTCAACCCACATATCTACAAGGTGAGTAGGCATTAGTTGACTGGTCCATTCTAAAGGTTCTCCACAAATGAACAAATAACAGAGCCACACATAAACTGAACTCTGACAAAAAAGCGTAGATACTCTGTTGTTAAAACATTTGTTAAAAAGCTATTTTGAATAAATTTTTCAGTTAACTCCTCTCTGGCTTTTTAATCTGTGTTCTCCTTGCGGTTCAGGAAAACCCAATGCCGAGTGAATGAAGAGAAGGGAAAAGAAAGAATGTCTGTTGAAGGTATTTTTAAACTGGATTTTAGGACTGTTTTGGAGCTGGTATTAATTCAGTTCAAAAGGGCAGGAAAACATGCAAACCGAGGTAGCGTGAGGTTAGCATGGAAAATGGTGGTGGTACCTCTAGCTCTGTTGCCCACCCTCAAGGATTTGGGGCCAGCACATTAGTTCTCCATGCCTAGTTGTCTCAGTAGCACAATAACAAGGGGGTGGAACTGGACACTACTCCAGCCTTACAGTTCTATCTATGAGAGAGCACCATGGCAGGAAGGGCCAGAGAAAGCCTAGGAAGGGGATTTACTTTTTAGAGTGAACTAAAACTAGGATTCTTAATCTGGCATCTTTGGAGACCTCCAAAGTGTCCCTGAATCTCCTGCAATTGCATACAAAATGTTTATGTGCCTTTTTTCTGGGATAATGGTCCACGACTTTCATCAGATTCTGAAACCATTGGGAAAGATTAAATGCTGCTTTCTTTTTACTTCTTTTTAAAGGAGTCTAGGGGGCTGGGGGTAGAAAGTATAAAAAATATTCAAGTTAGGAAGATGGAAAAGAAGACCTGTTGATGTAGTCAGATATCTGGAGGGATTTTGATGGTTCTTGGAGCTGGGTAGAAGGCAGGTAATCACATTGCTGTGAGGAGGAAGGCAGAGAAGAGGTGGGCAAGAAACCATAGATGGAAATTCAAGGTGAGAGAACAGTTAGCTGGTAATTGTTGAAACTGCATTATGGTGCCTAGGGATTCATTATGTCATTCTCTTTACTTTTGATTAGGTTTGGAATTTTCCACAATAAAATATCTTTTAGAAATAAAGGGCCCCAGAGACAATTCTGGGAAGATGGCAGAAGAGGAAACACCAGAAATCTATCTTCCCACCTAAATAACAATTGCACTGGCAGAATCTGTCTGATGTAACTATTTTAAAACTCTCAAGTTTATGGAAAGCATACAAATGCCAGGGGAAGGGTAAGATATTGTTGGTTGATTTTGGTCAATGTCAGCTCTTGGCACAGTAGCAGCTACCCATTTCCTACCCTTCAGCCTCATGGCAAGCATCCAAGCATGTGTTCCTGGAGCAGCTTGCTCATAGTTTGCAGGAGCCAGGGTGGGAATAAAGGACACTGTCCTCCCGGTGTTGGGGATCTGTGCTCTGATGGTTGATTGCCACTTCTGATCACAAAGGTGTGGACAAAGAGCTGGGCAGCCGCTGTTGCACCTCCTTCACTGTTGAAAGCCCTTACTGCTCTGGCTGAAGTGACTTCTTGGGGTTTTAAAGGGCCATCACCCTTCAGTTTTCTTTTCCCCCTTTTGGAAGGCAGACATCGAAGACTAGGGCATTCAAAAGCAGCTGCATTTAAGAGAAACTTAGACAGTCACTGCACATGCCCAGGGGGAGACTCAGACTCAGAAAAGACCTGGAATTTACACACACGGCTGATCCTTGGCACAGAGACAGCCTACAACAAAAAACAGAAACAAAACAAAAAACAGCAAACCTTGGTGAAGGAGGAAAATCTGATTTTCAGAATTACCATAATATCAGATTCAAATGTCCAATTTTCAGTAACAAAAACAAACAAAAATCACAAGGTATACAAAGAAAGAAAAAAGTATGGCCAATTCAAAGGAAAAAAATAAACCAGCAGAAACTGTCCCTGAAAGACTTGGTGGATTTACTATACAAAGACTTTTAAACTGTCTTAAAGATGCCCAAAGACTAAAAGAAGATGTGGAAAAAGTCAAGAAAATGATTTAAGAACAAAAATGGAACTATAAATGAAGAGAAAACCTAAAAAGAAAGAAAAAAATATCTGCAGCTGAAAAGCATAATAACTAAAATGGAAAATTCAATAGAGGGATTCAAAGGCGTATTTGAACAGACAGAAGAGAGAATCTGTGAACTTGAAGATAGGACAATGGAAATTATACTGTCTAAAGAACAGAAAGAAAAAAGAAAAGTGAACAAAACCTGTGGTACACTATCAACAGGTCACTGTGGCAGTCCCAGAGGAGAAGAGAGAAAGGGACAGAAGAATAGTTGAAGAAATAATGGCCTATGAATTTGGAAAAGTCACAAATTTGTGGAAATTAAACAACACACTCTTAAACAGCCAATGGATCGAGGAAGAAATCACACAAGAAATTAGAAAATACTTAAAAGATGAATAAAAATGAAAACAACATACCAAAACTTCTGTGGCACAGTGAAAACAGTGCAAAGGGGGAAATTCATAGCTATGAATGCTTACCTTAAAAAACAAGAAATATATCAACAACCTAACTTTACAACTTAAGGAATGAGAAAACAAACTAAACCAAAGGTAGCAGAAGGAAGGAAATAATGAAGATTAGAGCAGATATAAACAAAATAAAGAATAGGAAAATAATAAAAATGGAAAGTAGAATGGTGGTTGCTAGGGGTTAGGGAGGAATGAAGAGTCATTATTTAGTGGATATAGAGTTTTCATTTTGCAATGTCAAAAGAGTTTGGGAGATGGATGGTGGTGATGGTTGTAAAGCAAATGAATGTACTTAATACCACTGTACTGTACAGTTAAAATGGTTGATAATACATTTTATATTTTTTACCACAATTAAAAAAAATCAGAAGAAAT
The DNA here is from genome assembly GCA_029783875.1 of Phataginus tricuspis. Classification (NCBI taxonomy): domain Eukaryota; kingdom Metazoa; phylum Chordata; class Mammalia; order Pholidota; family Manidae; genus Phataginus; species Phataginus tricuspis. Next base: position 10,041,496 of record JAQQAC010020790.1, read on the forward strand.
TTGAAAATAAAGGGCCTAGCAAGAAGACCTTGGGAAAAAGTCGCTGAGAGCTACTGAGCTTGTTATGAGAGAAGAGGTGAGTGGCCCAGGTCACCCTGTGGCTGAGTGAGTGGTTGGTAATGATCCTCCACTTCAAGCCATCTGCTTCCTTTTCTTCCTCAGTTCCCTTTTTCTGATCTGCTTCCCTGAGAGAAAAATCCCACTTCATTGAGACCTTAAATTCCAAGTTTGATGTGATGATTGTGAAAGATAAAGTGTGAAGTTACTATGGAAGGCCTTTTAATTTTCTGAGCATTGCATACACTTAAAAAAAATATATGGGGCTTAGTAACTTAATAGTATCAATAAAGGTGCATCAAGGTGAAAGAGTAGGTGATTTTATGATACATTTGGGTTGATGATCCAGTTTTCCTGAATAGGCATTTCAGGCATGGAATTTTGTGTAATTCCCCTGTTTGTTTGTTTTTCTGTATAAATACAGCCTTGATGATATGACAATTTCTGTTCTTTCTAAAATAAAGATGATATTACTTAGTAGCAGTGATATTTGGAGAAAAACAAATGCTTAGAAAATGTCAGAATACTCACAAGTTGCTAAAGTTTTTTTCTAAAACTCCACTTAAGTGAGACCTTCCAAATGTATGGATTTTTATGTCTTTACCTCAAACGAAGAATATTCTCTTTCACTGTCCCTTCCTCACACCTAACAGGGAATTAAAGTCTTTCAACATGTTTCACATTTACAAATTGGTTGTGTTGGAATTGTCACCCTGGCCTTCACCTTTTGGGCACCAGAGGGCAGACATCTTAAGTCTTACTTTTCTGAGATGTAAATCCTTTTCTTGGCTAAGTTTCCTCCTCTGGTTTTGTTCCAGCCCTTTGAGGAAACTTAAAGAAACAATTCAGCTTTGCTCTTCCTGATAACATCTTTCCCGATGCCTTCCTTGGTTCAACACACCCACCAGAGATAGAAAGCAATGCTCACTCAGGAGGCTACCACCCTTTCTCAATCTACACAATCAAAAGAATGGTCCTTGAAAATAGTCTGTGAAAACAATCAGTTCATAATCCTTTTTTGTTGTTGTTCTTGTTAACTTTTAACTCTTTAGGCTAACATTCTATTCATTACTCTAACAGTTAGAGGCTTATAAAGTGAGATAAGAGTGACTATGCCCTCAAAGGGGAAAGAAGCACCACATGATTGCAAAGTAGTTACCTCTAGGAGATAATGTTTACAAGACAAGGCCATTTGCCTAATAAGAAACTGACAAATGGTCAACAATGATTGCTAGGGACACATTTTTTCAAAAGAGTAATTTTTGGTCCTTGTGAATCTACTTCTCATAGTTTTATTTTTTTGTCTGAATTATCTGTGGAGCTTCCTTTATGAAAAACTTTCATTTTCTAAATCTGTTGACTCTTGTGGACTTACTTTAAACTGCACATTGAGAACCATTCAAGTAGCCATTTTGCTCAGTTCCATAGGATATTGAGGATATTGAGAAACCTAGAAACTGAACTTACAAAAATAAGACTTTGTTTATTGTGAAAAACCAGGTCTCAGTCATCATGAGTAAGTGATTCCATGAGAAAATGTAAAAGTACAGATGTGTAGAATATCTTTTTTCCCCTAATATCAAATAGAATATTTATATTTTCCTCTGAACCATCCCTCAATCACAGAATATTTAGAGTCGTTTCAGATTTCTTAGGATTGTCTTAATCTGTCTTTTTGTTCCTTCAACAACTACAATTTAGCTGAAGGGGTCAGAGACTTGAGAGCATTACAACAGCAATTTCTGAATTCAACACAAATAACCCTCACTGGATAAAGAGATTTTATGCTCAAAGTTTAGTCAACAGTTTTCTTTGTAAGCAAACTTGGAACCAGTGTTCCTAGGAAGATAGTATTAAAATGCCAGCTCACCTCCACCCAAAACAAAACAAAACAGAACAAAACCTTTTATATAGTTAAATATGTTGTCCTCTCTGAGATCCCCGCCATTCTGTTACTGTTATTTCACATTTTTGTAGTCACTGTAAGTAATAGGAAGAGAAATTAATATTTGTAGAGCACTTAATCCACACATACTGAGTTGTGCTTATCCATCTCCCAACTCCCCATGTGAGATACATCTGTGCGGTACTGTTAATTCCATTTCATGGGATGGACAGCTGCATCAGAGAAGTTAAATTACTTGGCAGGTTTCAAAATTCATCATTCAGGGAAGAATTAGTTTTATGTTTGTTTTGTTTTTTAGAATTGGTATAGACCATCCTGAATTTCTAGTGGTTTATGTGTATGTTTTTTCAAGTAAATATTTGAACTTGAAATATACTTTAAAATTAATACTGAGTACATGGAAAAGTATATTCTGAATTTCAATTCCCCCAACACCAACCCAACCCCAAATCATATGTTTCAGACACCTTTCTCTATTTCCTGGTATTACCTGTCTTCTCCACCTACATACCCTGCTCACCAGAGGAGTCACTCTCATTTGCAGCCTATGTCAAATCTGGATGTTTGTTTGGGAAGCAGTGTGGGTGGAGGGAAAAATGTAGCCTTGGGCACCAGACGCCTCCCACTCCTACTTATTGGCAGCGTGACCTTGAGCAAATTTTGTGACTTTTAGAGCCTCAGTTTCCACCTCAACAATAACATAATATATATATATATATATAATGTGTAATGTAACTGGCTTAAAAATACTTCCCATCCTCTTCGTTAGTAAATTGGGTATTAGCTATCAATAAATTATTTTGCCATTTCAGTTATGGTTTAGTTTGTGAGCCTAGTTGGGAACCCCAGGTCAGTTATTCTACCATAGGAATTAATTTTTTTATTGATTTCAGATTCACTAACGTCTACTTTTAAAAAATGTATTCATGAATTTCAAGAAAAAGAAGGTGGGACACACAGTCCTAAATGTGTAGGCCACGCTTCCTTTTCCTCTTGAAACAAGCTTTTGTCAGCAACTGAAAACCCTCCGGTGGTCAAGAATTGGGGTCACATATCACAATACAGGAACTGTAAATTCAGGAGAATTCAGGAACAAGTAATGGCTCAATGGCTAATCAAGGGCTGAACATGAAGAGAGCCCTGGGCAGAAAAAAACCTGACTTGGAGAAATTATCGTTTTCTGTGCATTTTCAACTCACCCCTTCTTTTCTTTTCCTTGTGCAAATTCCCGGTAATTTAAAATTTAAAACTATAACATAAAATTTCTACCTTCCTTCCCTTCCCTTTTCTTGTCTTTCCTTCCGTTCTCCTCTTGTTAAAAAGAAAGAAAGACACAGACCCAATGTGGGGTCACTTCTGCTAGGCCAAGTCACCAAGCTGGGGCTGAACACCAGCCTAATTACAGTTCCATCCTCTCCCAGAAATGGAGTGAGTCAGGCATTTTCTGTTCAGCATCAATAAGATGATCTGTCAGGAGTCCTCTCCATCTTCCTTAAAAGAAGAAGAGGTCACCTGCATTAACAGACCCTCTGCTTTTCCCTCAAAAGAAAGTGACCTTGCCTGAAACAATCCCTTCTTTTCTTTTGCTAATAACTTTTTCCCCATCCTCCTGTCTATAAAAACCTTCCATTCTATGCAACTCCTCAGAGCATCTTTACTTGCTGGGGAAGATGCTGCCTCAGTCATGAATCACTTAATAAAGCCAATTCCATTTGCAAATTGACTTGGATGAATTGTGATTTTTCAATATTTTCCCTTCCCTTTTCTTTTACATTACTTGAACTTCATTTAACATTGATTCCATCAAGATACATAAACTGAGCACCCATTGTGTGTCAGACACCGTGCTAAGCACTGAGAATACAGTGATGAGCAAAATAGCCATAAGTCTCATGAGGCTCATATTGGTTAGGAAGGCAGACAGAAAGTGAGCAACAATCAATAAATACGAAAGTGATTTCAGAGAATACTGATGTTATGAGGAAAATAGAGCAAACAGGTATCAGAGAGTAACTGGGGAGCCTCTTTAGACTGAGTAGTCAGAGAAGGCCTCTCCGAGGAGTGACCTTGGGCTACACCCGACTGATGAGGTCTGAGCCATTTGAAGATCTGAGAGAAGAGCTTTGCAGGCACTGAAGACAGAAAATGCCTAGGCTTTGCCGTGGGAGTGAACTAGTCTGTGGAAAGGACACAGAACTAGAGGGATGAGGCAGAGAGCGGTAGGAGACCAGGTCTAGAGGTAGGCTGTGGGGAGGGGACCTTCTAGATGGTGTTTAGGTTTTGGATTTTATACTGGAGCTTTTAAATCAAGAGGTCTACTAAATTACCTGTTGAATGCTGGACTGTAGTTATAGTGATTAGAAGCAGGGACATCAGTTAGGGAATAATGTCAGATGTTAAAGACGGAGTTTGGGTTAAGAATGTACAACAAAAATTCATTCTTGGCTATGTTTATTCTGATACTCCTCTCAAACACCCATATGCAGGTATCAAGTAGTCAGTTAAATATATGGTTCTAACGCTCAGGATTGAGAGTTGAGTTTGAGGTATTACATGACTGTGTTTGGCATGGAGATCAAATCATTCATTCAAAAAATATTTATTGAGTGTCTATTATGTATTAGTGGATGTATTATACACTGCTGCTAGAATAGTGCACTATATAGTATCTTAGAAGGCGAAGTGTTATAAAAAAGGGAAGGATATGGAGAATTAGGATTTTGAGGGGTGGAGCTGGTTTGTGATTGTAAACAGGGAAGTCAGGGAGCTTCAGTGAGAAGGTGAACCTTAAGATTTCCAAGAAGTGAGGCATTAGCTCTGTGGAGACCTGGGAGAGAGTGTTCCAAACAGAGCCGGTGCAAACTCCCTAAGATGAGAGCATACCTGGCATGTAAAGAGCAAAAGGGCCTGGAGAGCTGTGAGCTGGGTGCTGGAAGAAATCCCCGGGGACCCTCCATCTTTAAGAGGTCACGTGGATGGAAGGGAAGCTGTCAAAGACTGAGAAGCTGCAGCCTGAGTGGCAAACAGAAACCCAGGAGAATGTGGTGCCAGAGAAGCCGAGAAGAAGCAATGTTTCAAGAAAGAGACTGCTCAGCTGCTGCTGCTGAGAGGGCAGGTGAGATCAAAACCAGAAGTGACCATCAGAGATGACTTTAGTGACCTGGGCAAAAGCGGGCTCAGTGGACCGATCTGGATCACAGTGGAGCGATCTGGAAGCCTCGCTGGGAAAGGCCGAGGGGGGAGTCCTTGAAGGGCAGAGCTAGTGGTCAGGTTGTGTATGCCCAGGAGCTGGGGTAGATTTTTCTCTATAAGATAAAATTACATCGCCCGTGGGCCTCTCTCACAAAACAAAAGCATCTTGTAGTTCTCTTGGGTGCAACTGCATACATAGCCTTTCGTGGCACTCCGTGAAACATCTGGTAAACTGAACCGCGTTCATTCAGAATGACCACACCACCAAATTTATCCATGAGCTCATCTTCATGAAAGCCTAGAGTGAATTTACTAAGTCTCTCTTCCCAAGTCACTTAGTCTTTTTTGTGTAATTTCTCCATGTGATAAGCACGACTGCTGGAAAACTTGCTGGCTATTTCTACGGTTTTTAGAAGCATTGCCATAAAGAAACATAAATACTGAGCTGACAGCTGTGGTTTAGTTGTAAAATATTATGGATTAATTATGACATGTCCTTCTCTCTTCAGTTTAGGAATTTCTCTTTTATAAAAACGGTCTTCATATAAACGCCTAAGGAGAAAGGAAGAGACCACTAGGTTCAGAGTGGATGTCACACGGCTGACGAGGTGAGTGGAGTTAGGACGCAGCCACACCCCCCACCTCTCAGCACACACACATCATGGAAGGAGTTGCTGACACTTAGCAACTCAAAAATAAAAGAGGCAAATCTACTTGGTTTATATCACTTCTGACAGCTCATGCTAACAATAACAGTAGAATTATTTGTTAGGATTTTACTACTGATTTCGTATACTTCTGACTGTTGTATCAAGAGTCTTCTTTTTTGTGTGTGTATTTAAGACCCCTTCCTTTCTCCACTCCCATATTTTCCTAAGCTGTGCCCATATAATTGAATCAGTACATAATCAACTTGGGTGGAGTTAATCAGTAAAAGTTTTCTAGACCTGGCAGTACATTCACTTTGGTACAGTGGTTAAGAGAAGAGACTTCAACAACCTGGGGTTATATCCTGGCTCTGCTCTTTACTACGTATGTGAACTTGAGCAGGTTACCTAACTTTTTCATGCCTCGAATTCTTCCTTTTTAAAAGGAAATCATGATAGTGTTTTATAAGTGTTTTGCAGGTAATTTGTCTAATCTTCACAATAACCTTGTGAGATAGGTACTCCGATTAAATACCTTTTACAAATAAGGAAATGAGAGCACAGATGTTAAGTAACCTATTCTAGGTTAAAGTCTATTAAAAATAGACTTACTGTGTAATCCAGCAACCCCACTTCTGAGTATATATCCGGGAGAATTGAAAGCAGGGTCTCACTGAGGTACTTGTACACCCATGTCATTGTAGCGTTATTCACAATAGCCAAAGACGGAAGTAATGCAAGTATTCCTCAATGGAGGAATGGATAAACAGTATGTGGTATATGGACATACGGTGGAGTATGATTAAGCCTTAAAAAGGAAGGAAATGCTGACACATGCCACAACATGGATAAACCTTGAGGACATTATGCTGAGTGAAATAAACCAGTCACAAAAAGACAAATACTGTGATTGCACTTATATAAGGTACTTAGAGTACTCAAAATCATGGAGACAGAAAGTAGAATGTTAATTGCAGGGAGAGTGACATGTGGGGTTCTTTAACGAGCACCGAGTTCAGTCTGCAACATGAAAGGAGTCCTGGAGGTCAGCCGTACAATGGCGCGAATGTGCTTAACACTACTGTGCCTCATGGCTAGAAAGGGTTAAGGTGGTAAATTTTATGTTATGTGTATTTCACCACAATTAAAATAAGCAGATCATAAAATAAGCAGAAAACAAAAAATGAACTAACCAACAAAAGAAAAACAAACAAGAAAATCCCCTCCCCACCATAATAGGGTTGAGAACATAGCGATACGGTATTGTTGAGAGTAACAGAGTTGGGAAAGGATACCTGCCGGGTGAGGAGGATGGGAACTCAGTCACTGACAAGCCCAGGTACAGTGATCTTCACTGAACCAAATAGAAATGTCTAGTCACCAGCTGGGGATGCAGGTCTGAGGTCCGTGATCTGGAGAGAGGACAGAGGAAACACGGAGGACGACTTCCATATTTCTAGCTTAGGAGAATGGTGATGGCACTGGCATAACCCAGGGAGGGGAAGCTGGAATCTGAGCAGGTGGAAGAGGCAGGCAATGGTGAGTTTGGGAATGGATGTCTTAAGTTCAACCTATGCAGACCTATTCAGTTAACGATTCGTTTAGCATCTGAGAGGGTGATGTTGGCCAAGCAGCCACACTGCCTCTTGCCCAGTATCTTCTCAGGTGGACTCAGTCCTCTGAGAAATGGTTCCCTTCCATACTCAGAGCACTTACCAGAACATATCAGAGGCCCTGCGAGTGCTTTGGGAAAGAGAATTGCTTACTCTGCTTAAGTTAGGTTTTTCTAAACCCATGACTGCCCAACCTTTTTTGTCATGAAACATTCCTTATTAATTTACTGAGGACTACACTTTGGGGAATCTATGCAGATACTTTTCTGTTGGCAAAGTAGAACAAGGAGAAACTGGTTAAGGAGTTGATAGACCTGTGGCTATTCAGCATGTCCCCATTAAGTTACCAAAACAGACTGAGGAAGCTTCCAGACATCCAGGCCTGACCTGGGAACTGAGGACACTGACCCCTCTGCATGGGCAGTGTGGTGAAGCATGCTGGGGGTTTTGATCAAAGACAGCTTGTTGTCTTGGCTTTCTACCTACACTACATGTGCCAGTAAAGCCCTGGTCCAATCCCTCCCCTGGTTCTTTTTTATCCTCTGCGTTGGCTTCTTGTCCTTGCTTTTCTCTTTGCATAACTAATGCACACAACACAGAGTCCCTGCAATTTTAAAGACAGCTGGCCAGCACATCTTGGATGCTGATGTCAGGAAACATCTGGAAGAGGGCTAAAGTTACTGCAAGCCCAACTGAAAACAATGGAAGCACATTAATATGGAAAATTCAGCATGGGGTGGGAGGGCTTGTGTACATAAAAATGGCTGCCAGACCAACTCATACAAGCCTTGTGCAAAGCCCTCTTGTAGCTTGGGCATTAGTACTGCTGGGCAATTGAGTGGTAGGCCCACTAAAACTGAAATACTGCCACTCCCTTTGGATCCTTATCTTCGAGCCTTTCCTTTTCATAAAAGGTTTTCTAGAAGTCCTGCCAGCTAATCAAAATATTTGTTTTGGAGAAATCATGAACTAGTACTTTATTTTATAATAATAATTTTAAGCTCATCTCCCTCTTTCCTCCTTGTTCTCTCTCAAAATATAAGGATATAAAATAAAATCCTGGCACACATATTTTTGCTCTCTCTAATAAATCGTTGTTGGCAGAAATATTGAGCTTTATAAAAATTCTGACAAAAATATTTAAATATGCACATTATTTCCCCAAGGCCACATGGCATAGTGGTTACAAGAATGGGTTTTAGATTCTAACTCCTCCTTATATGGATTCTAGCTCCTCCTTATAACCACCTATGTGTGACCTTGAGTAAATTACTTGACTAGCATAACTTAGTCTGTAAAATTGTGTAATGATTTCTGCCAATTTGGGTTGTCATGAGGAGTACACAGCTAATGTGTGTCAGAAGTGGTTAGTGAGGTGCAGGATCCAGATTAGCTTTTACGATTGTGGTTTTATTGATATCCAAGCATTGAGAAGAATCCCTACTATAATCTATTTCTCAGTCTAACCCTAAACCAATGAGCATTTGCTTTCAGTTTTCCTGGCCTACAGATACATGTTTTGGAGCTAATTAGGATTTCTCCCCAAGTGTTCCCTTAGAGTTCCACCTACTGTTTCATTTTATTTGGTAGAAACCAAAGTGTTATTCTGTCTCTTGAATGGATAAATAATTAACACCTCACACTATCTTCCAATATTCAGACTCCTGCTCCTTTGTATGGCACTTACTTTTTCCCTCTGAGAGCTTGTTGGACTTTCTCCTGGCCTGCAGGGTTCTGAAAGTTCATGACAATGTGCTCTGGTCTTGGTCTCTTTTAATCCATTGTATCAACTCTTTGTTGGGCCCTATCATCGGGCAGCTTGTGTCCCTTGCTTTTGCAAATCTTCTTGAATTGTTTATTTATTATGAGTCCCTCCCTGTTATTACAGCTATTCGCTCATTCTGGAACTCCTACTTATTAGAATATTGACCTTCTAGACTGATCCCCTGCATGAACTCTTCTTTCCTATTATCCTTTTGCTTTATTTTCTGAGTGTTCCTCAGCTTTATCACCTTGAAACTTCTCTTTTTAAATTCTATTATCATATTTTAAATTTCCTAGATTTTTTTTTTGTTGTTCTCTGATGATTCTTGTTTTCATAGCATCCTATTCTTATACCTTTCTATTGTCTGAAGGTATTACTATTAGTTTTTCAGTTTGGGTTTTTCGGGTTTTTTTTAAGGGTTTTATTTCCTGAATAGTCTCCATTTCCCTTCTAATTTCTTTTCTTTGTATTTTGTTTTTTGCCTGTATATTCCCTGGTCGAGGCTTTCTTCAAATGTCTGGTGATCCTTGTATCTTACAGCTCATGGGACACTCTGTGCCATGGATAACCCTTGCTGAGGTTAGTCTTTGCTCTAGGGTGATCTTCCTGGAATTTATATGGAGGGAAATGTCATTGTCTTTAGGTCTTTTTTCCTGTTGTGTTTAAGTTTTCCAGGGAGGAAACATCTAGTCTCCTGCCTAGAGGGTTTGGGTAAACCTGGCTGTGTTCTGGAAGCTGAACATGGACTGGCTACCGCAATTTCATCATGTCAACCTTTTTCCAAATCTCTCTGCTTTCAGTAGAGTATTCCTGATCTTAACCATGCCTGGTTCTCCTAATTCTTGCTTAGAGACCCTTTATTATGTCCTCTACAGAGGAAAACCTCAAGTCCTTTCTTGGGATTGGGGAGAGGTGGCCCACCAAGCTGCACTGGGATGGGGAACCTTTGGGGTGGCCTGTCATGGGAATCGGATTGCTTCTTGGTTCTCCTCTGCTGGACTTAGCTTTCCCAATTGGCTAAACGAGATACTCTCCTATTTTGCAGCTTCTAAAGTGTTGCTGCTATCAATACTTCCTCCTGCTTTTAATCTTTAAAAATCCCTTTATTTCATTTTAATGGGGATTTGAAAGAGAGAGTAAATGCATTTGTTCAATCAGCCATCTTTGATCACTGTTTTTTTATAGAAGATATTTTTAATATAATGATTTATTCTGAAAAATTAGATTTTCTGTGCCAGAACCCCAAATCTAAGAATTCTGATGAGATCAACTAATCTATTTGAATAGTTTTGTAAATGTATTCATTAATTTATAACGGGTTTTTATGATTTTGGCCATTATAACTGGTGCGTGGTAAATGTTTCTATTTGTTGGCAAAACTCTCTTGGGTTGTTCATCACCTTTTATGTGGTTCTAGACATAAACAACATGTGTGCCCCAGCTGGGCTCTGAAATCCAGGCTCCCACTTTGTGACACACTCCCTCACAGCACCAGAGGCTTCCAAACACAAGTCCTTAAATCTACTCATTTCAGCTTGAATACTGGCAACTCTCAGAGAGAAATCTCTGAGTGACTAAAATGTCTATGATGAGGAAAGCTTTACATTCAGTGTCTGGTAGGAGTCTTTATATTCTGCCTTCTTTCTGTAGAGTGAGGTGTGGGTAGATTTAGACTTAAAGGTAGGGGTGGGGGAGTAAGAGGGTGAGTAAAAAGATGAGCAAGGATTTAGATCCATGGTAAATGTTAACATTTTCCACGTTTTAAACCCTGATTTTATGTGCTGAAGGAAGGGTTCCCACAATTGATACCCTCCTGGCAGAACTGATTTCAGGGGGCAACTCAGGCAGTAACTTGCGTGGGCCTGGACTGTGTGTCATGTGGCCAGTTTCACAGTAAAGCAGAATCACCAGCCCTTGCACCCTCAGAAAGGCCATGGCCAGCCTGGTAAGCAATCGTTGACACTGAGATTCTTTAAACTGATTTTTGGCCTCGCAGGAAGATTGATCTTGCTTGTTATTTCGATGGCCAATCAGAGTAAGTCTGACAGTATTTTTTTGGTTTGCAAGAGCAAAGTTGAGAAAAGCTGCCATTGAAAATCAAAGAATCACAATCATTGTTATTATTTAGTGCCTACTATTTGCTAGATGGTTGACTATCCATTTAATCTCCCCAAACTCTAGAGTTATTATTATACCCGTTTTGCATAGGTTAGAAAGGGTGAGTCTCTGAGAGGTTAAATGACTTAACTGAAGTCACAAAGTTATTAAAAATTGAAGTGCATGTAAAAGCAAGATTTTTAGAGTTTCTCTTGAAAGCCCAGGTTTTTTGCATTAAACTGGCCAGCCATGCCCAGAAAGACAATGTCCATAAGACTTTTGTATTGTGAGTGTGGTGGTCATTTTTGAATGTAAGGCACATTATGGAAGTGCCAAGGGGAAACGTGTCTATTCTTGCTGGTATGTCACAAAATCAAAGGCAAACTCGTCCACACTATAATACAAGCATGTGGACAGCTCAGCGAATCGCCTTCCAATACAGGTACAGATGACAAACACAGGACACAGAAGGGGGACAGCTGAGGGCACCACTTGCCTGGGCTGTTATTTTGTCTAAAACGACCCCGAGCCTAATAGAGAAATAGCAAAGACTTAGAGTCTTATATTCCAGTCCTGGTGTTGCTGTTAACTAGCTGTACTGGGCTTGTCACCTAGGAAAGAAGCTCCCCTTTGTTCAATGCCTAATGTGTGTCTGGCACATTTTTCCTTTTTAATTTACTTGTTCTACTGAATAGTCTAGACATGTTCAAGGGTTCTGAAGGATACTAAACTTAGACACCTTCTATCCCTGGCCCCCAGCCTTGTGATTTCCCTTCCCAGAGTTAATCATTGTTAACAGTTCTGTGTAATGCTTCCAGAGGTATCAGGAACTTTATATGCATTATGCCATTTAAGCCTCTTGGTTATCGCTCCAGTTCAATGTAATGAAAGAAATTTCTTATCATTCTTGGGATTTAAGGAAGGAAAGGGAGGCTCATATTTATGCTAAGTGTACAATTTTTTATCTGTTCTTATGCCCATTTTACAGATTTCAAAACTGAAACTCAGTGAATGGAAGTAGCTACTCAAAAAGCTATTTAGTAGTGGAGCCCATATTCATTCATTCATTCATCAGTATTCAATGAGTGACTGTAATGGGCCAGCTGCCATGCTAGGCTTTGAGGAGGTGACGGTGACCCGTGCAGGCCCTTCCTCTTAGTCTCCTGGAAGGGGTTAAAAGCACCCAGATAAGGCACAATGTGCTGCGGTTATTTATGGGACCGCAGGCCTAGAGGGTAAAGGAAGGCTGCTAGAAAAAATGACGTCTGGGCTGAGACATCAAAAATAACAGTTAGCCAGGTAAATGAGGAAGACATGGGGGCACTGAAAAGAGCGATCTAAGCCAGCGAAACGCATGGGCCCAGGCTCGGCCTGTGACAGGTTGAGACGCTTTCAGGATAAGGGCGTGGCAACGCGGTACCAGGGGAGATGCGAGGCAGTTACCGGAGGCCTGCGGAGGCCAGGCATTGTCAAGCCTGCTAAGATTTAGCACCGGAGTGATGTGCTCACACTGACACTTTAGGCAAATTATCCTGGCCGCGGAACAGAGAGCCGTGCTGGTTGGAGAGGGCCATGCTGGTTGAGAAACTGCCACAGTGGAGAAACGGCGGCAGCCTGAGCCGGGGTCAAGGCTGAGCTATTTTGCGGGGTGGGGGTGGAATCAACCAGATTTTCAGGGCCTGCTTTTGCAGTAATGGTCATGAGGGTAGATGCTAGGACCACGGAGAATCTGCGAGCTGCTGCTTCCTAACAGCGAGCTCTTGGACCCTGAGCTGCTTATAACACCGGGTAGGACTGACGGTGACACTGCACATGGCACCGTTACCTTTCTAAGTGTCAGTTTTCTTATCTGCAAAATAGAATAAAAAATGGATCTAACTGGGGATAACACAGTACCTACCTCATAAGGCCATCATAATAACGTAGAGAATCCCCATAAAGGCTTTAATGTAATCCCCTCACATACTACACATTTAGAAAATGTCAGGGGAAAGAGACCAGCAAAGTGTGTCTTTCTGGTTGTAAGCCTGGGCACCTTAGTGGTTGGGGGTGCCAGGCTCTGCGTTGAGGAACACATGAGGAACAAATTTGGGGGGGAATGTAATCAATCCAGTATGCATTCGTCTGATTCCAGAGCCCACATCTCTCCACTACACCAGTTTCCTTAAAGACACTGTCACTTCCTAGCTGCATGATCTGGGCAATTTACTCAATTTCCTGTGTCTCAGTTGCCTGTTCTGCAAAATGGGAATGCAAATAAGTAGTGCCTTCCTCATTGTTTTAAGGATAAAGTGCGTTAACACTTGAGCCTAGCACATAGCATCATTATTAGCTACTGTAATTGTGTATGAGGGTTTGGAGGTACCTAATGGTATAAACATTTTTTCTCCTTCCCTTAGATATCACGTGTTGAGCAGGAGGCATGCCACTTCTTTTCAAATGGATTAGAAACTAAAAATAAATAAATAAATAAGCAGCAAATAAAGATTTCTGTGGCTACAGAGTGAAAGAGTGGTCAGAGTTAGGGCAAAATTCGCCAGGGAGGGCTTCTCAGAGGCAGTGAGTCTCCACTCAGTTCTGAAAGAATACGACGCAGCCATCCCCAGTGCGCATAACGACATGTATCTGTACTGTGCCCTGGCCGGGCCAATTTAAACTAGATTAGTTCCTCAATGTGTTTACTGCCTTACGGGGAGCCAACATATCTGGAAAGGCTGAGTAATATAGAAAAAAAAGGCTAGAATTTCAGAATGTGAGGACACTTCTTTAGGTTAAAATAATTGATTTGCTGGGTGCAATACTGTAATCTCATTTCATGTTCACAACAACCTTGAATGGTAGTGCACATAAATATATCATTAAATTCAAACAAATGTATCTATCCTTAACTCACTGCCCCCTTAACCCAGTCAGCCCCCCAAAAATGTCCATGGCCAATCCAATGCTTCTTGACATAAGAGAACCATGATGGAGGGGAATCCAGAGAGTGAAACAGCAGTGATGTTAAATGGTTGAGGTTAAAGTATTCTATCTTTGTAAATTTTACAAGAACATATTGCCTTATGAGCACATTGATAAGCCCTCTCAAGGCCTTGGAAAGCCCCCATGAAAGTGAGGGTCCTGAAGCAATATGATTCATTAGCTTCATGGAAAATCTGTAACTCATTTTTAATAGTGAAGACAAAATTAGGTAGAAGGAAGCAGAGCAGAAATCCCCAACCATTGTGTCTCTGGCAACTGGAATATAAATATTGATCTCATAAACTGGAATATAAGTATTGATCTCATAAAGCTTCAGAGTTGCAGGTTGGGGCCTGGCCACTTGCTTAGACTCCAGGTGGAGATCAAAAGGAATGCTCTAGAGGATGGATCTGATGGTACAGACTTTGGTCCCTTCGGAGCAGACAGTGAGTGTGCTGAGGAGCGTCTGTCAATCACTGCTTCCTGTGACACACAGAACATGGCCAAGGAGGTGCTTTATCATCTTTAGCAGCCATTGTGGAGTGTGCCACTGCCCATCATGGACAAAGGGACTACAGAGCTGCCAGAGTTTTGTTCCAGATGAGCAGAGGCCCTCTGGGGCTCCACATGTCTGGGCGATGCCCTAAGTCTCTGTCTTTACATTTATTGGACACCTCTATTTGTTGCTGAGGTACCCTCCTAGTGGTATCTGAACTAGATGAATAGTAAGCCTAATAACAAACCATAAGTATTCTGTGAATTAGAACTTCAATGTAATTTTTAATAGCTGACATGAAAAGTTGGATTGGATTGGAAATCCATCTCATTATCTCAAGAAATGCACCGTTACATTTGCCTATGATATTAGGTTCTTCAAATATAACATCAAATTGATGTAAAATTTCAAACGTCTATGCAAAAACTTTTTTTTAATTTACTTCTATAACAAAGTCTTTCATAAGTGATACATACTAAAAATTTGAAGCAGTCATTGTAAGGAAGCCATGGTGAGAAATTGCATGTAAACTTTTCAAGGTAAAAGCATAAAGTAGCTAGAAAAAAGACATAATTTTCAAAGGCATGATAGTTAGGCTGACAGCTGATTTATCAATAGCAACAATGAAGGCCAGAGACATGGAATGATATAATCTATGTGCTAAATAAAATTTACTGGCAACCTCAATACTCAGCAAAAATCTCTTTTGAGAATGAAGGTGAAATGAAGATATTTTATACCAGCAAAAACAAAGTGTTTCTCACCAGCAGAATTGCACTAAGGAAATATTAATTATGAAGTGCAGGCAGAAGGAAAATGATCGCAGTTGGAAGGCCAGAGATGCAAGAAGGAATGAAGAGAAAAGAAAGTGGAACATGTCTATGTTAACCTAAATGAACACTGACTACATTAAACAGTAATAATATCTGTAACATTATTGTAAATACTTAATAATAATAGCTTATGACTAAGGGGGTAAATGGAACGGACATAATCTAAATTTCTTGCAATGACACGGGGTGGGGGGCAAAGATATCAATTAACATTAGACTTTGATAAATAAAGGAGTGCATTTTAATATCTATGGTAATCACTAAAAGCATAAAAAGAGAATATAACTTCTAACATCGTAAAGAGAAAAAATAGAATGTTAAGAAAATACCCAAACAAACAAACAAAAAAACCACAATACTGAATACATTTTAAAGCTTTCAAGTAAAACTTTTAGACCCTTTTACATTTTCTGGTATGGCAGCTTTAACAGTTGTCATTCATATGCATTATTTGTCATGGAGGGTTTGGGGAGGCTAGATTTATAATCATCTCACCTAGGGAAGTTAAGACTTTTAAATTAAGCTTAAATGATTGTTTGGATAGACAAGAGGAAAACTAGAAAAAATTTGAAATCTTAATTTTTAATGAGTTACCTCCTTGGTTGATTATAATTCTGCGTTGTCTGGTAATTCCACCTCTCACCCCATCCCTATAGTGACAGTGGGAGGAACCCTGTTTATATAATAAGACTCTTTTGCAATGGTCAGTTTGCTCTCCCATTTGTAACAACATGGATGAATTTAGAGGACATTATGTTAAGTGAAATAAGCCAGACAGAGAATACAAATACTGTGTGGTAGCACTTATATGTGGAATCGAAAAGATGAAAAAGAGAAAGAAAGTTGAATTCATAGAAACAGAGTAGAATGTTTGTTGGCAGAAGCTGAGGCCTGGTGGGGGTGTTGCTAGGGTTACGGGGAGTGGGAAACAGAAGTTGCTAAAAGGGCAAAACTTTCACTTGTAAAATGAACAAGGTCTGAGGATCTCAAGTATAACATGATAACTATAGTTGGTAATACTGTTTTTTGTATATTGAAATATGCTAAGGGAGTAGAACTTAAATGTTCTTACCAAAAAAAAAAAAAAGGCAAACATCTGAGGCAATAGACTTAGGCTGGGAGGCTCTGGATTCGGAGATGGTGTAAGTGTGCCGAGGTAGAGTGACTCAGCATCTCATGACCCCTTTTTATTGTCAAAGAATGAGTAACTAACTCTTAGGGGAGAGACCCAGGATGGCAAAGCAAGAACACTTCAAATGTTGAAATCGGTGCCTGCCATTTGTTTTCAGTTATTCTCACCATTCAGCCGTAGAAAGTACCATTAGTTGGAAAGAATCATCCACAATTAGTAGAAGCAGCGCCGGTTTCCTGATGCTGACGCAGGGCCGAGTGGCACAGCTAAACAGGGCACACATCGGAGTCTCCCATACCTTTCCTAGGTCGTCTACCTTTCCTAGAATAGAACACTCTGTGAACGATGCTCTCTAAACCTGTGCAACTCGGGGGTGCAGATTCCTTTAAATTGAACTGAAACGAGACTACTACATTCTCTACTGCACTAGATAAAGCTCATGGATAAAAATTTCATAGGATTCCTTTATATAATGTGAACATCATTAAATACTTAAAACTTACATGTATGAAATTACATCATGGAATATTTTCCAGTGATAGTCAATTCCCATCTTATTTATTCTTTAAATATTATATAGTATATTAGGATAAAAGTATGTAGAAGAAGTAAGATAAAAATATAAGCTTAATGAGAAAAGGGAATAATGTCAAATTTCCAACTGTTAAAGAAAATCTTGCGTATATATATATATATATTTTTTTAAATAGATGATGATGGGCATCAAATTGCTTGGAATTTTGATTCAATTGGATATTTTAGAAAGAGTATTGCAATAGTTTATTTTTAAATGCCTGTATTATTAATCGTATGCTGGAAATCACAACCTTTGCAATTATTTAAACATACGAAATATTTTAGACATAACTAAAAATTTTGTGAAGGGATACATGGTTTTAAGAAAATTCTCCTAGGGAACATGCCAAAAATCTTTTTAGAGAATTCAAAGAATCTTTAAAGACTCAGAACCAAATCTCTTTTGCTTCATAGATTCATGGGGCTGGGAGAACAAGCAGGGGCTTTCTGGTCCACCTCTGCCTTTTCCAAAATCCTGTGTCTAGGTCCCCTTAGACAGTGTTCAAACACAGAAATGTCTATGCACGTGAGGAGCCCTGCCAGTGACATCACACAGCTAGGGGTGGGCTCCTATCTTCTGACCTTAGATTCCCCTTTGGAGCATGAGGATTAAGAGCTGCTGTCTTCCTTTCAAAAGTTTTCCTTTCTTGGTCGTTCTGAGGATTCATGGGTTAAACATTTGTTAAGTACTTTGCAATATTTGGCTGAAAGTACAAAGTCTTATTTATTATTGTTGAATGGATGAAAGGCTTTATACAAGCGTAAAGTATCTTCTTTCCAGGGCACACAGCATTATCTGCTTCTCCCCCAGGAAACTCATGACCCCTTTCCCTTGCAAGCCCTCCTCATTTACATAACCAACCACAAATTGAGCTAACAAAGGACTCCTGGGTGGGGATTTGCACTTTCTCCTTTTCTCCAGAGAGTTTCTCTGCCAATATAAGATGTGATAACTTTTTCTCAAGCTGAATTAATAGTCCTTATTCGGTCCTCCTACAGCATGGGTCTGCAGGAGAGAGTTAGATCCTGGGTAGTGAGTAAATCAAGGGGATGAGTTCTTATTTTGATTACTATTTATCCTTGTCTAACTCATGTGATCCTGGACAAGTCACTTCCTCTCTGTGCACTTCATCTCATTTTACTCATCTATAAAATGGGGGAGTTGGAATAAGTAATTTCTATGATTCCTTCACACTTAAGATTTCCTCTTCAGCATGAGAATGCTAAAAACTGCTCTGAAAATTCCAGCATATTGCTGTGTATCCTTTGGTAATATGCAATATACACCAAGAGAAGGACTAGTGAATTAAATGCATGAGAGATATTGTTTTCCAAGTAACTTTAGGCCAGAGTTCTTTATAATTGCAGTTTTCATAGTAAATGTGCTTTATGCTGTTAAATCTATGTGGCTGCTTGCTGGTGGTGGTAGAAGTGATGATGGTGGTGGTATTGGTAGTGGTGGTGGTGGTGGTGGTGGTGGAGATGGTGGTGTAAACTTCACAGTGGCCTGGAATGATAACACCTATATTAATGCTTTCATCACAGAGTCTGCTGGTCTTTATGGTGCCCCCAATACTTTAGCACACACCTTGCACAAAGCAGGAACAAACATCAACAAATGTTTAGTGAAAGAGTATCTGGCAGATGACTACAGATGCATCTTGCCCTAACATCTAAGGCAAAAACGAATAGTCTCAGGTTTAATTTCACTTGATGTAACAGGCTTTCTAGGGAAGCTATGAAAATACTATCACTGAAGTTATTTTAATTGGTGTTGCTCATACCTAACTCCCTAGGGAATGATGAAAACTTATCTGGATTATAGAAGGGCCTCTTCTCAAAAGTAGTGGAAAAAAGGCCACTGAAGCAAAAGCCACTCAAAATGGGATCAAAATTTCATAGGATGAAGCTTGACTTGCACAATACCATTAGAACTAAAAATTATAAAAATTTTAAATCATATGTAACAAAATTTAGGTTATTGTAGAAGTTCTGGACTGACCCTTGAAAGGTACAAATACTGAATCAAATACTTATGTTTTTGTTTTGTTTTTGGGGGGCACATAATTTTTTCAACAAAAGTTAGCAACACTTTTCACATAACATGCAGAAATACTAAAAGGGTTTCAACAATTTTCCCTAATGTCTTTCTTAATCTTAGGGTTTTAAATAATCCCACTAATATGTGGTCATCCTTGCTGATTTTTTTTTTCAGTTGCTAACTATTCTACCAGTTACACAAGATTCCAAATACAATAGTCTCCCCTTACTCTCGTTTTCACTTTCTGTGGTTTCAGTTACCCACAGTCAACTGGAAGCAAATGATTCTTCTTCTGAAATGCTGTTAGATGGTCAAGAGTAGCCTAATACAGCATCATAATGTCTATATCATTCACCTCACTTCATCTGTTTACATAGGCATTTTATTATTATCTCACATCATTACATGAAGAAGAGTACAGTGGAGTAAGAGATTCTGAGGGAGAGAGACCACACTCAAATAACTTTCACTATAGTTTATTATAATTGTCCTATTTTGTTATTGGTTATTGTTATCAATTTCTTGCCATTGCCTAATTTATAAATTAAACTTTATCATAGGTATGTATGTAGAAGAAAAACATAGCAATATATAGGACTTGGCGCTATTTGTAGCTTCAGGCAACCATATGTCTTGGAACATATGCCCCTGGATAAGGAGGGATTGCTGTATCCTTTAAAAATAATTGACTTAATGAAATCTTTTATCTTTTGCAACATTTACCTTTTCACTTTGCATTGTATGGGTATATATTTAAAACTTCCAACAATGAAAGACACTCTCAGTGTAAATGGAGGGAGATGCTTGAGTGCATATTAGTGAATATTTTCATTATATGGTAACTTTTGCCTTCCTGTATCACAGTGTTTTAGTAGAGCTCCTCATAGTCAACGTTCAGATTACAAAGATACTTTGTATTCACTCAGCTGCCATCTTTGACATTGCTGAAAGGAACTTACTGTGGCAGATACTTTCCAAAGATGCCTATAACAATATTTCTCACTTCCACAGGCTCATCTTCCCAAGGACCTCACTCCTCTCTGATCAAGAGGTGACATCTCTATCCTCCCATTCAACCTGGGTGAGTGTGTGACCTTTCTGCCAATAGAATGCGGTGGAAGTGACTCTGTAATTTCAGAGGCTAGATCATAAAGGGTGATATGGCTTCTGCCTGGCTCTCCCTGTCTTAGGACATTTCTCTTGGAACTCAGCTACCACAGTGTGAAGAAACCCAGGCCACCTTGGAAGGCTACTTATATGTACTCCAGCTGACAGTCGCAGCTAAGGTCTCAGACAACAGCCAGAATCAGTCACCAGACATGTGAGTGAGGCAGCC
The DNA here is from genome assembly GCA_029783875.1 of Phataginus tricuspis. Taxonomy (NCBI): domain Eukaryota; kingdom Metazoa; phylum Chordata; class Mammalia; order Pholidota; family Manidae; genus Phataginus; species Phataginus tricuspis. Next base: position 10,062,148 of record JAQQAC010020790.1, read on the forward strand.
TTTGAAATGACCTCAGCCCCAGCCACCATCTGATAGTAAGTACATGAGATGCCCTGAGAGAACACTGCCTAGCTGAGCTCAGTCAATCCCCAGGACCATGAGAGATGATATTAAGAAAATATCATTATTTCTAAATCATTTCACACCACTAAGTTTAGGTGGCTTGTTTTGCAGTGAGATATTTGAAACATTTACTTAAATGTAATTGGCCTTTGAAGTGCTTCTAATTTAATAATGTTTTAAAACGGTAATCCTGGAACAGTAAGGATTCCATAGTTCTTTATTGGGCCTACATGGGTCTAGATCTGCCACCCAAACCTAACTACTCTCAGAGTGGTGAGGAGATCAGGAAGTGGGTCTTCCTTTCCCTGAACATCCAGGCATTCCTATGAGGCCCCACACATCACCAGCAAGATGACAGGAGCCTAGTTTGTGCTGTGAGGATCACTTCCCAACTAGAGCTGCGCGGGTGGGACTACAGTGTTCTGGCTTTAAAGGTAGCCAAGCCCTCGTGTGATTGTCACTGGCTTGTCTTACCACTGGCTGCTGTAGGGAAGCTTCCCACCCATTTCCCAAGCCTGGCCTCTAGACACAGACCAAGACCTTGACTCATTAGGCTTTATTCTGTTCTTGGACCTATTTTACTCCCGGTAGGGGGCCTAGTAAATATGAAGGACTAGCACTGGAGAGAAGATCTAGAGCAGGAGGAAAGGATATGCCATTGAAATATCCAAAAAAGAAAGAGCAGAGGGGAGACTGGCCACCTGGGGTATAACCACCTGCCATATCCTTCTCTTCCTATTACCTAGTCATGGATTTCTAGATAGCGGAAGAGTCGAGTGCCAGGATGGTAACATTATGGGGCTAAAAGCAATCGTGTGGCAACATGGCCTTTTTATATATATACATTAAAGAGTACCTCCTTGAATATGCAGGGCCTCATTGGAATCAATTTGTGTCGCAAAAGAACTAAAGACCCGTGAGGGCTCAAAGCAACAGGTAAGTTTATCGCCTTTTCTAAGCTCAAGGAAAGGGGAAAAGGAGACATTTATGGATGTTTGTTTGTTTTAGTCTAGGTATTAGGTACCAGTTCAGTTCCAAGAAACAGAAATGAACTCAAATCGGTTCACATAATAATAGGATTTTATTGGTCTTGTAACTGTATAGTTGTGGACTTCAGGAATCGTTACATCCAGGAGCTTAAAATAACATCTTTGAGGATTTATCTCTTGTTCTGTCCTTAGCAGCCCCATTCTGAGAGGGGCAGGATTCCAAGGGCTTGGATCCCTGAGGAATGAAGGTTTGAGCTGGACCACCACGTAAGCGAGCCATTGACACCTGCAGAGGTGACAGCATACAACGTGGAGACTTTAGAGTGGATAGTGGAGGAGAAGATAAATACCAGTTCTCATCCCAAGACACACTGCAGCATCAGGGGCTGTGGTTGGTCTCACTAGCCTCCCTCTTCTAAGTTTTTCCTCAGTGGGAAAAGTCCACAGACACTGGGACAAGTGCACCCCAAAAATGGATAGAGTCTATGTGATGCAGTCTGTGTAGATTGTGGTGAAAGCCCTGTGGGTCACTGTTTAGGGATCCCTTCAATAGAGAAGCTACCATGAGGAGAGCAGTGACCCGGCAGCCCCAGCCGCCCCGCCTGTGACACCCACCACACTGTTCACACTGGGGGCCAGCCGTCTGCTGGTGCCGAGCATGTCCATCTCAGGACACCTCTCACGGTCGGTCATTGTCTTGGAGCTTCCCATCAATCTCTTTCTTTCTTTCCTCCTTTCACAGGTGTCAGATCCACGTTGATCTAAAGACTTCCCCGGCCTACTCTCCTTCCTTTTACCCTTTGTTCCTGACAGGCATTTCCCCCAGTGTATCTCTTGCTCATCTAATTCCAACTTGGCATCTGCTTCCTGGTGGATCTGAACTGACCTACAAACCACCATGCTTGCTAGTTCTTTTCCAAGTAGTCACCTGCAATTTCTTTTTCTGGATGAATATATGTTTGAACACTGAAAGTTAAACAGAATCCTGCCTTATAAATACAGGTATTTCTGCCAGCCAATTTACTGTAATTTTACTCTGAAGAGGAGTTACAGGATGTTAGTGTCTTCTAGAACTTGTACCAACTTAAACAGGCCTGTTTTGTCTGTTTGCGGAAGGGCAAGTTCACTCTCAATGTTTTCCTGGGTTACTTTTGTGATTCCCTCCTTTCCCCCTCCATTTCACTCCACCGATAGGGACCCAGTTTGTCTCTAGACGACAGAACTGCAAATTCAAATGAACTGACATTTTGAGAATACAAATTCCTGATTTAAGCGAGGCCTTCAGATTGGATATGTGATAGCTGGAAGAAAGCACTCCTGTTCCCAGCCCAGCTACACCCTGTTGCCCCAAGCTGTGAATTGATGGGACTGGAACAAGGAATAAGCTTGGTTGGGATTTTCCTTGATGGGCTTTTGTGACCACTGAGGAGATTCCCTTGCAAGTAAATAAGTCTGGGTGGGAAAACGCCTACATGTGAGGTTTTTATTGCCTCTCCCACAAAAATAAACCCCCTAGCGGTGGTGAAATAGAAAAAGACTGACCAAAGGTAAAAACTAGGATTCAGCACAAAGGCCTTTGGTGATTTTAGGTAAAATGTGCTGGTTTCTCCCATACCAGCAGCTTGCATTGGAGGCTCTAAAGTTTGGCCCCCAAACTCATTTGACCAAGCTGCCCAGAAAGTCAAAGGGAGGCTTCATTAGCAAAGATTAAATTTTACCACCAGATTATGCCTGCCTTTTCAGCCAAACAGACTAGATTTACTTCTTGGCAGTCTCTTTGTGGGGTGTTCAAACACTAACAAAAAGTTTTGAAACCCATGTGATGTTTTTTGGTGAGTGGAGTGTCTAAGCGAGCTTATGTGGAGGAATCAATATAACTATTGCTCCAGAATTCTCAGAGAATTCAAGAGTCCCCACCTATTGGTGACCAATTTTGTTCTAAGAAAGTGATCTATCACTTCTAATTTATGACCTTGGCTTGTGAAGTGAAGTAATGAAGCATTAGGTAGTTACGCCTCAATGTACCCACCTTCAGGGCAGACAGAAGAGATCGATTTCTCTCTCAAGAACATATTTAAATCAACATCAGACAAAGAACTTTTGTCTTTCCTCATTGAAAGGTACAAATTCCCATTCTTGTTTGGATAAGGCAGGTCTTTTAACGGTTACAAGACAAGTGGATGAGTGAAAATCTAGAGGCTTTTTTCTTGAAAGCCCTTAACCAGTTTTATTTTTATAAACGCAACGCCAACTAGCCAGATTCTGAATTGTCATCACCTCTGATGTTGAACTCCTGGCTGTGCAACCTATACCAGGGAAGATGACCGACACTTTCATAGGCTGTAGTTACAGATTATTTTAGTAACATGGGGGCTAAATCTCAGGGATCTTCTCATTCATTTTGTCTTTGGCATTTCATCAATGTGTTATAAGTCTCTATTCAAATATCTTCGGATTCTTTCCACTTATGTGAAACACAGAATGATGGCAGGTGAGAGGAAATATACAGAGAGAAAGAACAAACTTCTCTTGCCTGAAATCTTTGCCCCCAAAATGGGAGATGATTCAAAAGAACTACAATGGGCAGTCCCTGAGTGCCCAGGAAGTCCTAAAATTTATTTTTTATTTTTTTGGCTATCAAGAGCATCATGTGATACCTGCTAGTATTTTGTTGGTGATTAATTTCTAAAAGACAAACGGCTGAAAGACTTGTGTTCATGCTAAGAAATACCAGCATATGAACACAGGCAGCTCTTCCGGCCCTTGGGGCCTCTGCTTGGGCCCTCTTTTCTGGGCGTTTCCTCTCCTCCCTTTAGGGTCATGCTCACCAGTACTTATTCTTGACCTGCTCGCCCTCCTTCCTTATCAAAGGTGATTGGTCCAAAGATGGACACCGGATTTCAGCTAAACCAATCAGAGACCTTTTCTGGGAATTTAGACCAGAGGCAAAATCTATTTCTCTTAAAAGGAACTCCATATAATATGTGAAATTGTGAGGTGTAGACAACTATGTGCCATGTGGATTGAGAGCAGAAAAGGCTGGTTTGCCCAGAAAGAAGAATTTAGTGGATTTGCAGAGAGAAACAGGAGAGAAAAGTGTGTAGACCTCCACTGGGTTCTATGCAGTATCCTTATAACTGCTCCCTTTTCCTTCAGTGAACTTAACTTTTTACCTATAGCCAAGAGGAGTCTTACCTCCTTTTTGTCTCACTCCTTGATAACGTGTGATACAGAAAATGTGAATTTGCCCAACCAGGTAATCTGGAGTACTGGACTCACAGCAATCCCTTTGATCCTGCAGGAACCTCTTCCTGCTGCTATTGTGGAAGAAATCCCCCGTGCTTTCTGTGCTCTCCTCCCCCTCCCACACCAGTCTTCTAAGGGTGGAGAAAGATACAGTGTGAGGATCAGGAAAGACCGAGGTTTGGGAGCTCCCAAGGATTTGGTGCTGTTTTAGAGCCCTAGTTAGCTGGGGTGCCTAGCCATCATTTATAATACATTTTTAAAATAATATAACACATTCTATATTTTATTGTATTTATTATACATTTATGTCATTTTTATATCTATAACAAAACATTCTGAGTTCCAAATGACCAAGTTACAGCATAACTTTAGGAATACAACCCTTAAAAAAATAGGGACTGCCTGTTCCATTTAATTTGTAGTGATGATTCACATCACAGAGGGTTCTTTAATACACACAAGTATTCCATTAATCAAGGTTTGATTGCATTTTAAGTACCTCTAACACATTTGAATTTTTCATTTTATATAATGACAGGGACGAGACAACTTCAATTTAAATTTTAGGAGCCTCTGTGCACTGCACTGAATGGCCATTAGATGACAAAGCATTTGTGAAATGATACTGTTAAGCCAATTGAGGAAAAATAACTTTTAAAGTATCCTTTATCTTTATTTTATTTTGAGGAACAAACATAATTCTGTATGCTTACAAAGGAGGCAACTAAAACTGATTCAGTTAAGAAGTCATAAGAGAAATATAATTTGAAATCCTACAGGCACTACACGGGGTGAATTCTGGCTCTCTGGTTACATGCTGATGACCTCTGGCAAGGCACAAATTTTTCTGAACCTTTGTTTTCTTATCTATAAAATAGAAGTTCTAGAAGTCTTGTCTGATTTACTATGAGACTCATGTGTGATTGTTCATGTGAAACTTTTGTAATCTGTAAAATATAAACATTATTTAGTATTACTGTGATAATTGAAATACTAACAACTTTTAAGTATGACTAAGTGGAAATAAATATCTACATCCATTTGGTCAAATTAGGGTTTACTGTGTGGCAGACTCTACTCGAAAACAAGTTTACCCTCTTATCTGAGATTATCTGCAAAAAAAAAAAAATTATATATATATATATATATTTTAAATGACACACGTTTACTCTCCCAGGTGCCAGGGGTGGGGATCCACACAGGCCTTGGTCCCCTAAATCCAGGCGGGCAGGGCCGGCTCCTCCGGGGGTGCTGGGAGAACCGTGTCCCCCCTCTGCAAATATATATTTTTAAAGGGAATTTTTAAAATTGTTTTAAGCATGTCTGATTTGAATTCATGCCTACAGGGTCAGCTCCTTTTGGAGCAGAATTTGAGTCCTGGGCCCTCTCCCCATCCTGTCTTGGTTTGACTGGTCCTCTCCTCTTCTCCTTGGCTCCAAACAATGAACTTGACCTTTCTTGACCAGGCAGGAAAGGTGGCCTCACTTCAGTCAGGACAATGCTGCAACATACGTAATAGTATAGCTTGTATACGCTTGGCTCCTGCCAACATGACAAGCAAGGTGGAAAGAGCAGTGGCTAGAACAGCTGGTGTGACCAGATCCGGGACTTGTTTGGGTGGAGGGAGGAGCTGCTTGACATGGTCAAACACTGAATGCACCATCAGTTGGCAAACTCTTCCAAGCTCAGCTTGAAAGAACATTTCAGGCAGTGTCCACACTGAGCACTCCCCCCCAAAAATATATATATATTTCTTGAATGTATGGAAAATACTGAGCATCTTCCCTCCAAACACTGCTAATTAGTTCTCTTATCATTCCCCAAATAATATTAATATTATGGTTTGGGCTTCTGAGAGTGTCAGTTCATTTTCTCTATCATGTTATACATTTATAGATTTGCACAGATCTAAGTAAACAGAGAGAAACACTTGCCTTTTTAATTTTTACACAGATATCTTATTCTTTGGTATTATTTTAACATCTTTTCATTTTTTCCCTATGTTTTTGAACAAAATTGTAATTACAGTGTTCAAAGATAATTGTTTCTGGATTTTTTTTTTTCACCAAAATTTAAAAATATGTATATTTTTCACATTGGCAGGTTGTCTTCATAAATACTATTTCAGATAGCTACCAAAAGCTTAATTTGATATATTAAGCTATCAGAGATACTTAACCAATCTCTTGTTAAATGTTTAGGAAACTTGACTTTTCCCTTACCATAGATTATGCGGCAATTGGCAACTTTGCAAGAGAGAGCTCGATGGTTCACTTCTAAGCCACACTTAATGCTGTTCAGCATTTTCAAAGGAAGTGTATTTTTCTTTTCTTAGAGAATATTTATTAATTAGCTTATTTTTTCCATTGAAAAAATATTTTCCCTAGTCAAAAAACAAATAGTGGACATTTGTACTAAAGGATAAACAATTTGTTCACAGTACCCAAGGGAAGACTAAATCTCGGAAATCCCTTTTTCCTCTGGTCCAGCTGCATTGCTGAAGCAACAGGTACACTAGGCAGAACACAGTCTCATCTATCACCATTATCACAATCATCTTCCTCACGATCATGCCGATGATGCGTTTACTAGGAACCCCAAAGTGAAGCCAGGCAGTGAGACCTGCCCTTGTGGAGAGTAGCACAAAAATGGGTGGCAGTGCCAATTCGTTTAAAGTATATGTGAACTTGCTATATTCTGGACATTGTGCTGGACGCTTGGGATGCAGTAAATGATGACTATGCAGGTGTCATGTTTGATTTATCCAGGAACTAATCAACTTTATTCTTCTGTTGAAATAAAGATCAATTTTATTCATGAGTTTTCTGGACTCTATTATTCAAACCCGTATCTACTCAAGGCCCTTGTCTGTTTTGCTCCTCTTTGGTTGCTAATGGTGACCAGGCTCTGGGAATTTTCTCCATACTGGTTCAGCAAGTCCAGGCAGGTTCTGCCCCAAGGGCTTCTGGGCTAGAGTCCTTTAACAAGTGACCCACCCCACCAAGTTTCTGACCATTCACCTTGGCTGGAATCAGTCACTCAGACCAAGTTAGCAATCAGAGGGGTGAGAAAAGCAGCCTGTGGCTTTCCTAAGGCAAAAATGGCAGATGATGTAGTTGGGAAATAGCCACTGGGCTAGGCGACTACAGGTACTGGGCAGTCCTGTGTGGAGAACATCGTGTTAGGCGTTGGAAAAACAAAACAATGAAGTCCTCTTAGACTTTTCCTCAGAGGACTTGCAAGACCGTTCAGGAGAGAAGTCTATACGGAGTGCCAAAATTGTAGCGAATGCTTTGTAGGGGACCTTACAAACAGCTGAGAGCACTGGGTGCTGAAAGGGGAATGAGCAAACTCATGTCGGGAACATCATGCTCTCAACAAAGAATTGTGGCCTTAGGGGGAGCAATTCTCCACGAATTGTAAGATGCTTCTAGTCCTGCAGCTATTTACCATCCAGTTGGGAGGCAGGACATACTGAGGTAAAAGTCAAAATATGATATAAGGGCATTATGTATGATTATGTCAAGGGGATGACAAAGACAAGAACAACTTGAATTTAGGGGAAATTAGGGAGAGATTAATGAAGGCTTGACAATGGAGTGTGGAGGGCAGGTTTGAGCAGGGTTCAAACGAAGAGGAATGTGTGGTAAAGGAATAGGCCAGACACGACTGGGTCAGAGCCTGGCTTGAGTAGTTGAAGGATACATTTGTGCATGAATCAAGGTCAGAAAGCTATGAAGATGATAGCTTGTTGGGAATCCTTGGGCACTAGATTGACAGCTCGACCTTTATTCTTTCAGTTAAAAACTTGTGAGCCAGGGAATAACATCGTGAAAACAGGAGGTCAGAAACGAGAGACTGGAGGCAGAGAAATCAGTTAGGAGGCCACTGTAAGCATTTCCAGATAAGGTCCTGTTGTGGGAGTGGGAAAGGGTGGATGCAAGGGACACAAAAAGAAAGAAGCGACAGCGCTTGCCGCTGATTAGATGTAGACAGACAGGGACGAGGGATGGATGACTCAGGAAAGTTTCAGAAGGAAGTATGTTGAAGGGAGGATTTCAAAGCAGGCATCAATTTCTGGTGGAAAGTCTTTGCAAGTAGAAAGAAAGATTTACATATAGGTGGGAATGTACTCTCAGTTGATTATCTTATAAAAACGGGAGAGATAGGTTTGAGTAGGTATCACACTAATTTAAAATGACAATACAGGGAGCAACTCCTGGCTTAGACAGCATTGAAGAGGGGAAAAAGCACTCTGATCTGGAATTACAAAGCCTGGGCTGATTCCCAGGTTTTGGGTTTTTTTTGAATGAATTCATTATGTGTACTTGGACAAAATACTTTAAAACTCATTGGGCTAGTTTCTTTATCTGTAAAGTGGAGATGTATAATAGATTATGTATTCTTTGGGTCTCCATGAGAGAAATCACAGCCATTTTTCATTGAGTGCTTTAGTATATAACAGAATTTGTGTTAACTTTATTTGCATTTTCTTATTTAATCCTTAGTGTGCCTGTTCTACATTGTTTAAAAATCCCCAAACTGAATGGTTTAAGACAATATCCATTGTATTTACATGCAGTCTGAGATGGTCTAGGCTCTGTGGTTCTTTCACTGGTGTTGATGGTGGTCACTGACATGGTTGCAGTTAGCTGGTGGGCCACCTGGGAGCTAGGCTCAGCTCACATGCTGGGAGCTGGGCTTTCCCCTCTCTGCATATATCGCAGGGCTCTCCCCCCTCCATGTAGTTTGTCCAGAAGGGTAGTTGGAATTCTTACCCAGAGACTTCGGTCTCCCAAAAGTAGAAAAGCAGAAATTTCCACAGCTTCTTAGGGGTGAAGGTGAGAAACTAGTACAGCTTTACTGCCACATTTTCTTGGGTAAGGCAAGACACTGGCCCAGTCCAGATTTAGGCAGAAGGGACTTCATAAGGGGTAACTAACAGAAGCATGGCCCATTAAAGGGCTGAAATGTCACAGACTACCACAATATTATCTCCAATTTGTCAATGAGTAATCTGTGATTTAGGAAGACTAAATTACTTGCCCAAATGTAGAGAGTAGAGGTAGGTACTTGTGTTCTAACTCATGGGTCAACAAATTACATTTGTTTAGTTTTTAAACCTAGCATCTGTGAGGTGGGGGCTGTTATTGTCCCTAATTTACAAAGGAGGAAACCTGAGAATAGAGAGTTAAGTGTTTTGCCTTAGGTAACTCAGACATGTTGCTCCAGAGATTATGCATTTACCCACTGCAGGATCCTGCCCTGTACCAGCAACACCTGATCCATACAAGGCACCTGTAAGTGTTATTTAATCTGAAGCTACTGTTTGAAGGACTGAAGCAAATTTCTTCAATGATCCGCTATCATATCTTATGGGCTGTTTGGGAACTGGGAGTTTTTCCTTTGAGTTATCCCATGATCAGGGCAATTTCCAAATCAGCCATCCATTCTTCCACCCTCCAGTATCTATTTCTTGAAGCTTGGCAAGGAATGAAGATAGCATCCTTGCCTATCCAATTCCAACTCTGATTCTCACCCACTGGTTAGCCTCATGGATCTCCCTCAACATTTTCTTCTTTTGTAGCAAGCCAGGTACTCTTTACAAAGCAGGACCTTCCTTCTTGGGTGAGGACCTTCCTGGAGTAGGGCTGGCCTCAAGTTTCCATCCTTTAATCATCGACAACTTTGTGGCTTCTGATTTAGTAACCATTTGGTCACAGTCACTTCCTCTTATTCTATAGCTAATTTCCTTATTGTTGCAATTGTGGTAGCTTCTGACCATAGCTCGCAAAGATGCTATTTTCCATGGAGTGACCTGTAGCTTTCCCCTTCTTTTGCTACTCTTATAGGCAGAGGACTTGTGCTCACGGAAACACAGGGTTCCAGAATCTCCTGAGAGGAGCTATGCTCTGCTTATCTTTGAAGGTGATCTGTGTGGCTGGCTATCTTTCTAAGGCAGTCCTGATTTTTCCCACTTTGGGAGTCTGGAATCAGAGCACACCCTTGAGGACAGACAATGGGGTGGGAGATGGCTCCCTTTGGTGAGCTCTCTTCTATTTTAGGCAGTGACAGGGTGCAGCCAGTCAGACAGTGGCCTCAAAATACTACTTTTCTAAGGCCAAGCAGTGTGGAGGCCTTGTCTTTCCTGTAAACTCCTCTCTTTCAAGGCAACTTCAGATTTTCATTTTCACTTTTATCTCACCCTTATAAAAATTTTGAGGCATAAAACTTGTACTTAATACAATTCTATTTTATTTAACAAACGGGTATATAGCTGGGCTAGGTGTTTTTCAAAATGCCTTACAGATCTTCCTTGATTTACCATGGCGTTACATCCTGATAAACCCGCTATAAGTTGAAAATACCACATTGAAAATACCACAAGTCAAAAATGCATTTAATACACCTAACCTAGCTTAGCCTTGCCTGCCTTAAACTGGCTCAGAACACTTACATTAGTCTACAGTTGGGCAAAATCATCTGACACAAAGCCTACTGTATAATGAAGTGTTGAATATCTCGTGTATTTTGCAGCTGGCTGGCTGCTGCACAGCATCAGGACAGAGTATCTTCACACTGCAAGCTCCGGAGAAGATCAAAATTCAAAACTCCAAGTACAATTTGAATGCATATGGCTTTCGCACCATCCTAAAGTCGAAAATCCTAAGTTGAACAACGTAAGTTAGGGACCATGGGTACATATGTTGCCTCGTTTGACTTACTTCATAAACTTCTATTTGAATTAAAGGGGTGGGGTTGGGGGATTTGTGTAGCGTGACTTACCGCTGCCGCTCTCCTGTCCTCCCACTGCACAGGGGACAAGGGCAAGAAGGAATTGAGCTGCCCCAGAGGGCAAGGTCTCCTCCTATTCCCGCAGCTGTCTTGCCAGGTTAGATCTAGGGGCAGGGGGTCCCCACTCCTTGCCCAGATCCAGTCGGTGGGAGGGTGAGTGGTTTATTCCGGGCCATTGGCGCACCCTCTCTACTCCCAGCCACCTGCTCCGGTTCCATGCCGGCTCCAGGCTCTCTGGCTCTCTGGAGGGCGTCAGAGACATTCCAATCCTCCCACTACCCGCGCGGACCTCGCGGGGAGGGGGGTGAGAGTGTTCTCTCTTTCCAGCACCCAGTTTTGACCCGTTTTCTTCTCAATCCCTAGTGACCTGAGTCTCCCTGGAGAGAAAACTGAGGATTGATGAATGGATTGACGGTTGGTTGTTTACCACGCACACAGTGACGAAGCCTCATCTCTAGCGGCAGAGGCACTTTCTGGGCACCGTCTGCGCTCCAGTAGACAACTGCAAGCCAAACAGCCGCGATGCCTCCTCGCCAGACCAAATATGGTCACAAGCTCTAAGCAGCCTCCCGTGCAAAGGCTGGTCTCGGTGGTGGCGCGGGGCGCACCCGGGCCCGCCCTCAGGCCGAATCTCGGATCACCCCAGCGCTCCGGGGGCTCAGGCCCCTGCACCCGCACGAAGAGAGGGCGCGGCGCCCAGGACCCGCCCCTCCTGGGCCTGGACCCCCCACCCGCGTGCCCTCCGCCGCCCTAGGCCTGGGTTTCGGTCCACAAGCCCTTGATTAAACAGGCTCGGGCCACTTTCCCTTTGATCCCGTCCCAAGTCCGTGGTAAACTCAAAGGAATGCAGATCCAGGGCTCCGCGGGAGACGTCCGCGCGACCGGGAGGAGCGGGTGGGGGGTACTCGTCTCCTCTTACCCAGAAAGTACCCATCAAGCCCAGAGATTTCTGGAGCCGGGGCAGGGGAGGAGGAGGAAGGGGCGGGACGAGCGGGGGCAGGCCGGCTCGGGACTTGAGAAAGTTATGCATAATTCAACAGCTCAACTTTCGGGCCCGCCTCTTTCCTGGGAGTGGGAGTTCGCTCCAAACTTTGTTTATGGGACAGTCCGGGAGCCGCGGCGGCCGCGCTGTCTGCTTCTCCTCCGCCTCCTCCTCGTGGAGCGCGAACGCGTGAGGCCAGTTCCGGGGATGTGAGAGCCGAAGCCCCTCGGCTGCCAGGCACCGAGTCGGGTCGGCATTGGCCAGCGGGGCTCCGGCTCCAGCCCTGCGAGCTCGGGACGCCCCCGAGCGACCCAGGCCCGACAGCCCGTTCGGGCGGGACGGCGGCCGCCGCACGCCCAGACTCGGCTTCGCTGCGCGCCCAGGTAGTGCCCGCTGGTGCGCGCCCGCTCCCCCGGCACCACTCCGGGGCGGCCGCCTCCCCGGCTTCCGGAGTCGGGGTGTCGTGGGGCTGGCTCGGGCCGAGACCTCTCCGGGGCGGGGGCGGACCTGGAAGCGTGCGACCCGTCCTTTGTCACCCGCAGTTCGGCAATGTCCCGAGAGCAGTTACGCCCGCCCCCTGCCCGTCCTTCCTTCTCATCCTCCTCCTCGTAACTTCTTTGCTTCAAGAAAGTTGCATAATTTTCGAGGCCAGGAGAGACCCCTCCCCCATCCAGCCAGTCTTACTGCTGAGGGTCTGGGATCCCGAGGCGGACACCTAGCCGTCTCCCCTTTTCTATTATCCTCCCGCACCTCCTCCCCTGATTTGAAATAAAAGGCTGATCTGACCTCCTTTCTCCTTGCAGAAGATGAATCCGGCCTCGGCGCCTCCGCTCCCGCCACCTGGGCAGCAAGTGATCCACGTCACGCAGGACCTGGACACCGACCTCGAAGCCCTCTTCAACTCGGTCATGAACCCCAAGCCCAGCTCGTGGCGGAAGAAGATCTTGCCCGAGTCGTTCTTCAAGGAGCCTGACTCTGGCTCGCACTCGCGCCAATCGAGCACCGACTCGTCCGGCGGCCACTCGGGGCCCCGGCTGGCCGGCGGCGCCCAGCACGTCCGCTCGCACTCGTCGCCGGCGTCCCTGCAGCTGGGCACCGGCGCGGGCGCGGCGGGCAGCCCCGCGCAGCAGCACGCGCACCTCCGCCAGCAGTCCTACGACGTGACCGACGAGCTGCCGCTGCCTCCGGGCTGGGAGATGACCTTCACGGCCACTGGCCAGAGGTACTTCCTCAAGTAAGTCAGCATGGAGTCGGGGGTGCATAGAGTCACGATGGCGCGCGCTTCTCCGTATGTGTGTGTGTGTAAAACAGTCTGTGTTCTTCCACGTTTCTTTCCCAGGGATCTGGGAAGTAGGGTACTCCATAGATCTGGAGTCTATGGGTGTTGGAATTGTAAGGAATCAGAGCAGGGAGTCTGGCGAAGTTCTTCCAGAGTCCTGGAAGTCTCAAGAGACTGGGGCCATGGCAACTCTCAGGGGTAGGAGAAAGAAGTAGTATTGGGGGGATTATCGTAGGTGATTTTGCCCTAAATCTGGAGTATTGCTACAGACACCTGGCACAAACCTTTACCCTCTTCTCTGACCACTCTCAACTCAATCAGATAACCCAGAGTTTGTGGGTGGGTGGGATGTGACCCAAGATAGATGCGAAAAAATTTCTGAGGCTTGGGGAAGAGAGGGACTTCTGGTAGTGTAGGTGGTCTGCAGTCTCTCCATTCTTGGGAAAAGCAAGCTGGAAAAGTGGACCCTGCTTGGTAGGCCTTACTGCCCCTGGCTGGGTGACGAAATGATCACAAAACATAGTGATGTAATTAGCAACTGCGTGGTGAAGTAGTTGTGGGCTGGAAAATCAATTGTGTAGAAATTGGGTCAGGAGTTTTATTATGTTGCACTTGGTAACCTAAAATATCATCGAATCAGGAGCCTATTTTGTCATTGTTCTTCTCTTCACGTTGTTTCAAGCTTTTTGATGTCATGAATTTTACATTAGATTTGTTAGACTATACAGGAAAATATTTTCACAGACAGAAGATTATTTCAATTGTGGTATCCTGAGATGATTAAATTCCGAGCTGGAACTTGAAATGTACCTAGTGAGGTCATAGGGGTGGGGGTTGAGGGGCTGAGGCTTTTGATGGCCTAAGTTGTGCCAGCTGGACCACTTGGTTCAAGATTGAGTACACTGGCTGATGGCTGACTACACAAAGGGAATCTTCTCTCCTAAGAGCTTGCCTTAGAATTTATTTTGAAGCCCATAATTCTTTGATGGAGCAGCCTTAGTTTACAAGTTATGTTACGATGTTATGTGCCATTTAAAAAATATTGTCAAGCTTTTCTTTGACAGTCATCATTGATACTTGATTGCTGTCAGAAGGCCCTAATAATGAATACACAAGTCTTTGACTTACCCTGGTGACCAATTATGCCTTTATTCCTTTCCTGTCACAAAGCTGCTGACATCTTGTGCAAGGAGGAGTTCTCTGTTTTGTTTCTGGGGTTGATGCAATGCTCAGAAGTACTTGTCCTGAAAGTCTTGATGGCCATTTTATTCCACAACTGGTGTCTGGTCATTGAGTGGTGGTGCTGGCATGTACTCAGTGTTCTGACTTCTAAAAGACTGGTGGAATTCAAATGTGTGATGTAATAACATGCTTTTTTCTAAATGTGATATTTTTTGAAAGGATGACATTAGTTTCTGTAGTGAATAAAGCTCCAAAATAGCATCTTGTATTAAGTTTACTTAGGTAAATGCAATTTTGTATATTTTGTTTTACTTTTTATAGAAGTAAATACAAATAGAAAAAGATCCAATAATTTACAATAATTTTGAGTATCTTTCCTGGTCCCAAATGGTTTTTCAACTGTGTTTATGAGTATACACACACAAATATATATGATATCTGATCAGTATGACTGTGGTTGTACTGATACACTGATATAAGAGCTGGGCTTACCTAATACCTGAGGAAAGCTAGGATAAAAAGATCCCCAAACAAATGCAAAATGAACAAAAATCCCTTTTATACATATGTCTTGAATGATTGGAGTAACTCAGCACTATGTTTGTGTAACTAGGGCACAAATGGAAGTCAGCCTTGGGTTTAGAGAGAGTTGCCCTGAGCCATCTGCCCATCCCCTAATCACAGCCACTCCTGAATCCACAGTAAAGTGCATCTTCATCTCACTCTGCATAGTCAGTGAAGAAAACTGAAAAAAAGCATAGGTATAGGCTAGCCTGATAGGATATCACTGAAAAATTTTTGGCCAGGTAGCTAAGGGAATTTAAGAAATTAAGTCATCTTGACTATTGTCTTTCAAGATAAACAGTCTGCCAAGAGTTCTCTGTTTCTTTTGAAGTTTTGTTTAAAGTTGGAATAAGGTAAATGTTATATGTCACACTTTTTTACACAGCCTCAAAAAGGAGTGTATTCTGGTGCGTTAAGTAGAAGCTTGAAAAATGGTGGCAACTGACCCTGAATTAGTTTTCATAAAATCTACTCATTGCTTTTCAACATCATCTGTGAAATGGAGCTAGCAGTAGAATACTATTCTTGATTCTGTCAACAGTTGAAGGCTTTATAATTCAGAAATCAAAGTATTTTAGAGTTAACAAGGGTCAGTTTTTTGGGGGAGGGGGCAAGGGTGACGACGTGACTTTGGGAAAGTCCTGCGGTTATTTAATGGCAGACTCTGGGCTGGGCCTCTACTCTGTTGCCATCTACTTATGGAGCAGTTTTCCATTTTCCTCACTTGCACCTTTATCGCTGTGTTACTTCCCCAGCTGAACAATGAGCTTTATGGGAAACAGAGGCTGCACCTCTAAGAAGCTTTAAAAAGCTTTTTGTCATAATCTCGGGTAAGATAGTTCCTAGGTATGTGATGCATTCACTTTCTAGTACCTCTTACGAGGTGCCTTTCCTGAGCTGTTCGGGCATTTCATAGCATGTAACAATAGAAAGGACTGAATGTTAGAACACATGGCCTTTGAAAACTACTGCCTGTTCCTCCTGGCCTCTAAAGCTCCCAAGTCAGGCTGGGATGTGTAAGTGTTGGACTCTTAGCAACCTGGCACTGTGACCTTGGACATTGATCACACTGAAATTTAGAAACATTTCTGGGTACAAATGGGATATACATGTTTATTGTACATAAGCCAGAAAGTAGAAAATGATAAAGAAAAAAAATGATCTGGCTTCTGTAGAACTTTCCATTCTTGCAGAAAAATTTTATTTGAATAACACAGTCTATAAGAAAAAAAAAAATTTAGCCCCACTCTTAAATGAAATTTCAGTTGTAACATTGGACTGCCACTCCCAATTTTGAGTAGTAACTTTAGTGTTTCGACTTTCCTGAAATGTGTGGTAGAAAATTATTTTTGTCAAAGTGGTCGTGCACTTGGTAAGGAGTCCAGTGCTACAGAAGGACTTTTGTTGAAAAACAATGCTTTCCTTCACCTCCTCAAGGCTCACAGAGGGAACCTTTACTTTTTTTTTAACTGTTTCTATATTTAATTCTTAGATTGTTACCTCCTTAACCCTAAGTAATATGCTTTTACTACTATTTTTGGACTTACCAACTTAACTCCTGATAGGTAAGTGAGAATGTAGCTCCTTAAACTGTGTTTTCTTCCTCTCCCAAATTTGATATTCATGTATTTTTAGTTTGTCTGTTAGGTCACACCTCAGTTACTTTTTTGTCAGTTTTTGACAGTATTTCTTGACTGTCCATTTTGTAAATAAAGGGGGTTTAGATGGCTGTTTGCTATAATTTCCTTCTTGGTCAACGACACCTTAGCATTCCAAAGAGCTGAACCCATAACAAAAGTTTTGCACCTTGCCCAAGAATTGACCTTTTATTCATAAATTATTCTTAAAGTTGAAATCCATGGGCAACATTTACATTAGTATAGTTCTATAAATATAATTCACTGTCTTGTATATTAAGATTGGATTTAGACTTGAACACTGGGTCTGGTGGCAGGACTTTCTGACCAATAAAGGAGCACATATTCAGTACCAAAGTCAAAGGGATTCTCTCTTTTCACTTTTTATCTGCTGTTTATATTTATGTCACCTTTTTAGTTCCTTCATATTTTAGCCTTGATTTTCTTAAACATTTTTTTTCAAGTATTTCACATTGCCTTCTCATGTGTTTATCATTTGCCTTTATTGTGATCTGAAAATTCTCTGGGCTTTTAATCCCATCAGTTCTATCAAGTCTTGTTTCCCTAAACATTTTTTTATGCCCAGATTCTTTCATCTTTCTGTGCCATTCTGGATTCTGATTGTTTTTAAGGTCTACCACAGAGCTGTCATCTGGGACTTTACTTCGATCCATGGCCGAGAGTGCTGTTTCCTTGTCTCAGGTCTTTATCTTTTTTGGTTTATGCCCTCAATTTGCTGGCGTATCTGCTTGAGTAAAGTATTAAGAAATGTCTGTGGGAGGTAAATTTTTCAAATCCTTTATAATTTGAAAATATTTTGCCAGTTGTTTTAAATTTCTTTTCTTAAAAAGGAACTGACTCTGGCTTGTTTTTTTCTTTATACCTTTGGGTAACAATATAATGTAGTTGTTTTCATGAAAGGCGTTTTGTCATTGAAAAAAAAAATTCCCTGCTGCCTCAGTTTCTCTGTCTATAAAATGAGGATGCTGGTATTTTGAAGAACTAGATGAGAGAACACACTAAGTGTATGGCACATAGTAGACTTTCAGTACAAGTTCGTTCTTGCTTCCTTTGCCTTTGACTCTTGGTTATAGTTAGGGCTCTGAATGACAACCTGGGACTGGAATTGAAAGTTCGTTTTTTAAATTTAAAATAAGGACCGAGAGTCCATTTTCCTGTGAAAAAACCTAAATAGGATTGCCCACCATTGATACCCTTTTGCTTCAGCATCTGGGCCCAATCTCTTCTTAGGAGGGTCTACTTATTTTTTGGAATCTGGCTTGAAGGTAATAGCTGAGCTGCTTTTGTTTGTGAGATGGGGGAACCTAGAGATGGGGATGGGGTCAAGGAGCGGGGAGAGATGAGGAGGGGAGGTCATTGACGGTTGTTGATGCCAGACAAGGCAGGGAGCTGAGTCACTGCTTCCCAGAGGGACAGCGCCAGGGCCAACCGGGGAGCACCCTCCCTGCACGTGTTTGGAAACTTTTTTCATAACCCTAGGTGCTTTCATATATACTCCTTCTTTTAACCCTTGCAGTGACCCTGTGAATAGGTAAGTGGCCCAGGGTCACATAACAGGTGAGTGGCAGAGATGCGATTAGCATTGTGTGGTTCAAAACCTGTACTCCTGCCCTTGCACCATGCTGCCTCATGCCAATGATGTGCCCATAATTAGGCACTGTAATTAGGTATCCCTGGTGACCAGATAACTCTGGAGCGTTAAGAGTTTGTTTCTGGACTCAGTCTGGGTGATCAAATATCGTGTTCTTGCTGCTGGAGAGAGGTGACGAAAAGAACCAATAACCTAGAAATGGATAGTACACCTATAGTGTTGATTTGTATTTTCTTCTCATCAAGATTTCCACCATGAGTAAGCCCATATCCTATACAGGGAACACAGATATGACAGGGAGGACAGGTGACCTAATTGATGTCGGGATCTGGTCGCTGCTGAGGACTTGCTGAGGGGGTTAATTAGATGAATGTTGGTAGTCTCAAGGAGGAGAAGAGCCGGGTTGTCTCTCATTGCCTTTATAATTGCAGAGATTGATTAGAAAATGCTGTTAGAGGTCTGAGGCCACACTGGGTGTCCATTTTTGTTTGTTGACCGATAGAGTTGACTTACAGGAATTACATACAGCCCTATGTGTCATCCCCTTCTTCCCCTTCCTCACTCAGTTATGTATCTAACCACAGAAGAAAGTGATGCAAGTAAAATAACCAGCCAATCCAGGGACGTTTTTTTTCTGAAGGGCAATTTTGAAGATTAAATAGTTTTTTATTGAAGGGCAGATTTGGAACTCTTGTCCATTCAGATGTTTTGCGAACAAAGTTTCTGGACCGAT